>CM043884.1:27238005-28438005 GCA_024034495.1 Camelina laxa
ACATTGTCAATATTTACAACAAAGATATATATCTCGTCTCGTCGACCACAATAAAGTGATGGACCCTTCATCGTAAATACGAATTTTATAAACATGAAAAAATAAATTTCAACAAGTGAAGATGAACATTTGCCGGAGTTTCAATAGTTGCCACACATATAAATATCGTCTCGTCGACCACAATAAAGTGATGGACCCTTTCAACGTTTTCCCACCCGTTTTAATATACGTGTCAAGCTCTTCTAAATTGGCCCTTCTTCACTATCTATCACCGCCATAAAATTTACCTACCCTCTATCCATACAATATAAATGCCACACCGATCCAACGTAAACGCTTCAACGTGTCAAACCATTACATTTCTCTCTCACACGAACCAAAGCCCTCTGTTTCAGATTTTGAAGAGATCATGTCAAGCGGCGAAGTGAAGCTGATCGGTGCATGGGCGAGTCCCTTCGTGATGAGACCGAGGGTTGCTCTAAACCTCAAGTCTGTCCCCTACGAGTTCCTCCAAGAGACGTTTGGGTCTAAGAGCGAGTTGCTTCTCAAATCAAACCCGGTCCACAAGAAGATCCCGGTTCTGCTTCACGCTGATAAGCCAGTTTGTGAATCCAACATCATCGTTGAGTATATCGATGAGACTTGGAGCTCATCTGGACCCTCCATTCTCCCTTCTCATCCTTACGACCGGGCTATGGCTCGGTTCTGGGCTTCTTACATCGACGAAAAGGTTTTTTTTTCTTTCTTCACTTGCTCATTGCAAAGCTAATTTTTGTCTTTTATGTTTTACTAGTCTAATTTTTGATATCTTAGATTTACGCAAAAAGTAGCATTAATTAGTCTTATTTGAAATGTGAAGTAAAAATTAGCATTAGCGTATATGTATATAATTTCGAGAACTCTAAAACTAGTTAAAGTAGATATTTTGTTATGTGTAAAATCATTACATTGTTAAAGCTAACCTTTTATTTTCAATGTTCGACATTAAACAACATGAATGAATGAAGTGGTTTGTCGCTCTAAGAAATTTCCTAAAAGCTGAAGGAGAAGAAGAGAAGAAAGCTGTGATAGCGCAAATGGAAGAAGGGAATGCGCTTTTGGAGAAGGCGTTCATCGATTGCAGCAAAGGAAAACCGTTCTTCAACGGTGACAACATCGGTTACCTCGACATTTCCCTCGGGAGCTTCTTGGCTTGGTTGAGAGTCACCGAGTTAGCAGCTAGCCATAAACTTCTTGATGAGGCCAAGACACCGTCTTTATGCAAATGGGCTGAGCTATTCTGTAACGATCCCGCTGTAAAACCTGTCATGCCCGAGACTGCAAAGCTCGCTGAATTCGCAAAGAAGATATTTGCCAAGCCGCAGGCCTAAGTTGCTGGTGAAATAGTTTTTTTTTTATTTGTGGGTTGAGACTTGAGATCTTACAAGAATAATTTAAGAGTGGTACTGTTTTATAAATGGCTTTATATCTTAAGTGTGCTAGGGGTATGTTGAACGTTACACTTGAACTTGCTCCTTCGAGCCCCAAAATTCTAAATTAAAGATTTAAAATCCCAACGTTATCACAGCTATTAAAACATGCCTTCGGTTGATTCTTCACCATGGTAAGGAGCATTCCTAGTCAAACAGCTCAGCATCTGTTATTCTTCCTAGGCAAACAGCCCAACGTCTGCTTGAAAAACAAATGCACATGGGGTCAGAACAAGGCAAACAAACCTAGAAATGAGAATATGGAAACTACTTGTGCGGTAAGAAGCTGCTTGGACTCAAAAAGAGTTGGACAATGAGAAAATGTATTGATACAATAAAGTCCGTCCGTTACCTTCCGTTCATGTACTTGACTAGAGAGATGCGTGGTGAAATTCTCAAACACTGTGTCAGGAGGGGAATTGCATACTGAGCAAACCCAGCTGGCAGATTTACCCGTTTCACTGCAGTCAAGTTCCCCTGAATCTGTGGAGAAAGAAAGGTAAACCAGTTCAGCAAAAGAATATCTGGTTATTTCAACAACACTGTGAGATCGGGCCAAACACACACCTGTCGGAAGAAAGCATTGAAGAGACTCATACGGATACGGCTGAATAAGGTTGTATCCCGACGATTGTAGCAAGAGAGAATTCTCGGAACGGGAGATTGTGGGATCGGATATGACCATTATATTAGCTGGAGGTGGATTCTTAACTTTATTAAACTCGAAAAGAAGAAACTCAATGGATGATGAACCTGTTTCAGAAACTAAAGCCGTGAGGACACTCTCTATTCATCAAGGAAAACAGTAAAAAAGGCAAAGAGGAGACGATGAGAAGAGATATTAACCATTGCCAATAACGTTTTTAAGAGTGATTCCACTGGAAAAGAGTTCTCCCAGGATGCTATTAGGGACGTCTTTTAGTGCGCCAACGGCAGTGATGGCGAGAGGACCAGAGTAGCCACTCTTCTCCAGAAAATGTTTAATACGCGGACCGACCAAACGAGCATCAACTCCAGTGGGGATGGGACACAAATTGATGTCCCAAAAGACCACTGTAACAGCCTTAAGGTCAAGACACTCACTTAGTGGTTGAACCATGTATTGAAGTCTGATATTCATAGGCGGCACGTCCGACACCTGCAACAAAACTAGAAGTGAGAAAGGGAAACCACTTGTGGCAAGAGGTCGTTATGACTCGGAAATAACTTGAACAGGATGGTTGGTTACATACCTTCTGCCGATGTTCACTACTTTAAAGATGCGTGGTTAAATTATCAAAGCCTTGGAAAATAAAACCAGGGAAGCAAACTTTGCAAAACCAGTGGGCTGATTCACTCGTTTCACTGTACCTATCTTCCTCGTGTGCCCCTGGAAAAAAAGGGTAGCCAGCCAGTTAAGCAGCAGATTTTGCTGGTTATTTCAACAACAACCCAGGGAGAGAGTCGAGAAACACACACATGTGAGAGTGGGAAATAATAAGCTTTCAACAGAAGGATACGGAAACGGCTGAATAAGGTTGTATCCCGTCCCGTCGCATCTAGCATTGTAGACAAAGAAGGCGAGAAGCAGATTCTCTCATTGGATATGAGCATTATATTAGCTGGAGGTGGATTCAAATCGTTAGACTCCCAAATAAGAGCCGAAACGTCTGCGGAACCTGTTTCAGGAACAGAGAGAAACTTATGTAAAATATGCATAAAGGAAAACAGTAGAAAGGCACAAAGGATGAGAGATATTAAATACCATAGGGGACGTTCGTAAGAGAGATTCCAGTGGAATAGAGTCCTCTCAGGGTCTCAATAGGGACGTCTGAGAGAAAGCCAAATGCAGTGATGGTGAGAGGACCAGAGTAGCCCAAAATCTCCAAAAACCGTTTGATGCATGGACCGACCCTATGACCATCACAGTGAAGGGGAAGGGGACACGCGTTGAGGTCCCAAAAGACCGATGTTGCCTCCTCCAAGAAGCATATCTCAAGATACCCATTTGGTTGCATCACCAAATTCTTTGGCGGCAGCCATTCTTCCCTGGGAGGATGCAAATACTCCATCTGCTTGCACGTCCCGTAGGAAACAAATAGAGACAAAGGGTGAGGTCAGATATAGGCAAACAAAACTAAAATTCAGAAATCGTAATGTGATCAGATATATATATATATATATATATATAGCATGGGCTTTGTGATCACATATATATATATATATATATATATTAATCCAAAAAAAGGTATAAATATAAAAGGATATGAGAGAAGAAGATATTAACTGTTGTCGCGGACGTTAGCAAGACAGATTCCACTGGAATAGACTCCTTCCAGGATGTCAAGAGGGACGCCTGATAGTATGCCAACGGCAGTGACGGTAAGGGGACCAGAGTAGCCAAGGTTCCTCAAAAAACGTTTGATAGACGGACGGACCCAACGAGCATCAAATCCATTATTAGGGATGGGACACGTATTGATGTCCCAAAAAACCGCTGTCGGATCACCATTCGCCTCCATCACTTAATACCTTTCAAAAACACTATAACCAAATTCAAATCACAGTAAGGACTTTAATCTAGTACGGAAATCTAAGACAAGAAAGAGAGAGGAACACGGCCGTAATCGACTAGGGTTCCCGAAGAATTTTCGAAACCGTGAGAGATAAAAGGAGCGAGAACTTGTACCTGAAGCAAGGTTTTGGATCTCGAAATCGACTGGGGTTTTCAAAACGCCGAGAGAATGGACTCCGTTTTAATGGGCCTGCAATTTATATGAGTCGGTCTTCGTTTTAATGGGCCTGAAATTTACATGAGTCAGTCTTCGTTTTAATGGGCCTGCAATTTATATGAGTCGGTCATGTCTGTAACGTGTCGAATTATAATTCGTAGTTTTTCATTATCCATCACCTAAAACCCTCTGATTGAAATCGAACCGACTCCATACGATCAAGTTTTAAAGTCTCTCTCTCTCTCTCTCACGGTTCTTAAGCTCCGGGATAAAATGGCGACGGACGACGTGAAGCTGATAGGCTCATGGGCGAGTGTCTTCGTCATGAGGGCGAGGATCGCTCTCCACCTTAAATCTATTAACTACGAATTCCTCCAGGAGACGTTCGGTTCAAAGAGCGAATTGCTCCTCAAATCTAACCCGGTTCACAAGAAGATACCGGTTCTGATTCACGCTGACAAACCGGTTTGTGAGTCCAATATCATCGTTCAGTACATCGACGAGGCTTGGAACTCGTCTGGACCGTCCATTCTCCCGTCTCATCCTTACGACAAGGCCATCGCTCGTTTTTGGGCTGCCTTCATAGACGATAAGGTTTCATAGTTTCTTCCTTCACTTCCTGTTGTTTCCATAGACGATAAGGTTCCATTAGCTAATAATCTTAAATCTGTTGTCTTAATTGGATATGTATAAAAGTGGTTTATCTCTCTGAGAAGTATCCTAACTTCTCAAGGAGAAGAAGATAAAAAAACAGCCATAGCTGAAGTCGAAGAAAGGACCGAGCTTCTTGAGAAAGCATTCGTGGATTGCAGCAAAGGAAAACCGTTCTTCAACGGTACTGACCATATCGGTTACCTCGACATAGCCTTGGGGAGCTTCTTGGGTTGGTTGAGAGTCGTCGAGTTGGATGCCGGTCATAAATTTCTTGATGAGAGCAAGACTCCTTCTCTGTCCAAATGGGCAGAGCGGTTCTGTGATGATCCCGCTGTGAAGCCTATTATGCCCGAGATTACCAAGCTCGCTGAATTCGCAAGGAAGGTCTTTCCTAGGCAGCAATCCTAAAAGTCAAGGGGATATTGAATTTGGGGACTGAGATTGCAAAAATTGGCTGTAGGTAATGAAATTGGTTTACTAGGATGCATATAAGTTATGTTTGTGTGGAATGGGTATACTAAGATGTAAGTTATGTTGTACTGAAATGTAATAAAACCCAAGGCACAGCCAAATATAGTTTTTATGTACTATTACACTTGCATGGTGTTAATGAGATCATTTGGATAAGTTCATAGTGATACTAATCTTCACTTTCCTCGGCATGATTCAAGCACTTCTGAACATATATTATAGTACATGAGAAGTCTCAAGCTGGACTTGCCATAAACATTTCTTTTTGTAAATTATCAAAACCACTTGTCAAATATTCTGACCAAACTTGGCCGCCTGTTATTTATACATTACAAAATTAATAATCTGATTCTCTAGATTAAGTTGGTTTGGTCGGTTTAATTATTGCATCTGTTTTTATTTTGTTGTCGGCTAAATAAAGTAATAATTCTTTCTCGTTTAACTTAAATATGGTTATTTTAGATTTCATTAACTAATTATTTTTTTAAAAAGGAATACAAATTTGTCGCAATATCTAAATTTTTTTTTTTTTTCAGTGAAAATATTTTTTTTATTAAAATTACACGGCATACAAACCGAGCCTAAACAAAATGCCCACAACATACACTGCATATAAACCGAGCCTAAACAAAAGGCCCACAACATGAGTATTACAGGATAAGGACAAGCCAGTATGAGCCCAACAAGAGGTCACCAACATTACATCGAAAGTCAAGGGAGTTTTTAGCTTTTGGACTCTATCTTATACACGTGTCAACTTGAGAATACAACCGCAACACGAGTTGATGAGTCATCGGAAGAGAAACCGAGATCAAGTTTCATCGCCGACGAGCACCAAATCCGGTGAGAGAAAACATCGCCGAAACAACGCGCGAAGAATTCTTGTTTACCACCGAAATATAACTGAAAGGAGCTCAACTTAAAAAGGCGACATAAAGGTATGGTCATAAGCTTCGGAGAATTCTTCAATCCTTTAACCGGAGACATAAACGCTTGATCCATTTTCTGCAAATCAAGGTTTCTAAAGACACAAGCTGGAGATTAATCTTAAGCCAAACATGCCTAAAAACTAATTACCAACTCAAATCTATAGAATTTATTGAAAACACAAAAAGACTGAAACCAATCGGTATAAAACCGATCGAAGACGAACAAGGATAAGAACCGGCCAAACCTCTTATGGAAATTAGATTTGCCGGACAGAAACCGGCTATCCCCACTAGTAAAGCTGGAAGATACCGGTCAGAAACCCGAAACACTCGGGACAGCTAGATGGAATCACGAGAAGAACACGACAACGGAAAAGCCATGTTTACGGCGATACCAGACACAAAACCCCGACAAAACATGTTGGATGGCGAGGATAGAACTGCTAGATGGAATCACGAGAACACGGCAACGGATAAGCATGTTTACGGCGATACCGGAGTTCATCAGAGATAAGAGCCTCTCTCTCTCTCAAAAATATTAGAGAGAGAAGAGAGAGAAACTCTCCTTTCTTATAATTTAATTTTTCGCAATACCTAAATTCCATTTAAGCTATCAAGAGAATTTTTGTCTAATAAAAAAATAAAGAAAGAAAAAGGAAAATGACAGTGAACTTCCCTCTTTTTTACCACATTCATTCACCCACAATAAATAATAGTAAGAGATGAAGTTTAAAGATAAGTGACAATAAATGCCACGTGGCTCCATTAAGAATATATTTGTCATTCTCCATTGTCAAAAACAATCAATCAACATGTTCTTTCTCCCTTCTTCTCTACTACTACCTTACACGCACTCCACTCTTCCGATTTCAGATTTCAAACAAAGTCTCGAATCCGATTCCTTTTATTTTTTCTGCTGAAATCTCTGTGAAAATTTCCAATTTCGATTCGTTTGCTCGATTTATTTAACCTGAGATTCTCTCGATTTCGTGGTTTTGACTTTTTTTGTTTTTGTTTAGGGGGAGATCAATGGGGGTCGATTACTACAATGTACTGAAGGTGAATCGAAACGCGAACGAAGAAGATCTAAAAAAGTCGTACCGGAGAATGGCGATGAAATGGCACCCTGACAAAAACCCTACCAGCAAGAAAGAAGCTGAAGCTAAGTTCAAACAGATCTCCGAAGCTTATGACGTCCTCAGCGATCCTCAGAGACGTCAGATCTACGATCAGTACGGTGAAGAAGGTCTTAAATCTACAGATTTACCTACCGCGGCGGAGACAACGACGGCGCAGCATCACCAGCAGCAGCGGAGCTACTCTTCTAGTAACTCTGAGTTTCGGTATTATCCTCGTGACGCTGAGGATATCTTCGCCGAGTTTTTCGGCGAATCTGGAGATGCTTTCGGCGGAGGGAGTAGCGGAAGGACGCGTGGAGATGGCGGCGGCGGTGATGGTGTTGGCCGGAGATTTAAAAGTGCAGAAGCAGGGAGTCATCAGGCTAATAGAAAAACGCCGCCGACGAACAAAAAGACGCCTCCTCCGCCTCCGCCGTCGGCGAATAGGAAGGCTCCGGCTATTGAGAGTAAATTGGCTTGCACTCTTGAGGAGCTCTACAAAGGTGCCAAGAAGAAGATGCGTATCTCTCGCGTTGTTCCTGATGATTTTGGGTTCGTTTTTCTCTCTTCATCTCGTTAAATAGCCATTGATTCGATCTCGTAGAGTGAATGAGATTAGGTTTTGATGATGATGCTTCCTTAGAATTGTTTGATAAGCTTCCTTTAAAATTGTTTGATGATCTGTTTACCAATTAGATTTTGTAGCTACTACAAGGTTCTAAAGAACTGATTGTGACTGATCTTGTGAATATGGTATCTTTATTAACAGAAAGCCAAAGACAGTGCAAGAGATTTTGAAGATAGATATAAAACCAGGTTGGAAGAGAGGCACTAAGATCACTTTCCCGGAGAAAGGAAACCAAGAACCTGGTGTTACTCCCGCGGATCTTATATTCGTGGTGGATGAGAAACCGCATTCGGTATTCAAAAGAGACGGTAATGATCTGATTCTGGAGAAGCAAGTCTCTCTCATAGATGCTTTAACCGGTCTCACGATTAGCGTAACGACTCTGGACGGGAGGAACTTAACGATCCCGGTTCTCGATATTGTAAAACCGGGTCAGGAGATTGTGATCCCAAATGAAGGAATGCCTACTAAAGATCCTTTGAAGAGAGGAGACCTTAGAGTCAGCTTTGAGATCTTGTTCCCGTCAATGCTAACGTCAGAACAGAAGAATGACCTCAGGAGAGTTCTTGGTGGAAGCTGATGAGTTTGACATTTTTAGTTTTTAAGTAACGCACTTGAATCTTCTTTTAACTACAGAAAGCTGCTAGTCATTTCAGTGTACATACATTTTTAGTTCTTTTTTTTTTTTTGGTTTTTGTAAACTTTTATGTGTTTATGAAATAAAACAAAAACCGGAATCGGATGAAAGCTAGAACGGATTGTTTTTGAAGTAGAACTTGGCCTATTTGACTCTATGTTAATGGTGAGGTAGGAACAAAGAGAGAGTAAACTGGTCTGAAAAGCAAAGATTGAACTTTAAACGAAAATGATGTATATGATTCAGAAAATAAGGAAAGGATTGCAAAAGATTTCGTGAAGAATTTCTTAGAAATAAGGAAAGATTGAAAACAATTTCGTCAAGAAATAAGAAGATTGAAAAGGAAAGAAAACCCAGAAGCCAAGTCATGCTAATTTTTTTTTTTGTTTTGTTATCGTAAAATTCCATCTCTTATGGTCTACTCGGCAGAAGCAACATCAAAAATTGAAGGGCCTATGATATGTAAAAATTCTTTATATTGAAACAAAATTAAGGGCAGATAGGTGTGATTCGAAATTTCGAACAGCTCAACTGCACATTATATAACACTCACCTAACCACTAAACTAGTTAAACATTAATATCAGAAAAGCGGCCGAGTATTTAATATTCCATCTGTTTCATGTTAAGTGTCATTTTAGATTGTAAATTTTGTTTCAAAATAAGTGTCACTTTGTATTTCCAATGTAGATGTTTGGTAAATTATCCAATTTTATCTTTACTAATTTAATGCATTGACCAATAGAAAAAAATTGTATAATATATTAAAGGGGTAAAATAAAAAATTTAATGATTTTTTAATGTGTGAGAAATCCTAAAATAATAATTAATATGAAACAGAGCGAGTATATTGGATTTAAGGCAGCACACACAACCTTACCTTGCCTTGCTTTGTATATAAAATTATCATTTTGTGAAAAAAAACTACACCAATTAATAAAAAAAATATATTTTTTTTTTTATTTTTTTTTTTGATATGATCTCCAGATAGATTAATCCACCAGATTCAAACAAAAACCCAAACCTCATAAAAAGTACCAGAACAAAGCAAAAGTAACCCAACTTTATTTTTTCGGGAAACCCAACTTACTTCTTAAAAACACTGGACACCTTCGACTTTATCATGGCGAACCAGGCCTTGAGCTTTTTTGTGAGACTTGAATTCAACTTCATCTAATGGGAACAGTGCTGGGAAAATGTAGCAGTATTTAGTTTCGAATATGATATGGTGGTAGTTGAAATAAACATCAATAATGAAAGTATTGTTGATTATTTACCTGCGGAAATGGATTCAAATCAAACCATAAATTTTGAATTTGGACAAAGAAATGGAATGCACACTACATATATTCGGTACTTCGCATGATGTGACGAAATTTAGGACTGGAAAAAATTGTAGATTAAGTGAATATCTTGTGCACCAGTGAGCTTAAAAAATATACACTCAACGTGTCATCAAAAGCAAACCATAAATACACTATAACTTAAGTAGATAAGTCACTCATTTAGTTTCCATTTTGAACTTATAACACTAGGTTGAAGTGGCAAAAAACTATCTAAGTGATTTTTTTCTGAGTACATTTCCTCATCCTCCATCGGTTCATTAGTTGATAGATAATCTAACATTCAGTATGCATATGAGGTTTTTTTTGTTTGTAACCTTTTTACCTTTGTGTCTATGAATAAAACAAAAAACCGGAATTAGAATTGTTTTTGAAGTAGAACTTGGCCTATTTCTATTTGACTCTATATGTTTGTTAATGGTCTGAATAAAAAAGCTAAAAAATACTGTATAATGTAACTAAGAAAACAAAGAGAGATTGTAAAATTTTTGTCAAGAATTTCTTAGAAATAAGGAAAAATTAGAAACAATTTCGTCAAGAATTTCCTAGAAATAATCTTACAAATTACATTTTATTTCGTTCACATAAATATAATTGGATTTGGTCGAGGAAAAAGAAATAGGCTGCCCTCTGCCTTTGGTTACAATGACTATAAAACGCGTTTTAAGACACACTACAACCACCAGACTCTTATTAATACTTTTTGTTTTGTTATCAATAAAGTTCCAAATGAAGACCTCCTCGATCCAAATTAGCACAAGAAGAAAGTACACTAACCAAAGTAGCCTCATTGGGTGTTATTACCTCACGCTCATTATTCTGTATCATCTCACCAAAAAGCATAACAGCTTTGGCGTGTAACCCGTTCTTACTAAACCCATTGATAACAGTAGTCCAAGAAACCACATCAGTTACATGCATTCTCTGAAATAACTCGAAAGCAAAATCCATCTCTCCGTTTCTACCACAAGCGTCAAGCAAACTGTTACAAGCTACAACACAAGGATCTACAATACCATCAAACATCTTCTTCGAGCTCTTCAAATCACAAACTTCACCATAGAATCGAACAAAAGAAGTCTGAACAAATGGGTCCCATAGAACACCCCGTTTAAGAGTTTGGCCATGTAAGGCAACACCATAAGAAACAGAGAAAGATGAACACGCTGCTTTTATCAGAGAAGGGAAAGTGAGGTTGATTGGTCGGACTTGGCTTGCAAGCATGTGGTTGAAGAGAGCAAGAGAGGTCTTGTATTGTCCTGTAGTGAGATAAGACCGAATGAGAGTGTTGTAGACGCATTTCGTCTTCCATCTCGAAGCGACCAATGCGTTGCTGGTTAAGAGGACAGTGTGAATCTGCTTAATCTGGTTTGAAGAGTTGAAGACACGTTGGAGAAGATGAAGTGCGTCTTCAAGAGACAAACTGATACCCGAGAAGGAAGAACAACACATGCAATTTGGATAAAAGCTTAAGCAATCTACAAAGCTCACAACAACAACAACAACAACAACAACAACAACAACAACAACAACAACAACAACAACAACAACAAAAAGCTGACTTTACTATGCAAAGTCAAAAAGTATACGAAACCCAAAAAACAAAAAAGACAGAGTAATTGAATCAATGTTACTCACAAAGGAATAAGTTTGATTACGGTGCTCGTATCTCGCATCCGGTGAAACCGTCGATGGAGATGATACAAATAACTCACGATCGAATCCAACACAACCAAATCACTGTAAAATCAATTTAGTATTCATAAAACACCAAATCAACCGATATGCCAGCTCTCGAGACGAGAGAAACCCAGCAAATTATTTTTAAGAGTTTTACAAGTTTTTTGATAGAATGATTCTCGATGATGAACACAAATGACGAACACACAAGTTTTATGCATCTCCAACGGCCTTCTTAGCCGCTTAACGACCACCGTCCACGTGTAAGGTTGAGATTATTCGCCAATCCACTTGATATTCGCACATGCCACTCTCACGTGTGGTTCTGCATCACAACTCCCTCCATTTGCAGAACCTTGACCTCAAGGTTTCAAGCATCAAAACCAGGGAATTTCTTTTGCAGATCAAAGAGAAACTCCCACGTCGCTTCCTCCACTGGTTCACCAACCCACTTAACCAAAACTTTTGTAGCTGCACGACCCTGGCGGTTAACCATCTTCCTTTCCACCACTGATTCCGGTTCCTTAACAAAGATCTCAGGCATCACTGTAGGTAGTTCAGTGGTCGTAGTGACATTGCCAACCATAACCCTCAATTGCGAAACGTGAAACACTGGATGAACCTGAGATGACTCCGGTAACTTCAACTTATAAGCAACATCTCCACACTTATCAATGATCTTGTAAGGACCAAAATATTTAGGAGACAGCTTCTGATTTGTCCTCATAACCACAGACTGCTGTCGATAGGGTTGTAACTTCACGAAAACGTAATCTCCTATCTCAAATTCACGCTCCGAACGATGTTGATCAGCTAGCTGCTTCATCCGGTGTTGTGCGCGAAGCAAGTGAAACTTGAGGAACTGCAACATATTTTCCCTATCCTGCAACGAACGAGCCACCACTGCAACCTTGGACTCCCCAGGTAAATACGGAAGATGGATTGGAGGTGCCTGACCATACATTGCCTCGAACGGAGTCATATTAGTTGACGTATGGAAGTTGGTGTTGTACCAATACTCCGCCAATGCCAACCACTTGCACCACATATGAGGATGAGCATGACACATACATCTCAAATAAGTTTCCAGACACCGGTTGACTACTTCAGTCTGACCATCACTCTGAGGGTGATACGCACTCGACATCTTCAACGTCACGCCCTGCAGTGTAAAGAACTCCCTCCAAAAGTCACTTGTGAACACTGCATCTCTATCGCTTACAATCGAACTTGGACAACCATGAAGTTTAAACACGTTATCCAAATAAGCTTGAGCCACTGAAAGAGCAGAATAGGGATGGGACAGAGCAATAAAATGTGCAGCCTTACTAAATCTGTCCACCACCACCATAATGACAGTTTTACCAGCCGAATCCGGCAGTCCATCTATGAAATCCATGGACACTTCACTCCAAATTGTCTCCGGAATTGGCAGAGGTTGAAGTAACCCCGGTGACGCTGCATTGTCGCTTTTGCACTGCTGACACACGCTACACCCCCTTATGTAAGACTGTATGTCCTTCACCATACCCTTCCAGTAAAACAATCCTTTGACTCGTTGATAAGTCACGTCACGACCCGAATGACCTCCCACACCCGAACAATGCAACCACTCCAGTATAGAATTCCTCAATGTCACCACAGTTGGCACCACAATCTTATTTTTCCGCCTCAGAACATTATTGCACCAAGTATAATGTTTTTTTGCTTTAGGATCCTGCTTCAATAGGGAAATTAGATCCTGTATGCTACCATCCGCAACATACCCGTCCTGAATATCCTTCAGCAAATCACACTCAGCCACCGATAATGCCATGTGTAGTATCTCGGACCCTTCCACCCTAGACAGAGCATCTGCTACAACATTTTCCTTACCTTGCTTATATTGAATTTCGTAATCGAATTCAAGCAACTTAGGAAGCCACTGTTGTTGAATCGGTGTGTTCAACCTTTGCTCCAACAAATATTTGAGGCTCCGTTGATCCGTCTTAATAATGAAATGCTTAGACAGAAGGTAATGCCTCCATTTGCGAACTGCAAAGATCACCGCAAGGAGTTCTTTCTCATAAATCGAGAGATGGAGTTGCTTACCTTTCAACTGCCTGCTAATGAAAGCTAAGGGGTGCCCATCCTGCATGAGTACCGCCCCAATACCCTGTCCACAAGCGTCAGTTTCCACTACAAAGGGCCTGTCAAACAGCGGTAGAGCCAGCACTGGAGCCTCACACAATGCAGACTTCAGGTCTTGAAAAGCTTGTTGAGCTTTATCTGTCCACTTAAAAGCCTCAGTCTTAGTCATTGCATGTAGTGGAGCCGCAATCATCCCAAAACTTTTGATAAACCGCCGATAGTAGCCAGCTAGTCCCAAGAATCCACGCAATTTTTTTAAAGTGTCTGGTTTAGGCCAATCTTGTACCGCCTGAATCTTTGCTGGATCAGTTGCTTGCTATACTCTTGAGTGATAAAATGGCCCAGATATTCCACGCGTGGTACTGCAAAGGCACACTTACTCATCTTCGCAAATAACTTGTTGGCTCGCATAACTTCAAAAACCTTCTGCAAGTGTTGCTTATGTTCCTCCAAAGATGAGCTATAGATCAAAATGTCATCAAAGAACACAAGAACAAACTTCCTCAAGAATGCTTTGAAGACGGCATTCATCAGACTTTGAAACGTAGCAGGGGCATTTGTGAGACCGAAGGGCATTACCAAATACTCATAATGTCCACTATGTGTTTTAAAAGCCGTTTTATGAGTATCTGAAGGTTTCATCCTAACTTGATGATAACCAGCCCGAAGATCAATCTTAGAGTATACCTTCGAACCACCTAGCTCGTCCATAAGATCCTCAATAAGGGGAATGGGAAACCTATCCTTCACAGTCATACCATTCAGCTCACGGTAATCCACACACAAGCGCCAAGTTCCATCCTTCTTCTTTACTAATACAACCGGTGATGCGTATGGGCTAGAGCTGATTTGTATGGTCCCACCCGACAACATTTCTTCAACTATTTTGTCAATTTCGTTCTTCTGATGAAGTGCGTAGCGATAGGGTCGCTGATTTACCGGGTTAGAACCTTCCAACAGCTTAATGTGATGATCATGATTCTCTCTGAACGGGGGCAGTTCAGTTGGTTCTGCAAAAACGTCAGGAAATCTTTCGACAATGTCCCCCACAATTGCCTCTTCCTTATTGTCACACAACATTGTGCTAAGCATACAAGAGTCAAAATCTTCTCCTTCTTTGGTCTCCTGTACACACAACATTGCAAACTGAGCTTGCTCTTCTTGAATCTTTTGTAACTTCTGAGCTTTTATGTCACGCACTGAGCCTTGTTTAATACCATTGAGCATCACTCTCTGTTTGTTATACTTAAATCTCATCTCCAGATTTAAGAAATCCCAGCTGATGACTCCTAAGGTTGATAACCACTGTACTCCCAACACCACATCGACTCCTTGTAGAGGTATGAGTAGAACATCAGACTGGAACTGAGTAGTGTGCAACTTCCATTTAAAATTTTTCACTCTGCCTTCTATCCTCAACTTCCTTCCATCTGCAACCGCCACTCTCGAAAGACCTGCAGATTCAATCTTACACCCCAACTTAACAGCCATCTTCGTGTCTACGAAATTATGAGTGGAGCCAGAATCTACCAACATGAAAAGTATTTTCTTGTCATAAGTGCCTCGAACTCTCATCGTCTCATAGTCCGAAATACCAGATATAGCATTGACTGAAATTCTTGGCATTTTAGACTCATCCTCCTCTATCAATTCTTCCACTGCATCTTCAAACTCCTCTTCTACATCCATCCGAAACAACTGAGTCTTCTTGTGAACTAAATAATGCTCCGGAGTGTACTTCTCATCACAAAAGTAGCAAAGACCCTTAGCTCTCCTCTCACTCATTTCTTGCTGAGATAACTTCTTAGTTGGATTGTTTGGTGCCTTAAAGGTCGTCTTCACTGTTGGATGATCAGTTCGAACTTCAACCTCATTTCTTGCTCCACCCCCCTGCCTAGAAGACCAATTGGTATTTGTAGCTTTTCGAGGGTGAGCCTTCTCGTACAATCTTCCCAGTAGGAAGCAATGCCTCACCGTCACAGGCTGAAACATTCTCACATGCATTTGAGTATCTAACCTCAACCCAGCCAAATAGACACTCACCAAATATTCTTCTGAAAGATTCAGTCTGATTTTAATCAGAGTAAATTTCTGATGATAGTCCACGATTCCATTAGTCTCCTGCAATTGTTTAAGCTCAGCCATGGGATCATCTCCTACTTCCTCAAACCTTTCCTTCATCAAACGCACATAACCCTGCCAATCATACAACAATTCCAAACCTACCCCTGATTGCACAAAATCATGATGCCAAGATGCTGCGTGACCGTCAAAATGAATCGAAGCAGTTCGCACTTTCATGTCATTAGGAGTGAAATCCACACTAAAAAATTCCTCAGCCTTAAACAACCACTCCTTAAGCCTAGATCCATCAAAACGAGGAAAATCTATCTTTCCCAATCTAGTAATTCCCCCGTAATAGTATTGAGCTTCCGGCCTTACCAAATCAGGTCGATCTTCTCGCCTTACTTCCCTCACTCCAGATCCACCACCTTCGGTTGGAGAAAACGTTGATCCCTCCGGTTTAGCTTTAGGTGATACATCCGGTGAAATCTGTACCGATTTACCCTTAGCCGAAACACTCATCGACGGTTGAGTCGTCACTCTCTTCAACAACTCGTACAAATCCTCAAAACGCTGCAGAGTCTCTTGGTGTTGCTCATCAACTCGCGTTTCAAGTCGAGACATCCTCATCTCCACATTTCCCTCCTTCCGATCCGGAACTCCCTTCCGATCGGAACCAACGACCTCCTCCTTCGTCGACTCCTTGACCTGAGATCTCGTTCCCATCATCACTGCTCCAAGGATTGACTTCGCTCTGATACCTTTGATACAAATAACTCACGATCGAATCCAACACAACCAAATCACTGTAAAATCAATTTAGTATTCATAAAACACCAAATCAACCGATATGCCAGCTCTCGAGACGAGAGAAACCCAGCAAATTATTTTTAAGAGTTTTACAAGTTTTTTGATAGAATGATTCTCGATGATGAACACAAATGACGAACACACAAGTTTTATGCATCTCCAACGGCCTTCTTAGCCGCTTAACGACCACCGTCCACGTGTAAGGTTGAGATTATTCGCCAATCCACTTGATATTCGCACATGCCACTCTCACGTGTGGTTCTGCATCAGGAGAAAGATTCGAATTTTTTTGACAAAGTTACAAATCAAAAGTGTGACGACGAAAGTGGAGAAATTTACAATCTGCAATTGGAATCTCAGATGATTAACCAACTAGGGTTCTCCGGTTTGGTATGATTTGATCCAATTTTATGTCGATTTCTTTACCATACAGTTTAGGTTCAATCTAACCGAATTGGTTTGATCCAATTTTATGTCGATTTCTTTACCATACGGTTTCGTTTCAATCTAACCTAATTGGTTTGATCCAATTTTATGTCGATTTCTTTACCACACGGTTTCGGTTCATTCAAACCGAATTTATACCTTTTCAAATTAAAATTGTGTGTTTCCACCACCGGGAAGCGAGAGCGGTTAACGCTACCGGAAAATAATGGAGCAGAAGAAGGAAAAGGAAGAAGGGGAACAACGACACGAGGAAGCGGCGGCGTCGGGGGAGATGGAAGGTTTTGAAGAGAGGAAAGAGAAAGCGATGGAGATGAGTCGTAAGGAGAAGCGAAAAGCGTTGAAGAAATTGAAGAGGAAGCAGGTGAGGAAGGAGATAGCGGAGAAGGAGAGAGAGGAGACGGAGGCTAAGTTGAACGATCCGGCGGAACAGGAGAGGCTGAAGGCGATTGAGGAAGAGGAGGCGCGGATGAGAGAGAAGGAGTTGAAGGAGTTCGAGGAGAGTGAGAGAGCTTGGAGAGAGGCTATGGAGATCAAGAGGAAGAAAGAAGAGGAAGAAGAAGCGAAGCGAGAAGAGGAAGAGAGGCGTTGGAAGGATCTAGACGAGTTGAGAAAGCTTGAGGTACTGCTTTGTTGTTTGTTGTTAATTTCTTCATCATCGCGTGGCTGTTTGCTGAGGAACTGTTAGGGTTCTCATATCTTATTGATGCTTCCACTTTGGTTGCTAGCCGAATTCATGTAGGAGATCTTAAGTTTAAATTGCATATCCCTTTTGGCAGGCTAGTGGGAACGATGAGTGTGGCGAGGATGAGGATGGTGAATATGAATATATCGAAGAAGGGCCTCCAGAAATTATATTCCAAGGAAATGAGATCATTCTCAGAAAGAACAAAGTGAGGGTTCCAAAGAAGCCCGTAGTTCAGGTGGATGGAAACGAGGTAAACCATCATCTAGGTGAACATGCCGTCTTCAGTGTTTTGATTTTTTTTTGTCTAGAGTTCCAATGTGGAGTTTGTTTTTCAGATTTCTGACAGGCCTACATCAAATCCTCTACCTCCGGGATCTGAAGCTTGTGCCAGCTATCAGAATGTTAGTTCTGCGCAACAGATTTTGGAGAATGTTGCGCAAGAAGTACCCAACTTTGGAACTGAGCAGGTGCTTGTTGTATTCCTTGACTGAGATTGCATTAGTATTAGCTATCATTCTTATGTCCTTTTTACTAACTTCGCTTTGTTGTTATCCTCTTACTCCCCAGGATAAATCTCATTGTCCTTTTCATTTGAAAACTGGAGCTTGTCGGTTTGGTCCGCGTTGTAGCAGAGTTCATTTCTACCCCAATAAATCGTGCACACTACTTATGAAGAACATGTATAATGGTCCTGGTATTGCTTGGGAACAAGATGAGGGGCTTGAGGTCTGTAACCGCTGTCATCTCGTGATGCTAGTATCCTGATAATAATTAGTTCTTTTCTACTACTATCGGCTTTCATCATCTAAATTTACACTACCACAGTTCCTCTGCCTCTTTTCTGTTTTGTTTTGCTGTGTGCTTTTGAATTGACAGAATTATGCTGCTTGTTTTTTCCTTTGATCCTTGTTACCTCTTCTTTAACTTACATCAGACATTGATGGCTTCCCTTCAGTGGAGGTGCATGATTATAACCTGGGCGGGGTTGGAGTTGCGATTCACTTCTTTGTATCCTACCTGATTGATAGATTAGCTATTATGTGATTGTTATCTCGATCACATAAACTGTGGCCTTCTCTATTTGTGCCCTCTCTTGCCTTGATAGCAGTACCAGAGACTGTAGCTTGTTTGTCAGTGTTTCATATCTTGTTCTTTGAGTGTTTTCTAATTTGCTTGTGGGAGTGGGTGATATGTAACAAATGATTCATCCGATTCTCTATACCTCTGAATTGTTTGATTTTCCTGAATTAAGAACAGAATAGTGTCCTTCATACGTGCTGGCTGCTTTGGGCTAGTAGTGTCTGAACAGAAACTAGTGCAGTTATAATTTAGTAAGGCTGTAGCTATCCTGGTTTGCTTGATATTAAAACTAGTGGAAATCACATGCATTTTATTCACCTTGTTTACCACTCACTTTAGTTTACTCTCTTTTTTTCCCGGCTTCCTTGCAGTATACAGATGAGGAGGCTGAACGTTGTTATGAAGAATTTTATGAAGATGTTCATACAGAGTTTCAAAAGTATGGAGAACTTATTAATTTCAAGGTCTGTCGATTCTGTTCTGCTCCTTCTCTTCCCCCTCTTTTTGTTTTCTTTCTATTTAGCCATAGATTCAATTTATTCTAAATGTGAATGTAAGTTCTTGAACCTGCAAGCCACACTATTGACACTAGGCATCTTTTCTCATCATCAAATGACCAAATGTAACCCTGTTTCTGAGAATAAAACTTGTTGGTAGATATGTGTTGTCTTTCCGACCTTTTGTCCTACCCTTTCTTTTCTCAAAACCAAAATTTATATCCATTTCAGGTGTGTAGAAATGGCTCATTCCACTTGAAGGGCAATGTATACGTACACTACAGATCATTAGAATCAGCTATTCTTGCTTACCAGTCCATTAATGGTCGATACTTTGCTGGTAAACAGGTACACTGTTAGTCTGGAGACCTTTCCAACTTCCTTTCATTGAAAAATGTGGTTAACGATTTGGTCTAGTGACTTCCTTGCTGACATTTATATCCATGATAATTGCACATCGTCGTCAGGTAAAATGCGAGTTTGTCAACATCTCAAGATGGAAAGTTGCCATATGTGGGGAGTACATGAAGTCTAGGCTTCAAGTATGACTCTTCATCTGGTTCTTATTTGAGATTCCAACTTCTTGCTTATCTCTCTAATTCATGATATTCATGTATTTTACAGACTTGTTCTCGTGGTTCTGCCTGCAACTTTATCCATTGTTTCCGAAATCCTGGTGGAGACTACGAATGGGCTGACCATGACAGACCACCTCCAAGATTCTGGATTCACAAAATGACCGCTTTATTTGGTTATTCAGATGAAAAGCACATGGAGCATGAATCGTTAGGGTCATTGAACGATTCGAGATCAGATCTACCAACAGATTCACACAGGTAGGTAGCTTTATAGTTGGATTTCTAACTTTTGAGGACCCTCATCGGTAACTTACTTAATTTGGTGTAGAAGCGTCATGCTCATGTGTTTTGTTTCCATGTTAGGCAACCTTCAAGAAGATCTAGATTGAGGGACCATGAACATGCAAACGGTGGATCTAAGCCTTCTTATAGGAGCCGTAACAATCATGGTGATACCCGGGACAATACTCGTGGAGACAAACTTAGTAGGCCTGCCGAGAACTGTCATGATGGAGATGACAGTCCTAGCAGAGATGGTAGTTTAGAAAGGGAGATGTATAAAGAGCGACGGCATGCTAAGGACACATTGCATCATGATAGCAGATGGTCTGAACACTCTCCTGGACATAAGGTGATAAGGACAAGAATCCATGGGAGGTATTCTGATGATGATTCTCCTGATGGAGATGACTATGATAGGAGAGAAACGGGTCACAAACGAAAAGCCAGAAGAGGGACAGATTCAGAAGCTCAAGAACAGATGGACGATAAAAAGGACAAGAAGACCCGCCATAGTTCAAGAAAACACAGTAGGGAAGGGTCATCAGCTGACCGTGAGGAGAGTCATGATCATGATAGGGTTCGTACATCGAAACATCGTGATGCGGAAGTTTCAACTGAAAGTAGACATCGTCAGCATAAAGGATCAGACCTTCGAGTTAATGGAGAAAATAACAGGAAGAGAAGTGTAGAAACTACTCCTCCCACAGAATGTCGTCGGTCAGATAAAGAAGATAGGGGAAAAAGCAAAGAGAGGCACAGATACAAGTCCCAAGATCCTGACTCTGATCGAAGCAGGAAAGGAAAACGTCAGAGTGGTTTATCAAGTGAGGAGAGTTCAGATAGAGAAACACACAATGAGAGACCTCATCGCCATAGAAAAAGAAGAAGGTCACAAAACTCAGACGACAAGAGTCGTAAATTTGCTGAGGAATCAGAGGAAGTCGAAGAAGAGTTTGAGCGTTGGAGACCAGTGTGATCTCAATCTATGTTCTTGTGACTTCTTGTTGGCTTCATCGTCTTCGCATCTGTAGATAATTTGGTTTTATCTCTTCAAATGTGAAAAAGTTTTGGTGAAAATCGAATTTATGTTAAAACAGTTAAAAGTAGTATAGTTTTGTTATATGTTTATTAACTTCTCAAGGTTTTGGTCAAAAATATTAATTAAATATATATAAACTAAGGTAAATAATCAAATTAATTAATAGTTACATATACGTTTTCACCAAAAAAAAAAAAAAAAAAAATCTATGGATGGGCTTAGTGTGTATGTCATTGGGGAGAGAAGGATCGCATCAGCTCCGACGAGAGAGTGTTGTTTCCTTTCAAAAATCTAAATAACCATAAGAACGGACGAGATGTTTGATGAGGCGTGACTATGTTAAACAGATGGGAATTTTGTCAAATCTACCACATTGGATAGAAATCTTTTCAGATTTACCACATTACAAAAACCTTTTCCAATCTACCAAAAGTGATTATACTAAATGACGTTAATAACCCTCTTCTCTTTCTTTGAAATTTGGCCGCGATGTAGTACAACATCTGACGCAGCATTAATTACGTCGGTATGCAGTTCAAAAGTGTTGTTTGTGTTGTTCATTTTTATATGCACAAAATAAAAGTAAAAACAAAGGGAACATGCAGACAAAATAAGTTGTATATATAATAGTCAACTTATATATGAGTCAACTTATGTATAATAGACAAAATATAAGTTGTGGACAATATTTATCTTGCAAACAATAATTATATTTAACTTAAGTTTGTCCACTACCCTTAAGTTAGTGTATTGTAGTCTTGTAGACTAATAAACGATAGACATTATTTATAAGTTGTCCATTAAAAAATATGCATATATATTTGTAATATTTTAAAATGATTAAAAATGTATAGTAAAAAATAATATATAAATTAGAGGAAATATATATTTCTTGTAGAAAAGATTCTAGATAGTAGACAAAAATATTACAGTGGACAACACATATCATGGACCAAAAATAAAATAATGTGAATCAATTAACATGATGGACAAAAAGTAAAAGTTTAAATTTGTCCACAGACGAAGCTAATAGAATAAGAAGTATGAGACAAATGTGACTGAGAAATCTTTTTCTCATTCGTAGTGGAATCTTCTTTACATAAAATTTAAAAATAGAAGCAAATTAAAGAAAGATTTTAATTTAAATTAGATCTTCACCTACCTCATTCAGTCATTCACGTGAAGACAAGACTAAATAATTATTTTTCTGACCAAAACATTAAAAGACAGGACGCTATGCAAAATTCATTTTTTTTTTTTTTTTTCGGAAAGCTTTGATTAATATTGAAGGTTATATGTGTCTTTGCATTTCTAAGTTGTGGTATAACCCGAAAAGACTAAGTCAATGTGGTAGAACCCACAACTTTAATTTCAAAATATGGCACATTTGTTAAAAATCTCTTACTGTAAATTTGTAATTCTTGAACGTAAAACTAACTTTAGCTTAAGAAACCAACTAAAGGTCGACAATTAAAGAAGAATAGAGAGAAAATAGCTAAACATCAAACAATTAATATAGTTCTTATAGTTAAATTTTACTTCGTGGCAGGAGGAATTGCGCCTGCAATTCTTGAACATTGCTCTTTCAACATTGGAGGAAAAAATGGATTGACCGGGAGTTTCGGTAAGCAATTGGCTTCACCTTCCAAAAATGCTTTGCAGCAAGCTGGACCAATGTTGCCAAATCGTCCACTAAGTATGGCTTGAGAAATTTCAGCAATGCATCCTGGAATATTCATCAAGGATGACCAACATTTTGCAATATCGGGTAATCCTGGCATGCCGGGGCTAGGTTGGAATGGAAAAGGAAAGGGAAGTTGTGGTAGCTGAGCATTTGTAGAGACAACAACAGATATGATCACTAGAAGAAGAAGAAGAACATTCTTGATAGACATAATTGAGAAATCTTAGAATTGATGAAAATGTTAACTCTATGTGAAGTTTGTTTTTTGATTGATGAAAAATAACAAGATCATTGCCCGTTTATTTATACGAAAACATTGCTATGGTATTAATTGTAATGATGAAAACGTCTTTGATCAGTCTTAAATTAGTCGTTTTCAAATTAAAACAGAATCAAAACCTCCGATGAAACGGACGACATCAATTAAATAGTATTAAGCCGGTACATGTTAATGAAACCGGTTTATAATCCTTCGATTTAATTTTAAATTGATTTGAATCGGTTTGATTCTAATTACAAATGGCATGAAATTATCATGAGATGATGATATTTCGTGAGATGATGGCAAAGAGTGTATTGTATTTACTTCGCGGCACCGAACAAAAGAGAAGCTAAATCGGCCACTGGGGGCTACACGATGACGATTGCGACGCCTTTCAGTGGGGCAGCGAACTCTGTAACGGCGGCGAGGACCGTTCTGATAACGGGTGTGAGCAAAGGTCTGGGAAGAGCCCTAGCTTTGGAGCTGGCGAAGAGAGGTCATACTGTCATAGGATGCGCTCGTACTCAAGAGAAGCTCACTGCTCTTCAATCGGAGCTCTCCTCCCCGTCTAATCATCTCCTTCTCACCGCTGATGTGGTAATTAACCGCCTACCCTTCCGTGTTTCTGGTCGTAATGCAATTTTCTGGATAAATTCTAATGTGTGGGTGTTGATGATTGCAAATTAGATGAATCCTTTGATTTCTTGGTGAAATTTCTTTATATATTATGGGAGCTTTTGCAAATTTTTAAGTTTTTGAGCTTAGCAAGATTTATATGGTCTATGTTTGCAGAAATTAAACAGCAGTGTTGAAGAACTGGCACACACTATTATGGAGAAGAAGGGTGTCCCAGATATCATTGGTATATATTTATATATATACACCCTTCATTTGTAAACTACTCGTTGTTTTTGAGAAATCAGTCACTAGATTGTTCCTAAAGTGTTGGGTAGCTGTTGTAATGAAGATATCATCTTTGCTCTAGGTGTCTCTTTTCGTTGGTAGATCAAACCCTGAGATAGACGCTGCCTGCTTTATATCTCTTGACCTTTTCCTTTCTTTACGTTCTATAGACACAACTGTTATGGCATTGTTTCCCTTGAGTTCCTGAGTATTCTGAAGTTGGCGTTATACCCACATTTTTAATTGTATCTTTGTTGGCATCTAAGAATCCCACTCACTTTTCTCAAGGGTGGTTTGATGGTTACATGATCATTCACCTCGTCCGAGTTTTGGGCAAAGTGACTTGTATCGTTTCTACTGTAACTTTCGTAGTCTTAGATCTTGGTAAATGCATGTTGCAGTTAACAACGCTGGTACTATCAATAAGAACAGCAAGATTTGGGAAGTCTCTGCAGAAGATTTTGACAATGTCATGGATACAAACGTTAAAGGGGTAGCAAATGTGCTGCGTCATTTTATCCCTTTGATGCTCCCACGTAAGCAAGGGATAATTGTGAATATGTCTTCTGGATGGGGAAGATCTGGTGCTGCCCTGGTGAGTCTCAATCAACTCTTGCTTGAATCACTAGCTGTTACTGTGTGTTTGTCCTTCTAGCCAGAGAAAGGTAACAAAATTCAACTAAAACATATGAGAATTATTCATATTTGGGATTACGATATTACCTTGAGCTAGACTTTGTCCAAATATAATATTGATGTTACATAGTTTTCCCTGATATTGGATCACAAACTTCTTAATTATCATACATGGAAACATGAAACATGGTGAGTTAATAATTATCATTAGCTTGATCACGCCTGGATTTAAAGCTTTTAGTTGAACTCTAATTGTTTCTCCGTGTCAAACCTGATCCCAGTGAAGTTAACTATTGAAACCAATACTGGATCTGCAGGTTGCACCATACTGTGCATCGAAATGGGCTATTGAGGGTTTAAGCCGAGCAGTGGCAAAAGAGGTAGCTGAGGGAATGGCAGTGGTTGCTTTAAATCCAGGCGTGATCAACACAGAATTACTCACTTCCTGCTTTGGGAACTCAGCTTCGTTGTATCAAGCTCCTGATGCTTGGTAAGTAACACCCAACCTCAGCAATTTTATACTTTTAATGAAATGTATCCGCTTGGCCTTTTTGACGAAATACTCGCTTACTCACTAGGGTTTGTTACTCTTCTTGCTAATTGTAGCTTTTGGTAGGTAGTTGATTCTGGAAATGCTTGGTCGTTAATGCAATGACAATGATAGATAGAGGAGAAATTGAGTTTACTGTAGATATGTGTCATGTGTATGATATGCGTTATCTGAAGAGAGTGACCTTGTGCGTAAATCAGAACTCTTTTATCTTTTCATTTGCACTTGTAGATATATTTTGTTTTAGGTATTGTAACAACTTTGAATCATATGCGTGCTCTGTTTGATCTCTTTGTGTTTGTTCGATAGATCGATTGCATAAAACCCTAACTAAACCTTTGCTGCGGGATTGGAAATGTAACAGGGCTGTAAAGGCTGCTACGATGATTCTGAACCTTACAGCAGGTGACAATGGCGGATCTCTCACAGTCTAACAACTACGCTACACATTTTATTTTCAACTTGAGTGTTATGGATAAGGAGCTTCTTCAGCAGAAGCTTACAAGATAACCCTTGCTTTGAGGCTTTGATTAATTTGTTTGTAACCAGAAATTTGTCAATCTAGTAACTACATAAGTACCTTCTTAGGTTCATGTACTTTTTGAGTCTCAAAGTCAGGGATGATATTTTCATAAAAGTTAGTTTTAGATGACTAAAATAGTTAATTAAGTACGATATGTAACTGTCACAAATATGACAATTAAGCAGTTGCCTTTTGCTGAGACACTCTCCTTTTGTCCCAAAATGACATGTCAAAGATGATGCCTTTACAACTTCGGAGTCTAAATATTAACAGAGGCGAAACAAACAACACAGTTCAATAATGTTTGAAAACTAATCACAAAACTTCATCTGGCTTCATTGGCATCTTTCAGTCTCCCAGTCCGACTGTCATATACAATCCCACAGCGTTCAATCTAGGCAAAATGTATTAGTAAACCAAAACTGGATCACCTTGTTTTAAGGCAAATGGAGACAAAACTCAAAACAGTCCCTCTTATATAGCTATGTAATACTGACCCACAAAGAGTGATACAACTATTTCCAAGTCATATATAGGGAGGAAAGGAACAATCGAAGAAAAGATTGTTAAGTTCCACATACAAAATATTCTTTCATGTCATGTAATATTAGCTAAGTATGTTGTAATATAAGATTAGACATGAAAGACCAAAAAGGAAATTACAACACACTCACGTGCCACCACCAAAGGCACGTGCCTGCTGATAGAGTGATAGGTCATAATCGTTGAGGCGCGCTTACATATTTATCACCGACATTGCGTAACCCTATACGCCTTCACAATTCTTAAAGAGTTAAAAAAGGAAAATATTACAATCTTCACGACACGTCTATATATATATTTCTACGTTTCCTTCTCTTCTGCAACTCTTTTGGTCTCAGTAACATTCTGAAGCTAATCATCTCTTTTTCTCAAATATGAATTTTCTACTAGAATGTCAGATACACCAGCAAAAGCTGCCGCCGTCGGAAGGGATGAAAAACACAGTCAATGTCGTAATGGAAACGATTACTGAAAAGATCCATCAAGATCCGGTCACCGGAATCCAAACCCTAGTCGGATCGAACCACCAGGCCTACCCCAACTTCAACTTTAGTATCGAAAGCACCTGTCGTAGTCACATCCGTGATCTCCTCCTCGATCGGCTATTTATACATCGTTCGTCAAGCACAATCTTAGCCTCACACATCGCTTCTGCTGCAAACAACTTAGGTTTTGGCATTAACGGCTTCGTTATAACCCTGCTCGTGACTGTAACGAAGAGTGTCTACGTTGTGCTATCGGAGTCTGCGCTTCAGGTTCAGAGGCTGCTTTGTGAAGGAACAATCGATGGAGATGAACTCAAGAGATTGAAGATGGAAGCAGAACCGTGTTCCATCTGTCTGGAGCATCTCTTGGGTTCCAAGACCGGTGGTGTTCCCACACGCCTGCCATGCTCGCATGTCTTCCACTACTGCTGTCTCACGAAGTGGTTCTCCCGCAAAAATACTTGCCCCATGTGCCGAAGAGTTGTGTCTCAATGATGGAAGTTTTACATAATCTAAGTATTTGTTCTGTTAACATATGCAACTTAGTAAGAGTAAGAGCATAAATTTTGTATATTGCTTCAAGAGATAGTTTGACATTGTCATTACCTTTTATGTAAAGACTATGAACGTCTGCAAGTTATATAATCTATCATCCTTATGCACACACCCTTTGACCCACAACCTTGGAAATAATCCCAAATTCATATTTGTAATTTTAACTTTGAAGCTTTACTAAACAGGATTGTGGAGACTTAATGATTGAGCCAAGTAAAAATGGATCGGGTTTGTTTGATTTTGATTGCACCTTCACACACACATGAAATAAATCAACTATAGATTGCAACTTGCAAGTATCAAAAATCAAAAACATCTCAAAAGCACAATTGATATCATTCATAGCTGTCTCCAAGAAATCAACTCAAAATCCAAAACTTGGTAGATAATCCTCAGACCATTCATCATCTGCATACTCCCACTGCAATTAATGCAGCATATTATCATCTCCTTTTAATTTGGTAACCACAATATTTTATACAAGTCATAAAAAAGGACAAGTGAAAGACAAGTAGCCCTTGTTACCTAATCATTTGGTTTCAACGCCTATGGGTTTTTCCATTGCCTCTTTTCCCTGAAAACAAGTGTTTTGGTTTAAGACAGGGTATAACTCTGTCTGCTTCTCCACGGCGTGCAGCTTTGTTCCTCTTCTTGTGAGACTTATTCCCAATCTTAATTGCCTTAATCTTTTGTGAAGAATCTTTGAAGCCTTCACCTGGTAAAAACTCATGTGGTGGCCGTGACACTGATCTTGATCTTGACAAAGATCTTGATTTGGATCTCAGGCACATCTTCTTCTTCTGTTGCTCATCATCATTCACATACACATCCATCGAATCGTTACTCAAATCATTATCTCTTTCTACATCTAGACTTGCTTCTTGCACGGTTCAAAGCAGAAGACGGATCAAGACCCAGAGATGATAACTCTCTACCCATTCTCTTGCTTGTAAACTTCTTATCCTTGTCAAACTTTCTTGGAACAGTTGCTCTGTTTTGTGCATTGCTCTTCTTGAGTCTATGGTTTTGAATGAGCAAGGCTTTCGTCTTACGCACAGCAGCCAAATCATTCTTCTCCTTCTCTGTAAGTTCTTCGCCTTCAATCTCAAAACCATTTTCTTCTTCCTCTGCAAGCCTGAGAGTTTCTTCACTTGTCAGCTCCTCAAGCCTATTCAAAATGTTTGAATCAACAAAGTCAGAAACATTATGACCATCACAGATCTCAGGTATTATGTCATCCTTTCATTCTTCATTAGCCAAAATGTAGTTCTTCTTTAGACTAGCAGAATAAACCCCAGCTCCACCATTTTCATTTTCCAAGTCCTTCTCTGTCTTTCGTTTCTGATCCTCTTCACAAGCTTCCTTAGCTACCTGAGGTGTGCAAGGGAGCCTTTCTTGGTCGTCACGAGCCTTCGGCATCGCCACATGGAACCTGTTCAAGTGGTCAGTGATCTTTTTAGATTTCATCTTCGCAGCTACCCTCTGATCTAACAGCATCTGACAGGCAGCATTCCTCACTGACATCACACCTTCTTCAGTCAGAGTACTCATATTCAAAAGCACTGATCCATCACTTGCTCCCATTGCAGTCTTCATAGCTTCATCTTTCATCTCTTCAATCAGTTTCTTATCTTCTTTAGATAAGTTCTCCACAGGCATCAAATCAGTCTTGTTGCAGACAATAACCAACGGCTTGTTCTTCAACGCAGACTTAATGCTGTGAAACACAGAAGCCTGCTGAGCAATGGTAAAACCACAAGAACCCGAAATATCAAGAAAGAACAAAACAGCAGCTTGAAGATTAGCCAGGGCGGTGACACTACACATTTCAATAATGTTACGGTCTTCAAGTTCCCTATCTAAAAGCCCCGGTGTATCAATCACCTGATACCTCAAACACTTGTAATCAGTATGACCAAGAAAGAGTGACTTCGTGGTGAAAGCATATGGCTGAACATCCACATCAGCTCTTGTAACTTTGTTCATAAAAGAACTCTTTCCCACATTAGGACATTCGCATATCAAGATAGTTCGAGTGTTTGGATCAATCGCAGGAAGCCTCGCCATGTGCTGCCTAACCTGCTCAAGATAAGCCAAACTAGGACCGATTCCTTTCATAACAGTACACATACGCCCAAGAGCTGCCACTTTTAAGCACTTGCACCGGTACAGAGAATCACCATACTTGATTAGCTTCACATAATCCGTGGCGATTTGGCTGATCTTATTCCTAACGGTATTAAGCTGGCCAAGAGCGAGCTTGTAGTGATCTTTATCGTAAAGCACATGAAGAAGATCGTCAAAGAAGGGGTGAATCTCCTTGAGGCGAGGAAACTCGTCGATAATGGCAGAGAGCTTCTCGTTGAAGTTTGATTGTGTGAACTTCACTTTCATCATGTAGAAGCTACGGAGTTTGCTGATCTTGTCACCCTTGTGAACAATAGTTTTTGTCTGCCGCTGAGTGCGGGAAAGAACGATATCAACAAACTGTTTTCCATCTGGCACAACTATTATCTTCTTGAAATTATATTTCACCATTGTTTTTGCTTATATCTAATCTGCATAAAATTGATCATACGAATTAATTAGGGCAATGAGAGATCAAAACGGAACAACAAGTAGAGATCAAAACGGAACAACAAGTAGAGATCATGATGATATGCTAATAGGAACAACATATAGCTAGGTGCCGTGCATAACTATATAACAGGAACATTTTAGGCTTATCAATCCGGACAGACCAACCTTGGACAACGAAGAAAAGAGAGAGCTCACCTTACTAAGAGGAGAATGAGAGACAGACGGTGAAGGAGTTTAAGAGAGAGACAGAGAACGGTAATGTGTCTGCCCTAATTTGTCGCAGACAAGTAAACTAGGGTTAGAAAGAGTGTCCCTTTCCCAAGTTCCGTGAAAATGAAACATAACCCTCCAACTTCAAAATTATTGCAAGAACATCTATTAAAATTTAATTAAAACACCAATGTAAGAAGTTTAATTAATAAAAAAGACATTGTATATGTTGCTCTTATTATTACTTCGACCGTTCGATGACCTATCCGATGCTATTTTGACTAATTTTAGGCTTTCAGAATTTTAAAAAAAATTAACTTGGTTTGCATTTGCAACTACTACCGTATGTGATGACTATTTTATCAATATATCCCCCAAAATTGTGTGATTTCGTAAACTAGCCCTGGAAATTTTCTCTTAAGGATTAAACAATGGAAGAAGTAAGTTCCATATCAACTTGAGTGTTGGGGATAAGGAGCTTCTTCAGCAGAAGCTTAGAAGATAACCCTTGCTTTGAGGCTTTGATTCATTTGTTTGTAACCAGAAATTTCAACCCAGTTACTACGTAGTACCTTCTTAGTTTCATGTACTTGAGTATTAGATGTAACTGTCACAAATATTACAATTAAGCAATTGCCTTTTTGCTGAGAGACTCTCCTTTTGTCCCTAAATGACATGTCAAAGATGTCTTTCCAACTTCTAAATCTTAACAGAGGCGAAACAAACAACACAGTTCAATGTTGAAAAGTTATCACAAAACTTCAATTGGCTTCATTGGCATCTTTCAATCTCCCAGTCTGACTGATATATACAATCCACAGCGTTCAATCGAAGGCAAAATGTATTAATAAACCAAAACTGGATCACCTTGTTTAAAGGCAAATGGAGACAAAACTCAAAACAAACCCCTCTTATATAATAAACTGGACCACAAGGGTGATAAAACTATTCCAAGTCATTCATTTATAGGAGGAGCAGTCGAAGAGAAGATCGTTAGTTCCACAGACAAAATATTCTTTCATGTCATGTAAGTATGCTGTACCTAAGATTAGATAGATACATATTAGTTTCCATGAAAGACAAAAAGAACTTACCAACAAACTAAGAATGTAATAAGGAAATCACAACAAACTATCAATCTAAGGAGTTGCAGCCGGGTCTAGTTCCAGACAACCTTCTGGAGCGTTATCAGCTTCTTTCCCTGTAAGAATGTAATGAGGCACCTGGTGGGAGAATCTCAACATTTCTTCATTTTGAATCTCCCTCACATCGTTTCCATCTGTGCTTCTACGGAAAACTGCCCTGAATCCTTCAGCTTTGAGTAAGAGAGTCACGGTTACACTTTGTTTGTCTTCGGTATAGTCATCAAGAACTTCCACCATCTCATACTTGTGTTTAACTTCATCAGGGGTATCCTTGTCCCACTCAGGAGACCAATTTCGATACAATGCCCAAACTTGTCCCTTTTTGGGAAGAATATGAAGGAATCCTCTTGCACCTTTGGTGAAATCAACTTTGTGAGAAAAGGCGTTTAGTGTATCTGTAAATTCATGTCTCCCTGACCTAAATTCCCCACATGTTTTAGCAAAACCAGCACCCATCCAGTCTATGGGACCAAATTCGCTGGTGCCTTTGGAATTGAGCCAGCTGATTTTCATCTTAAAGGGATTCAAAGAAATCACCTTATGGATGCGGGCATAAAACCGTGGCATTCCGTCGTCATCATCATAGGCAGCCCAAATCTGGTCGTCTTTGAAAGAACTTTCAGATCGGTCAAGATCAAAGTTGTGAAAGTCTGAATCCGGAACAGTGATTGTCTTCACTTCATCATCCTTCTCTTCATCTGAAGCATGGGGAATTTCCTCAACTGGCCTTTCAACCTCATTTGCCTTGCCAGTCATCTTGCTCGTTGCCTTCATAATTTTCTTCTCCCCATCAGTTTCCCTCACCTTTACTTTCATTTCAGAGATCATCTTCGGAAGTCTCTTAAAAATTTCTGTCTGGCCTCTTTCCATAAGAGCTTTGGTTATATCACAAGGTAACAACATTCCTTGTACATGAGTATGTCGAGAGCCTAAGGTGTTGGGCGTTTCAGTATTTCCATTGCCAACATTCCTTGCACCTGTTTGATTACCTGCCAATTGACCTCGCATGTGGGAATCGTCTGTCTTCAGCTTCTTGAAATTCCTCAGATCAGAGTTCGTGAATCCTCTAGCAGCATCCCTTTCTCGCGACTCCCCAAGCTCTCTCTTCAGTTGTGCTTGCTGAACTACATTTGCAGCTTGATTTGTAGCATTTCGGCTGTTAGAACCAGCCATTCTTGTTAAAGAATCCCACTGAAAATTATGGTTAACAGATGGTGCAGGCTCTCTCTTAGAAGAAGGAGGACCATATGATTTTTTGTTTGACGCTTGATTTTTGGAACTCCTGTGCTGTTGGTTAGATGAGAGGTTGACTGGCGGCTTCGGAACAAATAAAGGCGGAGTTATCTCTTGTGCAACAAAACCATGACTACAGTTGGGACAGAGCAAGGTCTGGTTAAGATAAACCCTTAGATACTCATATTGCGTGTTGCAGTTGCCGCACTTTGTCCAAAAGGTACTACTCTGATTCGGCATCGGAGGAACAAAAGCAGGCAGCGAACCAACACGGGATCTATCCATACGGGCAGCGGGCTTAGATCTGGCCCTTGCATTCGGAACTACATGCTCCCTTACATTATGAGTCCCGTTAGAAGTTGGCTGGAATGGTGGAATCACGCTCTGTGTTGTTGAGAATCGTTGAGATTCTTTGCCCCTCCTTAAGTTATATTCTAATCTCTTCTTCGGGTCAGACAGTTGAGTCCAAGCTTGTGAAAGCAGGTCAAACGCACCTTCAGCGCCGTTGCACTTGGTTTTATCCGGATGGAGCATAAGAACTAATTTCCGGTATTGTTTTTTGACTGCATCATCAGTAGCAAAGGGACCTACACCAAGGATACCATACCAATCAGCTTCTCCGTAGATATTTTTCTCTCCAGAGATATAAACATCGATAGCCGCCAATAAATGTTTCAGACCATCCAGCTCTGGAAACAAGTTTTGAGCCTTGTTAGCGAACTTTTTTGCACCATTGTAGTCCTTTTCTGTAATCTTCCTCTCAGCAATATCCATTGCCCTTTTCGCTTCATCCTTATTGCATTCCATGTCCTCGAGAGTTACTCCGTCCCAAACTACAATCCTCTGGAAACTTTTTAGAATAGAGGATCTTCAACAGACTCCTCAGAATGTTTCGCACCTGTATCAAAGGAAAATGAAAAGAGCAAAGAAAGTGATTAGATTCAGAGGAAATGTATACAGAAGCATATCACGGATTCATTAAAAATCTGAGGATTTGAAAGGAGTAGAGTGAAAATGATAGATTTGTTTCAAAACAGATACAAAAGGCTCATAAAAGAAAGATCTTGAGAATCTATCAACCATCATAACAACAGGTTAGATCCAGATTTTAAATGAAGAGCCCTCAAAATCTATAACAACATTGAAACAGTGATGAAGAACCAAAAAACTCAAAAAAAAAAATCAACTCTGATCACAGATTCCTCAAACTCTTATAAGAGAAAACCTAACCTGAACCACAATTCACCAAACGCACAATCAGAATCCACAAAAATCTCCAAGTACAATTTGCATTTCCTAACAACTCGCGAACAACAAAAGAAAAACCCTAAAATCATAGATTACTTCCTCGAGCAAAGTCGATAAAAAAAAAAAAAAAAAAAAATTTCACAAAATCCAAATCGGTTCAAAGAAATTGAAACATACAGACGTCAAAATCCACAAAACCAGAAAGAGAAAGAGAGATTAAAAATGAAAATCACCACAAGTGAAGCTTGAGATGGAACTTGGAGAACTCCAACGGCCGCAGCAGCGCCTGAGCGGGGTTTCTCAACTTAAAAATTCCGTTGAACTTCGAGATCCACAGAAACAAACCTTGGACAATGAAGAAATGAGAGAGCGAGCCCACCGTACTAAGAGGAGAGAATGAGAGGAATTTGAAAGACGGTGAAGGAGTTTAAGAGAGAGATAATAAGGAAATTAGGGTTAGAAGAGTATCCTTTTCCCAAGTTTCGTGAAATTTTGGAAGAACAAACAAACATCTACTTAAACACCAATTGTTCTGGAAAAATATATCATTGGGTGTTTTTTACACATTACGAAATAAAAAAGATATTGTTTGTTTTGCTCATTTGGTTCGACCGTTCGAGGGCTAATCCGTTGCCGTTTCATCTAATTTCAAGCTTCCAGATTTTGTTCTTGTTTTGTTGTTTTTACCAAAAAAAAGTTTGCATTTGCAAACTATGTACCGTATATGATGACTATTTTATCAATAAACCACCCCAAAAGTTTATCAATGGAAGTAGTTCGATTATTTACCCAAACGGTTCAAGATTCATCCTGAGAATCTCAAATACAAAATCATAGGGTGCTAACAAAAAAAACATGGATGCCAAAAAAAAAGTTGATAAGAAGAAAACAAAAATTCAAACAGATTTGACTCATGAGAGACTAAACTCTTTTAGCTGCCAACACATATGTGTGTGGGATGTGATAATATGAATATCTATCTACAAAGAAGACAAAAACAGTAGTACAATCATCCAATCACTTCACTTTCTTAAACTAAGAAAAATATATGAGTAACTTAGTCCCCGAATACGGGACTCAATGCACTTCCGGTTTGTTTTTTTCTTTTCCTTTTCTCTTCAGGTTCTAATACCTGTAAGTTGAACCCGTCGGCGGTGGTGCTGGTGGCAACCTATTGGGGGTGGTGCGGCGGTTGCTACCAGAGCCTGGTGATGCTGCATCTCCATTCTGCGCAGGGTCACTGTAGCGACGACTGTGACCACCGGAACCGTACCTTGACGATGAGTCTGAGGGTCCATTAGCCGCGGCGTTGAAGGCATTCATCCAGTCGTCCCCTGAAGAACCACCACCACTTGTTCTTGGGCTACTTTCTGTGGGTCAAATGATACCGCAACAAAAAAATATATTTAAACCCAAGTTTCATTGAAACATCTTTCAGATATTTTCTAAGCAACTGAATCCAAAACCGTAAACAGGAATGGGAACCCCTATGAAGAACTGTTATGGGCGGATAAATTTACCAGTGCTACCATTGTCGGAATAACTTGAAGCAGCAGCTGCTCGGTTGTCGTGAATGCTAAGCTGCCTCGTGAGCTTAGAAAGAAGAGAGGATTGTTTCTGGTAACGGTCTCTTCGTCTTTTGACATTTTGATCCTCTTGAATCAATGACTCAATTCTTTCATTGCCTATTGCACTAGAGATCAAATAGAGGAGAGCACAGATAAGCACACCATAACTTTAATAAAATTAGGCACAGGGAAGGAAAATATATTGAACCTTATAGAACTGTATAGTTGATTCAGCATGTCTTCCTTTGCTTTCTCCACTTGACAAAGAACAACAGCCTGTTCATGGTGAATTTACATTGCTTACTAGCATGGCCAAGGAATCTCTGTCAAAGAAAATTTTGGAACTTAAGAATAAGAATAGTTCACCTTTGGAACATTGGCTGCTAGGCTGTTAAGAACAGCTTCAACATAACCCCGTACTTCTTGGGACATCCACCGGAGTTCCTCTTCTGGATCGATGGGTTTCCTAACCATCTTATCCTGAAAAACATAAGTATCAGAATATGACCAATAAATACCTTAAATGCCAAACATAACTTCTCTCAAGTTTAAGAGAAGAAGTATCATCATGCCTACCCATAAACTGACCCTTCTACAGCAAAATTGTTTCAATAGTAAACAATAATCGACAAATGTTCACTAAAACATACTAAATAACTTTTATTTTTGCACTTCCAACAATTTCAACTCTTCTTGAGTAAAGTTTCCAACTTTCTTTATGGTGATATTGGTATTGCGTAAGACTAGTGAACGTATCTAGCATATATTTAAGATAGAGGAAATGTAAGATGAAGATTAATCATAAAAGCTGGCCATGAGTGACTCACAAGTGAACCTTCTGAAAGACTCTGTCTCATGGACACACTGCCCACTTGGCCTCCACGAGCCTGGATAACCTTTTGCAACTTATTAATCCACTCGTTTTTATCGACTACACTCTCAGCCTTAAGCACAAGTGCATTGTGAGCTGCAACATAATAGTTTGAGGAAAAGCTCATAAAAGTGCGCATAGAAGACAAGTTCGAATTCTGATAATGATTGATTTCTGTACCTTTTAGTACAGTCTTGTAGGGAACCTTGCAGGTTATTTTAAATACAAGGCCTGGTCCTTTTGAATCAGGTCCATTTGTCTTCTTGTCCTTTGAGCTCTTTGACTTTTCTACTTCGTCCTCAGGAATTTCTTCAATAGTGCATTCCTGAGTGGATTAATAAAGTTTATGCAAAAGAACAGTTAGATACATGGAAAAAATGTTATTTATAGTCAGCCAAATTTTCTCATCGCTTATAACAGTACTTGTAAAAAATTGAAGCATAAGCTTTACAATACACAAGTCTTTGTTACTTTCCGTCCAAGAAGGAACTAGTGCGAGAAAATAACAAGGTGTATTTGAACCATTACTCTTCTCTATTTTTTTTTCATGTCTTCTCTAATTATACTTCACCTTAGGGAGAAAATAAAGCATACGAAGAGAATGATACCTCCAAAGTTATAGTGCCCCGGAAGTTTCTTTCTTCTTGTTTTTTGGTATAGCCAAGCTAGAAAAGGTAAATGGTAAAGCCAGTTAGTAATCACAGTGCTTTCTCTTTTTGCATATTTGGATCAACACCTGAAGGATATACGTTTCAAAAATGCTAACCTTTCCAGTTTTCTCATTCAGAACAAACCATCGCCTACTCCATCCATTTGTTTTTGCACTTTTTTTCATTAAGTACCCTACATGAAAAGAGTAATTATTTGTTATCTACCTTGGAAATTAGTTTTATCAAAGTTTAAGTGATATAGAAGAAAAAGACATGAAGAAATCATGCACTTGGACTAAGAGAAAGGGTTTGCAGCAATAAATCATGCAACTTAAGGAAAGTAAATCGGGAGCAAAAGTGCAAATGAAAATTTTTAAACAGCAATTGGGTAAACTTATACTATATGATAACAAACCTGCTGTTATCTCCCCCTCAGGTCCAGCAGTTTTCAAACCAGAGACCTCCGGCGTCTCTTTATCTTGCGGACTTAGTTTGTCTTTCAATGATTTTAAGGTACCACCAGCTGTTGGTCCATCTGGCTGAGGACTAGTAGCCTGAAAAACATGCAGGTATGACAACTTCTACATTAAATACTTTCATGTAAAATAACGTAAATGATTGAAAAGCATTTTCCACTACACGGATCCAAATTGATTAGAATTTAGACAGACCCTGCTTAAAAGGGACTGCTCTGCATCCTGTCCCTTCTTAGAAGATCGTCCTTTCAGCTCTTCCTCGCGACGTTGTCTTTCCATTCTGATGCAGTCAATACAGCATTGTCAGAAAAAGAAAATTGATTTTTAGTCATGTACCATTAGGAAAACAAACTAAAAATGAAAAGCAAGGTAAGCCAAAATACCTCCTCTGAACAAGACGGATAAAATGTTGAGGTGGTACAAAAGCGCGTTCCATATCAACCAGTGCAACGACCATTTTCTTGGCTTCATTCTTGAAACCATCAAGTGCTGCACTTGCTATAGCTACAACCTGGTTGATGATTAGTTAGAAAGGAACAGATATTATCGAAATGATAAAATGCTATTGAATAAAGCACCAAAATTCATTGTTACCTCTCGCTTGAAAGGAGGATACCTCCCGAGTCCAGGTGTAGCATTTGCAGATGCTGAAACTATGTCAACAAGAACTCGGTGAACCTAATCAAAAGTTTGACCATGTTAGCAAAACAGAGAAATAAGACAGAAGGGAAACCTGGATGCATGATTTTTAGAGTAGAAACAAAAAACGTAGCTGAATCTACAGTAAGCTATCCTAAGACTAATATAAACCAGTTAACTGCACCAGAAGCAAAGTAAACTTGACAAACGCACAACAACAGTCTGAAGAATTAAGTGTCAAAGTGAGACGAGCCATGACCAATTCACAATGCAGTAAAACTCTAAAATTCAATCCTACTGCATGTACCTAAGAAAACAATTAAATAAGCAAACCTCATCAACACAAAGACGTGCCGGGTCTTTAGCCAACTCAAGGACAATTTTTATCAACGATCTCAACCCTTTCTCTGGAGATATAAGATAAGGTTGATAACCATCAGCCTCCAAAACAACCTGAAAAAAATTAAAACATCATTCTGACAACTCCAGTCTCAAAACTTGTCTCGTGCAGAAAATTGTAGGAAGAAAGCAGACACCCACCCTTTTAACATTGTTCAAGTCAAAATGTCTATCCAATGGAAGCTGCTTGATACGGTTGGGGAAATTTCCTTCAAAACTTGCAACAACTTTCCAACCACTTCCCTAAACAAAAAAAAAAAAGGAGAAAATGTTTGAATAAACATTCACTCAGCTCCAAAAGGGTCTCCAGCTCATAAAGTGAAAACAAACAAGTACAAAAAACTGTATTTCAAACTCTAAGTGGGCTCTATACACATACCATAAACCTCCACTATCAGATTCACGAGAATCCTAACAATATAATGTGATCTTACCACACGAAGGTTAGCAAGAGACTTTCCACTACACTAGCACAAAATCTGAAATGGCTGATTACTAATATAGGTCACCCTCACAATATTCTTGAATTTTCATCTAAATCTAGTTCACTTATGTAAGAAAGTACTTACTTCACCACCAGCCAAGTGGAGAAGAAATTTGTCTTCAAACTCACGACAAAGCTCCAAAGCTATAGCCCTTGTACCTTCAGCACTGTTAACTAGTTGTTCACCAAGCCTCGCTAGCTCATCCTGCACTATTTGAGACTTACCCTGGAGCCTGTATAAAGAATTTGAAATTCATATATACTCAAGTAACCTATGTCATTATAAAAATAATGAAGAAAATAAATATGTTGCGAGAAGCAATACCCAGACAAGATACTGGGAAGCCTGAGCTTCATTCTGCTACGAATCTGGCTTGCAAGGGTGTCCACCAAGGCAATTCTGCCAAGCTTACTTTGTGGAGCCCCAGTCAAAATGGACTTAAGACTTTCACTCTCAGCGCGCCAAGCAGTTTCTAAGGAGTTCTCCCCACTTCCAGACTGTGCTGACGCAATTGAAACGGATTGGCCAATGATAGCTACCCATGGAATGTCAGTTGTTTTTGGAGGTCCTTGATTTGAAAGAAGGGCCTGAACAGCTGCAAGGGCTTTCGGGTTCTCTGCTGCCTGGTCAATTTTTCCGATAATGCCTATCGTCCTAGTACCTATATGTAGGGAGTGAAGAGAGCTAATGAGTATTTTAAGCAAAGTGAAGTGATAATAGGCTGGTAAATCAACAGTTATTATTAGGTATAAAATAGTAAACAAAATAAGATAAGACAGATCAGAAATACTGATGTACTCACTCTCTGGATCATACTCTTTTGCAATCTTCAGGGCTTTGGATGATGAAATTTCAGATGCCTGGCTAGCAGGCACTATAACCAGCAGTATGGCGTCATTGTGTTGTACGTACTCGGCAATCTTGCAAGGAGATCGAAGAAACAAAAGACAATTTCAGAATGACAAACATGATAATGAATCTTTGTTAGCACTTCAGTAGGAAATCTGATAAAAATAATAGAAATCGTATTTTCTCTTGTCAGGTAAATTAAGGTATGACAAAGGCATTAAGTAGTTCCAAGGCTCACCATTGACTCGTCCACAATTCTCTGATCCAGTCCAGGCAGATCAACTAATTTCAATGGTGGAGCTGAAATGTAGAGGGTAAATGCACTATGTTATGATGATCAAAGAAAATTTCAAACTAAAATCAAGGTCATGTCATCATTCATGTTCAAAAGAGTACTATTTACTTTCAAAGCTCCGTAAGATATATAATTTGATACCCACCAACTTAAATCTACAAGCTCTAAACCAGTATACTAGATTAAATAAAGGGGTGGCAAGTTATTACAGCTAACCAGTTCACTGATATCAAACTCATATTCATCTGCCCTACTTAGGTTAGCTACGGATGTGCCTACTTGAATAGTAGATTGGCTTGCCACTTATGCTTATGAAAGTAAAACGAAATTTACCTGTACTGGTACGAAGTTTTAAGTTTATTTCATCACGATTCTTCCCCGAGGCTCCTTTGCTAAGTCTATCTTGTAGAGAATGTCTTAGAGCACCTGAAATACACCCATGTAGAACACAATGTTGAATCATACATGCAGAAAGAGCCTTACATACCATTGGTAAATTGCAAATGTTCATAGAGGGAGACTTACTTGCAGAAACTTGTTGAGATTTACTGTCGATTTGCAAGATAATAGCCTTGCTGCTTAAAGAACTCTCCCTGCTCAATTCAATTATTATAGGAGCCCGAGTAGCACCATTCTCACCCGTCGGCTGTTCATAACAAGTGTAGTAGGAACAACAGAGGTCAGTATCATTTGAAGGTATGAGCCAATAATAACCATAAGAGAAATTCGATGGACAACTTACCAGGACTGGATGCCCAATTAAACTGTTTAACACTGCTGACTTCCCGGCTCCCTGGTTCAATATGCAAACAAAAAGAGATAAGTTACCTTCTCCGGCTAGTTTCACCTGAACAAGTTCCTCCCGGATTTTGATCTCATGTACCCATATATATCCACTAAATACAGAAACAAGCTCCTTGTATTAATGTGTCCTAGCAAAAGCTCTAGGTTCCAGGACAAATCGATAAAATAAAATAAAACCTAATCTAGATCCGAAAGATCCACGAAATCGCATCGAACATCAACACTCGAAGACAGCATAAGAACCAACCAAATCGAGGAGCAGGGAGCAGAGAGCGATGAACTAACCACATTCCCAAGAGCTACGACGTTAAGGAAAGTGGCAGGACGCCTGGAAGAAGAAGAGGTCTCGTCGGGATCTTCATCAGCGAGCAGAGACGCCGCCTGTTTCATCGAATCTGAGAGCTGAGACAACTCATCGATCGCCTCCATCGCGACTTACAAAAGCCCTCGGCGAATCGAGTAACTGATTCAAAGTAAGAGATCTGGAAGCCACTCGATTAGATCTGACCAGAACCGAAACTGGCGGCGTATATTCCCCGGCTAGGAGAGGGGCCGGTATAAGGAATCCGGTCCGCGACGGTGTTGAGCTAAGATTTTTCGTAAGGGAAAGCAGAAATGAAAGAAGACGAGGTCATAAAGATGACATAATAAGGAATCACAGAGAAACTGAGACACAAGATTCAAATTTCAAAAAGAGTTACAAAAAAAAATCATATCTTTTCTATAACTCAAAAAAAAAAAATATAACATTTATCGAACTCAAGTGCTTCATCTTTTTTTCTTACTTTAAAAAAAAAAAAGTTTCAAACAAATGTGATGTTGATACAAATCCTTAATTTTAATACTTCAGTATTACCAATTTCGTTGATATTGACCAATATATTTATGTGCCAAAGAAATAAAAGGCCCAATATATATTTGTTTTGCAAACAACAACAAAAAAACTTCATCACAATGTACAAACATCTCATAATCATTAGGCAAAACCAAAAAACTTTTGTTGTTATCATAATATCATATCAACATCTCCTTGTGCATGTTATTGTATTATACAGGTTATGGAGTTATATGTTAACAACGTAATTTTCTGAGCGTTTGCTAAATCTCATATTCTCCTCTGTTAGAAGTGTCATCTATCATAGCTTCCAACATCTTCGGACTAGTTTGGCAATGTTGACAATTCTTTGTGATGTATTTTGTCAAAGATAAAGAAACATTGAACATAATAATATTCAAACAATATTATATCCTAGGTAACTAATATGAAATTTCTAGGCACACTTCTTAACTATATAATTTCTGAAATATGATTATTGTAGTAGGGATGATGGTTTTTAGTTCTTCCACTAAGCTTTACAGTTTACATAAAACAAAATTTTCTATTAAATAATAATTATTAAACTTGTATGTCATCCTACTATATTAATTGAGAAGTACAAATATAAAACTAACCTTAAAATGTGTAAAAAATTACATTCAATTGCCATTAAAAAATTTGTATTTGAAAAAAAAATCTATTTAAATCAAAACAAATTTGTATTTTTTTTTTAAATTAACAGTTAAGATTTTTTTAAAATACAAATAATTATTAATTAAAAAAAATTCTCTTTCTAATAAAATTATGGACGAAAATTACTAAATATTTTTTAAAAATACAAACCAATCAAAATTTAAAAAACTAAGATTTATATCCAAGTAGACGATAAAATAATTTTTCATAACTAGATTTAGAAAATTTTATTAAGATTTCAAATTATGATATATAGATTTGTAGAGCAATTCAAAATAAATATTAACTCAAACAAAATATTTTTCTTAAGAAATATAACCATAATTATTATTATTATATTATAATTTTTTTAAAAATATTGACCCGTGCTTAAAGCACGGGATATCTCCTAGTAAAAATGAAGAGACCACATCCATGATTGGCTGAATAAATATTAACACTAAACTACAAAAAAAATTGTAGAAATGTATTGCAGAAATAATTTAAAAAAAAAAAAAAAAAAATCTATTAGATAATCTATAAGTTTGACCAATGAAAATCTAATTATCTTTAAAAAAAATTGAAATGTCGGACCAAAGAGTTGACGAGCACTAAACCCACGTCAAAGGCAAAACGTGGGCCCACCGGCCCAATAACTTAAAAGGAACCTATAGGTTCTTCCCACCTGGCAAGATCTTCGTAGTTTTTTGAACTCGTTATGTTTTCGACGTGGAGTTTTTTAAACTTAATTAATCTAATTAAATAATCTCAAGTAATTTTGTTCTTTTATAATTTATATTATGTATATAAGATCAAAATCAACCACACACACAGACACAGACATAGAGACATAGATTTATTATATATCTAACTAGAAGAAACAAAAGACCAGATTTGTTTATGTTTCTTCTTCTTCCTCCCTCCTCCTCTGTTTCGAATTCAATTCTTTGATCTGTTTCAGTGCAGTCACCCGTTTCTCCACTTTCTACGAATATACGCTATTTCCAGAGATCTTTAATTCCCATCTATTTTTTTCCAAAATTTGATTTGATCCTTTTGTTGCAAAATTAGGAAACTTTCTAAAAAGGATATGGATTTGTGCTTGAAACAATCCGATTCTCTTTAAATCATTCATATGAATGTTTCCCTAAAACTTTAATTTTTTTTTTGGGGAACAGTTCGAATTCGCACTGTCTGAAGAGAAAAGATTTGATTTTTATTTTTTTGGTGAAAACAATGGCGAGAGGAGGGAAAGAGGAAGGAGAAAAGCATATAGGGTTACTAAAGCTGGCTCAAACGCTTTCTTTTTTGCTTATTTTCATGGCCGGAATCATCATCGGCCTCGCCGCTAGCTCTCACATCGATCGCTACTTCAATTCTTTACCTAGGATGTTCACGTCGTCGACCCATCTACAAACGATTCCGTTTTCGACTACTCCTGATTACTCCAATTGCACAGTCATCCACCGTGATTGCACAGGTAACGACGAGAACGACGACGACGGAGGAGTCAAGGCGGAGAAACCAAAGGTTCGAGATTGTTGGAGCATTGATGGGTTTGTTCGGCCTGAGAATCTTACTCATGGGATGAGTGATGATGAGCTGTTTTGGAGAGCTTCGATGGTTCCGGTGAAGGAAGAGTATCCGTACGATAGGGTTCCTAAAGTGGCCTTCTTGTTTCTGACCAGAGGGCCTTTGCCTATGCTTCCGTTATGGGAGAAGTTTTTCAAAGGAAATGAGAAGTATTTATCTGTTTACGTTCATACTCCTCCTGGATATGACATGAACGTCTCTCGTGATTCTCCGTTTTACGACCGGCAGATCCCCAGCCAGGTATGTTTTGATTCAGTACAGTGAATGTTGTTGTGTCTTGTTTATGTTTCTCTGTGGATTAGAACAACAAAACAAATACATAGTTTTTTCCAGTGGTTTACCTTTAGAATACAAGAACAGAGTATTGGATAAGTAGATGAGCTTTATAGTGCAGTCTTCCATTTGGAGTTATAAACTTGGGAACTATTACATATGGGGTGTAGATATTTAGTCATTCTGGATCATATATATCTAGTAGTTTAGAGGAACCACATATAGATCTAATCGGCATGAGAGAATCGAAGTTGCATTGGTGCGTGATTACATATTTAGGAAACTATTTTAGGTTATTGATTGGTGCTTAGGATTTGAACTTTTCAGTTTTTCTTTCATTTGGAGTTACATCTATTTCTTGGTTGTGTATAGATGAAAATTTGTACTCTTGCGCATTAGTTTGAGTTGGACATCTATGTCTTATGCAGCTTCAAGTGGTGACACAGCCTTTAAAGTTCATGAGTAATTTTGCTATTATGTTATGATGTGGAACATAGCTTGTTTTAGGATAAGGACTGAGAAACAGTTTGAAATGTAGGAATGAGGCTGGAACTGCTTAGTTGTGAATCAGGAAACCAAAACATAGCAGTTCTTAGAAACATTATATATAAGTCTCGCTTGCATTGTCTGGACATGTCGCGATGATCTTGGTAATTGCACAAGGCTTCCTTTTTCATGACAATGATATCGGTTTTTGTAATTTTCTTTGGTTAATGCAACCTGGTCCATCTCATACTCTGACAATACTTTGATGGATCATGAATAGTTTGTATCATTCTATGCTAGATCTAGTCAAATCAAGAGAATCTGTTTTGTTTCTGATGTTTTTCTATACTTGAAATTTTTTCAGAAAGTTGAATGGGGATCGCCACTATTGACAGACGCAGAGAAGCGTCTTCTAGCCAACGCATTGCTGGACTTCTCAAACGAGCGTTTTGTGCTTCTCTCAGAGAGTTGTGTCCCAGTCTACAACTTTTCAACTGTGTACAATTACCTAATAAACTCTGCTTACAGTTTTGTGGACTCTTATGACGAGCCAACACGTTATGGACGTGGTCGTTACAGCCGGAAGATGCTCCCAGATATCAAACTCCATCACTGGCGGAAAGGGTCTCAGTGGTTTGAAGTAAACCGTAAAATCGCCATCTACATCATCTCAGACTCGAAATACTACTCATTATTCAAACAGTTCTGCAGACCAGCTTGTTACCCGGACGAGCATTACATCCCCACTTTCTTGAACATGTTTCACGGTTCAATGAACGCTAATAGAAGTGTGACATGGGTTGATTGGTCCATAGGCGGTCCGCATCCAGCTACATATGCTGCAGCTAATATCACAGAAGAGTTTCTACAGTCAATAAGGAAAAACGAAACGGATTGTCTTTACAATGACGAGCCAACTTCGTTATGCTTCCTATTTGCTCGCAAGTTCTCTCCTTCTGCCTTAGCTCCTCTTATGAACCTGAGCTCTACTGTCATGGGATTTTGAGAAAAACAAAAATTCATTTCTCTTCTTCTTCTTCTTTCTACTTTTTATAGGGATGAGATGAGGTTCTTCTACGAGATATATATATATTACACATAGGACTCTTTTTTCTTTATTTTTTGGTTATTATTAGTCTTCTTTGGTTATGATCTCTTCATTCTATTTATAGAGATGATCTTAAAGGTCAAGCCTTTTTTTTTGTATGTAAGAGCTTTACTTGTGCCGCCCGCCTGCAGAGCTAATCTAGATTTATAGATTACGAATATACTATATTCTTTTTCATCACTTTTTGGAAGAAAAATATATTAATGTTTTGATTAATGTATGATACAAGTGAAACAAAGGACAACGGTAGCAACAGTTACTTGGCTATGTACTAATACTAGGGCTTTCACCTCCCTTCAGTTGACCAATGAAATTTAATACTACGCTTTAAATATAAATAATACATCAAAATAAATAAAGAAACAGAACAAAATTAAAAAATCAACTAGCTTTAACGTACGTCGGTGTTGACGCCAACAGAAACGTCTTCTCTTTTTGATCGAGTTACTGATTATGAATTCCATTTCTCTTTAGAAGCTATCGGACACTTGAAGATAATTAAACCATACATACAAGTGAAACTAGGACAACCATCAACGATCAATAAAAACGTATTAGATTATGATGTTGATCCTTAAATAATACTAGAGTTTGCAAAAATTGAAGCGAAAAGGCAAATTAACTATGAGGCGAATGATGGTGCAGAAGAAGCGAGTCTGTCGAACTAGTTCCCCAACTCCGCTACCTTCTTTTCATCTCTTTCTTGCAACTCATGGGAGGACCCTGACTCCTGTTGTTGATGGAGATGACTGTCCACAGAGTTTGACCACGATTTCTGATTAGCCACCTGTCCTGGTGCGGGATGTGACCACTGTGACTGCTGATGGGTAGCTGTCTGATTAGGCCACTGTTGCTGTCCTGTCCACGCTGACTGCTGGCCAGCTGTCTGGTTAGCCCACTGCTGCTGAACGGTTGTCTGATTACCCCACCCTTGTTGCTGGCTGGTTGTCTGATTAGCCCATGGTTGCTGCTGGGTAGGAGTTTGATTGGGCCATAATTGCTGATGACCACTATTCTGATTGGCCACTGCTTGCTGCTGGTTAGCCCATGATTGCTGATGACCAGTGTTGTGATGACCCCACTGTTGCTGCTGGCTAGGCGTCTGATTACCCCACTGTTGCTGCTGGCCAGGCGTCTGATTAGCCACTGGTTTCTGCTCGCCAGGCGTCTGATTAGCCCATGGATGCTGATGACCTGAAGGACTTGACCAACCCTGATGTTGAGACCAAGATTGCTGCTGTTGATATACCGGTGCCTGACTCGACCATGATGGTGGTTGCTGCCCTGGCGTCTGATTAGACCATGATTGCTGCTGCTGGTTAACTGAATTGTTGGACCAAGACGGATTCTGGCCATTATTAGCCTTGTAAGTTCCTCCAGCTGTTTGACCTGCAGTTCCATTGGCCCAACCTGAATTAGGAAGCCCCGCCCCTTGGCTCGTCCATGGTGTCCTGTCTCTAGGCTGCTGAGGAGCAGCAGGTGTGGTTCCAAACACGGCTGATGTACTCGGTGGAGTTTTATCAGATTGCCCTGGGTTTCTAACCGGCCGGGCAACCGAATTCAAGATTTTCTCAATCTCCTCACGACGCCCTGCTTTCTCAAAAATCTCAACGATGAATTCCCGCAGCACAGGAGTAACCCCAACATTATGTCCAATCATCTGACCAATAATGTCCTTGGCTTGGTCAAGTGCACCACCATCACAAAGACCTCTAACCACCACATCATAAACCGAAGGATCTGGTTTCGGTTCCCTCTCTCCCATCTTAGTCAAAACTTCTGCAGATTCCGTAAGCTTACCATTCTTAATCAGCTCGCCAAAGACCCTCGTACCAAAATCAGCAACCACCCTTAGATTCACATCCACCATCCTGTTCAACATCTTGAGAGCATCGTCGATTCTCTCTGCCTTGAGATAAGCATCAATCATTGCTCTATGGCTTGGAGCATCAGCAGGCAAACCTTTGGATACACCTTCAGAAAAGAACCTTTCAGCCTCTGTTAACATCCCTTGTTCACAGAATCTCGATACTATGTTACAATAACCTACATAATCCATCACAAACGGTTTGGAGGTGGGCTTACTCCCGACCTTTTTGAATGTATTAATAGCTTCGTCAAACTCTCCCATCTTGAAACATTCATTGACCATTATACTAACCGTCTCCGAATTCACGGAAAGGATATTCGGAGGAGTGTGATTATCCAACATCTCATTGAACAAAGCCCAAGCTTCAGCCTTCTTACCATACTTAAGAAAAACTTCCAAAAGTACATTACCAGTAGGCGGATGCATTCTAAATTTCTTATCTAACAAAGACCTGTACGACTCAATAGCTTCCTTATCATTTCCTTTCTCAAACCAGTACTCCATAAAGGTGGCATTCACAATCCCATCATAAACAGTACACTTAGACTTCAACTCATCAAAGAACTCATTAGCCTTATCCAAATCACCAAGGTCCAAATATCCCTTAATGAGATTGCTGTACACAACCGAATCCGCAGCTTGACCTTTACTCAACATCTCCCGTAATAAACTCGCAGCATCTTCAATCCTTCCAGCTTGAACCAAACCTTTGGTCAAATGTCTATAAGTAACAGAGGATGGAGCAAAAGGAGCATGAGCTATTATGTGACGGTACACTTCAAGAGCTTCATCCACATGACCTTCGTCACAATGAGCGTTGATGATCTGATTGTAAGAGACTACATTGGGAACGATCTTAGACTGCTTGAAGAAGTGCTCGAACAGAGAAATCGAATCACTGTAACGCTTGGCTCGGTACATAGCCGCGATGATAGCGTTACAGGTGAACACGGTGGGTCTCGTATTGGAAAACACAGACTGGCGAGCGAGGCGTGACGCAGCGTCGAGATCCGATGCTCTGATCAGTGACTGGACTCTGTTATGAAGGTTAAGCCTTGCTCCGACGAGTGCGGAGGTCGAATCCGGAAGCCGTGGCGCGTTGGGATCACGTCTTGGAGCAGGAGCCGAAGGATCTCTTCGTAGAGCGTGAAGTGGAGGTTCAATTCGGAGACGACGTTTGAGACGGCGGCGTTCAGCTGCGGCTTCTTCGGCTGATGAGAAGGTCATGTTACGCCGCATCGGTGGATATGGAATCGGAGAGATATGATTCTGAGGAATCTGAAATTGAGAAGGATCATTGGCTGAAATTGGATTAGGGTTTGGGTTCGTCTCTGAACCCTGATTGTTACCAGTGTTCGTTTCATTTTCCGGGGAATTTGAGATGTTGTGGATTCGTTGGTGGAGAAACGAGATCGAAATAGGGCTACGAGTAGAGGTGGTCGTGGTGGTGCAAAGACGGCGGAGGAGGTGAGTGAGAGACATGGCGGAAGTAAAATGATTTAGTTAGGGTTTTAGAGGTAGAGGAAGACGAAACCAAAGACAATGGTGGGACTTGGGAGAGTCGTAGACAGACAAAGCTCTCTCGTAGCTTAAACCCTTGGATGTGAAGAAATGGTTAATAAAAAAAACAAAACAAAAAGTTAACCTTAAACGACAGCGTTGTATTGTTTTAATTTATTAAGGGGGCTGTTTGGTAATACGTGTAATGTTATTCTAGAGACGAATAGAGAAAAGGCGTAAGATAACAAGATGCGCAGGAGAAAGGAATAGGATTATTGTCACCTCCCTGCGCAAATTAGGGCTTCGCCTTCGCAAGACTGTGTGTGTTCCGTTCACTCCCTAGCTTTTAAATCAGTACTCTCTCTGTCTCTGTCTCTCTCTATCTCTATCTTTTTGCAACTTCTCTGTTTCTATCCTCTTGACGCATTTGTATGAATTAGTCATTGTTTTAAGAAGATGAACGAAATGTTGGAATCATTGAAAACTTATGTTTCTTGTGATGAATTCAACTTTTCAAGAAACAGCGATTCTCGAGTCTCAAAATTTTCTTCATCAATTATTGAATTCCCATCTTGTGATGACCTTTGTTCAGCATCCAAACATGTGCTTAGCTCGGAAAATTCGAATTGAGTAGCTTCGAAATCTCTAATTAGATCAATAAAAATTCAGTCTTTATACGATACTTTTGGATTTTGAAGTCTTTCTAGCTTCCTACTCATGAGTTAGAACTTGTTAGTGATTCCTTAAGTATTAATTCTGGTTGTTTTCCACATTCATCTTACGAGTAGAGATGCTTCCAGTTTGAGGATTTTTAAGCTGAGATGATGATTCTGTAACTGATGTGCTCTTCGAATGAATTCATTTTCAGTTATGTGATAAGATAATTGGTTGTACTATTTTTCCAGTACGCACATTACTTTGATTTCTTGCTCCAAAGAGAGTTTTTTTACACACTGCATCTTGGTACATGCTCAATAAGATAACAGTGTTGTTGTTATGTGTTTGTCAGGCAAAGTGCTGAATATGTCGGATGATGCTGGACAGATGTTGCTCATCTATGATGATCCCTCAGATCAGCGATCCCTGTCTTTAGACGATGCTAGTAGTTCTGAGGAATCTCCAGACGGGACTACCCTCTCTTTAGAAGCAGTTCACGATGCCATTCCATACAACGGACAGAGGTTCCTTACACATGATGCTGCTTACGAGTTCTACAGTACATTTGCTAAGCGTTGCGGGTTCTCCATACGTCGTCACAGGACAGAAGGTAAAGACGGAGTTGGCAAAGGACTTACCAGGCGTTACTTTGTTTGCCATCGTGCTGGTAACACACCTGTCAAAACTCTTAGTGAAGGTAAACCACAGAGAAACAGAAGATCTTCTCGTTGCGGATGTCAAGCATACTTGAGGATTAGTAAAATTACTGAGTTAGGTTCAACGGAATGGCTTGTTACCGGTTTCGCTAATCACCACAATCATGAACTCCTCGAGCCAAATCAAGTTCGTTTTCTTCCTGCGTACAGGTCCATATCAGATGCAGATAAGAGTCGGATTTTGATGTTTTCAAAGACTGGAATATCAGTTCAGCAGATGATGAAGCTCTTGGAGCTTGAGAAGTGTGTCGAGCCTGGCTTTTTACCATTCACTGAAAAGGATGTCAGAAATTTGCTTCAGTCATTCAAGAAACTTGATCCTGATGATGAGAACATCGATTTCTTGAGGATGTGCCAAAGCATAAAGGAGAAAGACCCTAACTTTAAGTTCGAGTTTACTCTAGATGCAAATGATAAGTTGGAAAACATTGCCTGGTCATATGCTTCTTCCATTCAGTCGTATGAAATCTTTGGAGATGCTGTAGTTTTCGATACAACACATCGCTTAAGTGCAGTTGAGATGCCACTTGGAATATGGGTTGGAGTCAATAACTATGGTGTGCCTTGCTTCTTTGGTTGTGTGCTTCTACGGGAGGAAAATTTGAGATCGTGGTCGTGGGCACTACAGGTAACAACAAAATGGCACACTAAGCTGATAAAGTTCTTTCTCCAGTTATTTCTGTTTTAAATCCTTGGCAATTGTCTTGTGGGTAGGGCGAAGAGGCAAAACTATTTGTATTTGTACTCTGACATTCTTTTATTTTTGTCTCATATGGAAGGCATTCACAGGCTTCATGAATGGGAAGGCACCTCAAACGATATTAACAGACCATAATATGTGCCTCAAAGAAGCCATAGCTGGAGAGATGCCAACCACTAAGCATGCACTCTGCATATGGATGGTTGTTGGAAAGTTTCCATCCTGGTTTAATGCTGGTCTTGGCGAGCGGTACAACGACTGGAAAGCTGAATTTTATCGCCTCTACCATCTGGAATCCGTTGAGGAGTTTGAGTTGGGTTGGAGAGACATGGTGAACTCTTTTGGACTGCACACAAACAGACACATAAACAACTTGTATGCCTCACGTTCCATGTGGTCTTTACCATACCTGAGAAGTCATTTTTTAGCTGGAATGACTTTGACTGGCCGATCCAAAGCCATTAACGCCTTCATTCAGAGGTTCTTGAGCGCACAAACCCGGCTGGCTCACTTTGTAGAACAAGTGTGTTTTCTTCTCCTTCTGATAGTGTTTATTCATTGCTGGTCTGGATGAAATTTTCTGAATTGGAACTGAATTTGTTACTCATATTAAAAAGAGGGCTATGGATAGTGAAGTGAGCTATTTCAAGCTCTTAGGCCTTCTGCATTAATGGTTCAAGCATCTATTTATGGGGGTTTATGCATTTTATCTCATGAGATATAACTGTACGTGTGTTGACTTTGCTAGTTGTGGGTGAATATGTAGGTGGCTGTTGCTGTGGATTTCAAAGACCAAGCTACAGAACAGCAAACGATGCAGCAGAATCTTCAAAACATCAGCCTAAAAACTGGCGCCCCCATGGAATCTCACGCCGCCTCAGTCCTCACTCCTTTCGCATTCTCCAAGCTCCAAGAACAGCTTGTGCTTGCAGCTCACTACGCATCGTTCCAGATGGATGACGGGTATCTGGTGAGGCACCACACAAAACTGGATGGAGGAAGAAAAGTCTATTGGGTTCCACAAGAAGGCATCATAAGCTGCAGTTGCCAACTGTTTGAGTTCTCTGGGTTCCTCTGCAGGCACGCACTCCGTGTTCTCTCTACCGGAAACTGCTTTCAGGTTCCCGATAGGTATCTTCCTCTTAGGTGGCGCAGGATCAGTACGTCGTTTAGCAAGACGTTCAGAAGTAATGCTGAGGATCATGGAGAAAGAGTACAGCTTCTGCAGAATCTGGTTTCGACTCTGGTCTCCGAGTCAGCTAAATCGAAGGAGAGGCTAGATATAGCAACTGAGCAAACCTCCATCCTCTTATCCCGCATCAGAGAGCAGCCAGTCTCTTCTTCACTTGCTCTCCGAGACATTTCTTCTGTGCAGAGGAATTTTTGATACCGCAATGCTATGCGTGTCTAACAATTTTTAGATAAAATTATTACTTTGTTAACCTAATCTTACAAGGAAACGTTTATCTTAGATACTCAAATATATGCAGGATTAAAGAGAATGAAAAATCGACCTTTTGTTCGACTGAAAACTTTGTTTCTATGTTAAAGCGCCCGACACATATCAGAAGAACAGTATCTTAATTAATTCAAGATGGTTAAATTACAACTTGATCTTGTAAGAGTATTGTTCCCACTTTATCTGGTTAAAGTGTTCTTGATATTACTCAACCGGTTCTAAATTCTCAATGCTATAAACCGGTTCTGCCTAGAAAGTTCTGGAATCTCTATCTGCTGAGTGCTGAACATTAGAGTTCTTGGTCATGATGGTCTTTCTGCTGACCATTAGGTGTGTGATTTTGTTGACTGTTAAATTACAACTTGATCTTGTAAGAGTATTGTTACAACTTGTTGACCATTAGCTCGATCTTCGTCTTGCTACTCATAAACATAAACCGTGTTATATTCTGATATATAATATACTACCGGCTAACACGCCACAACTGCGAGCCTCAGATTTCTTTGCAGATTGACCCTCTCATCTTCCACTTTCTTACGTATTTGTCCCTCTATAATCTTTAACATGACTTGTGCTTCTTAACAAAATGATGCCTTGGTAGTAAATAACCAAGACAAAACCGGCCTTTAACGTTAACACAATTTTGATTTGTACAATCGAATTATCGATCTGGCTCTGCTATAGTGCTATGATGATTACTCATTTGCCTAGATCATGATGTTATTAATTGAATACTACTTATTATATAGTCCAGTTGTATCATACGCATGTTGTCCAAATTTCAAGAAACAAAATTTTCCCGCTAATAAGATTTTCCAATTCGAATGGGTCGATGATTTTCACACAAATCCCAAAAGCTTAGACCTCAACTACCACATCAACCTCATCTGACACATCATGCCATTTGCCAACAGTCAACAAAATCACACACCAAATGGTCAGCAGAACATCATGACCAAGAGCTCTAACGGACACGCGTCCAAACCATAATTCATTTGCCACTAGATACAGATTCCAGAACTTTCTAAACAGAACCGGGGTTGATAGAATTGAGAATTCAGAACCGGTTGAGTAATATCAAGAACATTTAATTTTTTTTTCAATTAGGGTTTTTAACAAGATCCATCCCAGAATCGATTCAGAACGCTAATAGAGTAGTACTAAACATAGAAGATAACTTTCAGACCAAGTCAAATCACACACTTCAGATGAAACAAAAGACGAAAAAAAACCCTAAAAATCTGCAATCTGCAATCTGTTTACTTATCATCTTCATTGAAAGTCCAAGCGTTCTCCTTACGAATCTCTTCTTCCTCCTCCTTGGTGAAATCGTTCTCGATGTGAAAGATCTCTCGAACTTCCTCCGGCGATTTGTCCTTGATGTAATCCGCAACCATCTGGCTAGCGAAACCGAGAAGCCCTTGATAGTTGAGATAGTTCGCCGCCAGGATGAGTCTGAACACCGTTTCCAGATCTATCTTCTCCAGGAACTCTGTCTCCCACTCCTCCAGCTTCTTCTTCGCCTCCTCTTCTTCCTCTTCGTCAAGCTTAACACTGCCTTCCACCACGTGCGCCTCTCCGTACTCGATTACCAAGGCCAGGATGTCTCCGGTCACGTTCTCAACCGGAATCGCTTTGTCGGCGCACTCGTCTTCGATCATGTGCGCTATGATCAGAAACTGACGCGCCACCGCTTCGTCGATCTCGAACGAAACGCCGTCGGAGCTGATCAGCGTTATCTTGTTGGAAGACATCGTTAGACTCGCCACCGCTTCCTCGATCTCGGATGAAGAAGATTCGCCGGCGGATCTCTTGTTCGACAAAACAACCGATTTCGAGGACGACGCCATTGTTAAAAGTTCTTTGTTGAAAATTGAAATGAATGTGAGGAAACAGAGTGAGTGTGTCAGGGTTATTAAGTAGGGGAAATGGATCAGGATAATGGGCCTGACAATTTCTCAAAGCCCAAACATTTGTACGGCTTTTACTCGGCAAGTCCCACTCATCTAATTCTAGAACATTCGGGGAGAGGACTTGAAATTTGGTGAACCGGTTTGGTTTTCGATAATTTCGAAACCGGTTTGCAGAAAACCGATGCGATACATCCAGGACATGTCATCATTTTACATCCACATTCTTCGTATTAACAAGTCCCCACTCATCTAATTCTAGAACATTCGGGAGAGGAATCGAAATTTGGTGAACCAGTTTGGGATAATTGGTTTTCGATAATTTCGAAACCGGTTTGCGGAAAACCGATCCTAGTAAATATATCCAAGACGTACTAACTAAAAGAAGAGTAAAGAATAGGAAAAAAAAAGGCGTCTTCGACTGATGATTTCAGATTAAAGTGTGTTATAGCAACACTAAACAGAGGTTAACCATTAATTTCACAACACATTCTTCGTATTAACGAGCTTAAGAGATTTCATCATTTCCATAATTTTAGTCATAAAGATAAACCGATCGACGTACGTCATAAAACCGAAATCAAAGATGTCTAAAAGAAAACATAATGATCCAAAGATTCGTTACATGAAATAAAACCCAAATGGTTACAAAGAGATTATTATTATTTTTTATTTAGAAAAAACCAAACTCGGGCCGGGTTTGACTCATCACTCAGTAGTAGTAGAAGAAGGCAGCGAAAGCAATGAAAACGACAGCAAATCCACAGACAATAGAGAGATAGTCGAGAACCAGAGACTCATGATGATAGTTGGCGGCGCGTTCAAAGGCGTGTGCGAGCTGAAACAGGACGTAGCCAACGGCGGGGTACGCGAGAGCGGTGGAGAAAGGCTTGCTCGGGTCTCTCTCGTAGTTACTCACGGTGCCGTGGAGGAAGTAGGAAAGCACGGCCACCATCGCGGTCCTTGGGATGTGTTCGAAAAACCTCTTGAATGCTTCTTGGTTTCTTCTGCATTCCTCCTCTTCTTCTCTGTTCATCTTCGGTTAGTGAGAAAACTACAGAGTTGGAAACAAAACGGAGACAAAAAAAGTTTCAGGTAATCGAAAAGAAACGAAACGACAGACAAAAAAAAAAAAATTGAAGATGTGATTGAAGAGAGAAATTACCGGCGGTGAGAGAACGGACAAGTCTGCTGTCTGCAATATGAACCCAACCTAGTGACTGGCTTTAGTGTGTGTCTATACTTTTGTTTTCGAAATATGCCACGTAATTGGTTTTTTTTTGTCTCGGTTATGAACTTTACCGTACGAATCAGCCTCTCTCTCTCTCTCTCGTACACTGGCACACCTACACGTTATTCATTTTTGGTCTTTCGTCAAATAAACTTGCTTTTCAAATCAAAAATCTTTGATTACTTACAATAGTAGTATATCATTTTATTAGTTTTTGTACGATTGTGAATAAACTCCGTAAGGAGGCATGTCTCATATATCACCAATATATATAGTGTACATTGAGAATATTCTATACACATCAATAATAAGAATATTTCCATATCTATTCTATCAGTTTGGACTTTGGACACACAATATTAATTAACAAATTAAAACTACAAGTTTAACTAAATCATAATTATGTTTGAAGCATATCTATACAACAAATATGATTGATAGGGGTCATGTTACAACATTATACAATTGTCGTTACCGGTAAATACCATTGTGTATGCATGCGGGTTAAGCTTGTTTAAAAGAATGCACGCACTAGTATTCATCATTTTCATATTCTCTTTAGATTACAAAATTTCATCAATCTTTTTTTTTTGGTTCAGAAACCGAAAGGTATACCTGCGTGTAGGATAATCAGTTTCCAAAATCTTTAAATACTATTTTTTAAAAAATTTGCAATCTAATCAAACATTTTAATATACTGTCCAGCGGTATCGTATCGTGCTATTTCCTTAAAAAAACCAAGCGTGACAATATATAATAAACAAATAAATACTACAGGTTGTCCAATATACAAGAAACCCCAAAATCTCCAAAGCAAAAAAAAAATTTCCCATTTACAGATCATCAAATTCGACGAAAATTATACAAGAGACACTGAACCACGACCAAGAAGAAAATGATATGTTTGAATAGTTACATAGCATTAGAAAGAACTAGAAAAGAATAAGTTATGTACCTAAATTAACAGCTACGAACAAAAAAGAAAGACGAAAGAACCAAACGAATCAAGGAAAAATATGTTAGATGAATAAAAGAACTTTCACAAACCAAAAAATGAGTTTCAAAATTTGTCACCGGGTTTTACCAGGAGCAGCCTGATGCGTGAATTTATCCTTAAGAACAGTTTGGTCACGAACAGCCGTCTTCTGGTTAAACGATGCTGCTCTGTTTTCTATATTGAGTTTCTTCTTTTTCTTCTTTGTCTCGTACGTTGATCCTCTGTTTCTGCTATGTTCTTTGATCATTGGAACCAAGTACCAAACGATACAAGTGCACATGATCGACACGGTTCGTCCGAAAAACACCAAGAAGATTAGAACCAATACCACTGTCACGGGTAAGAAATGGTTCGGTCTCGAAATCTTCTTCAGATTCTCGTTCAACACACAGCTCTGTTTCTTCTCTGTTCCTGTCTCTATTCTCTTGGTTTCTTTCTCTTCTTTTGTTTTTGATTCGGTCACGACTTTGAAATCATCTTGTGCACTCTTCTTCTGACCTGCAGCTGCCCTCTTTGTCTTGATCATTACGGGAACGCACTCTCCGGAGCTAGTGAACATAAACCGAACAAGAGGCGGTCCATCAGAATCAACCCTCTTCGCGTAAATGCTTTGTCTTTTCTCATCTAACTCAGAGACAAGCGCAGAGAACTTTTCAAGTCCTTGGTTTGAATAAGGATTCTTGCTTTCTTTATTGCCTCCTTTCCTCGATCTCCTCGGTGACGACGAAAACGGACTCAACATATCTTCAACTCGATTCGGTCCAAGCAACGAGAGATTCTCTGGTTTAACTACTAGTTTTTTTTATGTGTGTTAGGAGTTGTGAGAATTTGAGAGAGCTTGAAAGAATTTGGTTTATGGAATGGAGGAGTGGTTAGGCAAGATTTAGTATTTGGACAAGAGAGACGGCTTTATTGTTATCATATATAATGTGACTTCTCTTCTTAAACTAATTGTGCATAGTATTATAAGATAAACAAATGGATTGGTGAATTGACCAGATCTCATTAAATGTGATAAAATTGATCAGATCACGTATTGGTATTTTTAACAATTTCCTTTTGTCCTGGGGGACGAGAATACAAGATAAGTTTGCTACCAAATGAAAACGTCATCCCAGATGTATTTTGCTGATTTTACTGATTGACTTTCTTGCGGAAGAAGCTAGAACTTTTTTTCCATGATGGTGTAGTCGGTTTGTTTTTTGGTTGAACATAAGTAATTGTTAATTAGTTTAGTTTTGACTTGGGAAAAACAAAAAGAACAAAGGTGATTCAACCATATAAGCATCAAGTTAGGATAATTTCATTGTAAATTTCTGATGGATTTACAAAATTTGGAAAGAAAACGAGTTATTTATGAGAAGGAACGTTGACATAGAAGAAAAAGCTTTTAAGGCTTTAAACCAACAGAAGCAACATGTATCATGGTGTTGACAAAAAAGAAGCATATCATGTGATAAATAAATACGGATGGTACTTTCATTTTATAGAACTTAATTAAGAAACTAAAACGTATTTTGTTCCGATTTGGTAAGTTAGATTTGGTGCAAAGGCATATATGAATCAGAAGGCCTGTGATCGATCATCAAATATTCATAATAAAAAATACATAAACTATGAGACTATACAAGTACTGTATATGAAAACTTGATTTATCAAAGCCTTGCATTGCATTAAAGGGGTAAAAGTTCTGAGAAACAGAAACAGAGCTCTCTCTCTCTCTCTGTACATATGTTACAGACACACTTAAAGCTTGCAATTAAAAAAACACACAGCTTCCGTGGCATCACTACTCGCTTAAACTGCAAGTTATTCTTTATCTTATTTTTCAATACTCTCTCTATAGACAATATGATGACAATCATACATAAGTAGAAGGACTTGAGCTCAGAGCTCAGTGTTTAAGGTTGAAGCTTGTGGATGGTAATGAAGCATCTCATCCCACATCATTTCTCTTATCATGTCCTCTTTCAAATCCTCATCTACATCAAGATCGATAGGAACTTGAGCCGGAGGGTTTGCATTCGGGTCATATAGCGGCGCCATGTATGGATGCTGTAGCGCTTCAGTGACACTAATCCTCTTTGACGGGTCAAAAACAAGCATTTTCTGAAGAAGGTCGATGGCCAAAACATTAGCACCCGGGTAAAGCCTGGATAAAGACATGGGGGGTGAGTAAGGGAGTGATCTAATGTATCTTTTAGCTTTCGGGTTATCTATGAACTCAAGATCTTCTTCTCTTTGGCTTCCAAGAATGTTGACAATGAGCTTAAGCTGGTTAAGACATTCAGTTCCTTGGAATATGGGTTTCCTACCAAGAAGCTCAGCGAAAATGCAACCAACAGACCAAACATCAATAGATGTTCCGTAATTGTCACAGCAGAGGAGAAGCTCAGGAGCTCGGTACCAACGAGTCACAACGTATTCAGTCATGAACTGACCCTTGGTGTTGCTCGTCCGTGCAAGCCCAAAATCACATATTTTCAAGTCGCAGTTTGCGTTGACAAGAAGGTTACCAGGTTTCAAATCTCGGTGCAGGATGTTGGCTGAGTGAAGATACTTGAGCCCTCGAAGCAACTAAACAAAAAGAACAAAATCTTATACAAAGCTAGAAACAACAACAGGTGAGTGGGATCAAACAACATACCTGAAACAAGAAGTATTGGCAGTGATCGTTACTTAGAACTTGAGAAGACTTGATAATCTGATGAAGATCAGTGTCCATCAGCTCATAAACAAGATAAACATCCTTAAAGCTCCTCTTATGAACTGGCATCATGACATCTTTCAAAGCAATGACATTCTCATGTCGAAGATGGCGTAGAAGCTTGAGCTCCCGAAGAGTCCTCAACGCATCGATCCTATTCTCGTAGACATTGTGAATCTTCTTGATAGCGACTTTCTCGTTTGTATCAGTGCTAACAGATGAGCAGACTACACCATAGGCTCCACGACCAATAGGTTTGATTGGCATGTATTTAGTATCGATCTCAAACAGAGTTTGCCACATTGAGAAGTAATGCTTCCCTTCATTCCTAACCCCGTTTGGTGGATCAACCAAAGTCGCCATTTTTTATATTTTCCTTCATCATCACAATTCACAAATCACAATCAAGAAATCATATTGACACAAACACACACAATAATCTAACTTCTCATCAAAACTTCTTGATGGTTCATGTAGAGTTCTTGTGTAAACAGATTTGTCTGTTAATAAAGGAAAAGATCAAAACTTTAGATTGATTCCTCATGATCTTTAGGTTCTCTAAATTCAGACCTTATCTATGCATATCACTGCACCTCATATACGCATATTTTAATCTTCAAAAACCCCATATCTAAACTAACGAAGCTTAATCGATTTTGTGATAGGAACTTAAACGAACGGGATTGATGTAAAAAAGTTTACCAGAGAAAGCGGAGAAGGAATTCTTACCGGTGATAAAAATTCAGAGATCGCCGGTGAGATTTGGCCGGAGAGAGAGAAAGGCTGTGAGGTTGAGAAGGTGGAAGAAGCAGGGGAAGTGAAAAGATTTGGTCAACGCTCGGACAGTTGACCGCTCTCTACTAGTTCGTTACTAGGTAGGTAGGTAGGTGTGGTCTCTTATTATTTGGGCTTTAATTGAGAGAGCCCATTTATATTACTAGGCAACAAAACAGATTCATGTCTCTATCATCGTTAAAATATGTGTCTTTGTTTTTTTGGTAAATTGATCACCTAAATTACTTCGCAAGCATCAATCGTTTCAGTCATTTGTGAAAGATTTGTCCTTCTTAATTTATAAAAACAGAAAATTAGTAAATATTATTTTTAAACAAAAATATATCAAGTTAATTTTTTGCTTACAACTAAAATATTGCATCACCATCTTATTTTAAATTCTTTTTTCTTTTACTTCCACCAATTTTTTTTATTTTATATTCCAAAATATTACGAAACAGTTTTGTGCTTTAACTTTACGTTTCAATCACCGCTCTCTTTTTCATTTTCCTCCAGTCAGTCAGCATCTTGAGAGGAAAATGTGAGAAGAAAACAGACAGAAATAATTAAGTAATTGACAAAAATAAAATAATAAAAAAGCGATGTTTGCATTAAGTAAGTATAAAGAGAAGAGGAGGCCCATGCAGACAGAAAGGGAAAGCCCATAGATCTAAGCAGTGGCAATAAATTTTTGTTTTTGAGTCTTATATTAGTAGTAACAAATAAAAGTTAGGTGTATTTAAATAAATAAAAGAAGATGTTAGGTATCATTATGATCACTCATCATTCTCCTTCAACCAATTATGTCAATATTACAGCTCATCGTAAAGCCTTTATGGTAAAGCATGTTTCAGATATTTTTTCATTTTTAAAATGTACTCCCTCCGTTTTTTATTACTTGTAGTTCTAGAGATAAATTTTTGTTTCCCAATACTTGTCGTTTTACATTTCCAATGCAAATGTTTGGTAAAAATTCTAATTCTATCCAACTTTATTAATGTTTTGACCAATAAAAAAATTAGAAAATATATTAAAAAAGGATAAAACATAAAGTTTAATGGTTTTCTTAATTTGTGTGAAACAACCTTAAATGACAAGTAATAGAAAACGGAGGGAGTATATATATATATAGAGATTTCCAACGAATTCACCACACAGCCAAATACAGCTTTTTAATCATTATCTAAACCACAGACAAAGATTCTTTCCAGTTGGTTTTCCCTGTTCTCTACTTTCGTCCTCCTCAGCTTCTACCCCTAAATACCCCTAAAGAGAGTGAAAATTAATTTTCACTGTTTACTTTTTTCTTGCTCCTAAATTAGCTTAAAGAAGTAGTATTGAATTAGCTAATTTGCATGCATTCTCTAACTAAATTAGCTAATTTGGATAAAGAACCACCAAGTTAATGTTGAAAATATATCAAGAAGACAGATATTGACGGGTGCTTACTTCACGTTCGGACAAATATAATTAAGAGACACACAAAAAAGCCGTTGGAACCTCTTTTTTTTATATTACATTTTTTTTTTTTTTTTAATATCTACTCATCGTTTATCTTGTTTTGTGGATTAGACAATGACAAAAAAACAAAGTTAAAGATAGTGTCAGAAAAAAAAAAATTAAAACCCAAATATTCGATTTTGAATTAGGAAAAGTTTCAAACTCTAGAGCTAAGTAATATATCTACAAATAGATTGTTTAGTTGTTATATATCTACACAACTAATTTTGAACATTATTTTGCCACATTTTATTAGAAATTTGAATTTTTTTTTTTTTTGCCAACTTTTATTTTTCGTTACACTTTAAAATGAGAAAAAGAAGAAGAAGAGAGACATGTTCATTTTTCAACATATCCGGTCCCCATATTAAAAACCCCAAGCAACAATAATTGACAATCTCTCTTTCTTTCATCTTCATCTTTTTATTCCTCTTTTTACTTTATCTCTCCCCTCAAGAGGATTGAGTCCTTTACTCTGATCTCTTAGAAGAACACAGAACAACAAGAATGGCGTTTGCAGGAACAACACAGAAATGCATGGCTTGTGACAAAACCGTTTATCTTGTCGATAAGTTAACCGCTGATAACCGGGTTTACCACAAAGCCTGTTTCCGATGTCACCATTGCAAAGGAACTCTCAAGGTTCTTTTTTGATTCTGGCTCCTTATAGTTATTTTTGTCATCTTTTCTGATAAACCCTGAAGTAGTAGCAGATCTAGTTGATATATATAGATAAAAGAAGACCAATCTATTAAGTATAGAGATATCTTTGAGTTCTTGGAGATGATGAATCTGATTGGTCTAAAGATTTTTTTATTGTTCCTTGTTGATGAAACAGCTTAGCAACTACAACTCCTTTGAAGGAGTTCTCTATTGTAGACCACATTTCGATCAAAACTTCAAGAGAACTGGTAGTCTTGAGAAGAGCTTCGAAGGTAAAGAAAAACAGATCAAAATGTGAAAAAAACTTTGGGAGGGAGGAGGGGTGATTCTAAATTTGGAAATTTGAGATTAAAGTTTTGATTTTATATGTATATAGGGACACCAAAGATTGGAAAACCAGATAGGCCTTTGGAGGGAGAGGTAATTTTCAGACAGCATAACAAAACAAAAAAACTTCATCTGTTCTTGATAATGTTTTTGAGATTCTTGATCTGAGAGTATTTTACATTACAGAGACCTGCTGGAACCAAAGTGTCGAATATGTTTGGAGGAACACGAGAGAAATGCGTTGGCTGCGATAAAACCGTGTATCCAATTGAGAAGGTATCCAATCTAAAAGAAGATTCTTAGAATGTTTACATAACAAATATGATCTGTTCTTAATCTATTGTCAAACACTAGAATCTTTGATAGTGATGCATTGTTCCATAACTTGTGACTGATTACTATGTGGACTTTATTGAAGGTGTCGGTGAATGGGACATTGTACCACAAGAGTTGCTTCAAGTGTACACATGGAGGCTGCACGATAAGCCCGTCGAATTACATAGCTCACGAGGGTAAGCTTTATTGCAAGCATCATCATCTTCAGCTGATTAAGGAGAAAGGAAACTTGAGCCAGCTTGAAGGAGGAGGAGATAATGCCCCTAAGGACAAAGTCGTCGCTGCTTAATTAATTGAAACAGCTCAATCTCTCTCCCCTGGATGATTTTGACCATCGAAGAATCAAAAACGTCACAACTACTTCTCTCGAGCGATAACATATATTGGTTTTGTTTCTTCCCACGTTTGTGTTTTTTCCTTTTTTGGTCTTTCATGTTTTTTTTGGGATCTTTGTTCACTCTTTTATTGGGTTTCTTGAGATGAAACAAGAGAAACAGAGAAATAATGGATGGTTTTGCTTATGAGAATATATGTATTACGTTCAAGTAGCAATTGATATAAGTTAATTCTCATGAAAACAGTATGCTTCATCTAGCTATCATTAGAATAGAGAGACATCATACATGAGAATAAGATACTTGACATGAGCCTTTCACTTGTAAACCAAGCATTAAGCTAACAATCCATTATGCTAGCATCTGACTCATTCTCTGAGTCTGAGACAGGAGTCAAGATAGAAACATAGAATCACGTACGTAGCTTTTTGTTTTTTGCTTTATCATCATCTTTGTGATAAATTTCCTTCTTTTTTTTTTTGTTGCAACCCAAGCTTAAGACAGATAAGGAAACAACCTAAACCTCGTTGGGAAAAAAAAAAAGAAACAACCAAACTCAGTTGGAAAAAGGCCAAAATAAATAGAGGAATAACGGATGGTTTGGTTATGAGAGAATATACAACGTTCAAAAACATTTGGTATTTTCATTATCATGAAGATCATTCTTCAGCAAGTACTTTGATCAGCTCAATTGCTATCATTTTGCTTTGGTAGAATTCGTTGATTTTTTTCATGTGCTGCTTCAATTGTTTGTCTGATTTATTAAACCAGTTGTTAAACATCGCTATTTATAATACTTGGTTTAAAAGATTTTAAGAGCTTGCCTTACTTGTTAGCAATTTATCTTGATACATAAGAGTCTGGGGGTTGCAAAGTCTAAGGATATCAAAACTGATAGAAATTGTGTTTTAGTCAGTAAACAATCAAAAAGTGGACGTGCCGGAGTGGTTATCGGGCATGACTAGAAATCATGTGGGCTTTGCCCGCGCAGGTTCGAATCCTGCCGTTCACGTTTTTTTTCCATCTATAAATTATTAAAAGACGGCCAGACGGGGGCATTGACTGTTCGTGAACCGCATGCACTTTTTGGCCCATCTGCAGACACATCAAGCTACACCTATATTTGAAATCATTTTTTTGTCGACTTATACAAATAATTAATTGTGTATAGTAGTTTAGCCTATTTATTCTATTTAGACAAATGCGTACATATGCATCAAAATTATTCTAATGTGTGACGTCTGAGACGTACGGGTAAACTTGTGTATTCATTCTATGATTAATTTGAAATGTGCAAAACATTATGCGTAATTTCGGTTATAACGTATTGGCGTTTGAAAATAAGGTACGTACAAGACAAATGAAATCAATATACTAACTCATAAAGTAGGAGGTTATATATATAGCCAAGCGGTTCCTATAATGATGTTATCATTCCAACTATACAATAATCAAAACTTAGGTGAATATACACACATCAAATCATATTTTTTCGGATTAATTAACCTCTATATGACTATATTTATACGTACGTACACCAGTCAGCCAGTCACCACCATATCTAAAAATACAATTTCCAATAACACAACGAAGCCAACAAAATACCAGTCTATACACACGATATTTATGCTTAGTCCAAAAAATTACGAGTTCGATCAAACATCTAAAGCCAAAGTGCCCTTTTCATGGGAGCTGACGCCTGGAGTTTCAAGAAGGCACAACAAAACTGAAGATCAGCTACAATGGAAACTTACGCCGCCTCCATGTTCTCATGTTGAGTATCGTGAGGAAATGTTGCACAGTCCTCTTTTTGTTTGTCCTTTCACGCCTTCTAATATGGCTAGGACTTCGAGGTCCAATTTTTCAAGTTTCAGGAAAAGAGAAGACGACCCTTTTCTCGAAGCTTATAGAAAATGTTTGGAGCGTAGCCCGCTTCGTGTCTCTTCGTTGGGAAGAAACGTTCGAGGTGATCAAGATTGTTACGGGAAGAGCAAGAAAAAGTCTCTGCTTTTATGGCTGTGGAGTAAGTACTCTTGCAAACTTGGTACTGATGGCTGGACTAGAGTATCTCGATTCCTTAAACCAAAATCTAGTACTAGAATCGATTCCACCGAGTAAACATGTTTTTGTTTGATCTTCGTCATGTTATGGAAGTTTCATTAAATGATATGACAATATACAATAATACAAGTCAAACTGTCAAATCTTGATGTGAGGAGGTTTACTCAATGTTCAACAAATATAAAGATTCGTTGTTCTAAATATATATTTCATTCGTTGTTTGTTAAAATATGTATTTTCTTTTGAATAACATCGTTTATATAATATATTTCATTTTGTTGTCACTAAATAATGTTGACCATCTTTTTATGAATCATCTATACTAAATAAAAGTAGGTGATTTTATTTCATTCTATACTAAATATATTTCAATTTAATGTTGACCACCTTTTTTACTAAACTTTAAAAATATTTAAACCATTATTTTAAACACCATAAAGAGTTTAAATATTTAAAACTCTATAAAAAAGTATAAATTTCATTAATTTTTATCTATAAAAAAGTTTAAAAATATGTGTATAGTACGTAAATCCATGGTGGGTATGAGGACTCATGCCGTGTGGTTATGGCAAGTGTGGTGGAGGAGCTAAGATAGGTCAGCTCTGGAAAGGGAAAGAGGAAGAAGCGAAAGAAAGTGAAAGGAAGGTGAAGACAAAGGTTATGTGAAGGAGCCAACAAGCCAAGAATCCATAGAAACAGAAAAAACTTCAATAAGAATTAAACTCAAAGATTTTTGTGTGTTACTTTCTGGCCAAGTAACTGATGGAAAGTGGTGCAATTTATGCTAAGAAACATGAACAGTTCTACGATGGGTTACTGAGGGCATCTTTTAAAGGTCGTAAGGATGTCCGATCGAGCTGAAGCTTTTATGTGGCTGGACCGAGTGTGAGATTTGAAGTATTGTGCATAGAAAGAAGATTTAGAGGAATCCACTTTCTTATGATTGTAATCTAAAACATCTAGCACCTAACAATAAAGTCTGATCATCGCCATTACAACAGCACCAACCCAAACAGGTTTGGGTTTGATACTTTCCCGGAGCCGTCTATTTACAACAGGGACGTTATAATAATTTTGCATATTTAATGTTAATGTATAGCTATTTAAATAATTTTTCAATCTCATGTTTTTTAGACAAATTCATATAAGAATACATGCGCTATGCACGGTTTATAACCTAGTATATATAATAGCAGGGTTTTTTCTCATTCTAAGCTATCCACGTTAGCAGCAAAAATTTACAAATTCGTTGCGCTTTATATAAGTCCATTAAATCAATTGATATCAGCCCATTAAATCAAAAAGCTGAACAAAACGTTATCGTCATCTTCCCGATCATCTCTACGAGAAGCATCTAATTGACAATTCTGCTTCTCTAGATTATTCTTCGCCAAGGTCCCATGGCTTAGTAAGTTGTTTTCCTTTCTATTTGGCTTTGGCTTCATAATGATATTTTTAGTTGAGATTCCTCCAGATTGCAGTTTTGAAGTTGAAAATAAATCCAGAGATGATATAAAATTTTATGCTTTATATAAGCCCAAATATAAAATTTTAAGTCCAATTGATATAAGTTCCCCCCGTCCGTTCAATTCTATTCTCGATCTTTACCTCTAAACAGAAATCGTCATCGCTTTCGTTTCCGTTGCACTTATCTTTGTGGTCGTTTTCCGGTACTCCCCTGAAGTTTCTCCCATGTCCTACTCCTACTGATCTCCAATTCTCCGGTTTACTTCTGGAGGGCAATCACTTTTTTTTCTCCGCGCTACCTATATATCTACAGTTTCTTATTGTATACAGTAACGTGCGTTTCGACAAAATTAATGCATTATATGTCGGATGCTCGAGTAAGTTTGTTGTATACTGTTCGAATAAGATTTAGTGTGTACTGAACCATTTCATACGTACTTAACAACAACGTTGATCATGTTTCTACGTCGTCAGAATATATTTATTTATATATTTTTTTATTTACACAAGAAAAATTAAGATCGTATAATTTAACTAACGATCAGAAGATTTCCAGACATATATACATCATACTTTTATGAAATAACGTTTTTAACATTCAACGTCAGTCATTATCCGAGAGAGTCACGATCGATCGGGTGACGACGAGTTTTTTAGCAGATTATAACTAGGCAACAAATCATATAAACATGTATAAGAGATAAACTTATTACTAATTAATGTCTGAAGATAAAAAAAAAATCACTAATTAAATTCACAGATTTATAACAACATTTAGTGCTAAGAGCTGGGACAACGTACGGAGCATTAGTGCTTAATCACAATATACTGGTGACCAAATTTGATAAAATCAGAAAATGACCAATGCATCCTCGTCTTGCTTGTCGATTGTTTTTTTTTTTATTAATCCAACCATGACAGATCTTTACAAACCAGTTCCGATTTGTAACGTAAAAAGGTTATATCTTTTTATTTTAACAATAGTATATATAGATAAATTTTTTATTTTTACAAAAGTACGTAACTGATAATTTTAAGTAAATAGCGACTACGTGAATTAAGGATCCGTCGTCCATTCCACACATTAAAGAACTTTTTATCTTTTATTTTAAATATTAATTATGTCACCTTTAATTAATAATACCGATATATGATTTTAAACGATCGTCTTCAATCTTCATCATCAGTTCCTTGCTGGTTCTTCTCCCACCTTAGCCTTTGTTTTTTTCTTTTCAAGATCTCCTGTCCCTTGCTCTCTTTCTTTCTTCGGCGTCAGCAATGGCAATTCGAAGTTCACCCAGAATAGCATTTGCGGTGAGAAAGGCATCTTCTGCTATTGGCTGCAGCAACCTAAGTGCTGTTGCGCACTTTACGACGTGTGTAGCGTCGACCATGACGTTCTGATAGGAATCATTGAGTCGATTAAAGTCACGTATGAACGCTGGGTCTGCTAAACCGGCATTGTTAGCTTCAGCGCGCATCTTTTCAAATATGAGAAGCATACGTTTCGCAGATGAGGCTTTAGATGCTACATCGTTCAAATCCATCTTTTAATTTTGAGGTAGAGGAAACAAAAATTAGAGAGTTGGTGTTTTGAAGACAGTTATGCATGGTAGAGAAATTAAGACACTATATATACACTTTTTTCTTCTCTTTTTTTTTTTTTTTGCCGACTATATTTACATATATATTAATACTTTCTTCTATGAACAAAATAATTTCGGCCTGTCATCCATCATTATATTTGAAATACATGAAATGTGAATTCATCTGTCAATATTAAGTTAAGTGATGTTGACCAAGTACATTACTCAATTATACTATAAATTTGGCTAACAACAACTGAAATTATTTTTTATCTTTTGAACTAGTAATACTACGTGTATATAAGATTTAGTAATTTTATAAATCTATATCATAATTTGATGTGTGTTTTTAAAGGGATTCAAATTGATTTTGGAATCCAATAACACATCATGTGATATTGGATCACTAATATACGATGTGTCATGTCATCGTTATTGCATTGTTATTTATTTCGTTAGTGTTTTGAGAAAACTCAGATGAAGCAATACATTAATCAAGCTCTCTGTATTTTATACAGAGCTTAGCTTTTGCTGTTTGTCTGTCACTATCCATCATACTCTATATATATATATATGTGTGAAAACGAAAAAAAGTGGCTTATTCTTGAAGCACAATTAATTTTCTATTTGTAATTAGTATAAGGGAGGATGCATCGTAATTAGTGTTGATCTAAAGTATCTATTAGCTCGAGGATGATAGAATAAAGGGGACGAAACAAGGAACTTTTATTTAGATAGTCAAAGATCGTCGAACTACAATATAACCGTTATAAGCCGATCGGCGAATTACAGAGAATTGTATTTCTCAAAATGACTAACTGAACTATAGCTTTAGAATCGGATTATTTCCTGACTCTTGCTAGACGTGACCCCCCTTCTGCAAGTCGCTCTCTCCTTATTTATAGCTGATGGGACGTTCCACTTTATGCCTCGGAGTCGATGTGGGATTGTCTTTTGAGCAAAGTCGGTGATCGTTCTTATTCGGGCCGTCACTTGCTGGGCTGTCCGTCTCAATTGGGCCTTCTGGAAGCTTTGTCGGCTCGGCAAGTGGGTTTTGGTCAGACTTCGTTCCTAGACTTCGGGGTGACTATTTCGATAACGGGCCTATAGGAAAGCCTGTTAAGGCTGGGTGAAACCCATATCCAACAATTGTCCCCCCCTTAGTTCATTGTGGACAGCCTTGGGCCAATGAGCTTGCTTCGGGAAATATTGAGTCTGGCCCGTTATTGGAATGTCGATCTAATCCCCTTCATTTGGTTAAGGGGAGGAGGAAATGAAACGTCGTTTCCTAGGGTTGCGTCGATCCGCGCCCACACCGCTTTAAGGGTTTCTTTTTCCACTGCTTATAAAAGGAGACTTTTTGGGGTGCCTTCTTCAGTTCTTCTCCAGCCGCAAAGGTCAAGGTAACTCGTCTTTCTCCTTTTATTAGAACCCTTCTTTTTTTTCTTCTTCCTTAGTTGTCTATAGGTTGTTAGTGTAGCTTTTACTTGCTCCCCACTGGGTTTGTTGTTGTAATTGCCTATTCGATTTCGATGTCGAGTTCTTGTGAGGAATTTTTAAACGAGCGTTCGTCATCCGGTTCTTCTGAGGCTAGTCCGCCATTGCGGGCTGCCGATTTGTCTGATTCCGGAGCTTCGGCTGATATGCCTAAGCTCTGTAGACGGAGTAGGAGGGTGGAGTCTTTGAACCGTCCTTCGGTGCCTAGGGTTGGCCGGAACCCTTCGCTTCTTCTAGGGTTCCGTTAAACCGGAGGTGGACGATTTTGGTCCTGATAGAACTGGTTATTGTGGTTCGCCTAGCTCTCGCGATGAAGCCAGATCTGATCATTCGTCCAACAACGTTTCTCTTGATGATGAGATCGAGATTGCTGAAGGGATCGATTATCCGGATGCGCCTTTCGACTCGGAGAGTCACTTTGCGATGCTGATTCGCTCTGCGCGATGGCTGACTTCTGTAATTCTCCCGGCGTGTCTCTGTTGTATGTCCGACTCCGAGGAGCGTGTATTTAAGTGTCCTGACGGATTTATTAGTTTATACGAGCCGTTTTTACTAAGGGAGGTCTCCGCTTTCCGATTCCAGCCTTCCTGATGGAATATTGTTGGCGTCGTCAGATCGCTATCACGCAGCTTACCGTCCATACTATTCGTAATATGGTCGGCCTCAAACACCTCGCTGACCAATGCGGGGTCAAATTGACTGCTTACTTTGTTGAGGACATGATGCGTTTTACTAGGCAGAAAGGTTTTAATGGCATTTGGTATGCTAGTGCTACGCCTGGATACAAGCTGATGGATCATCCGCCATCAAAGACCCATACTTGGATGAACAGATACTTTTATGCTAAGGTTGACGAAGCTTTGGTAGAGGATATGTCGATAGGTTTTAAGACTGAATGGAATTTGTCCCCTGGTAGTTTCTTGGGTGACCTTTGTCCTTTTCCATTTGTTCTGATTGTTGATCGTTAATTGCCTTTATTTTTGTTGACTTCCAGATTTGGTTGATAAATCTGCTGACCCGCCGATTCCTAACTTCTTTGAGGTTCGCGATCTACTAAGGAGGCAAACGGTTCTTGATTGGAGGACTATTCCGCAGCTAGACCATACCAGGGGAGGAAACCATCGAAAGGTATTGTTCCGATGTGCTAGCCGATATTCGTTCCATTGGTTTGTCATTTATGTTCTGCTGAGGATCTTGGTTTATGATGATAGGGGGTGCTAGTCAAGCAAGGATGGTGAAATTGGGCGTTCCCAAATACTCCGGCAAGCCGGCTTCGAAGAAGAAGAATGCCGCAGAAGAGAAGGAGCTGCAGTTGGCTCTGAAGAAGAGTCTGGTTGACCAATCATCCATTCAGGGTTCTCGCGCTGGGGGTGCCTCGGGTAGTCGATCCTCAGAAGGTAACAAATCTTCGCGGGACAAGGGGAAAAACAGTGAGTCTGTTCGGCGAGATAAGGACATCGTTCCGATCGACCTCACAGTTGACAAGGAGCGTTCCTCTTCAAAAAATTTGTCTGATCCGATAGGGGATTCTGGTAAGCGCAAAGAGGTTCCGGCTGGTTCTGATGCGGTCGCTGCGTCTAAAAGACTCAAGACCTCCTCGCTGGATCCGAAGGACAAAGGCGTCCAGCCTTCCTACTTTCTGCACTTTCGCTACGCGAAGGACACCCCTTTTCTGTCTGACAAAAGGGAATGTGGATCTCTCATTCGCGAGGTTTCTAAAGTGCCGGGTGATCGTTCTGAGGGGGATTTGAGGGAGGATGACGCGTTTGACGAATGGGCTCGGCATCATCTCCAGGTTTACATTTTTTTTTCTCTACATATATATATATATATATATATATATATATATATTTTTTAACGTTGTTTGATTTTGTCTTAGTCTGCGGGGTCGATGTACTCGATGGTTTGTCGCTACGAGCGTAGGCTTAAGGCTGCCGAACGTGAAACCGCCCTTGCCGAGGCTGGACTGAAAGATTGCCAGAGCCAGGTTAGCAAGTATCGATCCGAATCGACTAAGGCTTGGCGAGAGTTTGACCGTCTGAAGGAAGAGAACCGCCAACTGCAAGGGTCGTTGGAACGTTCTTGCGCCGACGTCAGTCGCCTGGAAACTTCCGTTCGACAGGCTGCTGAAGGATTTGATCGTCAACTAAAAGCTGCGGTCGAGAAGAGAGCCGAGGAGATACGCCACGAGGTGAGGGACGTGTACCGCGATCGGTCGGACCAAAATCGTCAGCATATTTGGGATGTGAGGCGGGCTTTCAATCCAATGATGATGAAGGCTCAGGCGAATGGTATCTTGAAGCAGGTCGAAGATCTTGTGGCTGATGGTTGCCCTATCCCTGCTAAGACGATCCAATTTGTCACTGACGGTTCGGCTTTTTGGGATAATGTTGTGGACGGCATCGAGATCACTCCTCTTGTTAATGACGGGTATGTGGTGACTCCGACTACTGAGCGTGTTGCGGCTAATCCTCGGCGTATTCCTGGCTATGATGAGATCGTCGATTTTGACGAGTACGGCTCGAACATGCCGTCTGCTACCGCCGAGGTGGTGGAACCCGATCTGCCTGACACTGGAGAACAAGCTCCCAATGTTGATGTTCAGTTGACGAGGCAGGGACGCCGGAACGCGACATTGTGACCGGCCTTGCTTTGGCGGACGCTGCTGTGGCTCCGACTTCGGAGGGTCGTAGTATTCAAATTGCCGGGCTCGTCAGCGATGCAGGTGTGAGGGACCCGCTAGCCTCTGATCCAGTCACCGCTCCTGAAGGCGAGGATGAAATTGTGCCGGAATAAGTCCTGCGTGGCTTTTGAAATTATGCCGTTTGTGGCTTTTAAGACTTATTTTACGCATCACTTACTGTTCCCTTTTTTTTAAAAAAAAACTTGAATGTTTTGAGGTAGGTTTATTTCTACTACCTTCTGTTGGACGTGAATGATGATGATGGGCGTTTATGCCTATAGAATTTTAACATTGCGATTTATATATGTCTCCCTTTTTTTTTTGAGCTGGGCGAGACATAGGCAAAATTAGGATTTGCCGTAGTCCCCCCTTTTTGACGAGCTGGGCGACTTAGGCAAAATTAGGATTTGCCGTAGTCCCCCTTTTGAGAGCTGGGGCATAGGCAAAATTAGGATTTGCCATAGTCCCCCTTTTTGACGAGCTGGGCGAGACATAGGCAAAATTAGGATTTGCCATAGTCCCCCCCTTGATGAGCTGGGGCGAGACTTAGGCAAAATTAGGATTTGCCATAGTCCCTCCTTTTGACGAGCTGGGGCGAGACATAGGCAGAATTAGGATTTGCCATAGTCCCCCCTTTTGACGAGCTGGAGGATCAATGCGTTAATTGGCTGCGACTCTTGGACTCTTCGGCTTCACTACATTAAATGCTTGGTTTAAATTGTGAATTGCTTTTCCAAGGCGTTTCTCATCATTACCGGGTGTGGATGTTGCGTGTGGCACGATTTTTATTGCGAGGCGTTGGTTGGTGGAGGAGGGAGGTTCATTAAATGCGGGAAAGTGGACGGGTAACCGTCGTGTCGCTTCAGGGCTATCTTGTATTCGCTATATAAGGGGAGGCGTGGGTGGGGGAGAGTGGATCACGCAACCTTCTCTCCACCTTTTTTTTTTTTTGGCTTTGCTCAATATCTTTCTTTGCTTCGTACTCGCCTTGCTCTTTCTCCGTTTTGATGAGTGACTCCGAAGACTCGGGGAATGGGTTCCGGTGAATCGTGGTGAGCGGATCGTCTTTGGTCGTCCTCGTACTAGTCGTTCTCCGTCGCCGGTGCGTGTCGATCCGGCTCAGCCTAGCGATGGGTCGGGTCGATTCGTTGAAGCTCGTCCCAACGACCTGTTCTTCCCATGGAAAGCCCACCGGTTGCTGCTGCGTCACCCCCGTTTCGACCATTGCCGCGGAACTTCGTACCGGGTGTTGCTGAGATTCCGGCGGAGTTCCTTCAGTCCTTGAGTCCCGACGAAAGGTGTCGGCGGTCGGCTGGTTTAGGACGGTTAGTTCGTCGTATTGAGTTTTCCACCGTTTGGTTCGACCTTTTAACTATTTTGCTTCTTTCTTTCTTGTTTATGGTAGATCGAGACTCAGCACCGGGCCTACCGTCGCCAGCACGAGTTTCTGGTCAAGCAGATTATGGATCTCGAGATGGGGATGAGGAAATTGGAGGCTGGGCCAGAGGATTGGGAGCGATTTGGGTTCGGGAAGTTCCGTGCAATGCCTTTCTGGCTCCGTGACCGAGTTCGTATCTACAGTCGTGAAGTTCGCGAGAATCGCTGAGGGTGTTCGGCGTATTCTGTGTTTCTATCGGTTGTCGAACCGTTTTTTTTTTGGTACCCTGTGTTGGGTTACTTGTTATTCTCGGAACTCTTGAATTATGGTTGGTCGTAACATTTATTTTTGTTGAACACTTTACCCGCTCTGCGGGTCTTATTTTCAGATGCTTTTATTATATTTGGGTTATCCTCACAGTGAGACGTCTCTCATCTTATTATGTCGAGCCGAAAGTTTTTGTTCGGAACCCCTTTTTTTTTTTTTGGGCCTGCTTTTGCGGATGCGGCTGCTAGATTTCGGGAGCGAAGCGTTGGATTCGCGTGTTAAAGCTCGGCTTATTCCCTACCTTGGACTGAAGAGATTGCGCGCTGGTGGCGGCTTATCTTGCTCATCGGCCTTGGTTTATTTGCGAGCAATGGTTGGAGCTCGGCTTACGATTTACACTTCGTGCGGGGTGCAATTTATTATTATCTTGTTTTAGTCGGAACAACTGGCCAAATTGCCGACCTTGTTTGGATATATGTATATATATATATATATATATATTTTTTTTTTTTTTTACTCGTTGTTGCTTGTACGATATTTGTCAATTTTTGCAAGTCAATATGCCTGAATAAAGAGGCGCAGAGATTCACCAAAGAAAATTGCATTCATAAGTAGTGGCTGCACCTTTTCAGGTTGCCTACGTACCTCCCTCTTTTTTTTTAAGGAGGATCAAGCCGCCCGTAGTTCAGATTACATAGATATTAAACACTCCTAGGTGGAAATAGAAATATGCATAAAATATAAACTTCTTAATAGAAATAGCGTTTAAGGTTGCCAGCATTCCAGGACCGCGGGATTGCCTCGCCGGACATAGTAATTAGCTCGTAGACGCCGGGGCGGACGACCTTGGATACTTGGTATGGCCCTTCCCATTTCGCACCAAGTTTTCCAGCATTGAGTTCGGTGGTATTCTCGAATACCTTGCGTAAAACGAGGTCTCCCTCGTCGAAAGATCGCAGGTTGACCTTTTTGTTATAGTGACGGGCTGCCGCCTGTTGGTAATTCTGAATTCGGAGCAAAGCGCGATCTCGTAGTTCTTCAATCTCGTCGAGGCTCTCGTAGAGCATTTCATCATTTAGCTCGGCATCCTTGATTAGCATGGTTTGGCGTAAACTGCCGACGCTTACTTCGGCTGGTGCCATTGCTTCCAGGCCAAGCTAACGAAAGGGTGTTTGTCTGATGCTCTTCGTGGAGTTGTTCTGTGGGACCATAATACGCCATCTAGCTCGTCAGCCCAAAGGCCTTTCTTCTCTTCGAGTCGCTTCTTTAAGCCATTTAAGATCGTCTTGTTGGTCGCCTCTGCCTGGCCATTCCCTTGAGGGTACCTCGGGGTTGACTTACTGAGCCGGATGCGCCAACTTGCGCGAAATCGTCGAATTTCTTTGATATGAATTGCGACCCATTATCCGTTACGATTTCGTAAGGTAATCCGTGTCGGCATATTATATTTTTCCACACAAAATTCTGGACCTCATTCGCTTGGATTTTCTTATAAGAGTCAGCTTCAACCCACTTGGTGAAGTAGTCAGTCAATATAAGAAGAAATTTTTGCCGTGCGAAGCGGGTAGTGGTCCAACGATATCCATTGCCCATCTCATGAACGGGTACGGCGCTGTTGTCGTTGAGAGTAATTCTGCCGGAGCGTGTATGTCTGACGCATGTCTCTGACATTTTTCGCACTTCGTGGCGAACTGTTCGCAGTCGCCGACCATGGTCGGCCAGTATATTCCATGCTTTCTGATTTTTAGTGCTAGGGCGTGTCCGCCGGAATGATTTCCTCCGGCTCCTTCATGCGTTTCCTGCATTACTTGCTGGGCCTCTTCTGCTGAGATGCAATGTAGTAATATGCCGGCCGCGCTCCAACGGTAAAGGCGTCCCTCGACCATAACGTACTGTGCCGCTTTCTTTTTAAGGCGCCGAGATTGCCATTTGTCCGCCGGGACTACTCCTCCAGTGATGTACTGACGTATTTCCTGGCGCCAGTCAGCCGGCTCGGCGACGGGTTCAGCCTCATGGTTAGGTTGTGTCTCAGCGTCGAGGTCGGCATATTCCTCCGGGTTGGCAGATATGATGTTAACTTGTGCCCCGGCATCAATGCTACTTACTGAAATACTTTCGACGGGGATTAGGCGTAAGTCCGGATCTGAGGTTGACGCTAGCACGGCCAGAGCGTCCGCGGGAGCATTGGCGCTTCGAGGTATTTTGTCGATCACGAAGTGATCGAACTCTTGTGCGAGCTCCTTAACTATTCTCAGATATGCGTCCATGCGGCCGCACTTGGTGCCGTACTCGCCATTGTATTGACTGGCGACGAGCTGGGAATCGCAGTAAGCGTGAAGCCTTTTTACGCCGATCCCTGCTGCGAGTCTCATTCCGGCGAGTAAGGCTTCATACTCTGACTCATTATTGGTGGCTGCGAAATTGAGGCGGAACGACTGCTCGACGACCTCTCCGGTGGGGGATGTCAGACGGATCCCGATTCCTGATGCTGTGACGAGGCTCCGTCGACGTACAAATACCAGTTTTCCTCGTTTGAAGTCGGAGAGGTGAAATGTTGAGGCAGCTCGACAATGAAATCCGCTAAAACCTGAGACTTCATGCAAGTTCGGCCCAGATATTCGATATCGTACTCACTCAACTCGACTGCCCACTTCGCCATGCGGCCTGATTGTCCCGGGCTATGGAGAATTTGGCGCAGAGGTTGGTTGGTCAAGACCGCGATTGTATGCGACTGGAAATAGGGTCTGAGCTTACGAGCTGAAATTACCACGGCGTACGCTATTTTTTCCAAGTTCGGATAACGCAACTCGGCCCCGTCGAGGGTCTTGCTGACGTAAAAGATAGGCTTTTGCTCGCCTCGGTCGTCTGACTAATACCCCGCTAACTGCCGACCCCGAAACGGCGATATATAGGTAGAGCTTTTCTCCCTCTTCGGGCTTTGAAAGTATGGGAGGGGTGGTTAAATAAGTCTTTAATTCGACGAACGCCTGTTCACATTCGTTGGTCCATTCGTACGCTTTATTCGTCGATCGCAACAGTTGGTAGAACGGCAAGCTTTTGTCGGTCGACCGCGAAATGAATCGGTTTAAGGCTGCTATCCTGCCAGTCAGGCGTTGGACTTCGCGCTTGTTTTCGCGGCGAGGGCATGTCGAGTATGGCTTTTATCTGCTTCGGGTTTGCCTCTATTCCCCTTTTGTGACGATGTACCCTAGAAATTCTCCTGACGTTACGCGAATGAGCATTTTGCCGGGTTGAGTTTCATGTTATACTTATTCAGTGTATGAAAACACTTTCGCAGGTGCTCGACATGATCGTTTGCACTCGCGGATTTGACTAACATATCGTCGATGTACACCTCCATAGTTACTCCCAATTGGTCGGCAAACATCTTATTGACGAGACGTTGATAGGTGGCCCCCGCGTTTTTCAGACCAAACGGCATTACCTTGTAGCAGAATGTGCCTTGATCTGTGATGAAGGCGGTTTTTTCGCGGTCGTCGGTGTGCATCAGTATTTGGTTATATCCCGAGAAGGCGTCCATGAAGGAGAGTAATGCATTGCCGGCCGTGGCCTCGACAAGTCTCTCAATATGTGGTAGCGGGTAGCTATCCTTGGGGCAGGCTTTATTGAGATCCGTGAAGTCGATGCAGACTCTATTCTTCCCGTTTTTCTTCTTAACCACCACCGGGTTTGCTAGCCACTCAGGATACTTGACTTCCATGATTGATCCGGCATCTAACAATTTTTTGACCTCGTCATTTACTGCTTTAGATCGTTCGGGTCCGAGCTTCCGTCGCTTCTGCTTGACAGGTTTATAAGTGGGATCGACGTTAAGTTCATGACTTGTGACGTCCATGCTGATTCCAACCATATCATCAAAAGACCAAGCAAAGGTGGAAATGTTGTCCTTCAAGAATTGGATCAACTCAATTCTTATTGCCGGGTCGAGATCAGCGCCGATCCCAACGCACCGCTTTGGGTCACTCTCGTCGATATTGATTTCGTCAGGTGGTGACTTGGAATTTCCTCGGGGCTAGGTGCTGGCAGCTCGTCCAGCGCTTGCTGTGATTGCTATAAATCAGCGGCCTTCCGTAGCTTGCATTCGATTACGAAACAGTTCCTAGCGTCCCCTTGATTGCCTTTGATTGTGAATATTTGGCCGGACAGGGGGAACTTTACGCATTGATGATAAGTGGACGGGACGGCCTGCATGTCGTGAATCCAGGGGATCCGAGGATGATGTTATAAACGGCCGGCTTGTCGACCACCACAAACTTGTGCCACGAAGGTATGCCGGACACGTAGATTGGCAGCTTGATTGTGCCGGACGTCATCATGTAATTTCCATCGAACCCGGTAAGCGGCCTGATCGATGGTTTGATTTCTCTATTATTGACCTCCATTTTGTCGAGGACATCTCTGAAAATTACGTTAACGGAGCTCCCTGTGTCGACCATAATCCTCGTCACTTCGCTCACCAACGTGTAATTCGATGACGAGAGGGTCGTTGTGCGGGAAATTGACTCCAACCAAGTCGTCCGCTGTGAACGTGATCGGAGGTATGAAGGGTGGGACTTTAACTGGCCAGACCGCAGCTGTGCCGGCCTTTACGTAGTCGCGAATTGAACGTACGGAATCTCTGCACGCTGTCAATCCTCCCATTATCATGTCAACACGGCGACGGGGCGGCCATTGGGTCGCTGTCGGGTCGGCGTAGAGGGTGTAGGTGCCAAACTCCGTTGGGAATTTAACGCACTGATGGTAGGTTGACACCGCGGCCTTCATTTTATGGAGCCAGGGCGTCCCTAGGATGGCATTATACGCGCTTGGACGATCGACGACTGCGAAGTCAAAGAGGTGAACTGTACCACCGACCCTCATTGGGAACATGACCGTTCCTAAAGAGGTAAGAGAGCACCCGTCGAAACCAGTCAAGGTTTGCACTTCGGGCATGGTCAGATGCAGGTCGGCTTTTATCTGAGGGAGTGCCCTCAGGAAGATGACATTTACGGAGCTTCCTGTATCGACCAACACATCCGGACTAAGCAATCTCCGATGTTTATTTCAATAACGACAGGTCCAGTGGACGAAGTTCGATGCTCAGTAATGTCCCCTTGTTCGAACACGATCGGAGAGTACGATTGGCATATAGGTGTTCTGCCAGGTAACCAATCGCGTTCGGCTCTCTCGACGCTGTGGGTGGGATATACGGTGCGAGGCCAGTTAGGGTCGTACGGCTTCCTCGTATGACATTAATTCTACGACGGGCTGGAGGTGGTGGCGCGTCGGCCGGTTGGTTTTCTTGTCCTCCCACCTGGTTGCCAGCTGGGGGCTGGTTATTCGGCGCTGGTCCATTGTTGAAGTGGTTGTTTGGGCCTCGTCCTTGATGCCCATGACGTCCTCGACCTCGCCCTCGCGGGGCATTGCTCCTGAACTGGCGTAGCTCCACTTTTACCTCGCCGTTGAGGTATTTGCCGAGCAGCGCATTTTGCAAATGTCTGCAAGACTGCGTAGAGTGTCCAGTGTACTCATGTAATTCACAATACAAGTTATGGTCAGGCTCTTCTCTTGTCCCTTTTGGTGGGGTTGTCGGTACTATAGCTGATGAGCTGATTGCAGGGGTTGGCGGGCGTTATTGACGAGGTACGTTGCGCCGCGCTTCTTACTGTCCGCGAGGTATTCTTTGTCGAGGTGTTGGCGAGGTTCGTGGTATACCTCTTTTGCTTTGCCCGTCGGCGTCTGAGCTCCGGTAGAAGCACGTTTTTTGTCGTAGATGACTTTTCTTCTTCCAATTCAATGTGGACTCCCGCTCGATGGAGGGCATCTTGGAAAGTCGGGAACCTGTTCAACTTGAGATCCTTTCGGAACGCGGATTCGTACCACAGGGCCTTGTGAAGGGCTGCAAGAGAGACGCTATGGGGTGCTTTTACTTGTGTGGCAATCTTTTGAACCTATCCATAAATGTTCGCAACGGCTCATGCTCCCCTTGTTCGATATTGTGGAGATCGGCGATTGTCGCGGTGGGGACGGCCAATATCGAGTATTGCTTCAAGAAGGTCAGCGAAAGTGTACGGAAGCTGTCGATTGAGTCGGGCGGCAGAGAGGAGAACCAGCCGAGGGCGTCGCCGCTCAGGTTTTCGATGAAAAGCTGGCATTTTCCGGCATCTAGCTCCTCCGGGAAAACTCGCAACGATGAATTGCAATTTCGAAGGATGTCAAATGATGGGTCGGGTCCGAATCTCCCTATATGGAGGCAAGTGCTTTATTTTGCAATCGGGACGAACGACGACTCTACGGATTCGCGCAGTGAATGGCGTTTTCTGGGATTGTTCCAACATATGGTCTACATCAGGTGCCGCGCTGGTTGCTTGGTGGAACTTGCTTGTGACATCTTTCATTTGACTTTTGAGTTCGGCCAAATCTCCGCTCTGGTTTTGATCGGCATTATTGGGATTGGCTCTATTAGCGCCATCCGGATGTTCGGCATTTTCTTGTAGTTTTGCACAGACGCTGGAGAGAGTGGCGAATCGTTCCTCTGTCTTTCTGTCCTGGGCGTCGATCTTCTCCAGGATGCTTCTCATTAGTGCTCCTATGTCAGGGCGCTGGTGCCTTCTCCGATTGAGCCGTTCGGCGTTGTCGGGGGCCGGGTCGGCGGTATTGGAAGCTCTCTCTTGGGCTTGCTGGACGCGATCCGGTGTGTCCGCCACATATCCGTCACTGCCCGTCGTTTCTCTTTCTGCCATTGTTCGAGATGTACTCCGTCGATGTTGGACTTTCTTCAAAAGCTTTCCTTGTTGTTTCCCTGGATGCGCACCAAATGTTGATCTAAAGTATCTATTAGCTCGAGGATGATAGAATAAAGGGGACGAAACAAGGAACTTTTATTTAGATAGTCAAAGATCGTCGAACTACAATATAACCGTTATAAGCCGATCGGCGAATTACAGAGAATTGTATTTCTCAAAATGACTAACTGAACTATAGCTTTAGAATCGGATTATTTCCTGACTCTTGCTAGACGTGACCCCCCTTCTGCAAGTCGCTCTCTCCTTATTTATAGCTGATGGGACGTTCCACTTTATGCCTCGGAGTCGATGTGGGATTGTCTTTTGAGCAAAGTCGGTGATCGTTCTTATTCGGGCCGTCACTTGCTGGGCTGTCCGTCTCAATTGGGCCTTCTGGAAGCTTTGTCGGCCCGGCAAGTGGGTTTTGGTCAGACTTCGTTCCTAGACTTCGGGGTGACTATTTCGATAACGGGCCTATAGGAAAGCCTGTTAAGGCTGGGTGAAACCCATATCCAACAATTAGTATACCATATTTGCTCATCTCTAACTTTTTTTCTGTTGGAGATTGATTGATATGTATATGGACGACGAGTTGTATGTATGGTGGAACCATCAAGAATTATTATTATTATTATTTTTTTTTACGATACTAAGAATATACAACAACTGGTTTGCATGCATGTGGTATCACACAAGTTTAAGAAGTCATCAAATGATCCATATTAATTAACCATTCTGTGGTCGTTAATTAGCTAAGCTTGCTTTGGTGGTAGTTCGATTCTTAATTTAGTGCTGATCGTGTAAGGTAGCCGTCATATGCTTGTATGGATAACAATTTCGAACTACTTTTTTCTTTGATACAAATTTGATAGACACACACATATATATATATATATATATATATATAATAGATTCATATTTATTTTATATCCACTTTTTAGTGTTAGCTGCTACCAAAATTCATAAAATTCACTAAATCTTATTACTACTTTATAGATCAATATCATCAATTACTTATATATTTATTTATTTAGAACATGCATAGATCGCCTACCTTCTTCTGTTCATTATACTCATGCATGTATAATGTATTTTGATAGCATTTTAAGATCAGAGTCATAATTTTTTTCACTTTGATTTAGGACTTGGTTTTATTTAACAAACTTAATTAACTCCCTACCTAGTGGGTTAAAATATCGGTGTATTACCGTTTCTTATAGTTGAGAAATAAAAATTACACGTTTGGCAAACACCGTGATGTCTTTTCTTTGACGAATTGGACTACATGCCGTTTGTTATACAAAAAAAAGAAGTCTTGAGAGAGAGAGAGTTGAGGAGTCCAAAAGCATCACTATCTTTGCTTCTTCGGCAACCGTGTCTGAGACAGTGAGAGAGAGACTCCGACGAAGACTGAGGGGAAATAAAGAAATAGAAAGAGCGAAGAAGAAGAAGACATGGAGAGCAGCGAGGAAGACGACGAGTACCCATATATCGAAAGCATCATTCCTCAGTCAAAGATCGATTCCGTTCACCAGTCTCTCACCGAAAAGGTCTTTCCTTCGCTTATTTCAATTGGGTTTTTTCCGATTTCTCCGATTGATCTGGATTAGGACTCAGTTGCCCTCGAATTTAACGCATTGGCTTTAAAGTAGTTGAACCTAAGATTTGGTAATGCTAAAACAATGCAGGGAATTAGAAAACTGTGCTGTGAGCTTTTGGATTTAAAGGATGCTGTGGAAAATATGTGCGGTGATATGCGTACTAAGTACCTTGCTTTCTTACGGTAATATTAACTAACTGCTCTTTGTTATTTGGTTTGCTAGTTTCTTCGTATCAGCTTAATGTTTGGTGTAAGATTCATATCTTTATGTTTGGGTTTGTGTAGGATATCTGAAGAAGCAGTGGAGATGGAGCACGAGTTGGTTGAGCTACGGAAACATATATCTTCGCAGGGGATTCTTGTGCAGGATCTGATGGCTGGAGTTTGCCGTGAGATGGATGATTGGAATCGATCAGCTGGTGGTGCAGATGACGCTCAAGACAAAGAGGATCCTTTGCCTGATGAAGTAACTGATCCAAAGTCTGAGTTCTTGGAGAAAATTGATCTTCTTTTGGCTGAACATCAAGTGGATGAGGCACTGGAGGCGATGGATGCTGAGGAAAGAAACTGCACAGATCTTAAAGGATCAGTCGAGATGTCCTCTTACAAGTCTGCTTTTTTGGAAAGAAAGGCGGTTCTTGAGGATCAGCTTCTTAAAATTGCTAAACAACCTTCGGTTAGTGTAGCTGAACTGAAGCATGCATTGACTGGGTTGATCAGACTAGGAAAAGGACCGTCAGCTCACCAGTTGCTTTTAAAGTTTTATGCCACAAGACTCCGCAGAAGAATCGAGGCTTTTCTTCCTTCATGTTCAAGCTGTCCACACACTTTCCCTGCTACTCTGTCTAAGCTTGTTTTCTCTAACATCTCAGTGGCTGCGAAAGAATCCACTGCCATGTTTGGTGATGATGATAATCCCGCATATTCCAACAAAGTTGTCCAATGGGCAGAGAGGGAAGTTGAGTATTTGGTACGGTTGGTTAAAGAAAACGCTTCTCCTTCCGAAACAGCTTCTGCATTGCGTGCAGCCAGTGTATGCCTTCAAGACTGTCTTAACTATTGCAAAGTGTTGGAACCACAAGGCTTAGTTTTGTCTAAGCTGTTTTTAGTGCTGTTCCGGCCTTATGTTGAAGAAGTCTTGGAGTTGAATTTTAGACGGGCTCAAAGGGTTATCTTTGACATGACTGAAACTGATGAGGGCTTGGAATCATCCTCTGACTTTGTGGCAATATTATCTGAATTCGCTATCGCTTCAGATACTACGATGACTGATTGTAGCATTCGGTTCATGCAAATTGTGCAAGTAAGTTAAATTTTGAACACTGATTTTACCATTTTCTTTGATTCTAGACGCATAAACTTATAGTAGCTTTGTTTGTTCTTGCAGGACATACTTGATCAGTTAACACACCTAGTTGTGTTACACTTTGGTGAAAGTGTACTAACAAGGATACTGCAACTATATGATAAATACATCGACTTTCTGATCAAAGCCTTGCCTGGACATTCAGATGAGGATGGTCTCCCTGCGCTCCAAGATAATAACGTACTCGCTAGAGCTGAGACAGATTCTGAGCAGCTTGCTCTTCTTGGAGCGGCGTTTACAATACTTGATGAACTTTTGCCAAAATCACTTGTTAAAGTCTGGGAACTCCAGATTGAAAATGGTGGAGGAGAAGGTGAGAGTAGTGCTGCTCTAAACAGTAGCGCTGCACCAGAACTGAAAGAATGGAAACGCCACATGGTTCAAGCATTTGACAAACTCAGAAACTACTTCTGTCTGCAGTTTGTCTTGAGCTTCATCTACTCCAGGGAAGGACTAACTCGATTAGACGCGCTCATTTATTTAACCGAAATACCAGATGACTCGAATCTGCCCTCTTTACCGTTTCAGGTCTCGTCTTCTTCTTTGATCTAGTTTTATAGTCCTGGTTTATAAGTTATAGCACACAGAATCAACGGTATCCCTTCTTTCTTATGCAGGCATTGCTTTCTAAGCTACAACAGTTGGCCGTAATTGCGGGGGATGTTCTGCTCGGTAAAGAAAAGCTGCAAAAGATTCTACTAGCGAGATTAACGGAGACGGTTGTAATCTGGCTATCAAACGAGCAGGAGTTTTGGAGTGCATTCGAGGACGAGTCAAATCCACTTCAGCCATCTGGGTTGCGACAGGTAGTAACACACACTCTTCCCACTCTTATGTACCTAAGCTATTCTCCGAGGTCAGGCTCAGCCGTCAAAGGTTTGAACCTTTGGAATGGGAAACAATGAATATAGTTGAAACTTGATATTGAAGTTCATTCGGGTTAAAAGTTGACGAAGTGATTGTTATGTGTTGCAGTTGATCCTGGACATGAACTTCACAGTTGAGATCGCGCGGTTTGCGGGGTATCCATTTAAAGTAGTTCAGAACCATGCATCAGTGGTGATCAATCGAGCCATCAACATATTCTCCGAAAGAGGCATCAACCCACAAAGGTAATGAAAAAAACACTTTATAATCTTTCCAACTAAAATCGAATTTAACTTAAAAAAAACTCTCTCTTCTCTGTTTCATCAGTTCACTCCCGAAAACAGAGTGGTTCACGGAGGCCGCCAAGTCAGCAATCAACAGGCTACTGACGGGGTCTGAGGATGCTTCAGAACCGGAAGAATATGAGTGTGAAGAAGACGATAATCACATTGTCCTCCCTGAGATAGATGAAGAAGAAGACTCAGATTCCGTAGAAACATCTTCACTTTCCACAATGGACTCGTTCGAGTCATTCGCCTCTGCGAGCATGGCTGACCTAGAGAGTCCTTCCTTCACCGATTCTGAGTCTTGACCACTTTTTATATTTTGTTGTAGTAGTATCATCAAGTAATATATACACTTTAACCAAAATCAGATAATTATCCGGTTTAGATTGGTTTAGTGGAAGGCTGTCTAAAAATATTAGCCCATCATTGGCAAGCCAAAGAACTGGCAAACGCACCGAACGCATCTCAACGGGTCAAAATGCCAATGTTGACGTGAGTTGTTTGTCAAGCCTAAAAAAATGTTTGAATTTTTTTATCATATGTTTTGGTCACCTTAAAATGTAATAGTTGCCAGTCTTCAAACCTTTTCAACGACATAATAAGAAACCTTCTAAGTACGATCTTAAACCTACTCAACAACCATGCCTTGCAGGTGAGCCGAAATGCATGCGTCTATGATCTTAAAACTCGTTCACAACATTATCAAATAAAAAATCGAGGCTTTTTTCCCGACGACGACGTTATCAACAAAATCCATAAAATCATGACTCTTACTTTTAGACAGACTTAACATAAAATGATAAAATAATTAACAAAACATCATTCACTACTTATAAGTCGTTCGTTCTCCTCAGACACGGACTAATAACAACGTTATCAAATTAAAAATTCATCATTTTCTTATTTTAGACATAAAAGAAAAATAAAAAGCTCACTAACTTTTGAACACCGCAGCATTCAGTCAATGGTTTTCCCAAAGCTTGAAGGCCTCTAACCCAACGGTGATCCACGTTATAGTTGCGGCTCCGAAACCATCCTTCTTCTTAGCATCCATCTTTATCTTGAGCTTCATTTCATTGGACAGTTTCAAAGTCGGAATCCATTTCATGGTTTGGTTTTTGTTTATTTAGGAAAGTGATGAGTATGATATAATCAGATCAATGTCATATTATATACTCCCAATCTTTCACAAATAGTGTCATTTTGACACAATGCACATAAATTAAGAAAATTATATAAATTTATATTTTGCCCTTTATAAATACACTAAAAAAATTTTCTTCTAATTAATAAGCTGAAATAGTAGGGATAAAAATGAGATTTAATATTAAAAAATGCATTGAAAATATAAAATGACATTCTTTCTGTAACAAAAAAAACTGTGTCAAAATGACACTCTTTATGAAACAGAGGGAGTACTAGATAATATCTTATGAGTTGCGTGAGTTTGATATTAATATAACAAAATATAATTATATATTTTTAAAGGAGTTTAATAACTTATTGAATAATTAATTATTTAATAGTTTATATTACATAAATACTTTTAAAATAAGTATCTTTCTTGTACAAAAATTTTCCCAAATTATAGTTTTATAGCTTTATTAGTTCTTTCAATAGTTTTTCCACTATCCAACAAATACAAGAAAACGTACCTATCATTTATTATATTATTTAGATTCATTATGAAAATAAATATTATTCGATATGATTAATCCATAATTTGGTTTTAATAAATTAATATAAACATATTATATAGATATATGTTAATTAACTATATACCTATAAATGGTATATGATTAGAATAATATTAAATAAGTGAATAGAAATTGAAAAATAGTTACATAATAATTTCATGTGAATTATTTATCTTAAAATGAATAAAAATAAAATATAATTAGAAAATATGTGACATATCTTAATGATGACAAGTAGAACTAAATTTCATAAAATTCATTCTAAGGAGGATTTAATCTGCTAGAGTTAACATATATTCATAATTGCTCACACAAGCAAACAAATGTTTAAGGTCTACTAAGCCAATGTAAGATGCATTGATCATGGATTCGGTGAAGAATATGTCCAATGCACTCTCGTAAATTCAGTTGAGTTTAATCTTGATTCTTAAAGATGCATATATGTATACTTTTTCCTCGGCGGATAGGAAGATAGCTTTGTGGTCTGCATCTAAAAAGAATTATTATTTATGTGTAGACAGACTAATGTTCTTCCAGAAATCTGTTAATTCTTTTGACTGAGTTGTTGTTAAAGGGCCTGAACTAAATGTGTTATTGTAAGGCTCGTGCTCAATAAACTTATTCTGGCAGAGCTATAGAAAAGCTAAAGAACATGCTCAATATATACAGAAGTAACCAACATGCAGAGAAATAGTAAAAGAGCTTATAGTTGGCCAAAAAGCAAAAGATGGATACAAGATACAAAACATAAATCAATTGAAGGTAGTGTAGACAAGTTGTCAGTGTAAGCGTTACCTTATATAAAGAAGAGCTCATGGAGTAAGCCTCATATATATTATATAAAGAACATTCTCACATGGAGTAAGCCTCATATATATTATATAAAGAACATTCTCACTTATTACCATCTGTAAACTCACACTTTATCCATCACTCGACATTATTAATGTAAAAGAACCAACAAATCAAAGTGGAAGTGGAGTGCTCATGATGTCCCTAAAATCATTGTTTACTAACATCACCCGTGGAAGTGTTTTATTACAATTGCTAGGCTTAACTAAATGCATCTTAGCTCCCAATTTTGCTAGGATTTGGGCTGCTCTCGTGAAATATCCATCACCAGTGATGAGGATGATGTTGCATGGAAGACCTAACCTTCTCACATGACTAAACATGTGATGCTGGAGCAGGTCATCCGCAACGTCAGTCACTTTTTCGAAATTAACTTGAGAAGAAAACTTTGGGATTAAATTGGTTTTTGAATTAAGAACCCAACCGAAGAAGAAAATTAGGATTAAATTAGATTTACCTGAAGCACGAAGATAGGTAGCGTGTTGAGTTTTTTCTTTACAATTCGCACATTTTGCATTTCAGGGATAGATTTCATGAACCTCAACATTGGGCCACGCCACTTTCCTGCTGACATTCTTTACAAAGAACCCTGACATATTTCCCACGGCCACCATCTTAGTGATGTAATAATCAGGATTTTGGCTTCGGAGGAAGGCTAAGATCCATGGTTCGAGAAATACTTTTGAAATAAGTATCTTTCTTGTACAAAAATTTCCCTTAATTTTATTTTTTATAGCTTTCTTAATTCCTTCAATAGTTTTTCCACTATCCAACAAATACAAGAAAACTTACATATTATTTATTATATTATTTAGATTTATTACAAAATAAATATTATTCAAGATGATTAATCGAAAACAAAAGACGCTTTTCCGAGATGATTGATGAAGTCATATATAAAAATCGTATGAAAATGATTTAATTGTACCAGTATAAGTGAGACCAAAACATAACTTATATATATTTACAATTCACAATAATATGGTTTTAATAAATTAATATAAACAAATTATATATATGTTAATTAACTATATACCGATAAATGATCTATGTTAGAATAATATTGTTAAATGAATATAACTTGAAAAATAGTTACATAATAATTTCATGTCAATTATTTATCTTAAAATGAATAAAAATAAAATCAAATTAGATAATATGTGACATATCTTAATGATGACAAGTAGAACTGAAAATAAAATTATACATCTTGATATTCATAATATAGAAATATATATATGTAGTACTAATATCCCAAAAAAAAAATTAAGAACAATTTAGATGATAGAAAAGTTAAATATTTTATCATATTTTAAAACAAAAATAACATATATATATATATATATATATCATACATACATGTTGAAATTCTTATAAACATAATATTATATTATACACACATGTTGAACTCTTAAATAAAGTATATAAAAATTACAATAATGAAATAATCAAATATTAATATCTTTATTATTTATTATATTTTTAATTATTATTAATCATTCATTAGAATGCTATAAATGCTATGGAGGTGAAAAAATAACATAAACACAAATAAATAATTGCAATTAATTAAAATATTTGATAGAATATGTATGTTAATAAAATATGTGAGAAAATTTATAAAAATAAATTTATTGTGAATCAAAAATTGATTTTTTTGGTTTGAATATAAAAATTTAAAATTACTATTAATATCTTATTATATAAACCTTAGTTTTCAAAGTTAGTAAAAGAATATTTATTTAATAATTATAGGAAAATTAAAAAATTCTAAAAATAAAAGAATCACCATTAATATTTTTGAAAAGTATATAAAACCAAAAGTAATCTATTATATCACTAATTCTAATAGGAAAGTTATCTATTAAATTAAAAATTTCAATAGGAAAATATATGCAATTAATAAGGAAAATATTTGCAATTTCGTTGCAATTATTATTTATTATTTATTATAATCATATAGTAAAAAGAAATTTATACAGAAAGTGATTAAAATATAAAAAGGTTCAATGTGTTACAATTAGTGATTAACATAATATAAGAAAAATAAGATTATCAAAATAAGAAATTAATGTAATTTTCTTAAGTTTTTCAATCGGCGAATGATTTGATAGGGTATTCATTATTATGTTATCATATAAACTTTGGTTTTCAAAGTTAGTAACTCATGTGATCGCGACACATGTCAATTTTAAGAATTAAAGATTTTGTCATGTGTTGTATAAAACCTTTGTTTTAACATATTTGTAAATTATAAGAAATTAAAAATTGAAACAAATTAATAATTATAAAAGATAGTTCATATATGTATATAAAAATAATACTAATTCTAATTTTAAATTACTAATTCTCTAAGAAAAAGAATTAAGAAAATTATACAATTAACTACCATAATACCACACTTAAATAAAAAGATTATACTGTCAATTATTAATCATAAAATAAAAAGGATTATAGATATTCATCTTTACATAAACAAAAATTTTTTTTTCGTAATAACATCTTTGAATTTTTGATTAATTTATGTTAATGTTAGTATAGTTTTATTTAAAATTAATTGGACAAGTAGTAAAACTATTACGTATGAGTCATGAGGTTACGAACTATGAAACAAATATATTTAAGATATTGTTACTTTTTCAAATATGAGATAAAATTAGTTTCCATTTTTTTCTTTGAGAGTTATGTTTTACTAATTTTTAGCTTTTTAAAAATATTAAGTAAGATATAAATTTGATACAATGCACGTTTGATACAATGCACATTTTTTAGTTTTAAAAAAATATGGTAGTATGGAATTAAAATCTAATTTTATTATCAAGTAATATACAAAGAAATTGTATTGCAAGATGGAGTGTGTGAACTTTAAATCCGGTTAAAAAAAAACTCATATGAAAAAAAATTAATATTTTGAATACAACTTAAAATTTCAGATATTTTCTTTATATTTACGTTAATATGCCGGTCTAATCTAGTAAATATATGATAAATTGTAATTTTGAGTATACATTTTGTTCTCTCTTAAAATAAAATATATATTCATCTATTTCTTTATAAATATCTATAAATTTTATATATTAAAAAATATTTTAATTTTTATAATTAGATTGAAATTAGAAAACAATTCCGAGTCATTCGCCTCTGCGAGCATGGCTGACCTAGAGAGTCCTTTTCCTTCTCACCGATTCCGAGTCTTAACCACTTTTGTATTTTGTTGTAGTAAGTACTACATACTAGTACCATCGAGTATTTTAATTTTTAGATATAAACAAAAAAATCATATGATTAATTATCCGGTTTAGATTGGTTTAGTCGAAAACTGTCTAAAAATGTAAGCCCATCATCGGGCCCAATTGGGATAAATGGATAAGGCGGTTCCTGAGTGTTCGTCAAGCATAAAATAAAATAATTCTGACAAATCGTTCGTTGAAAGAAAAAAACAAAGTCGTACTACGCGACGCTCTCTCTCTCTCTGTCTATAATTTGCTTTGGGAGCAAGGCGGTCTCTAAAATATCACTTTTCAACTTTGTATACCCTCTCATCTCATTCATATATAATCAAATCTTCTTCTTCCTTGTAACCTACCACAGTCTCTCTCTCTCTCATCTCCCTGAGAAAACAAGGGACTCAATCGAAATCTCCTACGTTTTTCTTTTTCCCCTGAGATTGTTCCTTGATTTTTTGATTTTTCCTTCCGTATCTTCTTGTTGTTGTTGTCAGGTACCAATTTTTCTTTTTCCCCCTTTGTTTATTTGCTTCAAATCATTTGTCTTTATCGTTCTATTGATTCATCAAATTTTGTGTTGGTAGCCTCTAGGTTTCCGAAATTTTTCTTTAGATCTGATAACTAGGGCACCTCGATTTTACCCCGATAGAAAGAAAAGTTCAGGAATTTGTTACACCGATGTTGGGCGATTTTTTTTGGGATTCCAGTAAAATTCAATAGGGATTCGACTATGGATTCGTTTAGTTTTGCTTATTCAATTTCCTTATCGTTGTAAATCTATAATTGTTACATAGATTGGTTTCCTCGTATTTTGTGTTTTGGTGGGATTTATCAACAATGTTCGACATTTCTAGAATCTGATTTTTTTTTTTCTTTTTTTTTTTTGTATGTCTTTGTACAGAAGCACTTTGTGTGAATAGTTTACACCCATTACTCCAACACTGACGGGTACAGGATCTGGTTCTTTGTTTGTGGAGTCAAGGAAGAATATGAGCTTTCAAGTCAGGAGAGATAGGAACAACGGTGGTGATAGGTCTCGTAACAATTCTCAGCAAACCTGGATTCCTAGAAACTCATCATCTACCTCCGTGGTGGTGCCTAATGAGCCTACGCGTTTTCCTAATCCAGATAGAAATTCTGAAAGCCGTGACGCTGCTCCTGCTTCTTCCCATCCTGCTTATGTGCAAAGGCAGCTAAACGGTTCTGCTCCTCCGCCCTATAACCAGCAACAAAGGAGTAATAACATTGGTCCACGTCCACCTAATCGGCAAAGAAGAAATGATGCTGCTGGAACTTTGCCTGTTAACCACCAGCATCAAAGGAGTGATTACATTGGTCCACCTCCACCTAATCAACAAAGAAGAAATGATGCGGCGGGGATTCTGCCTGAGAACCAGCACCAAAGGAGTAATTTCGTTGGTCCACCTCCACCTAATCGATCAAGAAGAAATAATGCTTCAGGAACTCTTCCTGATAATCGTCAAAGAGTTTCATCTAGGACGCGGCCTGTCTATCAGGGGAAGAGGGTAGCTAAGGAGGAGGATATTGTGGTGATGACAGACCCAAACTTGCCTCAACTTGTTCAAGAGCTACAGGAGAAACTGGTTAAGAGTTCTATTGAGTGTATGATTTGCTATGACAAGGTTGGGCGATCTGCCAATATCTGGTCTTGCTCCAGCTGTTATTCCATTTTCCATATGAATTGTATCAAGAGGTGGGCTCGAGCACCTACTTCTATTGATTTACTGGCTGAGAAAAATCAAGGTGATAATTGGAGATGTCCAGGTTGCCAATCTGTTCAGTTGACTTCATCCAAAGAGATAAGCTATCGGTGCTTCTGTGGAAAGAGGAAAGATCCACCGTCTGATCCATATCTGACTCCACACTCATGCGGGGAACCATGTGGGAAGCCTCTGGAGAAAGAGTTTGCGGCAGCTGAGATTACTAAAGACGATCTTTGTCCTCATGTCTGTGTGTTGCAGTGTCATCCTGGTCCATGTCCTCCCTGTAAGGCGTTTGCTCCACCTCGTAGTTGTCCTTGTGGTAAGAAGATGGTTACTACCAGATGTTCCGAGCGGAGATCTGTTCTTGTTTGTGGGCAGCGTTGTGATAAGCTTCTCAATTGCGGGCGTCATCAATGTGAAAGGACATGTCACATTGGGCCTTGTGATCCTTGTCAGGTACTGGTAAATGCCACGTGTTTCTGCAAGAAAAAAGTGGAGACTGTTATTTGCGGAGATATGAATGTGAAAGGAGAGTTGAAAGCAGAAGATGGTGTGTATTCATGCAGTTTTAACTGTGGGAAGCCGCTTGGATGTGGTAATCATTTCTGCTCCGATGTTTGCCATCCCGGACCTTGCGGGGACTGTGACTTGCTTCCCAGTAGAGTTAAGACATGTTATTGTGGGAAAACGCGTCTAGAAGAACAGATCAGACAGACTTGCCTGGACCCAATTCCTTCTTGTTCAAGTGTATGCAGGAAGCTTCTTCCTTGTAGGTTACATACTTGCAATGAAGTGTGCCATGCAGGTGATTGCCCGCCTTGTTTAGTCCAAGTAAATGAGAAATGCCAGTGTGGGTCAGCATCCAGGGCTGTGGAATGCTACATAACAACTTCTTCAGAGACAGATAAGTTTGTGTGTGCTAAGCCATGTGGGCGTAAGAAGAACTGTGGGAGACATAGATGTAGCCAGCGTTGCTGTCCTCTCATGAACGGGAAGAAGAATGATCGATCAGGCGATTGGGACCCGCACGTCTGCCAAATACCTTGTGGGAAGAAGTTAAGGTGCGGGCAACATTCCTGTGAATCTTTGTGTCACAGTGGACATTGCCCTCCTTGTCTCGAGATGATCTTTACTGATCTTACATGTGCCTGTGGAAGAACTTCGATTCCTCCACCACTACCGTGTGGGACACCTGTTCCTAGCTGTCAGCATCCATGCTCGATTCCTCAGCCTTGTGGCCATTCTGCTACGCATGGATGCCATTTTGGAGACTGTCCCCCTTGTTCTGCCCCTGTGGAAAAGAAGTGCGTTGGTGGCCATGTGATTCTCAGAAACATACCTTGTGGGTTGAAAGACATTAGATGTAACAAGATTTGTGGAAAGACGAGGCGTTGTGGCATGCATGCTTGTGCCAGAAGTTGTCACCCAGAGCCTTGTGACAGCTACAATGAATCTGAAGCAGGTATGCGTGTTACATGTGGACAGAAGTGTGGTGCTCCTAGAAGAGATTGCAGACACACTTGTGCCGCACTCTGCCATCCTTCTGCGCCTTGCCCTGACCTAAGATGTGAAGTTCCAGTCACGATTACTTGTTCATGTGGTCGCATATCCGCTACGGTCCCTTGTGATGCTGGAGGAAGAAGTGCCAACAGTTCTAATGTTTTCTCTGCGGCTTATGATGAAGCCTCTATTTTGCAGAAGCTTCCAGCACCACTTCAGCCTGTTGAGTCGAGCGGAAACCGAATCCCTCTTGGGCAGAGAAAGCTTTCGTGTGATGACGAGTGTGCTAAGCTGGAGCGTAAGCGGGTTCTTCAAGATGCATTTGATATTAACCCCCCAAATCTGGAGGCATTACATTTTAGCGAGAGTTCTGCTATGACAGAGATTATTTCAGACCTTTATAGGCGTGATCCGAAGTGGGTACTGGCTGTTGAAGAGCGCTGCAAGTTCCTGGTACTTGGGAAAGCCAGAGGAAGCACAAGTGCCCTTAAGGTCCATGTCTTCTGCCCGATGCAAAAAGATAAACGAGACACGGTTCGGCTTATAGCTGAGAGGTGGAAACTTGGTGTTAGTAACGCAGGATGGGAGCCAAAACGGTTTACAGTAGTTCACGTTACAGCAAAATCAAAACCGCCAACACGGATCATTGGAGCTAGGGGTGGTGCTATCTCGATAGGAGGGCCACACCCACCGTCCTTTGATCCGCTGGTGGACATGGATCCTGGACTTGTGGTTGCTTTATTGGATCTTCCGAGAGAGGCAAATATCAGCGCCTTGGTACTGAGATTTGGGGGTGAGTGTGAGCTTGTTTGGCTGAATGACAAGAATGCTTTAGCCGTGTTCCATGATCATGCCCGAGCTGCCACTGCCATGAGGAGGCTTGACCACGGTTCAGTATACTATGGAGCTGTGGTTGTCCAGACAGGCGGGCAATCTTCTTCACACAGTAATGCATGGGGAAAATTACCTGGCGGTTCAGCGTGGGATGTTAATAAAGGAAATCCATGGAAAAAAGCTGTGATTCAGGAGAGTGATGACTCCTGGGGAGCTGAAGATTCCCCCATTGGAGGATCATCTAGAGATATTCAAGCCTCTGCTTTGAGATCAGCAAAGAGCAACAATCCAATTGCTACCTCGGTTAATCGTTGGAGCGTTTTGGAGCCTGAGAAGGCCAGCAGCACGTCCAGTTTAGAGCCAATTACTCAGCCTCAGATAGAAGAGAGCAGCAGTTCAAAAGCTGCGGATAAACAACCGGTGGAAGGCTCTGGTGAAGAAGTGGTGGATGACTGGGAGAAGGTATGTGACTGAGAGCATATGCCGATGACTTTGATTCTTTTTCAACTTCTTTTCGATGTATAAAAACGGCAGGTTGTTCAGATGTGTATGCGTGTGCGACTGCTGTGACGAGCTGGGTCTTACACCCATTTCAGAGCTTAGGTGTTAGTCAATGACGTGCCGTTTTTGTCTTGGCATCTTTGACGTTTATTTTGGTTATATGAACTATTTGATTGTTCTGTTGGGGGTATTGTGTGAACCGGCATGTTTTCTTTTGAGATTGTAAGAAATATGGTAACACTTTTTTTTTGTTCTTAACAAATGCAACTTGAAGTAATAAATAATACATTCTAAGGTGATAAGGTTAATTCATTCATCAGCACGCTTTCATTAATCGCGAAATTATATTTTTCCATTGCCAACTAAAAGTTTAGGTGTTGAAAACATTAGGAATATTGAGAAGTATCATTTTCTCTTTTGGGTCAAATTTTACCCACTAGCAATTTTTTATATATTTCTAGAATAGCATGTAAAACAGCGTTAGATCAAAGGCTTCATTAGACTCATTAGTCTCAAAAATTTCACTCTTTTGCAAGTTGACACCAAAAACACTCGCCGCCAGTTTTTTTTCCTGTCCACTACTTGTATTACTAATATCTAAGTAGTTCAAAGTAACATTGGACTCGAACTCATATCCGGTAACCCGGAAACGATACTCAACTAGTTAGTTGCACTAATCGCATTTAGGTGACTTAATTAGTATATATGTGATCAGTTTGATTCTCATCCAAAAGTTGAGATAGAAAAAGAGCCACAAACTGAGAATCTTTGCTTTAGCTTTTGCCGCCCAATAGAATTATACCTTTTACATGGTTATTGCACTAAAGGCAAACTTACAAGGAGAATCTTGAGAAGACAAGATTGGGTCTTTTATTCTTCTTCTGTCACAATCTTTTTATTTTTCCATATAGTGAAAAAAAACAAATCTCTATATAAAGCTCACTACTAAAGAGAAGTGTTCTTTTATAAACAAACAACAAAGAGAAAGAAGCAGAAAGAAAGAAATGTCTGTCCAAAAAGCTGTGAAGAGTTCTCATTACCAGGCAGAATCCAACATGGAACAAGATGTAATAATAATAATAAGTCAATTGCTATTTTAGTTTCTTTCATTAAGTTATTTTATTTATGTTGGTTATTTTGTAACTGCCCCTTGCAACTAACAAAATCCAACATGATTATTAGATCGTTAGAAAAGCATGGGTCTTTAAGCCAAGTGGTCTTAATTTCATATGGGGAGGTGATTCTCAGTATTGGGTCATCCCTAAAGAAGACAGGTTGGTACCTCTTTTTCAAATTGCATTATATATAAATAACCGAACAAAACCGGTTTGATTCTGTAATTACACGTTTTTGGTTTTATGTGTTTAAATCTTGAAGTCTGTCGTTTTCAGGACGCCTGCTGAACTAAAGATGGTTAGTTGGTTAGAAGTAACCGGTTCGTACGACAAGATAGAGCCAGGCAAAACATACCGAATCGGTTTTAAGATCTCGTTAACAGCTGATGCAACCGGATGGGACCAAGCTCCAGTTTTCATGTCAGCAAAAATTGGAAAGAAAGGGAAGACAATTTGGAAGAGGATCAAATCGCTTAACAATAACATTGAGAAACTAAAAGCCGGAACCGGACCGGTTAACATACCAGATGATACTGATGGTCGGTTTGAGGTCTTTGTCAGTCCCAATATAACAATTAACCAAGACACCAAGCTTCAATTTGGTTTGTATGAAGTGTGGACTGGAAAATGGAAGACAGGTTTGTTGATCTATGAAGCTTTTGTTGAAGAAGTGTAAAAGAGATTATGAAATCAGTTCGGAAGATTAAAGACTATAAATATTCTAAACTTCAATGTGCCAATAACCATTTCAACGTGTATATATACATATATAATCCCCATTAATAAGAATCAAGTTGTGCACATACACGCACGCAACCTTTACAAATATTCTCAGCTCCAACTATAAACAAAGAGCTGATAAATCTTGTGTACCTAACAAAATAAGATCTATATCCCAACAAATCGATCTGTCCTTCATCTGAAGGACTAAAAATGCTGGCTTACACCTATGGGAGGATTCCTAACACAGCCGCTTATGACGTGCAAGTACAAGGCGAGGCACACAGTGATTATAACAGAAGATTTGGCTCCGACATAACCAACTACTTGGCGTCCTCTGTCTGTAACCCCTTCATTAACCACATTGATACTTTTTCTGAAACCTTGAAACGTTTTCAACATTATAAATGCCATGATTGATCTTGTCGTTTCTAGTGTCACTCTTCCTGTAACATCGAACATAAACCTTCGATTGCTCGGAACTGCCAATGTCGTTGAGATAGTCTCAGCCCACCCATTACTCTTGATCTCATCTCCTGATTCCGAAACCATCTTGCTTCTAGAGGAACCATTACTCTTCAAATCTTCAACTTCAATCTCTTCTATCACATTACTAGACTTTGAAGATGTAAACACTTCATGAGATGTCCTAACGAGAGTCTCGAGAGCATTGTTACAAACCGAGACAAGAACGTCCTTGACACTATCCTGATGTTTCGGATTCGTCAACCCTTCAAAGATTTGATCATAAGTATTGATGTCCATCGTCTTGTCAAGATACACAGCAACTGCAGTGCTGGTGAATCTCTGAATACAATCAGCTAAAATCTCTCTACACTTATCATCACAAAGCAAACTCACCCACTTAGGAGGAGTCTCTGAAGAATCAGAACCCTCACATTTGACACCAGTCTCGAGCTCATCAGAGTAAAATCCAAGAATAAGATTCTTAGCAAAGCTACCAACAACAACCGAAACAAAACCAGATCCAGCCTTTGAGAAAACCTTATCAATCACTCTATCAACAACACTAGACTCCTCCGATTTCCCAATTCCTGAATCACCAACACTAGCCGATTCGAGATTATACCCACGAAAGACACCAATCGTCAGAGCCTGAGAAACCCTAGAGAGCGAATCCGTAAACTCGTTCGACCTGGTGATCTTGGCGATCTGCTTCAAGCTATTGGGGATATCGTCTGAATCGGAACTGAGAAAAGCCTTCAAGTCTCGTGTAACGATACTGACGGTCTCGGATGAATCAGAGATCAATTCAGCAACAGAGACAAACGCTCCGAGAATCTTGAAAAGACGTTTTCTTTTTCTGGCGACGGATGGCAAATGATAAACCTTGTAAACTCCATAACCAGAAACTCCAGAAATCGCCATTAGAATCAGCCATTTCCTTCTTCTCTTAGATAAAAAGATACCCTTTTCTCCCAATCGAAGAAGGTCCATTCAACAACAATCGAATCTCACAAAAACCCAATTACAAAAATCAAAGCTTTATAGAAAAAAAGAAGGATCTAGAGAGAAAGCTAGGGTTTGTGATTGTGATCCGAAAAACGGGTAATTGAGAGATTCTGTTATTGACCCTAACAACATGAATGGAGACAGATCAATTTAATTAGGAGATAAGAGAGGAGAGGAGGACAAGGAAATAGAGCGATGCATGAAAATGAAATTGGCGTGATTCGTGTGAGGTGTGAGAGAACCAAGACGACAATTCAAGGTTGGAACTTGCAAGAGAGACGACAAGTTGGATAACTAAATTATATAAATGTACACATTTAATTTCGGTTCGGTTTTGATTGGATAACGAACCGTCCACAATAACGAACCTTATGGGAATCTTCCCACCATTTTTGTTTTTAATGATATCGGTTTGGGCTACGGGACAAGTGGACATGTTAGATTTTTAATAGACAAGAATTTCTGTGTGGCAATGTGAGTTTTGGAATTATTATGGAAGTGGCATCGGATGATTTGGTGCATTTTTGCTACATATCAGAGTGTTTTTTTTCCTTTCTTTCATATTTTGATAAATCGAAAATATATATCATATAGCTTTTTGTTTTTGCCATGTGTTTCTAACAAAATACATCACATTAATTATTTAAAACTTAAACATGTATTGCACTTCAATTCAATATTACATGTTACAATCAGAAGTTTATTAGCTAAACTTACTAGATTAAGTCCGCCGTATTAATGTGGAATTGTGGATATAAAAATTCCAAATATTAATTTTATTTCTTTTGAGTTTTTAAAAACTGTATTTACATTTCACACACTCCATCTTGCAATACAATTCTTCTATATATTACATCATAATAAAATTAGATTTTAATTCTATGCATTCAATTCTAATGAGTAACATTCATAATTTTCATATCAAACAAATATGTGCCTTGTATCAAATTTATATCTTACTTAATACTAAAAACAACTAAAAATTAATAAAACATAATTCTGAAAGAAAAAATTGAAAACTAATATTATCTCATATTTGAAAATTAACAATATCTTAAATATATTTGTTTCATATTTTGTAATCTCATACGTAATAATTTTACTACTTGTCCAACTAATTTTTAAATAAAACTATAATAACATTATCTTTGTCCAAAAAAAAACTATACTAACATTATCATATATTAATCGAAAGTTCACAATCGGTTACTATTTTTCCTCAACAAATTTATGCATGAAAATTAGATATAAAAGATGAATTTAAAGTTAAGTTTACTTCCCAAGAAAAAAAAAGAATATATGCATAATATGCAAACATATGCTCTAAATTACGTATACATATGATATTTCAAAGAAAAGTTTGGTCTCATAGTTAAATTTTGACAACAAAAAAAAAAAGAGAAAATATCATATAGTTTATAAAATTGTCACATAGCTTTACTTTACAATATGAAATATCTTCATAAAAATGAGACAACTTTATACAAAATCATTTTTTACAAAATAAAAGGTTTTAATAATATAATGAAGTTCAATATGGCGTATTAAAAATCTATTTTGTTATAAAACAATTTATTTGTTTATATGAAGGTGAGTATCTACAATCTTTTTTTTATGATAAATAATTGACAGTATAATTTATTTAATTATGGTATTATAGTAATTAATTGTATAGTTTTCTTAATTCATTTTGTTATAGAATTAGTATTAACTTTTTATATACATATAAAAACTATATTTTTATATTTATTAAAATTGTGTATATATTTAATTTCTTATAATTATCTTTTTAATTTTAAAATTTGTTAAAACAAAGTTTTTGTATAACACATAATAAAATCTATAATCTTTAAAATTAACACGTGTCAAGATCATGTGAGTTACTAATTTTGAAAACCAAAATACCAACGTTTATAAGATTGTTAGGTTGGGCCTATCAACACATTAAAAACTTTACTGGGTAGAATTCACTTTCAAAAGCTCACTTATATTAGGGATATGGTGCCCAAACTTTATTATAAGCTATTTACATTATTTTTGTTTTGAGTTTTGATTGTGGTATTTTAGTGATAGTTAGTCACCTCTCTTCCAATGGGATATCTTACCCGCCAAATCAAACAACCTGGTTCGTCGTAGGTGGCATCAACCTCTTATTGGTCGCACGTTTTTAGAATGGCTCTTAGTTAGATTTAGGTCTAGCAATACCTTGAAAATCTAATGGTAGAACTCATCTTCAAATTATAGTTTTCAAAAAATAGTGTTTTCAGGTTATAAGCCGTTTACTATTTCTTCTCCTTCAAATCGTGATGTTTAAATAATAGGTATTTCTTTGAAAACAAGTCATTTGAGAGTTAATCATGTGGAATCTTATCAGCCTATTTGATTAATAATTAAAAAACGAATATGCGTAAATAATTAATAATATAAGTAATAGTTGTTTCTGGAAGCATTGATAGTTCTGGTTCCGACACGGCTCCACATGTTTGTTCTTATCTAATTCTATCAGAAGAGAAGAGATGTATTCTTTTCTAATGCTATGTGCCCATCCATAGCTGCAAAAGTCCAAACCCACCAATGTTTTTCGTCCCACGCTTCCATATTTTTGTGTCCGCACCAGGTTTTCAATTCTTTTTTTTTTTTTTTTGACTACTAGTTAAATAGTATATTTAGAAGTTTCTATATATAGTAGTAACAAAATATTGTACCGAAGACAGGTTTCGTAGTAGGGGAAATCAAACAAAGTCTGCAGTTTGATGTGAGTACGTACTTGTCAAAAGTTGTAACCATCTAATTATCTCTTTAAAATACATTTGCTTAAAATGGCTGATAATACACATCTAAACAGAATCAAAAATTCCTTGACCCAATCCATATAAAATCAATTTTAGCAAATTTTACACGTAAGGTCGTTAGCAACACTTCTAAAATATAAATCGATGATCTCCTTCGGTCTTCATTTTCATTTTGTTAATAATGGTTTTCAGTCTTCAGTCAATAATTGAAGTTGCATAGAATGTATTTAAGTGTATCTTAGCATAACTTAAACAAGAAAAATTAAAGAAAAACATAATAAACTAAACATGTTCTACATGTATGATTATATATTTCTACGTATCAACGACAAATCAACAACCTTGACTAATCTTGTACATTCAGGCTTTGACATTCTGTATTTTTTTGACATTTAAATTTGAACAAAGAAAAACAATAAACGCGAGAAAATCGAAGGCGGCATAAATTACTACATGGATATGAGTCTTATGACTTATCCAATACTACTAGGTTAATTTATATTCATTTGATCAACTCATATAAACTTCTGGTTGAAAATATTCGTATGTGATCATGATGCAGTAGTTAATATATAAGTGGAAACTATATACTTATGTGATAACTTAACGTCCAATCAATGATTCAATCGAATTCTATGTTAAATTAATGATTGGTTTCGACCGACGACGGGACCTTCGTGGAGTAATGCTTTCTCCAACACTCTTCTTTCGACTATTATTTTCGTAAAACCAACCAACATTTGAAATAATTAACCTCTAAACAAATACTTAAAGTCACGTTTGATTCTCTCAATTATTTTCCTCCTTTAACGCTCTTTTTAATTTTATTATATTTTAAGATAAATCAACATTTAAAAACCCTTAAAAACCCATAAAAACCACATCACACTCCAAAAAACTCATCATTCAAACAAAGACAAAAACAAAAAAAAAGAAGAAGACAGAGAGCATGAAACAAAACCAGAACAAGTTCTTGAGGATAATCTCAACACCTCTTCGAGCTTTAGGCAAAGCACGTGATCTTTACGTGAGAAGCATGACCGGTTGTGCAGCTAAGACTCACTATTCCTCCTCCGCCTCAGCTTCTTTTCCTAGGAGCCGGAGCACCTCCTCCGCCGCCTTCTCATCCTCCGCGTCTTCCCGGAGAACAACAGATTTCGGGATAGATGAAGATTACAGCGAGCTAGTGAGAGCAGCGTCGGTAAGGAGTTTAGGGCACAAGAGTGAGATAGACATGTTGATAAAAGAGAAGCTGCAACAGCAGAAGCAACAGAGGCAAGGAGGAGGGTTGCCTAAGAGCTCGAGTGTTGGGATGGCGAGGATAGAGGAAGACGAAGAAGCAGAGGAAGGATCTGTGAATCCGAAGATGAAGAAGGCTAAGAAAGTCTCTGATCTTTTGTACCCTCGTAGCAAATCCTACGCTGTTACTAGTAGCCCTAAATTGTAATTTCTTCTTCTTGATTTTAATTAGTATCTTCTGTGGATTGATTTATCATATTTTTCTAGCTCCCTTTTGTGTGAAAATAATAATATTAGAAGTAGCTAAAACCTACTCTCGCTTCAACTCCAATTTTGGTTCAATTCGTAAGGTTTAAGTTCTTAAGTTTTAGCTTTCATTGATATACGTAAAACCTTAAATATGGATATAAATTCGATTTTATTACTTAAGCGTGGATTTAATTCCACAGGGGTACTAGTTTTAGTAATTTTCTTGCCTTTGTTAATTCATGACTTCACATAGCAGTATTTGGTGGTACTAGGTAGAATAATTGTGTGGAGATTTACAATTCTCGTAACTTATTATTAATCAGTTGATCTCATAAAGTTCTTTTTAGATACATTTTCAGAATTTTGTTTTGGTGTATGTATATGCATCTCAATCAGTTTTCGAATTTATCATTGTCACTGATAAAGTTGTTTTTTAGATATGATTATAGAATATTATATGTAAGGAAAGCATTGTCCTTTACCACTAAATCACGGAAAGCTTATATGAATCATCGAAGTTTGTAATCTTATCTTTCGTGTTTTTTTTTATATAATATGATTGTTGTCTTGTCCACTGGCCACTGCCAAACGAAATCTACTTTACCTAATCAAAAGTATAGTACATATAGGGCTGCTCCACTGTTAAAATAATGCTTTTCTTTAGTTAATCCGAGTATCGACAAATATGCAAAATACACTGAATCAAGATACCTCAGGTGTTCTCGATTTAAAAATAGAAATATCTTCTTTTCATTCCGTTGCGAGTTTGTGACATGATTTCGAAGTGTCATTTAACAATTCTATATACATGTTCCTTCTTTTTGCCCAAAAGAAAAATATATGTACAACTTGTTCCTGGGACGAGCTTAAATGAGACTCGAGAGACTGATGGAATCTTCTAAGGATTAAATAGATCAGTCCTAGATATTCCAACCAACACTCTATCGGCAAATACCAAAAAAAAAAAATCTGCGAATCACCTTTTGAAGTCGCAAAAGTTAGAATTTCCGATTCACTTGGAGAAGAGCATGATTACACAGAGCAGTAGTCATTGATTGATTTGAAGTAAGAATACAGTAAAATTTGGTACAAAAGACAATCAAAAGCGATAAGAGTTTTATGGTTTATGGTGTTGGAGCTTTTTTGGATTGCATTAGAGTCTCCAAAGATTCCCTTCTCTGTGGGCTGTTGTATTCTATAAAGCCAAAAAAACTATGTATAACGGTTGAAGAAAAAACCAACTCTTGTTTTCTTATCCTACTTGTCACGCCGGTCCTTGGGGAGTAAATCAGCCTTCCTCAATCTGAACCTGAATCTCAGGCCTGCATTAAAAACACATCAGAGTCAGGACTACTATCACAACATCTGATTTGCGATTCTTCCCCTTTTTATTCAGTTGAAACGATATGCGGTCTTAAAAACTGCTGAAAAAGCAAAGTAAGCATTACCAGTGTTTCTAGAGAGGAACTTGAGAAGCTCATCGATGATGATGACCTGCAGTTTTTACAGAAATATCCAAATTAACTAATCTTTTTTAGGAATTTAGTTTCTTCTAAAAATATTATCTCATAGCTGAGAGATCCGCCGCCCACTGTCATGCTTTTTTCCTCAACAAATTTGCATCAATATTAGAGAACTAAGGTGGTAAATGGTAATGTTCGATTCCAGCGTGAGGTTTTTTAAAAGAGTTCTACTAGACTATTCAGAATAAGAAAAAAGTGAAAGAACTTACTGGAAACGAAAGATACAGAACGGCAGTCCACTCGGCCCAGGACAAAGGTGTGACCTATATAAAGAAGTGAACATGAGACTGAAAAGAAGAAAACAGTTACGCCAGTTTTTGTACAAGGTTGTCGGAGGAGGAGAAACTTACAGAAAATAAGACTGCCAGTGGATGAACATATAATATTAGCATGTGCAGAAGCATCGTCAGGACAATTGAACCAACAAGCCATAAATTACTCCTTGGGGTTATAACCCTGCAATCACACAGCTTTTTTACACTCCACCACTTATAGTCTATACAACGGGATTATATTGTGTAGCATAGTTAAGAATCCCTAATGTAGTACATTATATGATGCTAGCAAATCATAACAGAAATAAGTAGAAAACAAGGAAAGAAGGAAAGAAGGAAAGAAGAAGAAGCTACGCTTACAGAAGGGATTGATTTTCGCTGAGGTTATTTAGAGCATTAAACATCTCGACAACAACAAGTACTGTCATAGCCACAGTAGATGGATGCCGATCCTCAAATATGCTGCAGGGATAAGTTGTCTCTCTAAGTGCACACGTTTCAAAGTTCATCTGAAATGAGATTATTCATTCTATTAGAGATAATAACGTTGGATATGAATCGTTTGATCAGCAACTTGAGAAACAACTTCGAAAATGTGGAGGCCGAAACACATGAATGATGAAATAAACTGAAAGATGTAGCTGGAGATAAACCTAACCAGTTCACTGTAAGTCAGTTTAGGACCACCATCAGAGTAAACAAACCACCATATAAAGCCAGCAACAGTTGCCAGGCCAACATAAACTGTAAAGAAAGAAAAACAAATCAGGCAGATAGGTCGCACAGATGATTAGGATAAGTTACAGAGCCAACATTTTTTTAGCTTACCTCCAATAACCAAATAGCGGAAGAATAACCACCCAGTGACCACTGCTTCACCAACCTAGAATTCAACAACCGTCAGAACAATAATGAAGAAAAAAGGTTTGAGTAGTGGAAAGAAAGGCACACTACTAGCATACGACTGAGAAGTTCTAAATCCCTTCTTCAAGTTAAATGACAAAGTCTACGCACCATCATCACTAAAATCAATAATATTTGTAACGGCCAAAGAGAGATGAAAAGCATCATAAAACCTAATACATAAGCAGTGAATTCAAAGAGATACTGTCCAGTTACAGCTGCTACCTTTCGAGGTTTTGCCTTCATAACATCAGAATCTTGTTTGTTAAAGCCAATGGCAGTGGCAGGCAATCCATCGGTTACCAAATTGACCCACAAAAGTTGAACCTACAATTGTTTACCATAACAATCATAGACTTAGAAAAGCTTAATTACAGTAAAAGATTCTCACAAAGTGATGCAATTGGACTGACGAAATAAAGACTACAAAAGCTACTTCCACGCTAAACAAACTCACAGGTGCCAAGGTATCAGGGATTCCCAGTACAGCTGCAACAAATATACAGACCACTTCCCCTATATTTGAAGAGATCATGTATCTAATGAATTGCTTCGTGTTATTATATATAGCCCTTCCTTCTGCAACAGCCTATCAAGAAGCGTTAATTTTTATCAGACTGGGGAGAAGGAAGGTCAACTAAGATTTGCATAATTTGATAGATGTGATATATGAATATCTGAAGTGTATGCCAGAATCAAGCACAAAGGAAAAACTCTAAGAAAATATAAGGAAGAAAACATACCGCAACGATTGAAGCAAAATTATCATCAGCCAAAACCATATCCGAAGCACTCTAGAAATCAAAGCAATGTGAGAAAAATCATGTTAAACGCAGCATAGATATATGAACCCTTGGTAAGCCAGTTTATAAAAAAAGGAACAGTCCAGTATTAGTAGCTTGACTAGTCTGCACTCGCATTGCATTGTATCACTACTATGCACAAGCAATAACCAGAAACTTATTCACTATATTTTCGTTTCAATTGCAACTGAAGGATGAAAGATAACGACTGCGTAAGGACCTCATAATTGGAGGACATGATTACCAAGTCGGAATGGGAGGAAGAGAGCACGGTAAAAGCTCATGGACAAGAGATAATGGATAGTATTTAAAAATGATGATAAGTTTGAATAATACAACAAAATCAAGTGACACTGGAATACATGATACTAACTAAAAGCAAACACTAGGTATATACCTTTGCTACAGCTGTTCCAGAACCCATGGCTATCCCAATGTCAGCTTTCTTTAATGCAGGAGCATCATTGACGCCATCACCAGTCATTGCCACCTAGGAGGATAAGGTTCATGAGTGCGACAGTTAAAAGCAAGAAGTTTAATTTTTAATAAGTAAATAAATTACAAACTTGACATGTTGAAACAAAGCCATGAAAAAAAATAAGAATGCATGTGTACTGAATCGCAGACAAAACGAAGAAGTGTAATGAATGAAAACTTAGTGACCAGGGAATTACCACTTCATTTTGGTTCTGTAGGGCTTCAACAAGCATCCTTTTGTGGGAAGGTTCAACCCTACACAATAAGAAAAGCAGTAGAAAATTCTGGTCTCTATAAATGACTATAACTCGAACTTAGGAGAAGAAAAGAGAAATACATGTGATAACTAAACATTCAGTTCCATGATTCTAAAATACTATCAATAAAATAAATACAGGAACACATACCTGGAAAAAAGTGTCAGCCGTCGCAATGCTAGAGTTTGCTGCACAGCTGGAAGCCTTTCAAATTCAGAAGCGGTATAGGACATACCAGAAAAGTCGCCCAGATTGTCGAAAGCCCCTATTTTTCTACATAGTGACTCTGCTGTGGACTGAAGTTTCATGCTAATCAGAATAAATACAAAAAAAGATGGAGATAATTAACAAACCGCATGATCAGTTTCCAGTACCTTGTTATCCCCAGTAACAACTATAACACGTATCCCAGCAGTCATACATGCAAGCATAGCATCTCTCACTTCTTCTCTTGGTGGATCAAGCATTCCCACCTTCATAGAAAGTACAAGATGAGCCAGTCCTTAACAGTAAACGGAAAATGGTAAACCGAATTGAAACCATCATATTTGAAAGAAAGGCGTACCAACCCAATAAACGTCAGGTCGTTCTCGTTATCATAGGAAATAGTTTGTAGACCCTGGGGAACGGTTTTAAATGCTAATGCTAAGCATCTTAATGTTTCATCGCCAAAACTGTTGCAGAGAGACATGGTTAGAAAATGAAACAACCACTTTGTTCAAACCGTTAACAGAAAAATTATTATTAGAATTGAAAATACAAGCATAGAAAGATAGCATTACAAGTCATATGAAAATGTAATCAATATGTATTAAACGAGTTGATCTCTAACCTGTGGAACCTCGACTCAAGCTCTGAGCGGGCAGCAGCAGTTAGAGGAACAACAGAACCATCACTGTTGCAGAGAAGTTTAGTACACCTAGCTATTATACTCTCTGGAGCACCCTTTGAGAACATTACATCCATTTGCTTATGGCTACATAGGACGCTCATCATTTTACGGTCACGTGTAAACTCCAAAACATAAACCTGAATGGATTTATGATAAAGATGATCATCAATTACTCAAACTAAATTACAATGAATTATATGAAACATAATGTTCCCAGGTCAATATTAACTTCTAATTATACTGGTGCTCTTAATATAGCTATCTAGTGCAGAAGGAAACCCTCATATAGTTTTACACAGGAAGTGACGAGCTTCTTCTGGAGCTCAACATAGACAAAAACAGTGTGAAATGCATTGACTACTACAAATTCAGGGTATCGTATATCTCAATTTTCATAGTTTCCAGAAAACTACAGCAGCAATTAGGTATACATGGAAAAAACAAAGATGGCCAGTAAAACTGGTATAAAAAATTACGTAGTCCAACTCTGGTATTTCTTTCCTTTCAGTTAAAGGCATGAATAATGATGGTCAACATAACAAAATAGTATAGTTTTAATAGAGTCACACCTTTTTAAATTGGTTTTCCCAGTAATGGTTGCAATATGATGCACGTTCATGCTTGCTCAACATGTTTAGAGCAGAAGGCATTGAATCAAAACCAGGGAGCCCAACCTAAAAAAATAAGAAACAGAAGTAACTTGGATTGTCAATCAGATATTCTAGACTTAGTAAGATATGATGATAAACAATATGACCCCGCAGATGGTCACTCAAGTCTATAGAGAAATAATTTGTTATGTTCCACGATTTTTCTTGTTGAGGAAACAAATTCTACTAAAGAAATATTTCACAGAAACACAAACCTTTTCTGCAAGAACTCGAAGAGCAACTTCAGTTGACTCTCCAATTTTTTCATAAGAATCCTTATCTGGATTGTATTGCAAAATGGAGTCGTTGCAGAGTGATGAACACATTGCTAAATGATGAAGGCAAGGTGACTGAGCAGGTAAGTCAAGCTGCAAAACAAATGAACATCTAATCTTAAAAATGTTATGTGTAGTGACAAGGCATGTACGTGTAGTTAGAAGCTTGCTATTGATTATGGTCTTTATTAGTTGCTTAGTTACATAGTCCAGAAGAGAAGAAATAAGTACCTGCAGCCCATTGCTGTCAAAGACAGTACCTTCTGGCGCATAAGTTGTCCCACTAACACTGAATTCATTAATCATAGGACCATGCTCTGCAGATTGAACTACACATATCTGACATACATGCAGAAGAGTAAGACTATTAAAATGTTAACATTTGAGACAACACAATGAGAAACTCTACATGCAAAATTGTAATTACTGCAGTTTGTTATACACAAAATCACAAGATCTACTAGCGAAATTGTTAAGGTTGTTAATCCTTCCTAACTAGACCTGAAGCTCTATTTAATTAGTTCCCAGATGATCAAAAATATATGGTCATGTCATGTGTATGAACTACATTGCAAAGATTTTCCCATACAAGATGGGCCTAGAGACAATTCATATAGAAAACTGCAAGTGGCAGATACCAGTTAGAGTTAACACTTAACAGGCTTGAGCACTGGAGGTTAAAATGCTAACCTTAGACACCGACATCATATTGGTTGTCAATGTTCCAGTCTTGTCACTGCAAATTACAGTAGTGCACCCAAGCGTCTCGACAGATGGCAACGACCGTACAATAGCATTCAAACGAGCCATTTTCTTTGTTCCAAGAGCTAAACACCTAGATACCAAAAGCATCATAACCTATTTAAGCAACAATAGTATAACCCAGGAGTAGCCTCCTAACGTCGAAAATTACTTGTTCAAAGCATTTTGGACTCATCCGACACTAGAGTGGCCTGAACTTGAATTAAAATTGTCACTTGATGATCACAAGAACCACCTACTGTAATTTCTGAGAAACCCCTTGTTTCCATGATATCACTAGCGTGCCACATAAATCATCTTAAGTTTTAGCGACCATTTTCTTTTCTCATAATATTGCTATTTCCTAACAGTGGAATTAGTGAACACTTACGTTGTAACAACAGCAGGAAGTCCTTCAGGAATAGCTGCAACAGCAAGGGCAACTGCAATCTGGGAAAATAAAAGCAAAAACAATCCTGTCACCAAAATTTAACTTATTGTTCAACAGTTTAACAGGACGGTACATCCGTCTTCAGTTATATCATATCATATAAGCAAGGTTAAAATCCACACATTCCGGAACGAAATTTTCAATATAGGGACTTTCGATATATAAATGTTGAAAGTCGTTTAGAGGGTTGATAATTCTCTGGTTATTTCTATGAACCTGAATGCGTTCATTTCTAGGGATATCAGCGAAGAATGGAGAAGCAATATTTAACCTTTGATATTATAGAAAGAGTGGAACACACAAAACTGATTATGTATTTAACTAAGATTCAAATTTCTTTACCTTAAAATAGTGAATTGCGCCTTTAAAAAATCCACCATGAGAAGGGTCACTGAAGTGACCGATGTTGACAACCCACACAAGTACACAAATCCCCGCAATAACCTATATAAATTAATACATTAATATGTTTTGAGAGAACTTAAAGTTATATTAACATGTAATAATATATCGATGAAAATTAACTATATCATATCTGCAAGAGATCTCTGTCACACCAAGTCACTTGACAAATCCTTTTTCTAATAAGATTCTTTACTTTTCAGACACAACTAAGAAATGCTAATAACTGATACGATTGGACATCCAAGTCAATTTAAGTGCCTCTTTGAAACGTTAAAATCTTAAATTGTAAAAAGCAAAAAAAAAACTGTCACCTTAGCCAAAAAGCTGCCAAACTCGTCCAACTTCTTTTTCAATGGAGTTGCCTCCTGTGACAATAGCATTTACAAGTAATAAGGAAAATCCTAGTAGTTATAACGCACTTCAAAACAGATAGAAGAAACTCCAGATAGAATGTTGAAACTAGACTATACAGCAGGATACAAGTCTACCGTGCCAAAAGTGCAAAAGTGATGAACAATTCCGTGGAGGAAATTTTTGTTAATCACAGGTACACTGTAACCTCTTTTTATAAAGAGAGTTCTGACCAGGAACAAAGCATATGAAAAGTGCAAATGGTGCATTTCCAGATAAAAACGAAAGCATATTGATAGCTTACGTCATCTGTGTGCAACATAGAATCATGTATGCTTCCCATCGCGGTGTTTGAACCAACTCCAACGACAACAGCTCTCCCCCTACCCGCGACAACATCAGTTCCCTGGGAATCATATAATATTCTACCATATTAAACACACTCTAATGGTGAGAGAAAAGTACGACTACTACAGCTAGTTAAAGTGCAAGGATGAAATAGCATTAGATCTCTAGATAAATCAAATGACTAGGCAATAGTATTATACAGCCCTAACAGGAAACGCATTATACAGAAATTTGGACCTAGGTAATGCAGCTATGAGTTATAACTCCTACCGAAAATAAAATATTTTTCTTGTCTTGATAGACAGCATTTGTTGTTAAAGTACAGTCAACATCTTTCTCCACAGAACAGCTTTCACCTGCAATTTCCGGGGGAAACAATTGGTAGTGAGTATGAATATAGTGTACTGTAAATGGTCATTTTGAATTTATTTACATGAAAAAAGATCCACTATTGTGGTTGAAAAGTTTATGAGTAAAACAGATGACGTACCAGTTAGAATTGCTTGATCAACTCGAAACGTATTGCTAGACATTTCAATCATCCTAAGGTCAGCTGGAATCTTACAGCCCACTGTTTAGTGCATCAAGAAAAGCAGATATTAGAATTTAGCAAAAGTCTAACCCATTGCCACAAAATTGCAATAAGATGGAATACAAGTATAGAACAAATAAATATACCAGTAACTTCAACAATGTCGCCTGGCACCAGCTCTGTTGCTGGTAGGATAGAGAAGCACCCTGCAATTATTTCCAAGTTAATATGGAATGTCATCGACCTAGAGAGGACTTGCAGATATACTACTACAACTGGAACAATGTTCCAAGATAAATAAAAGCAATAGGGAAGTGTGCAGAAAATTTTCATAAACCAAGTCAATATCTGTCATTTAAGACAACACAGGGAATCATGAGCATAATAAAGAAGATACTGGCTTGGCAGAAGAAAAGTTCGCTAAAAAGATACACACAAAGTGTCTGTGGAGGAGATGATCTGCAGTTTAACTTTTTGTTTTTTTAAGAAAGAACGACTGAAATAACAAGACATGGGCGAGACATTTGCATTGATAAAAATCGCTCGACATGTTATATCAGTACCATTTCGCATCACTGTAGCTATATTTGCTTGGTAGGCGCGTAGCTCCTACAACACAACAAAAGTAGAACATGCAAGATAGATAAGCAATACAAATTTCCAGCCAAAATAGATCTAATATTAGCATAATCTTGTACTGCCCGGTATATATAAAAGTAATTGATTTCCGGGATCTCTGATACATAACTGCAATGTAATCTATTAAACCCTAGCATGATATTTACCTCAAGAGCCTTCTCAGCATTAGTCTCTGTGATCACCCCCACTGCCGCATTTGCAGCCAATATCAGCAGAATTACCTGTGATGGAGTAGTTAAATTTCAGAAAGACCATAGAGAAGAGAAGGAAACAAGGTTTTAAGTTTAAACTCCACCACAAAGAACCACTAGCCAGTTCAGTTTACCAGATATAATTTTTTAACAATCAAGCATTGCCAGTGCAAGTAGTAAAGAAGATGGTGCGACTTACAAAAGGCTCCAGAAATGCTGTCAAACCAGTCTCTCCGTTGGCCAAAGCCAATAGGAAAGACACAAGTGCAGCCACGATCAATATCTTGACAAGCAAATCATCAAATTGTTTCAGAACTAATTTCCAGAATGGAGTTCCTGCGTTCAATTAAGAAGAAGAGAAGAAAAAATTGGCACATGTAGTCAGAGGAGAACTCAACCCTCCTAGATAACATTATCAAAGACGGTTATAGACGAACTTACTTTTCTCTTCGGGCAGTACTGCAGGTCATGTGAAGAAACATGCAAAAAAAAACGTTAAAAGAAGAAGATCAGAACTAAACAAGATTAATATATAACAGTGTGTTTAGTTGATATCCTAAATGAAAAAAGGTATGCATTTTGCACATATAGCCGACACAAATTCCACCGAAGCCGAATTTCAAACGGACCGACAATCATATGTAGAAATTTCGACTGAAGGACACTCACAGTGGGCAACAATATTGCAATTCATGCGGACTATACAAGCAAAGGTAACAGAAAATATGTAGCCAGAGTATTTGACAAGTGATTTAGAATGCTAAAACTTATATAAATACATGCCAAAACTATAGTCTACAGCTCACTTAAATTCTTAATTGAAGAGAACAATAAACACCCTATCATCACCATCTACCAGAAATCAGCCTATTATGTCCTGAAATGATCCTTTATATGAACACCAGATTTAAAAAGTGCGAGTGTAGTAGAAGTAATACATACCATTCCTGCCATAAAGCCTAGAATGTTGAACAACCTACAAAAACGGAGAAGAAAGACAAAATTCAACATCATGGGTAGCTTAAAAGTGACTTTAGCAAGTTGAAGTTTTAAATTCCAAGTTCTCCAACAATGAAGATCTCAATAAGGTTCGTACCTGAGAATCAGAAAGACCCTTTGTTGGGTCTACCCCAAAGAAATCAAGCACCTGCCCAAACAACATAATACAATCAACACCTAACAGAAACCTCGAAGATAAAAAAAAAAAAAAAAAAAAAAAAAAAAAAGAAGATAAATTTACTTCTATCACAGTGAAACAGTTGCGAAGAACATCATCAACATATGCGATCGCAATTATATCGGTCAAATCATACGCATTTCAAATCCGAAACCAAACTGTTAAAAAAAGAGAAGATTAAGAGAAGTGAAATGCGAAGCACCTCTGAGACAGATCTGGCATAGGCGTCTTCCATGTTTGGGAGAAACCTAGGGTTTCTGAATTCTGGGGGTAAGAAATTCCCAAAACGTGATTTGGGTGGCCGACGAAAGTGAGCTGAATTGTGAAAGACTAGAGAAGATGACAACTTGTAACTCCAGCTTCCATGAGCTTCTCCGTCCGATCGCGGAGTGTGAAAGTCAAGTGCTGAGTGAGAGAGACAACTTTAGAAGAATTAGCGGGTAAGGCTTCCTCTCACTCACGTGAGGCCCAACCCACTAATAACGTATATATGATGACTTAATTTTAAAACGTGATTATGGATGGAACCATATGGTTATTTCATACAGTAGTAAGGTTCAATCAACACTAAATTTGTCTAAGTATACGGTATACAGCTAAGAGATTTCGTGTTATCTCTCTCATACGAATATGGGTTTCACACTTAGGTTAGGATGTAGGAAGATTGACATAATGTAAAATTTGTTAATGAAATTTCACTTTAGGAGGGTCATTTTTTTTTTAACTGTTAAAATGAAAAAAAAAAAAAAAAAAATCCCATATGTGTAAGAGATAGGAGAACTTTTCAGCTTGACAAAACCAACTTCGCTATCGGTAATTCGTTGGTGTTATATGCAAACACAACTTTTTATTAATCAATTGACCTCCCTACCTTCTACATAGGTCCGTCACTGATCCAACCTCAGCCTCAATTCCTACCAAACATATGATTATTTCATCTACAATGCAATAATGGTATTCGTTTATAAAACCTTCCATTGTTAATTAACTCAAAACCACGACACTTGAAGCATTGGTGTGACCTTGGGAAAATTGACCAAAAGATGTACATCAAACAATTGTACATTTATCCTCTAAAAACATATATTGGAACCATCAAATCTGCAACTCATCAAGACCAATTGAACAAGAGATATCGCCTCACATCATAATCTTTAATGGAATCATGAATTATGAGTGGACAAGCCGGTGATCATACAAATTCATAGTTGTGGCGTCTCAATTAGCTTTTGCTGGACTTTACCACGCTTCTATAACACAATTTTTTTGACACCACCAAACATTTCCATTCTAGGAATCTTATTATATATTTGAAGTTGAACAATACTCCATTCCCTAACTTGTAGTAACAAAATAAATTTGGTAATGAAGACATGTAATTTCTAAAAAAAACAGATATATAGTAGTGTGAATTTACCCTGCCAAAGTGGTTTGCTTAACTTTCAGAACCTCTATGATCTTCTCTTCAATCGTTCCCTCTGAAATGAACCTGACCATCCTGCATCACAAAATAAAGCAGTACATCTTTAGGAGGCATGTCGAAAGAATAAGAATTGTTCAAGATTGCAAAATTACAAACAAGCAAGCTACCTCGTTGGCTTACCCTGTCTGACGTTATGAACACTAGCGTGGGCCTGTCGATCAGTGATTGGGTTCCACCCTGGATCCATCAGAAAAACATGAGATGTGACACTTAGGTCGAGTGAATCTCCGCCTATTTCGAATGTTGTGAGCAAGATCCTGCAGCGATCAGCTTCCTTGAACCGTTGTAGTGTTGATCTTCCATCAGCAGATTTGCTAAGTTTAACACATAGCAGACCACTCTACAGAAAACAAGTGATTTAGTTAAAACAAAGTGTATAACTCTCTGCGTCCTACAGAGATCATGACATCCAAAGATTTTATAAACAAGCCCCCACACACAAACTCTTACCTTGGTAATTTTCTTCTTAAGGAGCACCAAGAAACTCTCAAAACTGTTGAAGACGACAGCTTTTGCACTTGAATCAAACTCCAACATCAAGACTATCTCCTCCATCTATCAAATGTGTAAAGAGATAGATGAGCAATTTGAGAAGAGACAAAACAAATTGGACATAAGTAGAAAACCATATTCATACCAGAGCTTCAGCCTTTGAACAGGAGGTTCTTAGCAATTTTGTAGTGCCCTTTGCTATCTCTGGTTCTCTTGATACTTTCAAACTAGTGTTAAGGAGAATGTTTCTTTTGAAAAATTCATAGCAATTTGGGCAGATGCAAGCTGTTGGTACACAGGGGGGTACTTTTTCATTAAGCAGGCCCTGCAAAACACATGATTGCAAAGTAGAATCTACAAAAGAAATAGATATCAGGTTAGTATGTTGGACGGTGCCAGAAAGAAGAAATGAAAATAACAATTGAGAGAACTTACGACTGGTTCTTTTGCTTCTCTACAACATATTTTACAGTCTTCTGAAAAATCTACAAGACCCATGTGTACGGAAACCTGATGCATTTTGCATACTGTGATTAGATAACGATTAATCACTTCTTCCTTTTTAATTTTAGCGCAGTAGTAATTGTTTACCTGTTTCAGATGGTTAATGAGATTGAGAACACGCCTATAGTTCTCCATTAAACTTCCATCCTGAGAGTAGGCTGCGAATTCCTCATTAATGTGAGAGCTTAATACTTCGTAGAGTTCCCTTTCTGCTTTAGTTGGCTGATCAAGCCTCACAGTAACCTATTTTCATGGGAACGCACCACATAAAAGATCAGTTTCACATAAGTATAAAACAGTGCGTTTATTTGATATCCTAAATGAAAAAAGGTATGCATATTCCACTTAAGCTGGCAGTAATTCCATGTTAGAGAGGGTAAGATTAGGTTGTGTAATGATGAAAAAATAAAAGAGCAAATAAAGCAGTTGGCAGTAGTTGTTCTGTCTTTGTTTTTTTTTTAAATAATCATATTATTATGTCTCCTCTGTTACTGTTGTTAACTTCAACAAGTCTCTCAAATTAGGGGGTAATTATCAGCTTTATTTGTTCTCTTTCTCTAGGTCTTTTATTACCTCATGCTCAATGTTTTGGCATTACCTCAGGTAAGCAACAGACTAGAAGTATCAACACCATGATGCTCAATGTTTTTGCATCACTGTAAAATTTTACTTACACACGTCTCTTTCTTACCTCATCTTTCAGACAACACTAGAGAGTGAACTACAAAACCTTTACCAAATGGGGTTCGTCTCAAATCCATCGACTATGTCCAGTTTCTCACCTAATGGTAACTAACTAGAAGCTACCCAAATTCACTTCTCTCATCTCTCTGTCTTTTTCAAATTTATTTCTGTTTTTGATAATTTCTTCTTATCCCATAGCTCGATTGAAACCAGAGCTCTAGAAGTTCAAGGAAAACTTGCAGGGAGTTTGTATAGAAGATGGCTTTGGTTCTAAGATAAACAATTAAAACTAACAAAAAAAAACTATTAATGTGGAGTTTGGTCTTTTGTTTGCGTAAAAATATATATTCGTCCATCATCAGCTTGCGGCCCTATTATTATATACAAAATGCGGCTATATTGTCACTTAAGTTCCTTTGGCCTAGTGGTGTTAGGAGTGATAATAAAGACTTATGCATGAGTTCGAACAGCCTAAAGCTCATTTTTTCCCCCGTTTTTGTTTTAATAAACATAATATATATATATATATATATATTGCATAAAAGTTCAGCCCATTTTTTTCTTTGATTGTGGTCCTCGAATAGACAATGGCACATCATCAAAACAAAAGATGGAAGAAGTGAAAGTCTTCGTGATGCATAAATTATGTCTCTATCTAAGAGTCGATCTACACTTTGGACCAACGCAATAAACTCTGGTTTCTTATAGTCGATCTACATTATAGCGGATTGTTATGGTTTTGAGGATATAAAGAAATGATTTGCGATCATAATTAAGATACTAGGAATCTTGAGCATCATTGCAAATAAAAGAGTATGGACCACCACCACTACTGTAGTTTAAGTTAACAAAAAAAAAAGAGGGTCCACAGAAGAAGTAGTCCGCGCGCGTGGTCGCAGGATCTTCTCGCTTTAATTGGTGTTTCACTGTAATCAAAGTTAAACATTTTCTACTTAAAAGTTTGAGTTTAATAAGGAACTTGTGTCTTTAATTTAACCTACTCCATTAAGGTTTCTTAATCATTCCTTTACCCACTTTCTACGTGTGTCATTGTTCTTTTACAGCACATGATACGGTGATTAGATTGTGTGTACTATTCTGTTTATATACATTGGTTTAGTTGGTGAAATTACACAACTGTACATATATCTAAGATATTTTTGAGGATAGTTATTTCGAGATTTTACTTAAAATTTTCAACTCTGTAAATATTAATAAAACTAATTTCATATATTCAAAAGTAAAATTTTTATAAATTTTGTTACAAAAATCACTATTAACATTATTGTAGACTGCATAATTTCTTCACTTACACGTTTTTGGCCAATGAATGTGTACATACTGTATATGTATTTGTTGTATGCGTTTAGTGAAACAGTAAACTAATCTGGTCCCATATAATTATTGGAGTAATGTAGAAAGAGTTGTGTGCAAGTTTCACTTATCATAATTTGGTTGGATCTTAAATCCTCTGCTTGTTTGCAATGATGAGAAGCATTTCCAAGTTGAATAAACAAGTTATAAAATTCCAAACCCTAACTAGTACATTTATAAATACATCCTTATTACAAGCTATAATATTGATAAAAAAAAAAAATACTACTAATGTAAAAAAAGAAAAAGGTACTCCATATAGTAGAGCATAAAACACATGTATAGAGACAACATCGGCTATTACACGAGAGGGATCAACTGGAGGTTACAGGCTTACAGCTAGTTAACAACCAAGATTGTGGGGATTTGACCAAATAATTAAAAGGTTTGACCATATGATTTATTAGTTGTTAGGGGGGTAGTTATCCCATGCTTATGAACTACGAAACTCTCTACTAGTCTAGTTTCTGCAAGTCTTATTAACAGCTGTAACTTGACTATGAGTTATATATACATAAAGCATATATAAAATAAAACTAAATGAAAGTATAAGATTCCCTTATATTCCTTATGTTTCCTCCTACAATTATAGTTTTTTTTTGGGTACTAATCTAGGATTTTTATTGTTGACAACAAAAAAAAAAGTTATTCGTAACATAAATTAGCATTTCTCTGCATTGAAATCTCTTAATGAAAGAGGGGTTTAAGACAACTATCAATTTGAGCTGATTTTTTTTTTGTTGCTGTGGTTTTATTTCATAACTATCGAGTATGAGTAGTTGAGTATTGTTTTGAGGGGAAACGAAAAATAAAAGAAGACAAAGTAAAAATACTAGAAATCGTCAAAGTCTTGCCAGTGTAACTTTGCTTGTTTTCGGAAAATGACATCACAAACAAAATAGTATCACCTAGATTTTAGGATCCTTCATAAACTTTACGCACTGTAAATCTATAACGGCATTTTCAATAAAGCAGTATTTTTTTTTTTTTGTTTGCTGAAATGATTTTATTTTTCTTTCTCAAGTAGCAATATTGGTGGAATTTACAAAAACAATAATTCCCTTGTGCCATATTCTTTTATGAAGTCTAAATTATCAAAATGATGTGATCACAACATTATTAGAATGAGTATTAACAAGAAAAACATCTTATTCAGAATAAAACTCACGACTAAACTATCTACATTTAAAAATTGTAAAAAAAAAAAGAATAAAAAAAATGTTGCTTGGATCCAACGGCGTGGAGATGAGATCTAAACGTAGTGGTTTAATCACACGGCTGTTACAAAAGCTGAACGTAAAATTATTCCAAAAGAGGGTTAGTTGGCACTCAGAACAAAAATATGAGTGTGTCACAGCAAAGAGTCTTCTCTTAGAATATATAGTTGGCAATTTGTGTCAGTAAATATAATATTATCTACATATATACACATAATCATACTTATATATATATACATACATGCATGTATCATGTATGTGTGTACTTCTATGATATAATATTCTAAAGCACATGTCAGAGTAGAAGCTAGAAAGCAAAGCTTGGGCATGAAGAGAAGAACCTCTTGCTTGTACAATAATGACTCTCCCTTTTACTATTGTTTGAGAAATTGATTGACAGCATGGTAAAATCTGCATTTTAATCATTTACAATGTCAAATCTACCTAACCTTCAACTTCTTAAAAAAAAAAAAAAGAATAATGTTAATTACTGTTATTATAGATGTTAATTACTGTTATCTGCATTCAATAATAGAGACTCATAAATATATTACAATTATTATAGATGTTGGCCTTTCTTGTGTTGGAAGGAAAAAAGTGAAAGATAAAAAACCCAAAGGGTAAACTAGTGTAATTTAAAATACTTAAAAAGGTGTAAAAGTTAAGACATGTATTTATCAAAAGAAAAAAAGTTAGACCATGTTAGAGAGGGTAAGATTAGGTTGTGTAATAATGAAAAAAGAAAAGAGCAAATAAAGCAGTTGGCAGTAGTTGTTCTGTCTTTGTTTTTTTTTTTAAATAATCATATTATTATGTCTCCTCTGTTAGTGTTGTTAACTTCAACAAGTCTCTCAAATTAGGGGTAATTATCAGCTTTATTTGTTCTCTTTCTCTAGGTCTTTTATTGCCCATTAAACACAATTATTATTACTGTTCCTTTGATTCTATAAAAAGTTCAGAACTTGATGCTTGGCTTTGTTGCTTGTTCAAGTACCCAACTTATATTGTGTGAATCTCTCGTGTTTTTCTTTTATTTATTCCCTTTTAAATTCCTCTACATTCCCCCAATTCAAGCAAAAACAGCATTTGATACCCTTTCAATTGAGTGTACCGTCTCTTCCCTTATATATCTGATTTAGGTTGTTTTACAGTGATGTAAATTCCCACCGAAGAATTTGATTCTTCTTTTGTACTCTTTCGAAAGCAACCACAAATCTTGGAGTATCTCAAACAGGGTTTGTCCTCCATTTCATTCCCAAAAATAAAATTCTTGATCCTCTGTCTCTCAATTTCCTTCATTTTAAATTTCTTGGTTCTATGATCTCACAAGCAAAGCTTACATTACATTCATATGTGAAAGGCCAAATCTTTTTTTTTTTTTTAATGTTTCTCTCCCTCTGAAGACTGAAGAGATTGGTTATGAGATAGTGACTTTGCTATCTCTCACACTCTTAAAAGCGAATCTACTTTTCTTTTTTTCTTTCTTTTTATTTTCTCTCTCCCTGGTTAAGCTCTTGTGAGCTGTAACTTAGCTAAATCCATTGCTTGTTACCACTTTATGCTCTGAAAGTTCTCAGCTTTCTTTGTCTATGATAAGTCTATTTTGTTCTCTTTAATTATTTTCTTCTTCCCTTGACTTGAGTACGAATAAGCATTTTATCCTAGGGTTCTCTCTCTCTCCATACCTCTCTTCTCTTTCCTAAAAGAACCTGTGACTTACTCTTCTGCTACATTAGATTTGATGCTCTGTTGATTTGGTTTTTTATCTTTACTTTTTTTTTTTTTTCACTTCTTCCTCTTTTTCCTCTACTGTATAAAAATCTGCATACTGGGTTTACTTCAGTTGTTCCTTGTCAACAAAGTAGCAAAACCAGGTTTTAATTGAAATTGGGAACTTTTGTTTAGAGGGTTCTTTTTGAATCAGAAGAATGGGTGGTGAGAGTAATGAAGGAGAGATGGGTTTTAAACATGGAGATGATGAGAGTGGGATCTCAAGAGTTGGAATTACGCCAATGCCTCCCTTGTATGCAAAGGCAGATCCTTTCTTCTCTTCTGCAGATTGGGATCCAGTTGTCAATGGTGGTGGTGGTGGTGGCTTCTCTAGCTCTCATTACCACCCATCAATGGGGATGGATAATCCAGGGATGAGTTGCTTCTCTCATTACCAACCCGGTTCGGGTTCGGGTTATGCAGCAGAGATGCCTCAGAGTCTTCTTCCGTTTGGTGATTGTGGAGGTGGTCAAATTGGTCATTTTCTTGGTTCAGACAAGAAAGGGGAAAGTGTTGCAAGATTGATCAGAGCTGGAGAGTCTCATGATGATCATCATCAGGTTTCAGATGATGGTGGTGTTCTTGGTGCTTCCCCAATTGGGAAAAGAAGGCAACCTGAAGCCGAATCACAATGGAACAAGGTATAATAAACTTTACAGAAATTGGTTTTGGTAGCATTAGATTCTAAGATTTTGATAAGAACAAATTAGAAAAAGACTGAAGCTTTAGATGGTTTGGGGCTGAACAAGTGAGTGTTGTTAAATTGGCAGAAAGCTGTGGAGGAATTTCAAGAAGACCCTCAAAGGGGAAGTGATCAGAGCCAGAAGAAACACAAAAATGATCAGAGTAAAGAGACGGTGAACAAGGAGAGCTCACAGAGCGAAGAAGCACCTAAAGAAAACTACATTCATATGAGGGCAAGAAGAGGTCAAGCCACTAATAGTCACAGTCTTGCAGAGAGGGTAAGGACTCTTTTACCGATATATATCGATTACGAGAATCCCCTCTTTATGTTTCTACTGGTTCTGAGAAGTTTGCTGTTTCGTTTGTTGTTTGAAGGTTAGACGAGAAAAGATTAGTGAAAGGATGAGACTGCTTCAAGAGCTTGTTCCTGGATGCAACAAGGTAGTGGGCTTAAGCTTAGAGGTTGCTTTTAGCAGTTTAACTTCCTTTGGTTTCCAAGAAATTTTTTCTAAAAGTCTTCATTGTTGACAATTGTTCAACTAGATCACCGGGAAAGCTGTTATGCTCGATGAAATCATCAACTATGTTCAGTCATTGCAACAGCAAGTTGAGGTAAGAATATCCCAACAATGCAAGATTCTTGAAATTCTCAAGTTAGTTTGGTCACATTATGGTCTGAAAGAGGTTTTAAGTTCTGATGATTGATTATGTGTCACACTGCTTTAATTTCTTCAGTTTTTGTCTATGAAACTTGCGACGGTGAATCCAGAAATCAACATTGATATAGACAGGATTCTTGCCAAAGATGTAAGAGCTCGAGTCCCTCAAAACTTTACATGGAAATATTAGTCTGCAAGTTATAAATAAGTAGTTACTAAACCTGCCACTTTCTCCTTTCAGCTTTTGCAATCAAGAGACAGAAACACTCCTACACTTGGGCTGAATCCTTTTACCGGTTTTCAAGGGACCATACCGAACCTTTCTACCACCACAAATCCACAATACAACTCATTACCTCAGGTAACCAACAGAGCTAGAAGTATCAACATCATATTCAATGTTTTTGGCATCACTGTAAAATTTACTTACACACGTCTCTTTCTTATCTCATCTTGCAGACAACACTAGAGAGTGAACTACAAAACCTTTACCAAATGGGGTTCGTCTCAAATCCATCAACTATGTCCAGTTTCTCACCTAATGGTAACTAAAAAGCTACCCAAACTTACTTCTCTCATCTCTCTGTCTTTTCCAAATTTATTTCTGTTTTTGATAATTTCTTCTTATCCACAGGTCGATTGAAACCAGAGCTCTAGAAGTTCAAGGAAAACTTGCAGGGAGTTTGTATAGAAGATGGCTTTGGTTCTAAGTATCATATGTGTGTTCTTCCGTTCCATATTATTATTATTTTTTTTTAAAGCAGAAGGATTTGAATTCTCAGTTGTTGTTGTTTTATTTTCTCAACGAAGAATGCATTTATTAAATATGGAAATCAGAAAAGCATTGCTTTATCCAAGTCTACAAGCATAATTTAAAGAAAGATATAGCCATAGTTGAGTCCAAAACTAAGAAAAATAAAGCAACTCGTTGTTAAATGGTTTGTAAGACCGTATGAAGTTGCTGGATGTAGTAGCTACTTGGTCTTCAAACTCATTTCGAGGAGTCAGAGAACAATCAAAGAAAACATAGAGTTAATATGTAGTGCGGATTATTCCCCAGCACCAAAGCAAGGAACGAACCAACAAGCGTCTCCAAAACGAAAAGGTTCGATCGTCTGCTTAGGAGGAATCTCATATGCAGAGATCTTGTGCGTAGGAATCTCATAGGCAACGACATCCCGAATAGATGATGAACTAGAAGTGTGACAGTAGTAAATGGAATCTTTGTTGATTCCGGATACACCTTTGGTTGGTAAAGTGACGCTCAAATCCCAAAGCAACGCTTCCTCGTTCTCCAAAGAATGCACTCTCTCCCAGTACGCAGCATTGCCACACCCTGCGATCCAAAACGCATCCTTCTTCTTCCCAGAACTCACTTTGTCCCAGTATTCTCTAGTGCTACACATCTTGTAGACTTGGAACCGGATTCTTTGGTCGTCAAAGCCTCTCCCGCGGTTAGTTTGGACCATCAGAACATCTCCAGACATGGTTAGTTTCATTCTGATAATACCTGAAACAATCATGGGATCGAAAGGTCGATGGGCGTATGGATGATTGTAGATTTCTCTTGGCAAGTCTCCAAGAGAAAAGTCCAAGATCCTGATGCTACCATCGTAAGTATGAATGTAAAGCTTCTTGTCTTTGTAGGCCATATCCAAACACCACCTGCTTAGGGGAATCTCAAACCACTCTTGGTCTCTTTTCCTGCAATAACATATGTAGGAAGCCCAACAAATTGTCCACACAACTAAGTAGTCTTTGGTTTTTTCGTCTACCCACAAAACCGCAGTGTCCACTATTTCATCCTGTCCGCAGTGTCTCTTGAACTCAGCCCTGCGGTTTGATTCTAGAGGTGGGAGGCGAATGAGCTTTAGAGTGAAAGGATTAATGATGTAGAAATTGGCTTGCTTGTCAAAGACCAAGACCCAACTCCCACAAGTTGCCACCCCACGACACTCGGCAAACCGACCAAAGTATTCCGTTCTGTAAAACTTTCCTTCTTCCGAATTAAACAAGAGCCAGTGCGTGTCTTCGTAGAGAAGCAACCACGGAGTATGGTTTTGTCTAGGTGAGGATGATTTGGAAGCAGAGTACCACGACGAACAAACGGACTTAGCTCTAGCAAAGAGCTCAAGTGCTTGAAGACCAATGACAAGATGTCCGGGACTAGTTCCGACCAATTCGGAGCACCATCATCATCTGTTGCCATATCGCTTTAATCGGTTTCGTATGCATCGGATTCGGATGCGTCACGTACACAACTAGTTTTTGTAACTATTCTTTTCGTAGTAAAAAAAGTAAAATCTGATAAAATAAGGAAAACAAATACCTGTTCGATAAATTTGAGTAAAAAAGGTAAATAATAGGAGTAATAAAAATTAATGACCAGCGAGAGATCGGAGAACAACTCAAATCTCTCCGGCCTTAACCATCATCTTCTCCGGCGAAATCCCTAATATCTAAGAAACCTACCGTCACCAAGGAACAATCGAATTCCGATTCCGTCGAGGCAAAATTTCCCAGATTCAGAACTCGACGATCCTGCTGAAAGGAGAAGAGGAATTGGAGAAGGAGAAGAGCATAAACTGTACTAAGGTGCTCAACTTTAATTTCTCAATTGGGTCTCAGAGTATATATTTGCACAGGAGATGTCAGTATCGTTTGAAATTTTTCTAATGCTTTTTATCAGATATCGAAAGCGCGGGGGAATTATGAGAAAAGGACCATGCTCTGAAGAAGATTGCTTTGGCTTGTTGAAGCAGTTCGAGCATGTTCTTGAATCTGACCCTCTTATGTGAGTATTATTCTTCCCCATCTGGGTAACGTGGAATCCTGTTTTGAGTTTTGTAAATTTCCTATTGACATTTCAGTGATGAAGTAGGGTTTATCCACCCCTCACAGTTCACCTTGCTGGATAAAGAAGCTGGTTTCTCCAATGTGCATCTCCAGCCTAACGATGGAACCTCAAGCAAGTTCTGGAATCAAGATCACAAATTGGGAATATCCACTGATATACTTGTTCAGTTATGTAAAGATGCCAAACGTGTGTTTCTGCTTGCGCTTGAGGAATACAAATGCCATGGAAAAGCATGTAATGAGTCTCAGATCAAGAGTATCTCTTCTACTCCAGAGAGTGAAGTCATGAAGCATAGCCAAGCTGTTTTGCTGTTAAGCTCAGACTTTGGAACCGCATGGAATGCTAGGTACTCATATTAAGTAACAATTGTTATAATTGGCTTGATTTGTAGTCCTAGTGTTTAAACTCATCTTTAATGTGTTTCCTGGAGATAGGAAGCTGATATTGTCCAAAGCAGATCAAATTTTCGCATTCACAGAAGAACTTCGTCTCTCTGGGCTCGTTCTTTCAAATTCTCCAAAGAGTGAGTCAACATGGAGCCATAGGTTGGTCTTTATTTATGGTTCAATGTATTTATTATCCTTTCGTAATGCAAACACACTTTCTGATCTTAAGTGCATCTTAGTTTCTGTTACACCCTGAATTTTTTTCCTTCTTGTTCTTGTCCATTTACTTTCCTCATACTATTTGATTGTTATTTTAACAGAAGGTGGATAATTAAGATGATTTCTCGGAGATTTTCTACACCACAAGATATTATAACCAAAGAATCTGAGTTAGTGGAATCAACAGGCGAGGTTTAGTTCCAGATTTGATGCTTTAATTAATGAATAAATATTGGTTTGTCAATTTGGATTTGTCAATTTAGCTATCATGTAAATATTGAACTGTCGGTCACTCCAAGATTTCTATTTGTTGATCCTCAAAGTTCATTCTCCTATTACTATGAAACACAACTACTTATTCTACTCCGAAAAGAAACTGGCTCCTAACCAAACTACATGCCTTTTGCAGAGATCAAAGATGAACTATCGTGCATGGTATCACCGTTGCTGGTTGGTTTCCTACATGGAAGTTGAGCAGGTATATCACCTTCTACATTTCTTTTCTTTAGATATCTTGATCTTTTGAACTTATGGTCTGAACTTGGAAACATTTCATATAGTTAGATTTCTCTGAATTCATTAATTGGTTACTTTTGTAAGCTGAACTTGTGAAAATTTCATATGGTCGAAGATACACCATAAGCTGAACTTGTATGTTGTCTGTCCTAGGTGATACAAGAGTTGAACAAATCTAAAAGGTGGGCAGGGCTTCATGTAGCCGATAGTTCTTGCTTCCATTATCGCAGAGTAAGAGTCGCATATTCCGCTGATGTGATTGTGGTAAAGCTAGAGTAGTGTAGATACCAATCTAACTTACTCCATGTTATCTTCGGTCTTGGAAGTAAAAAGTACATCTATCATCATTCTCCACTGAATCTGGTGAAGTGTTCCATGCAGCTCAACTGATTTTGTTTTCATTAATGTCCAGCGGCTGATGCTCAAGATATTGGATTCGCTTTATGTGAAAGGAAGCAATGCTTATGGTAAAACTCAGGCACATATAATCTGGAAGGTACGCTTTGTCTTCCTTGCTAACCCATAACTGTTATGGTACCACTACTATTTCGCCGGGTAATCTTATTTTTACATTTGTGCTACAATTATTTGACAGGACGAGCTGGATTGGAACAAAGAATTGGTAGAGCGTTACGTAGGACGAGAGGTATGGTTATCTTTGATTTTCACAAATGAATTAGTGTAGAGATGGGCTCGTTATGAAGATCTAGTACCGATATCTGTATTGTATTGTTGTAAAAGCTAACTAAAATATTCAACAATGCGTTTGACTGGTAGAAGAGTATGAACAAGTTGAATTTTGTATACTGGCCCTATCATAGAGCAACAAAGTTGGATTTTATAAACGCATACATTAATTCTCTCTCGTTAGCTATCACTACAGTGGTTTGGACGACAAAGAGAGTTTTCGAAATAGTTTGGTGTCATTGTACTATGGAGATGATCGAATTAGTGACATATTTGAGTTGTTACACTTTTTATTTCAGGCACTATGGCTTCATCGGCGGTTCCTCTCTCTTAATTGGATAATGTATTTCACTTCCAATCATTCAGATGTTTCACCTGAAACTGGAGAGAGTATCATTATAAATGAAGAGATTGCAATGTTCATTGATAATGAGATCCATCTTCTAGAATCTTCTATGACCATTCCGGATACCAAATTTGAAGATTATCAAGCTCAAGCATTGCATGCTGTTGCCTATATTCTATGGCTGACAAAGGTAAAAATTGCTACTATTGTCAATCACACAAGTGCAGAACAATAGGTTGGGAATATTCCGTATAGCAGAAGGATGGAAATATGGTGGACTTGAAGTTTCCTCTTTTTATATTTTATTTTATTGTCTGAGTTATTTTACTTTGATGATTCATTGATTTCTGATATGCATTCGTCTATGTGAGCAGAAAATTCCAGAATTGAGGAGAATGCTCGAGGAGAAGCTTGGAACAGAGAAAGTGAAGTGTTTACTGAACAGAATTGGTGAAGAGAGACCCTCACTTTTGCATCATTTGGTGAATGTCTGAATATTCTTCTGAGATTTGCAATAGCACTTTTACATTAATAGCTGGTAGAAGAAAGACTGCATTCTACAGAAGATGTTGTCAAACTATATGTCTCAGAATCTGTTTTGACTTTTTTTTTTTGTTTCCTTTGCCGACATAGCTTAATAATATAAGTTGATTAATGAAGAAGTTGACCGTGACAAAAATCTGTATTATCAACTGTTAATTAAATGAGAACATATGGTGATCAGTGAAAGGGATGCAAAGGAAGAAACGCCATCATCGAAAAGCCAATCCTGGTAACGCAAAAAAAAAAAAAAAAACTCACTAACTCAGGACCATAATAACCATATCTTACAAGGGTTGCTAAGTTTGGACAAACAAAAGAGTTGATGGAAGGAAGAAGCAAAAGATGATTATGCATATTGACACAATCAATAATCATGGAAAGATGCCAAACCGGTTAAGTGGGGACATACCGCATAAAGCATTTGATGTATCGTATTCGTATAAAGGTAGCCCCCAGTTGCTATTATAATATAGTCAAATGGGGCATATTTTAATAAATAGGAGGGGGTCAGGTTCTTGTTTTAATGGGGTCTCACTGTCACACTTCTCACCACGCGAATCATACATAGAAATTGGGATTAAATATAATAAGTTACCTTTACAATTTTTCCCGGGGAAGAAACAGTTATTAACAGTCGTTATCAAAATAACACGTGTCAAAATCGCGACGATTCAATTAAAAATCGAAGGGAGATAAATGAGCCGACAAGGGGGGGAGTCGCAATCACAAAAGGCTAATAAGTCCTAATAAACGGACGTGATACTAGTTTGGGGCCATTGTGGTTACGCCACGTCATATGATCTGGCAATGTAACACCACCCCGACGTGGAATTAATTGATACTATTTTTTCAGTTATCATATCTATTTCTTTCCTCTAAAGTAATTATAATAAATAAATAAAAAATCTTCTACCTAATCATTTCATTATTTCTCTCTCTTTTTTAGAAAAAAACAATTAATTTTATTTTGAATTTTGTAGATTTTTAATTTTAAATTTTGCATTTATATTGAATAAGTAGTAGTAGCGAATTCTATGGTGGTGGAATTGGGTTGGTTAAAAGCAACAATTTAGGGTTTTTGATTCTCTTCGGGTTTTCAGATTCCTTTCAAGTCAAAGCAAAGCAATTGCCTTTTCGTCGTCCATGTGAGTCCCATAATTCTCCTTTTTTTTTTTTTTTTTTTCGATTTCGTTGTTTGTTGATCGAATCTCATCATCTGGTTTTCTGGGTTTTTTTTTCTAAATTGTTGGTTTTGCTCGTTTCGTTTGTTTTCCAATTGTTGTATTGAATCAAACTATGTATGCTTTTTTTCGATTCCCCTGTTCATGGTGTTCTGGGTTTTTTTTTTTTTTTGCTTCTATGAAATTGTGGGGTTAAATAGTCTATTATATAATCTGCCTCAACATTTTTAGAGTTTTATTAGATATTTGATTCGGTCTTTGTGTTGCTCCAAACTTGGAAAGTTGTAGGCTTTTTTATTGTTCTAGCCTCTTTGTCTCGTAATTGTTTTTTTCTTTTTTTACAACTGATAAAAGTGTCAGGTGTATTCGTTACTTTTGTTTGCACCTTTTTTTAGATCACTCCCTAATCACACAACTTACATATATATGTTACGTGTTAGATTAAAGAATAATTCTTGCTTCATGACCATATATATCTCTTTCTTTCAAGCATCCTTGTTATTTCTGCTTTATTACTGCAAAAACAACAATCATGTATTCGTAACTATTCCCTTCTTTGTTTTTTTTCCTTACCAGATCTTTTTGACGACTTTAAGTTCTTGCTGTGTTGTTTTACTCAACCATCTTGCCTGCGCTTGATCAGCTATTTCGTTCTTCTCTGCCTTTCACTAAGGCAGAGTTTGAACTAAAACTGAGATGGATGTCGGTGCACTTCTAACCTCTGCTGGGATTAATGTAGCCATATGCGTTGTGCTTGTGTCGCTTTATTCCATTCTTCGAAAGCAGCCAGCCAATTATTGTGTTTACTTTGGCCGAGTGCTTTCTTGCGGAAGAGTTAAACGTCATGATCCTCATTGGTATGAGAGGTTTGCGCCTTCTCCAAGTTGGCTCCTTAAAGCTTGGGAAACTACTGAGGACGAGATGTTGGCTGCTGCTGGTCTCGATGCTGTTGTTCTCATCAGGATGGTCATTTGCAGGTTTATTTTACTTCACCATAAAACTTGCTTTTCAGTTTTTTTACTGTTATTGAATGGACAAACATGTTGTTTTTTTCTGCTTCTATGTTCTAGCACTTGTTTTATTTCTCTGTCATGTTAGGGTATGTTTTCTTCTTCACAAATCTCACAGTTGGTTTATCTTTCCTTTTTAACTCTGCAGCATTCGTATTTTCTCAGTCGTTGCAGTCGTTTGCATTGCCTTCGTGCTACCTGTTAATTATTATGGACAAAAGATGGAGCACAAGGAAGTCCATTTGGAGTCCTTGGGAGTATTCACAATTGAGAACCTTCATCAACGCTCACGATGGTAAACTAGCGGCATTGTCTCACTAATACTGTCAGATAATATGCGTAGCCTGTATTTCTACCTGATTTTGTTTCTGTGCAGGAGATTAAATGGTGGCATTTCACTTTAGTATTCTTAAACAGATAGACTACCACTGTTCTGTACAATGAAAGCAAAATGTTGATTTTAGTTTCACTCTTATTATTTCCAGGCTGTGGGTACATTGTCTCTCATTGTACATCATATCCTCGGCAACTTGTGCTCTTCTTTACTTTGTGAGGATCTTATACTTTGGTTCATGTCACGCTTACTGATTCTTGCTATTCCATCGTTTCGTTTTGGTCTCTCTCTCACTCTTTGTATATGTGTGTTTGCCGCTGTAGGAGTATAAAAATATAACCAAAAGGAGGCTTGCCCATATTGCTGAATCTGCCTCTAAGCCAAGCCATTTTACTGTTCTTATTCGTGCTATTCCTGAGTCTCCTGAGCAATCCTACAGCGAGACAGTGAGCAAATACTTCACAAACTACTATGCACCAAGCTACGTGTCGCACCTAATGGTCTACCGTGATGGGTTCATCCAGAGGCTGAGGGTAGGTGTTTTGATTTATTCTTGCAACATGTTGACTTGATTATCAGTCACTTGTCTTTTTGTTTTGTTTTCTGTTGGATTGGGAATAAATTTTTCATTAAATACCTCTGCGTGGTTGACCTTAGCAAAATAGGACTCCCCTAGAATAAACACTTCACATTTGTCAATGACTTAAGGGCATCAATGATTGATGAAATAACAGAGCAATAACTTGTTATACTGACTTAATTGATTAGAAATATAGGAAGTTCAGGGGATTATATTTTTGATGATATTCTTGGATTACTAACTTTATTTTTTCCTTTGTAGCAGTTTTAGTTGATATTGAGGTTCTTTTGATATTACATCAGTTTCTTGTTTGTTATCTGATCAGAATTTTGAATGGAAAGAAATTTGGTAAACAACATGTGGATGGTGTATGATAACATAATAGTTGAAGTGCAGTGATCTATTTGGAGCACAACTGAGTTAATTAGATTCTAATATTAATCGTGTCAATTTTCTATTTCAGAATGAAACGGAGAGGATGTGTCAGGCTATGAAACATGCTTCTGATTTAAGTTGTAACCCGAGCTTGAAGTCATGCACCTTTTGTGGACCTGCAGCCACAAATTCTTTTCAAATCCTCGCTAACGAGGCAGACAGTGTGAAAACACTGGAGCTTGGTGAGTTGACTTTGGCTACGACGGAGGAAGTAAGGAATTCTTTTCACTCTGATAGGTGAACTTTGTACTTTACATGATTTAGGCATAGTGTATGGTTTTTACCTGTTACATGATCTAAGTATAGCGGCACCGCTTGAAATATGTATGTAAGGCTTTCTTTAATGCTCATTTGCAGGAACGTCCCGTTGCTTTTGTGTTTTTCAAGAGTCGTTATGATGCTCTTGTTGTTTCGGAGGTTCTTCAAACACCAAATCCTATGTTATGGGTGGCAGACTTAGCTCCAGAGCCTCATGATGTGCATTGGAGGAATCTCAGAATACCTTATCGGCAACTCTGGATGCGAAGAATAGCAACCCTTGTTGGTGCTATTGCCTTCATGTTTGTGTTTCTTTTTCCTGTTGCCTTTGTTCAAGGGCTGACTCAACTCCAAACGCTATCCAAGAATTTCCCTTTCCTAAAAGACTTCTTGAACAGGTGAGTATCCGGCAGTTTCCTTACTCGTGTACTCAGTAATAGAAGGTTCTTGTTTGTATTCATCTTAACATGACATAGGGTTGGAATTAAAGAGTAGGTGTAGCTACGTTGCTTTTAGAGAATTGCAAGATGCGTATAACCGGAGCTGCTAGGCAGTTAATATCTTTATGCGAGATTTTTCTAGATTTAAAACCGCAGTCTATGTAATCGATTTGTTTTTATTAGCTTCCAATCTAATCATCCCTTTGAAAAACATTGCAGGAGGAATTTTGTGAATCAGGTCATCACAGGGTACTTACCAAGTGTGATTTTGGTTCTATTCTTTTATGCCGTTCCACCATTGATGATGTACTTTTCAACCTTGGAGGGGTGTGTTTCTCGGAGTCTAAGAAAGAAAAGTGCATGTATTAAAATTTTATACTTCACCATCTGGAATGTGTTCTTCGTCAATATTCTATCAGGCTCTGTTATCAGGCAATTGGCTGTCTTGTCTAGTGTGAGGGACATACCTGCACAACTTGCGAAACTAGTTCCAGCACAAGTAAGTGTTCCTTTTTGTTATTATGTATCTATAATGTTAATAGTATGAAAATATTCATTGACTACATGCAGGCTGGCTTCTTCATGACGTATTGTTTCACATCTGGTTGGGCCGGTTTGGCATGTGAAATCATGCAACCTGTTGGTCTCATCTGGAACCTGATAAGAAAAGTTATTGTCAAGAACAAGGAGGACTCGTATGAAACACTTAGGTTTCCATACCATACAGAAATTCCGCGACTACTCTTGTTCGGGCTCCTGGGATTCACCAATTCAGTCATAGCGCCTCTAATACTGCCGTTCCTGTTGATCTACTTTTTCTTCGCATATCTTGTATACAAAAATCAGGTATGTGAACGAGGCATATCTGCTCTGATCTCTTATACGTACACCCTTTTTTCATGCAACTATCTTTCGTTTTTTTTTGCAGATCATCAACGTCTATATTACAAAATATGAAAGCGGTGGACAGTATTGGCCTGTTTTTCACAACACGACAATCTTTTCACTGATCTTGTCGCAAGTTATAGCTCTAGGCTTTTTCGGTTTAAAACTATCAACGGTTGCTTCAGGTTTCACCATTCCATTAATTCTTCTGACTCTTCTGTTTAGTGAGTATTGTCGGCAGAGGTTTGCGCCCATATTCCAGAAATATCCAGCCGAGGTATATATATATATTCCCCACCATTTTTTCATAACCTCGATTTGCATCTCCTGGGAGATAGATCTTGACGTGTTAGTTTCTGTCAGATTCTTATCGCTATGGACCGAGCAGATGAGGTGAAAGGAAAGATGGACGAGATACATAACAACTTGAAAGCTGCATACTCTCAGATACCATCATTATCGTGTTCTCAGGAATCGAGCAAAGCTGGTTGCAGTTCACCTGGCTCAGATCAGGAGTTACCAGATTCTGAACAATTGAAGCCTGAGAAAGAGAGTCTTAAAGCTGAATACATATGGGCGTTCCAGAGAAGTAAATCTGGCCATGATCTTGAGGTGAAATCCTGTCCCAGTGCTTCACCAAATCGTTATTCTCCAGGATTTGCTGAGATATACAAACGAACTTAAAATTCTTCGAGCTACAATGTATACTTGAAGAAAAAGTGTCCAGAATTGAGTTACAAATTTAGAAGTTGAGACCCTTATGGGTGATGAAAGTAAGATGTGTGGAAGCCATCTCGAAACATAAACGGTTCTGCCTGCTGAAACGAAATGTGAATTTTATAGTTACTGCAGGATGAAACGAAACTATGGTCAGAACCACTATTGTACAAAGATTATTTTCAAGTAGTTTTGTGAAAGACAATGATATTACTAAATAGAAAGGGCAAAAGAGCTTTCTGTTTCTGTCGTATATAAATTTACATGAAAGTGTTCTTCATTTTTGTGTATACACAGCTTAATATGCATAGTAGTAATCTCCTTGAGGAAAAAGGTTGAATATTGGTTTCTCAGTTGATATTTGTGACCCATCCCTTGTTGTCTTCAGTCAATCCTGTCTGGATAGAGACAAGGATGGAACGCAGTTTCTGGCAGACAGAATCATCCCCGGTTTTATACTCTACTCTGAAATGCTTCAGAGAGATTACATGAGTCCAAATATTTGCTTAAAGTTTAAGTGAAACTTGATCAAGGCATTATGAGTTTTTACCTTTTCTCCTGATATGTTATAGTGCCTACAGGAGCAACTACTACAGCAGTTCCGGTGCAAAAGACTTCATCTGCATCCATTACTTCATCCACATGTACTGCCTTCTCTACTACCTGATTTCATAACTCAAGTGTGAAACTTAGCCAAGTTTAGTATTTGGTTGTTTAGAGTAAAACAGTTTGATTTTGTATTACCTGATAACCTTCATCACTTGCGATCTCCATTATACTTTTCCGCGTAATCCCCTCAAGAATTGTTCCATTAGTTGCAGGCGTTGAGATTGTCCGACCCTTAATCAATCAATGATACAATTAGGGATGCAACAAAGAGACTATCGTGGAAACACCACAATATTTACTATATATATACCTTCACAACAAAGACATTGCAAGAAGAAGCCTCCTCTAGATATTTCTTCTTGACAGAATCGAGATAAAGAACGTCTGAAAATCCCAGGCTCTTGGCTCTGCTCAGTGCTTTCAAAACCTACACACATATATATGGTTTATCAAAACTCTTTTGCCTTTGGAATTTGAAACTATGTTGGTTTCAACACTTACTGGGGCATAATTTGTGATGCTCTTGACCCCTCCAGCTCCACCAGGAGTTGCACGGACATACTCTTCCTCAACATAGAGGTTAAGAGCAGCCATCCCTTCCTACAAACCAGTGAACAAAACATTGCTAATCAAGTCCATCGCCAAAAAGTTTGGACAGGAAGAGAAATCTATATACCTTGAAGTAGTTACCAACTGGAGATGCATAGATAATGAATGTATATTCCGGTGCAGGGCCTAAACCAAGAATAGGACCACTTCCCATCAACAGAGGCCTAATGTACAAAGTCCCTTTCCCTGAAGGAGGAACCTGACGAAACACATCACTCATCAGATGCCAAAGCAAGCCTCTTTAGAAGACAAGATTTGGTATAAAAAAACATAATTTACCCAACGTTTGTTGGCGAGAGCGGTTTGTTTAACTGCATTAACAAACTGATCAACAGAAGGAGAAGGCATGAGCATTCGTTCAGCGCCAAGCTTCATTCGGATAGCATTGTGATCCGGACGAAACAGAAGAAGCTTCCCATTTTCTTTCCTGTATGCTTTTGTACCTTCATATATTGCCTACGAGTAATCCCAAAAACGTCCATTGACCATACAGTTGAGAGACAAATAAAGAAACATCTAGGGTTTACAAGATCATTGCCTGTCCATAGTTTAACACTCCAGCAGAAGGACTTAGCTGAATATTCCCATAAGGACTAAGTTCACCTTCAGTAAATGCACCGTCTTTTGAGCATTTCATGACATACATGTAATCAGCTGGCGTTAGACCAAACCCGAGATTATCCCAATCCAAATCCACATACTCATCATCTCCATTTCTATAATAATACGAAACAACAATTATAGAAACAGAGCTTTCAAATGGTAAAAAAGGCAATATTTACATGAATGAGTTACTTGAGAATCATTAAACGAAACTTACTGATAAACAGGTCTCTTACGCTCTTCTCGCAAGGCCGTGGCAGCTTGTGCGTTGTACTTAGCGAAAGTTTGTAGCTGTCTCATCGAAAAAAAACAGAACAGAAAACATGTTGCATCTGAGATTTGAGTTTTGTCTTGGTAAGAAACATTAAAAAAAAAAAAGTGTTGTCAGTTTATACCATACGAATATGTAAATGAAGAGGGAGAACCAGACTTTTGCGTAGAGATGAGATGGCTTTGATCATCTTCACAATTGCAGAGCCTCTGTTTTGGTTGTGAAAGAGGATTTCTCGTGAATTAAATATCAAGAAATAAAAAGAGAATTTTCTTGACAATGATTAACCCAAATAAAAAGAAGAAAGTGGAAGAAAACACAAAGAACAGTGTCGAATTAAGTAGCCAACACGTAAGTGATTGCGAAGCGAAGCTTATTATTATGTGAAGTGTGGTGGCTGCTTTTTATCTTTTGGCAAATCCTTGAATTTTGTTTTTATTTTTCTTCTTCTTTTTATCCTTTAGTGGAAATTGGTATAGAGAGTTCTTATCTTGTTTTTTTGAATATTGTGTTATTATTATTATTTTTCTTTTGCTTCGTCACTTGTGTCTATCTCCCCCCATGCCATGATCAGATCTAGCTAGACGTGTCTCTCTGAAACTAGAAATATTTAACCGTAATCAACGCTACTTCTCTTTCTTTTTTCTCGTTTCAATGGTGTAAGGTAAATGAAGAACTTCTGTGGTCTACCCTTCAAAACTGAAAATAAATCCTATTTTTAAACAGTAAAATAGACTAAATAGTATATTAAAGTTGCTATAAATATCAATTTAGCAATGTTTTTCTTTAGCACGCAATTACCTAAATTATTGAAACAAATTATTACATTATTTTAGTATATTTCCAACTCGTGTTTTATTATTTTTTTCTCTATATATTAATTGATTGATCCGCGGTTGTTATTACAGTAAACACGAGATATGATAGCCACGTTAGACCCAAGAGGTATTTGTCGGGTAACAACTTTATTTCCATGTCAACTCATACATGTCGTCTTTCCAACGTCTTCGTCCTCTTTAAAAGTACCCAAATGGGAGATAAACACGTTGTGGAGTTTGACAGCCACGTCAGAATGAGATCTTCTTTATCCGATAACAACGTTTTTGCTATGATGCTTACTAAGGATGTCCCTTTACTATGATGCTTACTAAGGGATGTAGACTCTTCTTCACACTCCTCCGTTAGTTTTCTTATTATATATTTCCAAAGGTTGCTATCAACCCTAGTGGACATATCTACGAACGTCATTGCTTTTAAAATTCGCAAGTTTGATTTGTCGTGTCTAATCAAAGCATCTTGAATATTCTAGTATCTGAGATTCTACACTACATAGTCTAGAGAAAAAGCTTTGACAATATTGTTTCTCTATAAGCGAACAGTAGATCCATGGATTGATTTTATTAATATCTGTGAAGTGTATTGTGTTAATAATATATATCCAGAAAAAAAAAAAAATCTCCCAATAAAGAAAAGCAACAAAGACAAAAGATTCATCTCTTTGAAGCATCAAAATTAAACATTTCTTCGTTGATTCATAGCTTATTGCAAGTTGAAACCATTGCGTTTACTGGTATGTGATTCAACAAAGTCAAGTAAAATAAGACTCCTCACAAATTCATCAGAAAACCTATACTAACTAGTAAGCTTCATCAAAAAACCTATACTAGCTTAGTAAACATGGTTTCAAACCAAAAACGATATTGATTTATAAGGGATAAAAACAAAAAAAGTGTTACTATTCAAGAGTCTTCAGTCTGTTTTTTTTTCTCTCTCAAGGTCTCTCTACCTCAGCAAAGAAATCTTCTTACAAGTTGCTGATAAAGTTGGTTCTTCGGTTATCTTTGTGGGTGTCCATCTTGATGATGGCTCCCCCTTTCAAATATCTGGTTCTGGTTCTGATCACTTGCGCTCATGTTGTCTTCAACCGTGGTGATGATGAAACATGAGTGCAGACTTAGGCAGCTCCTACACATCTGTTCTCACAAAGAACATCCATGAAATTAGCAAGCATGAAAGGAGAAAATGCAATCTTAATAACCACTAACTAAATACTTTTTATTCAAATTTGGTATGTTCTTCTCTATTAATAAATTGACCACGTGATCAAGTGATAAGATTCTTCATTATCATTTCGATCTAAAATTAGTAATTTGTATTATTTTACACAAATTTTGAACAAACGAAAAAAAAACAAATAATTGGCTATTGGTCTACTATAGTGATGGTTGATTGTTTTTAGATTGAAATAAGCTTGAAAATGTGTGTTTAAAATAGATATTTTCTTTATTAATTGGTGCAGTTTTTCACAAAATGATAATGTGTGCTTGCGGCCTTAAAACGAATACATATATACTCGGCCGCTCTTATGGTAATAATGTTTTAAGTAGTTTAGTGGTTAAGTTAGTGTTATAGAAGGTGACCTGTTCGAACCCCACCTACATGCCCTTAACTTTTTTTGACCTATGGGCCTTTTGGGCTTAAAATTGGTATTTTTAATTATGGGCTCTTGGTCCTTTATCGGGCTTCAATTTTTGTTTTGTTTTTTCTCTCTACTGAAACAAGTGTTTACAATAATAATACCAAATCAAATCTGAACTTAGGATTATATGCAACTGCAATACAGTTTTAACTTATAATAATAACTTACAGATACTATTTCAAAAGCTTTTGATAAGCAACATTCTTATATTAAAAAAAACTTTAGGCAATCTCCATAACCCAATCCTTAGTGTCTTGGATAGAACCAGTTTGTATTCCCACCAGAATAGATCGAAGTTGCTGTGTAACAAGCGCATCTCCCACTTTGTACTCAGTCCTGTAGATTATTTATATAAACAGATATGTATAAATCTTAGTTTATGTAGACACATATGTATCATGTATGTGGAGAAGAAGAGACCTTGTGTTCTGAAACGTGATGCTTCCAACAGAAGCAACCCCAGTGGCAGTTCCAGTGCAGAAAACTTCTTTTGCTTCCTTCAGTTCTTCGACCGCAACGGTTCGTTCTTCAACCTGTCCATTACACACTTGTTAAACCTCCCATGGAGTACTTATATATAGAAAGTATCTTTAGAAATCAAATTTTTAAGTTTGAACATGTAAAGCCATATAAGGCAAATTGATATGTGCTTTGTTTTGCCTCAAGAAAGGAAACAGAGTATTCCTCTGTTTTTGACTCAAGGATGTAAACAACGTTAGAGGAACACAGATGTGGAATGAATACTAACCTTGTAACCAAGGTCAAGGGCGATTTCGATGACGCTCTTACGTGTGATCCCTCCTAGAATTGTCCCGTTAGTAGCTGGAGTCACTATTGTATTCTCCTGATAGACTCAATAAACTTCAATTAGTATACAAATCCGTCACTAAAAATGAAACAAAAAAAAGCATTCAACTTGAGTCTTAAAACGAGTTTGTTTAACCTTCACAAGGAATATATTAGAAGCAGAGACTTCTTCTATGTTCTTCCCAGTCTCTGCATCAAGATACAAAACATCCGAAAACCCTCTTGATTTCGCTCTTCTCATCGCCTCAAGCACCTTTTTACAGTTCCAAAACAAACACTAACTTAAACACCTTGCTTAGTACTTGAAACCATATAGGTTGAGAGTGTAAACTTACTGGACCGTAATTTGAAATTGCCTTTACGCCACCAGTACCTCCTAGATAGGCGCGTGGTATCACCTCCTCCACATACAGGTTCAACGCCGCTGTGCCTTCCTATACAAGCAATCTAATTCAAGACCAACACACAGATTGACTCAATAAAAGAAAGAAGAAACTCCCTTTTATTTTTAGGGTATTATGACCTTGAAATAGTTTTGAACAGGAGAGCCAAACACAAGAAACGTGAACTCTGGCGCTGCAGCCACACCCAAGCTTGCTCCGCTTCCAAACAACAACGGTCTGAGATACAATGAGCCTTTTCCAGGAGGAGGAACCTAATTGAGAAACAAAAAAAAGCCTGACCCATTAAGAAAAAACTAAACCAAAGATTAATTCATTTCGAGGAGCAAAGCAAAAGATATCGAAGTTTTGTACCCAACGCCTATTAGCAAGAACGGTCTGCTTAACACCTTCAATGAAGTGTTGAACAGAAGGAGAATGCATACACATTCTCTCAGCTCCTATCTTCATACGCATCGCGTTTAGCTCTGGACGGAAGAGAAGAACCTTACCGTCTTCTCCTCTACACGCTTTCATCCCCTCGATTAGCCCCTAGGATACCCACCAGAAAAGTCGTTTTATATATCGTACCAGGCAAATTGTGTGATTTTTGGGTGAGATTTGAAGTTTTTACCTGGCCATAGTTGAGAATTCCAGCAGCAGGGTTTAACTCGATGTTGCCGTAACGGCTAAGGTAACCCTGTTCGAAGTTTCCCTCGCTACAACTTCTGGTGGCGAACATGTAATCTGTCCGTACAAGACTGAATCCGAGGTTGTCCCAATCAACATCAGCATACTCTTCATCCTCACTGCAACACAAGAAACTATTAACAGAACACACAGTTTTTACCTCCATTGAAGGTTAAAATAGTTATAAGTTAAAACGTCACCACAAGAAGAGTTTAAAACTTTTAGTCCACGAACGGGTACGGGTTTGAATTGCAACCACCACAGTATATAAATATTATTTAAAGTAGACTTTTAGCAGATATTTTTTAAAAAATCTTTTTCCCCATTTTGTTTTCTTACGTTGTTTCTCGTAAACAATTGAGTCGTGACTGGTACTGACAATGACTAAAAAGGACAAAAATGTTGTATTAGCTAGCTAGATTGGAGGGTAGTAAATAGTGTTACCGTTCTGCGTCCGAGACATGTTCTTCTACAACAGAAGTTGCTGCCTTGGTCCCATGCTTACGAAATCCCCGGATCTGTATTATCTTCAAACGAAGCATAATTAGTTTTTTTTTTTAAATTAAATTATGTAGGATGTAGTTGTTTCCTTGGTGTATAGTACCAAAAAAAAACACACAAAAAGAGAAAAGAATCAAGAAGAAGAGTATGATGGTGTCTTGTGGGAAGAAAAAACGAACCTTGGAGAGATAAGTTGAAGATTGAAGTATGCAGCGACGCAGAGCCATGTAGTAGTATGAAGAGTGTTGTACGAGCTTTCTGTGTGTGTACCCAAAGTGAAACTCTTTAACATATATAATTCTCAAAATCCAGAGGGTAGAGAAAATGATTAATGAGATCGTACCAACTCCTACTAAAATATTTGAGAAACTACCATCAGTTGTGTGAGAGAGGAAGAAATTATTTATGGAGACTATATTTAAAGAGAGGCGTGGAAGATAGCCATGTTTCTATTATTACATTTTTCTTAGCATTATAATAAAGAAACAAAATAAGAAAGACATTGTTTCTCAAACAGACAACCCTCATATACGGATCACGGGTGTGAGAAGAGTATGGCCAACTGTTGTAATTTTATTAGTGTTGTACTACTCGTTTGTTTTAATTTTAATTGAAATTATGATTAGAAATAGATAATGAAAATAAAAATATTATATTGGTGAAACCAATGCACATCAGGTCATCAGCACATGTTCCTAGATTACGAAAACCGAAACTTTTGTTTGCATTTACCACAAAACCTTAAAAATATATAGTACTATATCACGAAGTGTCACAGTTTGATTAGCAATATTTAGTTGGGCTATTTCTTATGCTGTTAAAAGTATGTAAATTGAGATATGTTTATAATTGTTTGATTCAACGGTAGTGAACTCGACCTAAGCTAACTTTATTGTAGAACTTTTCGGGATAAATGATTGTAGTGCTTTGTTTATATAGATGGTATTCAATATGTTACCCTGATAGTGAGAAACTTAAAAAAGTTGCACATCAAAATATCAACGGGAAACTAAATGCATACCAGCTTTCTTTCCTCAAGTTCATCAGTAAGTGAGCCCTACTCGTTTCTATTTTTGATTGTACTAGAAGCTTTTATAACCAACCTATTTGTATTCTTGTCTCATCAATTTCGATACAATATTGTTGAGAAAGTACATATGGGTGGTTGTGAACAAAACTCCAAGTTGAATAATATCTACCTCATCTGCCAACTAAAATTTAAGGATGGTAGCTGCAGTGGAGTTGGACAAGTATGAGACTGTAGGTGATGTGGATCATTCGTGATTACTCTTATTAGTAAGATTGACTCAGCTAACGGATGATATTCTTCGATCCACTGCCTGTGACAACTTAAAATATTTCTACCAAAAACGTTAAGACATTTGGAGGTCTTGCATTGGATAGATTTGAGTATATTATTACTTTCTCTTTATCTTTATTGATTCATACAATGCCAATAAGAGTTAATTGTGTGTTTCTGAACAGAGCCTCGACTTAAGGGAAGAGTTCTTGTGCTGTAAGTAACACAAGCAAACAAGATATATGATTTCAGGGAAGTCATCTGCACAAGAAAAAACAAAGAGAAGGGCTTTGTATCTTACCAATGTTACAATGAAACTTTAAAGATCTATAATGACATCAATTGGAGAATTGCCTTTGTCAACAACAAAGCTCGTCACATACTTGCTCTCTGAAGTAACAACTTCCACTGTGTAACTCCCATGATAACCTCTAAACTCCAATGCTCCGTCATTCTCAATCACTCCATCGACAAAAGTCAACCACTCTCGTTTAATCTCAAGAAACCTCTTCCCGGCTTCGTTAATTTCACCATCCGCATCCACCAAATGTGAGTGTTCTCTGCTCATAAACAGCTCCCAGAATCCCCAAAGCATCACTCCTTCAACCGCTGGGTGAGCAAACGCTTCCCATAACATCACCTCGAGATCATCTCCTCTTACATGCTCATTTATCGAGGACACATCAAGTTCTGTGAACCAGATTGGTAAGCCGAGTGTGCTTAGCTTGTCTAAAGCAGAACGGACAATGTGACCGACCGGACTGGTTATATGTCCTTGAATCCCGATTCCTCCCACGGGTGCACCTTTTTTTGCAGCTTGTGTACGAGTTTTATGTACTTCTCAGGGGATGACTTCGAGTCAAACCCATCTTCTATGTGGTATTCATTCAGAAACAGAGTAGCTGAAGGGTCTAACTCGTGTGCAGCCTTGAACATATTTGCTCTTGCATCAGAGCCTAGTCGGTCTCGATAGAACGATCCGTGAAGCATTTCGTTGTTCACATCGTAGTGTCTAAATTTCCCATTGTAACGGGTAAGAAGATCTGTTACGCGGTTCTCCACCGCTGCTTCTAGCTCGGAACCGCTCAGCTGTTGGACCCACGGTTGAATAGCGGACTCTACCTCCCACAATACGCAATGGCCTCGGGTTTCTATGTTGTACCTCTCACAGAACTCGAGCATCTCGTCTGCGTCCCGGTAATTGAAGTTCCCTTGCTCTGGCTCTGTCCAGTACCATTTCAGCTCATTACCAAACACTGCCCAGTCGAAATTGTTGAGAAAGAAATCAACAAAGTCTTCGTTATCTATATTGCTTCGACTAATGCATGACCCGAGTGGGAAACTGTTACGTCTCTGTCTGATTTTCACCGTTGCACCAGACAATTCACTAGGATCTAAACCTGAGAATTTGAGGCAAACATTGCGTTTACGAACCTGCATAACAGAGAAAGAGCATTGGAGTGGAGTTTAATTTTTTCGTTCCAAACATGTAACGAGTAAAATGTTTCGTAGGTTACCACATCAGCTTGTGCTCTGAGATAATTCAACCGTGGCTTATGATCAACAGCAAAAATCTGTAGACCTGAAACCATAAGATCAACACCAGGAGACGGACCCTGGACATGAACCATAATTTCTTTTGCTTGCTTCTCGACTCTAAATGAACCCACAACTTCATGCCAATCGCCATCATCGACCTCAACTTTTCCTCCATTAACCCATTCACCATCAACACTGAGTGCAATATTTACGTCCTGTGGACTGGTAGTTCCTCCTGAGCCAATTTTAACCCAAGCTGAGACCTGGTATGTTAGAAACAGCGTCACTCTATCAGTTATCATCTGAGCAGGACCCATCCATGTGTCACTTCGGTTTGTCACGAACACATATCTTCCAGACAGATATCCATGTGTTGATCTAAGTGAGTCTCTAGCCAGTGGAGGTAATATCCTAGGAGAGCCTTCTCCAACTTTTAAATGGCAGTCTCCAAGAGGGAACCAACCATCGATTGTTCCATCGCTTAGGTGACTATTCGAAACTATGTTCATCCCAAAAGCATGACTCTGTAGCATAATAGAAACAATATATGATTCATTAAACACACGGAGAACGTAAATGTTAAATAATCACGGAATATTAATAGGTCTAACCTCAATATATGGTCGTCTTGAAGGAGTGTCTTTCTCTGCAGGCTTTACAACGAAATGGTCGACAAAAACATCAATCCCTGGTGGTGGTCCTTCAATGTATACAACGGCTCTAGCTGGAGATCCATTCAAGAGGAACTTTCCTTTTAACTGTACCCAATCATCGTGTTGCGCCTGAACACTTTAAAAAGGAAACAAGCTTTCTTCAACATTTATGTATCAGACAAGACATTTGTGGCAAGATTTACAGTTGATCAGAAAAAGAGACACCATATGGAGAACCTCACCTGGAAATGCCTACGTATTCTTCACGTTGGTCAAGGTATTGAACATACAAAGTGGCCTGCAATGTGTGTTGGCTATGCGATAGACGAACAACAGAAGATACTTCATAAATGAGTTTCCGCTGGACTCTTTCTGTTATATCCTGTTCGATTCCGCTCCACTTATGTGTGCGTTCTGATGCAGAAGCAAAACATGTTCCAGAATGGGGTAGTATCTTCCCATCAGCTAGAGACTCATGTAACATAAGATTGCACCCTCTTCCAGACCAATGGTTGAGGCCATCGGAAAACCTTGAATTCAGGAAGATGTGATGATCATATTCAGGAGCCGGACAGAATTCTCGGCTTCTCTGCATATAAGACAAGTGAAGAAACATACTCAATTACTGAAAACAGCATCTTAAGATCTTAGATTGATCATGTAAATGTACTTTCATCTCTACTTAACAGTTCACATTGTGTCACATTACCTCAAACTGATTATCGCTTTCGCAATGGATGGTGACAGACTTTATAAGAAGGTCAATCCCAGGAGGTGGCCCTTCCAAGAAGAATACAACACGGTCAGGTCTTCCTGACAGTACGAAAGTGCCTTCCAGAGTTTTCCAAATATCTTTGGAAGCATAAGTTCTGCACATAAAAACATTATAAAATGTCAACATATCTGGATCTTCTTGACTATATGTCACAAAGAAGTCATGTGGTTCCTTTACTTTCCAATTCCTTGAAATTCCGTTGCTGAGCTTTGATGCTCTAACTTCAAAGTAGCCAAGACCTGCGCCGACCCTAGAACAGGTCCCGATACACTAACACTAGCAGAGACTTTATATGAATAGCCTGGAGAAACTCTGTCTGTGATATCTTGCTCCAGTCCTTGCCAGGTTTCACTTCGGTTATTAACAACCGCATATGATCCTAAGTTACAGTCGTTGCTACTAACAACAAATGAATCACAACTGTTGGCATTCCAAGCATACAACCCATCAGAGAAGTCATGGTTCTCGATGATATTCAAAGCAGGAGGAAAGACACTGGAAGCTTCTGTGTTTTCTTTGGTATCCTGTAGTGAAATAGTAAACCACAAGAAAATGTTAACACAAGAGGAGTTAAGCTCGCTGATTTCTTGTAATCTGGAATATAAAGTTTAGAATCAGAAGAACCCGGAGAGCTATATAATGCTTTAATGAAAGTGCAAAGAAACATTTTGAACGTCTAACATTTAGCTTACTTCTCTCTATTTCAAACAGCTGAAACAACCACAAATATAATGTTAAAACTTGGACGCATGATGGTTTACTTCTATCTCAGTCTCTAATGACACACCTATCACTCATCTAAAGGTTTATCTACTCTAATAATCGCCTTGCTCTACCCGAGTTATTCAAATTGTCAAGTAGCATAGGACAATGGCAGGTAATGAAAGGCATATTTTACCTGGACATCACTTGAAGTGGATGATCTAAGGGTAACTGAGCGTATAAGGAGATCTTTCTCTGGAGGTGGACCTTCCAAATAGAAAACAACACGGCCGGGCATTTTTGATATGGAAAACGCTCCTTCAAGATCAACCCACTTGTCTCTTAAAGCAAATGTTCTGCAAGTAAGTTCCAATTCATCAGGACTATTAACAAAATTTTCAATCAAACTCCAAATCCTAAGATATAAACATTCAAAAACCGTACTTTCCGATGAACAAATACTCGGTAGGCGAGTCTTCATGCTCAAGCCTCACAGTAGCAAGAACCTCAGCTGATTGACCAGACACACCGACACAAGCTGATACACTATAGGTAACTCCAGGAGAAACTCGGGTTGTAATGTCTTGTTCAAGGCCTTGCCAAGTATCTTTCCTATTAGTTACAACAGCATAGCCACCGCTGAAGGAATCAGCAGACATTGTTGCCTCTGAGCTAAAAGGGTCAGAAGAAACAACAAAAGCTTCACATCCGTTAGGATACCAAGATTCAATCCCAGCAGAGAAGTCACCGTTCACAACGATATTACGATCCGCCATGACTGTGTTGCCGCATTTACTGCAACAAAACAAAATTCAGTAAACGAGAAATCAATCTAAATGCAGATATCATTCGAATCATCAACAAGTACCAAATAATTCTAGATGATGAAAAATCGAAATTGGTGAAATGGGTCAACCCAAAAAAAAAAAAAAGTCAATTAAAAATCTCACCTTTGATCGAGAAAGAAGCAGATGAATAGTCGGAGAAGGAGAAGTCCAAAAAACATTAATCATAAAAGATTTGATTTTTCTCTGTTTCTCTCATTACAAAGAAAAAAGTCAAAATTGTGGTTTGACTCTTCCAGATAATGAAAAACAAACATCACTGCGGGTCCAATACTTGAAACTTTATTGGGCTGGGCTTGTCTTTTTAAAGTTGCAATTATAAATAAATCATTGTTATTTTTTTGGCTCATTATTACAAACTTTGGTTACTTTTTTAAAACATGTTGCTTTAAAAAACATGTTACTATTACACATATGTTGTGTTGTTCTAGAAAAAAGCGACAAATCTCAGATGTGCTGAGAAGAAAGAAAATGTCAATGGCGTTTCAACGACGACAACAATACTACTGCCGTAGGGGACCTTTCTTCTTATAACGACTGAGAAACTATTCTCTCCCTGACCCAAATTTGATGTTTCAAGTTTTTTAAAAACCCCACGTTGACACCTCGAATCTTCCCAAACCTTTTTGATTAATCTTGCTCAAAGTTTCCATTTTTGGTTGAGTTCTTCTCTCTTCGTTTTGTGATAATGGAAGAAAAAGATTGCGCGATTACAAGAAACACAGAAGAAGATATGCATGTTGTTGGTAATGATTTCGAAGGAACCGGTGGTGGGTCAGAGAAGAAGATGAAGACGAGGAGAAGCGGGAAGAGTGGGGATAAAGAGACGAAGAAGAAGTATTGGATGGGTTGTCTCAGAGCTGAATCAGACGAGAGTGGTAACGTCGATTTGACTGTTGATTTCCCTGGCGAACGCACTGAGCCGACTCACCTAGTCGTCATGGTCAACGGTCTCATTGGCAGGTTCTCACAACCAGTGTTCTTTAGTTTCCTTTGTTCTGCTTCTTGATTCTGTTCGGTCTTGCTGATTTAGAATTGGGGTACAGTGCTCAGAATTGGAGATTCGCCGCTAAGCAGATGCTCAAAACGTATCCTCAGGGTCTCCTCGTTCACTGTGAGTTCTTCTCTCTCTCTCTCTCTATCCACAGTTGCTATTACATTTTTGCAAGAGAATTGGCTTGGATTAACTTAACAATCATTGCAGGCAGTAAACGCAACCGTTCTACACAGACATTTGATGGAGTTGATGTTATGGGAGAAAGATTAGCTGAAGAGGTTTGTGTTTCTGTTTCATGTTTTATACTGTCTTCTAGATCCTTTTGTGTACAAGTTACTATCTTTGTCTTTGCTTGAGTTTTTTCCAGCTGAAGTAATATTCTTAGTCTCTTGTGTTTTAGGTTAGGTCGGTGATCAAACGTCACCCAAGTCTCCAGAAGATCTCCTTTGTAGGACATTCTTTAGGTGGCTTGGTTGCTAGGTATGCTATCGGTCGTCTTTATGAGCAAGATTCTCGAGAAGAGCTTCCACAAAACAGTGACGACATTGGTGATGCATGCCCCATAGAGGAACCGAAAGAGAGAATCGCTGGATTGGAGCCTATGTATTTTATAACTTCTGCAACGCCACACCTTGGTTCAAGAGGACATAAGCAGGTTATTTTGGACTAGTTCTATTTTACGTTTCTTCACTTGAATATGCTTAGAGCAGAGCTGAGATCTTACTGTTCTTATGCATTTTTATCTACTATGAATTAGACTTTAATGCTGAGATCTTACTGTTCGTATGCATTTTTATCTACTATGAATTAGACCTTGATGCTGAGTTTATGTCTCCTTCTCCTGTAAGCTTGATACAATATTTGTAGAATTTTGAAACATGTAAACTTACAGTTTGGTTAATGGGTGGCATTTTGACTTGCATTAGGTCCCATTGTTTTCTGGATCTCACACTTTGGAGAGATTAGCTACACGTATGTCCTGGTGTCTTGGTAAAACGGGAAAACATCTTTTTCTGGCTGATAGTGATGATGGAAAGCCTCCGTTACTCCTCCGAATGGTTAGTGATTCTAAAGATCTTAAATTCATGTAAGTTCTTTCACTTCCTTTGTTTCTTTTTTCTTACTACAAATTATTGAGGCTTTGCGTAGTTCAAATGAGTTCTTAGGTTACTAATGTTACAATTCCTTTACTTTTGTCAACAGTTCTGCTTTGCATTGCTTCAAGCGGCGTATTGCTTATGCAAATACAAGTTTCGACCGTATCTTTTCGTTAGGCCTTTAGAAACTATTTCACTACTTCAGTTAGGGGTATTGTCTTACAATGTGTGTTGGGGCTATTGCCAAGTATTTGAAACCTTAACCACCCTTGTTCTTAGATCTTGTGGGGTGGAGCACATCGTCTATTAGACATCGCAACGAGCTTCCTAAGGTAATAACCTTTCAGTGTTTGATATCGTAATGTTGTGTGTTAAGCTAAATCAGTCTCACCTCTGACCTTCACAGCTTCAACGCGGTCCAGTCAATGAGAAGTATCCTCACATTGTGAACATTGAACCACCAGATACTGCAAGTAACCATGAGGAAGATCAATCAGGGAGCAATTCAAACGGGTTCAAGAATTTCGATATGGAAGGTTAGTTCAGTGGACAAACAACGTCTCACTCTCGGTTTTCTTATCTTGCCTTTCCATCATCGTAATACAATTTTCATTTCTTTTTTTGCAGAGGAGATGATAAGAGAATTAACAAAAGTTAGTTGGGAACGAGTTGATGTTAGTTTCAGAGGAACTCTGCAAAGATTTCTCGCTCACAATACCATTCAGGCAAGTTTTCACACCATTATCATCATTAGCATCATCATTTATATGGCGTTGTCATTATCATCTTCATTGTTATTAACATCACCCTTCATACCCAAATTTGGGAAACAATACAGGTAAAAACAAAGATGATTAATTCAGCTGGAGCAGATGTTATACAACACATGATTGACAATTTTGAGCCATAGGGGTTGTAATTATAGGAAGATGTCAGGTTCCCACAAGCTAAATTCATTAAGAGGAACATATCAGGCGTATTATCAGTGTTCTGTTATCTTAGTCATCAGAAAATGACATGTAGAATTATTTTGGTTACATCAATGAAAGAAAATGCAAGAAATAGTTTCCATGTTCTAGCCAAAGAGAGGCCTCTGTATCTCAACTCTGTTGACCATCGTTTGCATTAATACACTAAACTCAAATCTCTGTTTCAAAAGCAAAAGAACAAAAAGAAAATTCATGAGTTGTATTCTCATACTTCAATCCGAACAGATATCAGGTTCAAGACTCCATCAAATATTTTCAAAATATTAAGATGAAACAATGAGCAACAGCTTTAGGAATCGAGCAAAAAAATTCACTGATGGTTCCAACTTTTAGAAAAGAAAAAAAAAAGACTTTTACATGCATTCAGAGTAAAATCATGAAAGCTTGGTGTGCGGTTGTTCAAGGGAATTCCACTCCACGAGCATCCACACAATCGATGTGCCTGTTAAAAAAACACAGTATATAAAGATCATTCGCACGATGAATACCACTTACACTGACTGATTCAATACAAGAGTGAGTGATGATCATATATACCGGCAAAGAAGGCCACAGTTGAAAGATTCGCGATGGTCATCGTGTGGTAAAAGAGGTATTCGGTCAGAAAATGGCCTAAGGCATAGATAAATGATAGAAAAGTAGCCAAGTATAATGGTTTGTTTTCGGGGTTGAATGCACAAAGAAAGCAGAGAGTGCAGGTCAAGAGTGTCCATACTCCGAATGTACGTCCATGAACCTCACTCACTGCAAATAAAAGTAACATTTTAGGTCACAGGACAAGACTCTTGTGAACCGAGAAGAAACCTAAAACCTGAGATTTCAACTATGTAGACTTTTACATAGTATTTTCTAGATAAATCCTTCTTGTTTTAGGTTCTCAAGTTGCTATGATGATGCAGAGTTATTATACTATGTATTATCTGATTTGATAAACTAAACATCTACAAGACCTTACAATCACAATGTTTCATAACATTCTCTTTATCGCTGCAAGCTGGCAAATTCATCCAAGACAAGTTACAAAAGAAAAAGGAAAACATCAAGTTGCTTATTATCTTATACATCTACGTTATGCATCAAGTTGCTTATGTTCTAAGACATCTGATACACTTCACCAGGACACTGATTTACTTCAAAGAAATGGCAGAGAAAAAAGTCATGCATTGGACTCTGTAAACTCTTATCAAAGCCAACCCAATTCTAGATCCAAGTAATTTTCCCTTCCTGACATTTAGGTTCATGGTGGTCAACTTCATACAAAAGTTCTTTGTACAACATTTAAGATTGCATATCTTTCTTGGGATATATTGCTTCAATTTGCTTTAGTACTAATTCCTCAAGCATTGCTTTCAATCCCAACTACCTCAACTTGGTAACTAACAGAACACATGAGGAACAGCAAAAAAAAGAGAAGAACATGAATATGTTCAAAGAATCATAATTCCTAAAATATCAAGTTGACTCTATATATGATTCATAAACCGTTGACTTTCTATATGCAATGTACTACTAACAAGAATCAAGATCACATCCAAGAAAAAGAAAAAAAAACTCATATACTAATTCATCATTATCTTTCTAGATCTCAAAGCTTAGGGATCCCAAATTCCATCTGCATTGGAAGACACAACGCCGGCACACAAATATTGATAAGAAAAAGAAAAGAAAAAAATTCTAAATTTCCACACGAATTGTTCCTCAGAACCTGACATTATCATCACTCCTCCAAACAAACAAAACACGTGCCCTCAATTGACTCACTGGATACTAGAAAGCTCAGAGTAACTAGAGACTCCTTCCTATGTGAACATTACCCATTAGATCGTAACACTAAGAACAACTAAGTTAAAGGGGGGGGGGGGGAGAGGGGGAGAAGAAGAACTGAACTGGTGGTCTGAGAGAAGACAGCGAGACGAAGAGCCCAAATGTTGAAGAAACCAAACCAAACGGAAGCTAGTCTCAGTGAACCAACCACCATTAACCAATACCCTAACGCCTTCATCTTCCTCCTCCTTCGTTTACCCAATAGCTTTTTTTTCAGGAAAAATTGTGAGACTGACACTCAAAACAAAACCGTGAGCGCATATGAGGCGGAAATATTCCGGTCGATCAAAGCCAATAAGGGTAATTTCGTAAAGTTTTTTTAAAAAAATGATCAGATACACCAACGTGGTTCGCACTTCCGTTAAACCACCGGAGAATCTGTTATGGTGTCGACAAGTACAACAAAAGGAGTTGGAGTCTCCGCCGAATCGAGGATAGTGTCATTGATTCAAGTGGGTTTCTAATTGGGCTTTGAATTATTATGGGCTTGTGTAATAATAATGTGATGGGACTAGTACAATTTGTAACATTGATTTTTATAAATAAATAAATAATTGCACGTGTGTATGAAGATGATGCAAGAAGAAGAGGGCCTTTTCATCGTCTATTAAAAAATGCCATTATATAAAAAAAAAAGAAAAAAAAAGAATACAGCTATCATCCACGATCCTCGTTCAGCTACTTATCTAAAAAACAATGGGGGGAGGAGTAGTAGTACTTACTTAATTGAATCTAATTTGTCGTAAACGTGCACGCATATCTCTCGCCCAATCCCCCCAAAGAATTCTTCTTTTATTTTTATTTATTTTTTTGTTGACCCACCGCATTATTTAATTTTTATTCGTTTAGAAAATTTTGCATTCTATATACCCAAAAAAAAAAAAAAAACTGCAATTCTTAGCTTGATGACCAGTATATATAAAAAAAGAAATACGAAAGTTAATTAAAAAAGTACTGGAAGAACATAACGCCGAGTTTACCTTTGCAGTAGAAGAAAATTTCTACTACTACTACTATACAAATATAGAAATGTAGAAAAGTTGGGTTAGATAGATGAATCACACCCACAAAAAGAGACAATTCAAGAGTAGTACTTTGTGTTCAAAAACAAAAAAGTAACCAAAAACCAAAGTACAAAAACACTTCATGGTTGGAGATGGACACAGTCAAGATTAAGTTTACCATCTCTTTTTTTTTTTTTTACTTTTGGTAATACACTTACAAGTTACAAGTGAACAATTCGAGATTATACTCTTTTTTATTTTATTTTGTCAGGACAAACTTTTAAAACTTTTGTTTGTTGTGTGTCAATACCAGAAAACTATGAGAGACTGACTGACACCCACAAAAAAAGAAACGTGAGTTCCGCATAGAGGCGTAAAGATTCCCCCGATTAATAACAACACACAGCTGCGTGCGTACATACACGTAAGCACGAAGGATAATTTGGTAATTTTTAAAAGAAGTGGAGCCCTATATGTTTTGTGTGGTTGGTCACTGATCAGGTGGTAACAGAGAGAGAGAAAATTAAAAATATAAAAAAAATAAAAATAAAAATATAGACGTCAACCTCTCTCCGACCTGGCACTTCTTTGCCAGTCTGTTCCCAGCTGTGCTCCAATGTCTTCTTTTCTTTTCTCTACCCCCCCCTCAACTAACTCTTTATTTCGTATTTTGCCATTTTATGAGTCCTAGTTTCGTACATATATATTAATATTACCGTCACATTAACAGCAAAGTTACCCAATCCTTATGTTTAGCCACATTTAGGCTACTTACCAAAATAAACATTTTTAGCAGACAACCTTTTCAAATTTTTTTCCCATTTATAATATTTATCCTTTTAATATAATAGTATCAAACTCTTTGCAAAACATATTACGAAAACTGTCTCATTTGATCTTTTATATTTGTGTAACTGTCATATATGAAACATCAGTGAATTAAGAGGGGTTAAACAACTAAATTGAAAAGGTTTGGTACAATTCTGAAAATTCTGATATAATAAAAGACGTAAAGAACAATTCTAAGAAAATATAAGGGAAACAAAGGAGGGAATGCAAAAATGGGAAGAAAATGTAATAAGTGTTTCCACTTAAAAACCATACACACACACAGAGGACGAAGAAGACGACTACTTCCTCTAATGGTTAGGTCGTGAACAATCATCATCCCCAGCGCAGCGCCTTTTAAAACGCTGCGTTTTATCTTCGTCACCTCCTTTTTTTTTTCCCTTTTCGCCTAAAATTCTCCAAGTCTTCGTCATCGTCGTCGTCTCCAGAAACTGTTCCTGCCATTAATGTCGTCGCTCTTCCTAAACCCCTAGCTCGCATTCTCTTCTCTTTTTTTCTCTGTAACTCTCTTCTCTCTTTGTTGCGATTTGAAATGGATCCATGTCCGTTCATCCGTCTCACGATCGGGAATCTAGCTTTGAAAGTTCCGTTAGCGGCGAAGACGACGAGCTCCGTAGTCCACCCGTCGTCTTCCCCTTGCTTCTGTAAAATCAAACTCAAAAACTTCCCGCCGCAAACCGCCGCAATCCCGTACATTCCTCTTGAAACAACTCAGTTCCCGGAGATCCAAACCCTAGCCGCCACTTTCCATCTCAGTAGCTCCGATATCGAACGGTTAGCTTCCAGATCTATCTTCGCCTCTAAGCCGTGTCTTAAGATTTTGATCTACACGGGAAGAGCCGGAGCTGCTTGCGGTGTACACTCCGGTCGTCTCCTGGCGAAAGTCTCCGTACCGTTGGATCTATCCGGTACGCAATCGAAACCGTGCGTCGTCTTCCACAACGGATGGATATCAGTCGGAAAAGGAGCTGGTAAATCGTCGTCGTCGGCTCAGTTTCACCTGAATGTGAAGGCGGAGCCTGATCCTAGATTCGTTTTTCAGTTCGACGGTGAACCTGAATGTAGTCCTCAAGTCGTTCAGATTCAAGGCAATATCCGTCAACCGGTTTTCACATGCAAATTCAGTTTCCGGCACACCGGTGATCGTACTCAGAGATCAAGGTCAGTTTTCAAATCAATTTTTTCACCTTAATTCTCGGAAATTGGGTATCGTTTTTTAAAAAAGAAAAAAATTCCTAATTATGTTCGTTTCCCGAGGAATCAAATCTGAATAACACTTTAATAAGATCCAACGCCATATATTAATCCCTACTTGGTTTTAATATCTCTGCTTTAGTAACAGATCCATTGTGGAAAAAAACTTTACTCTTATGATATTTAATTTAACAACTTTTTTTTTTTTATTCTTAGTATAAACTTTACTCTTATGATATTTAACCACATGGTTAGATATTAATAATAAAAGTTGATTAAATGATATTTTTTTTGATAAATTAGATCGTTGCCGACGGATACAAGTGTTTCACGGAGCTGGCTAAACTCGTTTGGGAGCGAGAGAGAACGTCCTGGGAAAGAGAGAAAAGGATGGTCAATAACGGTTCACGACTTGTCTGGTTCGCCTGTGGCCATGGCGTCAATAGTAACTCCGTTCGTTGCATCTCCTGGAAGCGATCGTGTGAGCAGGTCAAACCCGGGGTCGTGGCTCATCTTACGTCCTGGAGATTGTACATGGAGACCGTGGGGGAGACTTGAGGCATGGCGGGAACGAGGTGGAGCTACTGATGGTCTTGGCTACAGGTTCGAACTTATCCCAGATGGATCGAGCGGGGCAGGGATCGTGCTTGCGGAGTCAACCATAAGTTCTCACAAAGGTGGGAAGTTTTCGATAGAATTGGGATCGTCGTCGTCTTCATCGTCGCCAACAGGTGGCGTGAACCGATCGAGAAGCCGTAGAGGTGGGAGTGGAGGAAGCGGTGGTGGAGCATCGCCGGCGAATAGTCCGAGAGGAGGGAGTGGTGATTACGGATACGGGTTGTGGCCGTGGAACGTGTACAAAGGGTTTGTGATGTCAGCAAGTGTGGAAGGTGAAGGAAAATGTAGTAAGCCTTGTGTAGAGGTTAGTGTGCAGCACGTTAGCTGTATGGAAGATGCGGCTGCTTACGTGGCGCTCTCTGCAGCCATTGATCTTAGTATGGATGCTTGCAGATTGTTTAATCAACGGATGAGGAAAGAGCTTTGCCATGAGTCCTTGAGCTGAAGCAAAAGATAAGAATTTTCAATTTTTGGTTTTTTTTTTTTTTTAATTTCTGGAATCTTTAGAGTCACGAAATGGCCTTTGGAAGTAAATTTTCTTTTTTGAAAAAAAAAACTTCCGGTAAGGTACTAACAAAATAGGTTGTACATAGTGAGTTTCTCTATTTTGGAGTCTGTGTGGGTTCGTATTGGGTGTTTTTTTTTCCTTGGGTTTGGGTTCTACGAGTGAGGTTCTTGATCACTCTTGTTTTGCCTTTGATTTTGATTATGTAAGTGTATAAATTAGAAAATTCCAATTTAGGATCTCTTGATGTAACAAAACTCATGAGATTGTTGCTTGATTTGCTTTGACTCCCCCCATTTATCTGTTGGATGTTCAATGTTTGTGGTGCGACTGAAGTCAAAATAATTATAGTTGGTCTGAAATCAAGTTAGTTACAAACTGTGCTTGTATTAGTGGTTGAGAAGATGAACAAGGATTCTTGCAAAAATGTGTGTGCTACAACTGCATTTAAACCTGTTTGACTGTTCTTATATCCAAAATTGTGAGGTCATGAAATATGAATGCCTTGGTTCGAACTTAATTGAATAAAATTCCTCCTCTATTGGTTATCTACATAAATAACTAAATAGTTTAAGAGGCATTTGGAGCAGCAAATTGAACAATCGACTAGGACTGTGAACACCAGAATTACCGGATGGCGTCTCTTGGTTAAACGAATGCTACTGAATTGGTTTCTCAGCGGTTGTGATGGTACCCCATCAAGTGACCTACGACCACAAAACCTTGAAAAGGACTTGGTAAACAAGTGCAGAGTAAACTTGGAAGAGAGAGAGATAAGGAAGAAGCACATAAATGCATTTGAGTGAATAGAGAAAGCTAGTAAACAACAAGAAACGTTAGGAAAGACCAAACTTGCCTTGATCCTCTATTCCCCAACTCCTTCCAATACATAAGATGTGATAGCATAGCAACTTGTATGTGGGACAGACCAAGCCAAATAAATGACACAATTTGTGTGCGTCTCTTTTCAACATTTCCCCGACAATTTCTATAAAGGAATATATAAAAATAATAACTCGAAATTGACATAACCACACTAATTTGGGAAGCTGACATCTATCTTCTTCAAACTATTATCACTTTCGCAACCTATTTTGCCATCTCTTCCAGACAACGAAACACTTGTACCTGTCTCTCTACGGTTGTGTGGCTAGCTTATCCAATTATGTTATATTGTCCAATTATTGATATATATGGTCAGTGCGGCGTGTTACAGTCATAGACTCATGTTTTTGGGTCTGGCTCAGACAAGCTTTAGCTTTATGAGCAACCAATACAATATCTCATGGGACTCACTCCAACATCCACTGTGAATACTAATTGTAGTCTTATGAAAAAAGATCAATTAGCATTCTGAATTTTTTAACATAGCCGAAAACAGAGCGTCACAACATTATTTGGATAAATACTAAATATTTAGCTCGAAATAAATCTCATAGAATTCACATAGATCACAAGTCATTAGTTTATATTCTTGAAGGGCTTGTATGCCTTAACACTACGTATTAAGCCAATGATGGATCCTGTAGCGGCAAGGCACGAGACGATCAAGCAAACCACTACGAGGAGGTTCAAGGCCAACCATCTAGGAGAATACTTCTTAACCTTTGTCTGTGCAATGTGCATTGACACTGGAAAGTAAACTGTGAGTGGCCAGAACGAGAGTGCCCCAAGCAAACCCAAGATCGAATTGAAGAACGGAAATATCATTGCAACAACTGTTGTCATAACCACATAGCATGTCCTCCAAACCATTCTGAAGAGGTTGACACGACATTTTCCTAACAAAGGTATGTTTGACGAGTATTCTTTGTTGATGAAATTGCTTTGAGGCCACTTCTTTCTGCAGTTGTTCTCAACAAATTGGAAAACCGGCTGCCCGTACACCTAAGAATATAGGGATAAAACAAGACAAAAAAAACAGAGTATTTTTAATAACTCTACTTTTATGAGATTTTTAATGAACATGGACAATTGTAAAATGCTAGACACTTATATATATATATATATATATATTGTTAGGGAATTATATATACCTGATAGGCACCGATAAGATGGAGAGCAATGCAAGCATTGGCAAAGTCGACGAGCCAATATGGGTCGTAAAAACCAAAGTCGGTAAGGAAGTCACCAGGGGCGTCGTTCCCGAATGCAGCATATCCGAAGCAACCACATAAGATGTAGAAAACAGTTGTGGTTGAGATTCCGGCAAGACTTGCTCGTTTCATCACTTTGTTCTCTGGTGGGCTTGATTTCAATGTGTCCTAAAAACAATTAAAAAAAAAAAAAAAAAAAAAAAAAGACTTAATTGAGCATCAATAGTTCCATACTCTTGACCAAAATTAAAAATGCAAATTTTTTTTTTTTTTAAAAGCAAAATGAAAGCAATACTGAATAGAAGATAGTAGGCATGCCTGAATCTCAATGAGAATAGTGGTAAAGGCGTATGAAAAGGCCATGTCTCCAATCGCTTGAAACATTTTCCAAACTTTTTCAGACGAAGTCACGTCCACACCTATCACTGTGCCTGTCAACTCTGTCTTACCAACCTTGCCACCTTTCATGTCATACCATTTTCACGGTTAGTGTCCACTTTGAAGAATCATATAAATCGTTAGTTGTTTCAGACACTAATTTGTTGAAAGAAATGTTTAAGATAAATTAAAAGAAAGGAAAATGTACTTGCTACTTTGGCGATGGCTAGGACTATTCCAATAGACGCATAAGTGAAGGACATGACCGCAGCGATGATGGAGAGGAAAGAGAGTTCGTGAAAATTAGGAATCTGACTCAGAATAATCTGGACGACCCCAAATGCCGCCATGTAAGGATAATTCGATGGAGAACATTTCGCTGATTTTCCCTTGTCATGAAAACAATTTGATTTCCCAATCGCTCTAACGAAAAAAAAAAAACAAAACCTTTTTAGTATTTTGTCCACAACATGTTTGTAACCATCACCAAATAAAATAATCGGAAGTCTGTGACTTACACTAAGCTTATGGAGGCAGTGATGGTGTAACCAATAGTAACCCCAACGAGATTCACGTACTGTGCCAGTCCACATAGCTGAACCTTTTTACCACCTGTCAAAAGTTTTCAATCTCTTAATTAAATCATCTTTTGGGGTCTTATGGAAAAGTTCTTAAACATCCCACATTTCAATTCAAAATTCTTTGGACGGTCAGCAATCGAATTTATTGATAACATTCTTTAATGGGATAAATTGAATTGAATATGTAACCAATCCTACAGAATACAGATAGTCCATAAAATTTATTAACTACATTTAGGAAAGAATTATTATTTTCGTAGTTTTTGTCTTTTTGACAATCAATTTTCATACCTTCCCAATAAGAGAATACACACTAAATAAAAGAACGTAAATCATTTCTTTTCTCAACAACAACAATGTTCTGTAAGAAAAGAAAAAAAATGTTGAAATGAGCCAATTACTATAGATTTCAAAATTTCAACTTAGCATTAAAGATGTTTAGATAAGATTCTTTTATTTTTAATTTTGTGTGACAGAAATGGAAGAGAATCAAAAACATCTTTAAGACTAATTATGCAAAATCTGAATGATATCAAATGAACAAAATTGTTGTTCATCAGAAAATAGTGTCTATGAAACTGAATAATCTGCGATAAAGACACAAAAATGATTTTTTTTGTTAGAGTTTGTTGATAGAAAAAAACATACCAAGGTAAGCTCGGACGACGTCCATGTAACTGTAGTTGCGAGTTCCGGTGATGGGGTCTGGCGAACGGTAACAGTCGGCGAGAAAGGTGGACGTGTAGTAAGTAATAACGGCGAAAGTAACCAAAATGATGGTTCCTGCAATCCAACCAAGCTGTGCTAGAGCCCAAGCCAACGACAGCACCCCGGAGCCAATCACCGCCGTGATTATGTGGGCACTGGCCGTCAAAAATGTTCCCGTTCTCTTCTCTCGACCATCTTCGTCGACGCCTTTCACGGCAGGGTCACCAAACTCAACCGCCGAAGGATTGTGGTATGTGTTCATCATTGTGGATGAGAGGAACCACTAACTGAACCAGAGGAAGAGAGAGAGAGAGAGAGGAGAGAAGAGTTGTTGACAGAGGTCGTCGTCTTAGAGTCCTCCCTACATGCACGTAATTACACATCTATATATACACACAAATATCGATGTTTATATGGAAATAGCATCTTTGTATGTTGAACTTTATTTTTTTTGTTTTTGAGAATCTTATTATTTTTATGGGGATATATTTCTATGTAATGATATTGAATTTTTGATAATTTTGGTTGGTAATGTTTGATTTCTATTGCTTATTTTGGTAACCTTGATTACTAGTAGCTGACTAGCTGTAAAGTCAATACTGATTTCAAACAAAAATCTGGTCCGTAGGTTTAAAAAGGGATAAAATACATTAATGACAATAATCAAAATAAGGTAACTGATTAAAATTAGATGACTAAAACAGAGGAATTCTATCCTTCATATCTTGGCTTATTTGCCTAGCTATATCCTCTCTTCTATTCTATCATATTATGCTCATTTTATATTTTCTTCATCCCTTACTGATCAAATCATCACGTCCACATGACGCATTAATCTGATAAGTGATAATTAATCTTTAATAATTGAGTTACTTAACAATATAAGAAGAACGAGTGTGAATCTATATGTTTGTAGCAACTAAATTATGCACATTTACATGTTTCATATGTTAATTAACGGTTTACAAAACATGTAAACCAAGGGATTTCACTAATCAATAATGTACCTTTTTTTTTTTGAGGTGTAGTTCTTAATTATCCTTTCTTTCATTCTAATCCGTAATTTGTGTCACAATTAATGTATATTTTGTCGTCCTATTAAATATGGGTTTTGACCAGCATTATCCTTATCTATAAATATATCCACAATATATATCTTCAACCTATTTCATATGCTAACTATATCCACAAGACAAGATTCCCCCATCTATTTCCAAAACCTGCAAATATATTTGTTTCCAATTCTCGAGACAGACATCAGATATTCAGATATCTAAAGACTAAAACGTCACACATTACACCATTAAAGTACGGTGGTTGATAAGCCGTTGATGAAATACTTGTATGTCATCAGGCACCAAATAATGAATGTGTGAGGAGTGATAGAGAACCTTATATATAAGTGGCGTAGCTAAAATCTTACGATAATTTTATCGATACAGTACAAGTAAATGGGCCACGTGAATCGGCCCAAATAAATCAACGTCATCACAAGTATTTGCCTTAAAAATACTCAATCGAAACCTTGTTCCTCACTCTTCGTCGCTCCATCTTTCTTTCTTGTATGTTTCTTCTCTCTGGCGTCTCGTATTCGACAATAAACGAGGTCTGTACATGTTGATCTAACAGTGTCAATCTACCTCTCCTAATGTTTATCTGATAGTATTTGATTTATGTGTAAGATTGAAGGCTAAGCTTTCCCAATTTTGATTGTGTTGCCGTAAAACTGTAAAGTTCAAATTCTTGAAATAAGTAACTATCAGTTCTGAGTTCTTACAAACACGTACAAGATCATAGGTCACTAATTTACATTGCTAAAAGGCTTGTAGGCCTTGACACTACTTATTAAGCCGACGATGGATCCCAGTGCGGCTAGGAGCGAAACAATCAAACAAAGCAATACAAGAAGTTCCAGGCCTATCCATCTAAGAGAATACTTCTTAACCTTTGTCTGCGCAATGTGCATTGCCACCGGAAAATAAACTGTGAGTGGCCAGAACGCGCATGACCCGATCAAACCCAAGATTGCATTGAAGAAGGGGAATATCATTGCTACAACTGTTGTCAAAACCACATACGCTGTCCTCCACAATAGTCTGAAAAGGTTGATGCGACATTTTCCAATCAATGGTATACTCATCGAATGTTCACTGGTGATGAATTTGCTCTCTGGCCACTTTTTGTTGCATTTCTTTTCAACAAACTGGAAAATTGGTTGCGCAAACACCTGTTCATATATAATATAAAGATTAGGCATCAATGGTTTGCTTTCTTCTTGAGATTTACTTACACAATCTTGAAAATAGTGAGTACTGATGGCTAAACCTGATATGCGGCGACTAGGTGGAGAACAATGCATGCATTGGCAAAATCGACGAGCCAGTAAGGTTCGTAAAAACCAAATTCAGTAAGGAGGTCACCAGGGGCTTTGTTTCCGAACGCAGCATATCCCATGCAACCACATAAGATGTAGAAAGCAGTGGTGGTTGAGACTCCGGCAAGGCTTGCTTTTTTCATGACTTTGTTCTCTGGTGGGCTTGATTTCAATGTATCCTATATACCACCACACAAAACACGCACACTAAAGTTATCATTCATAAAAGTGATATGGTTCAATAAAGATAAACTTGTTGAAAAGAAACAAATATTTCTTCTTGTGCGAAAGAAAGTACGTAATAATAGATACATGCCTGAATCTCAACGAGAACAATGGAATAAGAATATGAGAATGCAATGTCTCCAACGGCTTGAAACGATCTCCACAGTTTGTCAGACGCAGTTACGTCCACCCCAACTACCGTGCCCGTCAGCGCCGTCTTACCACCCTTCCCACCTTCAATATATATATCATACCGCTTTCGCCATTAGTTTAAAGATTCAATATGATACGTTTGCAAAAAAATTGAAAATACTAATCAATGAATTAGGCATGTATATATTGAGAAGATTTGATGAATTGAGTGAATTTTTTTTTTTTTTTTGTATAATGAATTGAGTGAATTTTTTTTTCCTAATGAAATCTACAAATATATTCGAATTTCACAAATGAATATGATAAATTTCAAACAGAAAAAAAAAATTTGTCAAACGATTAAACAAGTTTTCGTCGATATTTTTACATACAAAGACGTCTATGAGGATGCACAACTTGTGTATCCGATCAAGATCTCAAGTTTGAAAATTTTTGTGTTCCTTTAAAATTAGTATATATATATACAAATCAGACTCCTGAATATAGTTTGAGACAACTTTACATATAATTTGGAAGAAATAATAAGATTGGGAGAGAAAATGTACTTGTCACTTTGGCAATGGATAGGCCGATTCCGATAGAGGCATAACAGAAGGACATAACCGTGGCGATTATGGAGAGGAAAGAGAGTTGGTGAAAATTAGGGATCTGGCTGAGCAGAATCTGGACGAGCCCAAAAGCTGCCATGGATGGATAATTTGACGAGGAACATTTCGCACCATGTCCCTTATTATGATAACAATTTGCTTTTCCGATCGCTCTAGCCAACACAAAAACACAACCTTTAGTAATTAAGTACTAGTAACCAACTAACCATCACAAAATAATCGAAATAGAATAAGAAGCTGCGACTGCGACTTACACTAAGCTTATGGAGGCAGTGATGGTGTAACCAACGGTGATCCCTACGAGACTTGCGTACTGTGCCAGTCCACATAGCTGCACTTTCTTGCCACCTGTCGTTTTAAAAATACTTATCAAATTATTCCTCTATATCTCAAACATCTATACCAAATACATATATACAAGTACAATCTATAAGTCTCGGTACGGGATGCATGTAATGGATTTAGTTCCGATCCTTGATACTTTTATGACAAAAAGAAGACAAATCAAAAATAAATATGAAGAAGGATCATGTAATAAAAATCTGAAATCTTAAACGAAAAACATATAATCTTCACAAAATAAATAAAACTCTTTTAAATTATATTTTTGAGGTTAAGAAGAGAGTCTTTTAAGACATACCAAGGTAAGCTCGGACAACGCCCATGTAAGTATAATTCCGTGTCCCCGGGACGTCGTCCGCGTCTGGAGATCGGTAACAGTCGGCAAGCATGGTGGATGTATAGTAGTTGATGATGGCAAAAGTGACCAAAATAACGGTTCCTGCAAGCCAACCAAGCTGTGCTATTGCCCAAGACAAAGACAACACACCGGAACCTACAACAGCCGTGATTATATGCGCACTCGCAGTCAGTAACGTACCCGTTCTCTTCTCCCGACCATCGTCATCGAATCTATCACCGGAAACGTCACCAGACTCAACCATCGAGGGATTATGCTCTGTAACGATTTTGTGAGAAAGGAAGCAGAGAGAAGAATAAATGACATTTATAATATAATACTAACTCACAGCACCCACCTACACCTACCTAGTCAATGCTTTGGTCTAATTTTTTTCTTCTTCTGCTTTATTTTATTTTATAGTATTTCCTTGTCAACTCTTTTTTCTTGTTTTCAACGTCTCAAAAGTAAATCAAATGAGTATAACTCCATTTATTATCTATGGATTCCTTTACATATATCATCTCTTCCACTTATTACTCTCGTATTGGCTGGTCAAAGATTAGATATGGATTTCCTCCAAAATTAAAATTAAATATTCTTTTTTTAGAATCTAACTATATTTACAAGATTCGGTTGCCAAAAATAAAAATACAATAAAAAAAAAAAAGGAAAAGAAGATGTAATAATAAAAACCAAACCAGATTTATTTGTCCAAATGTAAATTAGCTAGCTATAGCCTACTACATGTGTTTTGGGCCGAAGAATATAAATGATAATGGACTTTACATGGGCCTTATATAAACAACCAAGTAAATCGGGTCGGATCCACCATTTTCACGACAGTACAACGCCAGATCTGGCGCAAAAAACAAAAGAACCAAAAAAGAAAAAACAAAAAGACACAAGTAATTGGTGTCGTCGTATGAACTTTTATGCTTTACCCGACAAAATAATAAAAAAAAAAAAAAAGAGTTTGAAGAAAAAAAATCTTTGAATCCCTCAAAAAAAGAAAAAAAGACACTTTGATTGTTCCCTACCATACCAATATATCATCATCTGTAACTTTCTCAGATCCTTTTCTTTTCATTAGCTCAGGTTTTGTTCTTTGTCGTCCTGCGAAAAAATAAAAAAAAACAAGAAACCCTAAAGCGAATCTGGTCTGGGTTTCTTCTATCTGAGAAATCGTCAGATCTAAGTTTGTTCAAGGCCCACCACCACCATCTTCTCCTTCTTACTCTCTCTCTCTGTCTCTGCTTTTGCTCTGCCATTGATATCGTTTTTTTTTCCATTCAAGGTAATGTAGTTCTCTTAAAGTTTTCTCCTTTTTTGTTCTTTTTGCGTATTTAGAGGGAAACATAGGTGCTACGTTATCTTGACATTTCAATATGAATTATTATTATTCTCTGTAACCCACTAGCTGAAATTGGGATTTTAGCTTTTTTCTTTTTTACCTAAGTAGCTGTTTTAATGTCCGAACAGAGATATCAAGATTCTCTCTGCTTTAATGTCTGAACAGAGATATCTACATTTTTTAAATTCTCTTTGTTTGATGCTATTCTCTATGAGATGATTGTTAAGTCAACTCTTTTGTGTGTTATTGAATTTTTACAAAGTTTGCATCTTTTTCATCTGCAGCTGCTGCTTTGGCTTGTCGTATGTTGCTTTGGGTGACTAATAACCATAGTATAAGGTCTTTGCAGATTAGTTATGTTTAGAAGTAATCTATTATTCACGGAGACATGAGATTTTTCGAACAAGTAGTAGTTTTACTGGTTCAGGATATAATTATCCTGAAAACACTCATCCCAAGTTTTAGCAAGGTGATGTGAGTTCTCCATATGTTACGCCGTCTTGGATGGTTAATTGGACTGAGCCAGAGAAGTAGGCAAACAAAGACGCTTGATGCTGAGCCTTACGTAGCCAGGGTTAAACCAGTTCTAATGGTCGACACAGTTCAGGAGATTGCTATCTATATCCATAGGTTTCATAACCTTGATCTTTTCCAGCAAGGGTATGATGACAGTTGCTATATACTTTAACACTTTGCCTAAGTTGAAACCAATTTTTCTCTTATTCTAAGAGTTGTGTCCTTCATTCTTTTAGATGGTATCAAATAAAAATCAGCATGAGATGGGAGGACGGTGATAACAACTCCTGTGGTATTCCTTCACGAGTTGTTCAGTATGAAGGTACTCTAAATCTATCAGCTTTCTTCTGGATCTTTTTCTTTTATCTTGCTACGTTCGTGTGATTGAGTGCACAATTCCATGATGCCAGAGTGTTTCCGGAATTATATGTCGATTTGTCCTGTCTCCGTGTACTTGGGAGAGTTTCTTATTATTATAATAAATCAATAGCATTAAAGGATCAACATACCTATGTGTCACAGCTCTTGATTCAACTTCAAACGGCACAAATGGAGTGTGGAAGATAGATGATAAAGACAATAGTTTCTTATCACAGCCCTTCCGCATTAAATATGCAAGGCAGGATGTTCGTCTATGCATGATGGTCTCGTTTACTATGCCCCTTGAAAGATATGAGGTACCAGTCTCTCTTTCCTTTTTACCTCTCATAATGTATTCCTACAACTGTGTAATATGACCTTATGAACATGAATTGAACTTCTTTTCTATTCTTGTTGAAATGCAAAGTATGTACGCCGCTGAGTTTTTGAGATTATTTTAGCTGGAGATCTTGTAGAATTATAGTCAGCAACAATAATTATGCAATTTGTGATAAGTGGTGTACAATGAATGACTAGCTGTGATTTATGCAGGGGTCAGCTACATCTGCTGTTATTTTGAAGTTTGAGCTCTTGTATTCCCCAGTTATGGAGGATGTATCAGTGACACATTCAGATGCTTCTTCTGCATCAGTGCATGAATTTCGTATTCCTCCTAAAGCTCTCTCAGGGGTGCATTCTTACTGTCCGGTGCACTTTGATACCTTTCACGCAGTTCTTATCGATGTAAGTGTCCACATCAGTGTCATGAAATCCGCAGCTTACAAACGGCCTGCTATATTATCAAGGTATGCCTCTAATATTCATAATTGACCATTGCTAAATTCCAATTTTTTGCTGAGTTTTATATATCTCTTCAGTTAATATATCAACACGTTTGGTGCAGTGATTCAAGTAATGGTAAAACTTTGGCCAGCGGCAATGTTCAGTCCTCCAAAAAAGTATATGCCCTTACACTATCCTCAGCATGGCATACTCTTCTCATTCAGCATATTTAGCTTTTTTTATAATGTATTTTTCTGATGCTCCACATAGTTCAAGATTTTATCATATTCTTTTTTAAATAATGCTCTTTTCTTAGAAAGCTGAACTTTATGCTAGAGTTCTTATTCTTTTCTAGAATTTCTACTTTTAGGATGCTAGAGCTGAGCTGATCAGATTTTCAGTCTTGTTGACAGTGCTTGTATGAAAATAGCATGGTTTTACAGAACTTTATGTTACAAAGTTGCATGATTTGACAAGAACTTTATTAAGCTACCCTGCTTTGTAGTAACGCTCCTCTTTCTTGGAATTTTCAGTATTTTTATTGATTGATTTTGTAATACAATAGGCCTTTGCTCAGATTGCTTCTGCGGACAATAAGCTTGTATCATTTGTTAAAGCCTTACTTGGAGCTCGTGACACTTTGCTTGAAGAACTGCAAATACTTAGCAAGGCAGTTGGTCAAACAATGGACTTGTCTGAGTTTGTATCCGGTATGGACAGTGCTCTTTTATCTGACTCAGCTTCAACTGGAAAATCTGTCGAAGTTGAAGGTTCAGGACAAGGCAAGCAACAAAACAGTCTTGAGGTCCTTGCTTTATTATACTACAGAGTATTCTTTATCTATTACCTTGTTTCACTATCTTCTGGAATATGAGCCTGTCTCTCCGCTTTTGACACAGAAGTTGAATGGCCCATTTGATTTAGCAAGTGATGACTTGCTTCACAGCCTCTCTAAGGAGCATCTATCTCGAACCTTTCACTTACTCGGCACCCAGCTTCATTATCTTTGGAATACCTTTTTGACATTTCATCGGTATATTTCCCTTAGACATCCATAGTTCTATAAGCCTGCAAGCTTAGATTGTTTTCTAAGTTCTCAATTTCTGATCGTTGATCGTATTTGTCCTTTTCAGGGATAATTATACAAAAATCTTGGAACATCTTCATGATATGTGGACAAAAGATCGAAGAGCTGAATGGTCGATATGGATGGTGTACTCCAAGGTTGAAATGCCACATCATTTTATAAGTGGGATGGACGATATTTCAAACCATAGTTCACACAAAAGAGTCTCAAGTGTGTTGAAGCTGAATGATGTGAGTTAAATAGTTAAGAGTCCATTTTTTTCAAAATTTTCATTAGATTGCGAGCTTGGCTCTACTCATTCAATTTTTGCTCATACGCAGCCTGCACAAGTTGCATCAACCCGCGCTGAACTTCACCGTCGAAGTATTGCACAAATGCGGGTTCGTTATTTTTTTATGTCGTGATTCATTTTACCTGTTGGTTTCGTAAGTTGTAAAATTTGATTTAACCATAACTAAATATGCAGATTAACAACCGGGCGATACAAGACATGCATATATTTGGTGATCCTATGCGGGTTCCTATTGTTATAATTGAACGTGTTTGGAATGCACCACGGCGTACTTTCAGTGATAATTCGTACATGAGACATGTTGATAAAATCGATTCTAGCTTACTTAATGGGCACGATGATGATGAGAGTGGGACAAAAAAACATAATAACCCTCAGCATAGTGGGCGTGAGCTGAAGATCGTTGTTTTTGTTCATGGTTTCCAGGCAAGTATCTTCTAGAAGTTCAGCTAATTGCTCTCTCTTAAGCTTATGTAGTAATACTAATATACCTTTCTTCCTTAAATCATTGTGTTTATTGGCACAGTGTCCATATGTTAGAGTTGCGTCTTCCTTTATAGTTTTTTTTTTTTTCTGTTTTACTTTTGCAGTTACTGTTTGCTTTTCAATTATTTACTCATTTACATGATAGATTTTGCTTACTACTATAGGGGCATCACTTAGACCTAAGGCTTGTACGGAATCAGTGGCTTCTGATTGATCCAAAGATAGAATTTCTAATGTCTGAGGCAAATGAGGAGAAAACACATGGCGATTTCAGGGAAATGGGTCAGAGGCTTGCACAGGAAATTATTTCTTTCTTCAAGAAGAAAAAGGACAAACATGCGAGATACGGTCGCTTGAAAAACATTAAGCTGAGTTTTGTTGGACATTCAATTGGTAACGTCATCATCAGAGCTGCAATAGCTGGTATGTTCCTAGAATCTCTCTCAGACAATAACTAAAATGAATTCTTAGCTCGGTACTACTGGTGTTTATCATTCTCAACGGCTTTTGTATTTTGTTGCAGATAGTTTGATGGATCCATACAGGAAGTATTTTCATACATATCTATCCCTTTCGGGTCCACATTTGGGTTATCTATACAGTTCAAATTCCTTGTTTAATTCTGGACTTTGGCTCTTGAAGAAGTTAAAGAGTACTCAGGTTATTCATCAGCTTACACTCACTGATGATCCTGATCTCCAGAATACTTTCATTTACAAGCTCTGCAAGGTAGCGATCATTCTTATCATTTCATCAAGGTTTTGTACCATAGTTACAACCTACGGTTACAACCAGACCTTTGTTTTGTGGTTCTAATGTCGATTTTGAAATTTGTTTCAGCAAAAGACTTTGGGCAGTTTCAAAAATATAATTCTGCTGTCTTCCCCTCAGGTACATTCCATTATACTTCTGGAATATGAATCTGAATGATCTCTGGTTCTGTAAACTTTACCAAAATAAAATTGTAGAGACAAGGATATTTTGGTTCATTTGATTCTAGGTTTTGATTTTGTACTTAGGAGTCATGTTTTTACTATGACAGGATGGGTATGTTCCATATCACTCAGCCAGGATCGAATCTTGCCAACCAGCTTCTTTCGACAACTCAAAGAAAGGTGTTGCTTTCTTGGAGATGCTTAATAACTGCATGGATCAAATACGTGGGCCGTCCCCAGAAACTCCGCACCACCAGAGAGTGTTCATGCGCTGCGATGTCAACTTCGACACAACCTTGTATGGTCGTAACCTGAACTCATTCATCGGCCGCGCTGCTCACATTGAATTCTTGGAGTCTGATATCTTTGCAAGATTCATAATGTGGTCATTCCAAGATCTATTCCGCTGACAAATCTTGATTATGCAGAAATTTTTTTCAGGTAGAGAAAATACAAAAAAAAAAAAAAAAAAAAAAAACTGTTGTATATTAGTAGGAGAGATCGGAAGAAGTTATTAATTGTATGTAACCTCAACCTGGTCTATGTACGGTTTTGACTTTTTTGAGCTTGTATCGTTCAGCTATGAGACGCATTAGATTGGTTTAGTCCAGACCGGCGGTTCGTTTGGTTCTATGGCTAAGCACGATGAATTGTCCAAAACACATAAGAGTTATGATGGCTTAATCGGTGAGATCTGGCTTTTAGCCCAACCAAAGTGCTAAGTCTTACAAAATCAAGTTCAAACACTAACAGGACTAGGCCATTTAGTGGGGTTTTGGTCCACCACACATTATCTAACTAATGCATGTTTTATACTTTTCTTAGTGTTTTCTTTGAGTCAACTAAATCATGTGGAAAACAATTTGATTTACTTTAATCATATGTTGTGAGTGTGCTATTAATCATTGGCTTTGGATTGAATTGCAAACCAAGGGAAGAGAAAGATGGGGGAAGACAGCTTTCCGTATGTTAAATACTGAAATAAAAGTTGTAAGATTAGTCTTCTGGCAAGGTGTTAGGTACCACCATATAACAAATGGTTCATTATCAATTTTTAATTTTAGTTTTGTAACTAATAATGCAAATTATGAAAGATGTTTTCCTGCAAATAAATAGAGATAAGTTTGTTAACTCTTTAAACGCCCAGATTTAGAACTAAAATACAAATTTTATCGTTCGAAACAATGCAGATCAGAAGCATTATTATTGTCTGCTTGTGAAGAGTGAAGAAAGTATATACACTTCTCTTTGATTATGTTGGTCAAAGTCGGCAACTACAAAAAGTTTTATATTGAGCACACGTACCACATGTTGACCAACTTTTATACTATGTATATTATTCTTTGATTTTATATCATTTCATCACATCACACCAAGTATCCAATTTGGTTTTGATTTCCTTTGAGATTTTTTTTTTCTTTTTGGTTTGAGAATGGTTTACAAAATAAAACTGAATCGAGTAGGCCATATCATAATACTATGCATGTGCGAGTGCACATATGTCGGAATATGCACTTGTTTTAGCAAAGTATAATGCATCATCTAAATACCATAAATTTCACATAATAGTTGTTGACTGACATTGATTAACTAATTTCGAAAACCTTAAAACCAAAATTCTACAATTACAAGACATAGTTTACATTAGATCATTACATTACCTATGATTTCTTCTTAACCAGGAGTACTGGACTCGCATTCTCCATCTAAACTCTTTACGTTGTCGTAATAAAGTTTCATAGTTACCAAAACAGAGAGATTTTTGGTTCCTCAATCATCAACTTATTTCTTTGATCTTGACATCACTCTCTCTGCTTATCACAATCCCCATCAACCTGCATGGTTCAGCATCCTCGATCATTTGAACCACGCTCCTCATCGTCGGTCTTTGTCCAGGTAACCTTGCGGTACAGAGGATCGCTATCCTTAGCAACTTGATCGCGTCTTCTTTATACATTTCTCCTAACTTCTTGTCCACAATATCCATCACACTCTCTTTGCTCTTTAGATTGTTGCTCACCCAGTTCACTATGTCTTTGCTCTCTCCATACTCTGCCTCTATCGGTTTTCTCCCTGTGACAAGCTCCATTAACACTACCCCGAAGCTATACACATCGCATTTCTCAGTCACTTTTGACGCGTATCCATACTCTGCAGCAGGAAATTTTTAATGTTAAAATGCAAGACCATTGACAAAGCTGGTGATATAAGAGTTAGTAAGGTCTCTTTATTTACCTGGAGCTATGTAACCATAGGTTCCCGCAACGACATGGGTGGAGTCTGGACCGCCATTGCTGGCCTGAAGAATCTTGGCAAGACCGAAATCTGCTATCCTAGGTTTCAAGAACTCATCTAGCAATATGTTACTTGACTTAACGTCACGGTGAATCACTGGTCTCTCGTATCCATGATGCAAGTACTCGAGTCCTTTCGCTGCACCAAGAGCAATATCATACCGTGTTTCCCAACCGAGGTTGGACTTCTTGCAAGAGTGAAGCATGTCCCATAAACTCCCATTAGGCAAGTACTCATACACCAGCAAGCTCGAGTCATCGCTCGTGATGCTACAATAGAGTTTCACCACGTTTAAGTGCCGTATAGAGCTTAACGTTTGCACCTCTGTTTCAAACTCTTTCGATCTTCCTTCCCGTTCAGTGAGAATCGGCATAGCACTGCTGAAATTTTTCTGAGTGTTACTACTACACCGAATGTGTTTGACCGCAACTTCTTTACCATCACCAAGTACTACTCTGTACACATCGCCACAACCTCCTCTACCAATCAAATTCTCTTCTTTGATCGAATCAATGATATCATCTTCAGTGAAACTCATCCTTCGGAAAGACTTTATACTCCAAGATTCGTGTTTAAGCGATCGGCCTTCCTTCTTCTCACTTTTCTTAAGGTACAAGAAAAATACAAGAGACGCAAGCAAGATCAGTGAGCCGAAAACTATACACAGCACGAATACGCGAGTGTCCCCATGCGATCTGGAAGGACTTATGCAACGGTTAAACGATTCGATCGTCATGCTGCAGAGTCCAGGATTGCCGTTGAAGCTTTCCTTATATGATGACAAACTCTGAGGGATACGACCTGATAATCTGTTGTTAGACAGATCAAGAAGGCTAAGTCTTAGAGACGACAAACTCTCAGGGATCATCCCAGAGAGCTTATTATCCGAAAGATTCAAAGCGTTGAGCGTCGGAAGAGATCCAAGTGTGTGCGGGATTTCGCCTGATAACGAGTTTTGAGCCATGTTCATATCGCTGAGCATCGAACATGATCCGATAGAGTCAGGTATCTCACCGGAGAAGCTATTGCTCTGCATCTTTAGACTACTAAGTCCCTTGAGTTTCCCAATTGAGTTTGGAATCTTCCCGGAGAACAAATTATTGTTAAGCTCAACCTTGGTTAGAGATACTGTGTCACCAATCTCCTCAGGTAGCTCATCAGACAACTTGTTGAACCCTAGATACAACGCTCCAAGCATTTTACCGTTCTTTATATCAGCAGTGATCGGACCTTCGAAGTTATTCATAGCTATATCGATGATCTCTAGCTTCGGTAAGCCCCAAAGTCCCGCGGGAACAGTTCCGTTGAGTGAATTCTCGCTAACTCTGAACCGTTGCATAGTCAAACAGTTAGCGTACGAGTCAGGTATAGAGCCAGTGAGATTGTTCTGCAGAAGAAGCAGAGCTTTCATCTTCCCGTTCTTGCACATATCAGGAGGGATCGGTCCGGTTAAGTAATTCTCAGACGCGTCGATGAAATCAAAATCAGAAAACGAACCGAGTCCTTGAGGTAAAGAACCGGTTAACTTGTTTGTATATAGAGAGAGGTTAACAAGATCCTTGAACTCGCCGAACTCGGGAGGAATCTCACCGGAGAATTCGTTTTCGAACATCTGAAGAGAAACGAGATTAGTCAAAGACCTGAGCTCCGATAAATCGCCGTGTAGAAGATTCGTGGAAGCATCCAAGCGAGTCAGGTTCTTCAAGTTTCCGAGTCCGGTAGGGAGTTTTCCGGTTAAGGAGTTGTTGTAAAGCTCTAACTGTCGGAGATTAACAAGCTTCGTGATCTCCGCCGGAATCTCACCGGTTAATTCGCTATCGGAAATTTCCAAATTCATAAGCTCAGTCAAATCACCGATCGCCGGCGGGATTTTCCCGGCGATGCTGCAGTTCGACAAGTAGAGCGACGAGAGTTTTGTAAGAGAAACAATCTCTACCGGAAACTCCGACGTCGTATCGAACGGATTGTCACCGATGCTCAAAACGACGAGACTCGTCGCGTTTCGTAGCGATCTCCATGGAAACTCGCCGGAGAAGGCGCTGTTGTTTAGGTAAAGAAACTGTAACTGATTTAAAGATGAGAACTCAGGGAAAGCACCGGAGAACAGATTGTTACCGAGATCCAAGTACTTGAGATTCTCGCAGTTTTTCAAATCACTCGGAGGTATGGTTCCGGTTAGTGAGTTGAATCCGAGTGAGAGCTTCTCGAGGCTATGAATCTCGCAGACGGAATTGAACGGGAAGATTCCGGATAAGCCTTGACGAGAGAGATCAATCTCTGAAACGTTGCCGTTTGAATTACAGGTTATTCCGGTGAAGCGACAAGGACCGGTAACGGAGTTGAGTTTCCAGGAATCGAAGACGGCGAGGTTAGAATCGGAGAATGATGATTTGAGTTTGAGTAAAAGTTGGAGATCGTTTGAAGAAACGTAGGAGGAGAACAGAGAGATGATGACGAGGAAGGAGAAGAAGTTGAAGTTCCGCGACGACGGAGACATGTCGGTGACGGTGGTTTGAGTTAAACGGAAACTTGTTTTTTTTTTTAGTTTTATTCACATCGGAGTGATTTGGTTAAGAGGAGGAGAAAGAGAGAGAGAGGTTTGATAATGGCGGGGCGCTTTGAACAAAGGCAAAGTTGTTCATCTTATCTGCTGCCATTAAATAAATAATTTGAAAAATTTTGGCTTACGTTTGTAAATTGTATAAAATCACTCTCACTTTATTTTGTTTTTTTAATTATATTACTGCGTCATTATTTTTATAATACAACGTTGATGTAATAAATATATTCGAATAAAGAAAAAACTTTAGCTAGTTGAATCATATTTTGTTTTATTTAGAAGGGACCCTTGATTTAAAATTTTAAACTACACTATTTAGTTTTCTAATTATACAGTAAAATGTGTGGAATATTTTAGGAGCGTTTTTGATAGGTACTTGATAGTTGTTGATACTTGTTTTTATGTACCATTTTGTATATTTTTTTTGGTTTTCATTGACCATATCCTATAAATTTTTTTTTGAAAGTGAATATGTAGAATACGTAAGAAAATGCACATACGAAAATTGAAACCATATTCCTATGAATCCTATCCATAGAGTATTGACTAAGCTAAAAAATCGTTATTCTGTTAATTGTTATAGATTATTTCAAACTATTGACCTAACAGAGATACCTTATGTTATGGAACAGGAAGTTTTATATTAATGTCATTGTATCTTCTTCTTCCAGGACCGGCTACCTTTTTCGAGAACCGGCTTAAACATCGACTACACCTGGAAATGACAGTTACTGAATATTTGAAATTTTTAAAATAAAAATAAAAATTTTCTCTATTGAATATATGAATTACTTACTAAATTTTGAAGAGAACTGGAAAAAACATTGATAAGTTGCCAAAAAAAAAAAAAAAACAATATATTTAAGTTTTGGTCAAAGTGTAAATAGTTTTATTAATTTAAATAGCTTTTATAATAATTAGGATAAAGAAAAAAAAAATGAATTTGGATTAAACATAGTGCAAGTATACTTTCTCCACTAGATCAGCACACTGGGGCTGCTTTTCTTCATGTTGACGCCATGGAAACTTGAACAAAGAATTAATATGAAAACATTATATCAAATAACATAATTTCTCTGTTTTAAAATATAAGATGTTTTTAAGTTTTTATACAACTTTTAGATTAGTTTAGTATTTTCTATAATACAGTATTGTTTTTAATTGGTTAAACTTGTTAAAAGTAAAAACTTTTTAATCTATGTGATTTAGTTAAACTATCCTATATTTTTAAATGAACCGAGTAGTTTAGACTATAGAACTAAGAAACTAAACTAAATTGAACCAATAAATCAAGATCATATTATAACTGTTGTGGTATAAAAAGTCGTTTTTCCTATTATTTTGTAATGTATAAACAATTTCATCTATACATATATGGGATTCCCGTCTTTTGGTTTGTGGAATCTCCGGTTTACTATATATCGATTTCCTACTTTAATCTAGAAAGCTAGCAAAATCGTTTTGAGTCTTCTTTCACTAGTCTTGTATTAATGATTAATGCAATTATATATATATCTATTGTGTTTTGTACTCAAATCACTTTTGTAATGAATAATATCTTTGAAAAAATTCACTCTCGTGTTAGCATTATTAATACAGGATCAAACAAATTTTTTATTCTGGTTTTTCTCTCGAATAAGTTAAGTGGCATCCAAAAAATAAAAGTGTGTAGCCATGCAGTGAGGTTTAATCAAAATCCATTTATCTTAATTTACTTAAGATAGTAGTCTTTTTATGAGACTACACTATATGGTAGCTAGGTTAGGTAGATGTAGACTTTCTATTATGCAGCGCTATTGTTTGTGCTAATATAGTATTAATTTTTTAGCACGTCCGTGGTAAGTATTAATAATAACAAAATACTACTGCTTTTGAATGATTTGTGTATATGAGAGTGACTAATAATTACATTTTAATGTTCTCTTACGATTTTCAAATTTTGCTTACTATTCTTTGAGCTGCATGTTATCAACGCATCACTACATGTCATACATGTGTTGAACACTCTTGCTTTCTTTTTTATGTCACACGAGTTGCAACTTGCTACCATATACTTTTTCCAAAATTAATTAGAAAGTAGTTAAATGTCTTAACTCGTAACTTAAAAACAAATGACTTTTTCTTGAAAGAAAATTTCCTTGTAAATTTTTAGTTTTGGTTGCCGAAGTAACCAGTCTTACATATGTGTGAGTACACATTAGGTATGCAGTAATATACATATATCGACTATATAAATAGAACTAATGATTAAAATTCTGCCGCTCCATAATTGCCATGTTCAAATTTGCTAGCGGACTCTTTTTCAGTGGACTCTTCTTTTTCCGACATAAAACAATAGAAAAAGATATATAATTAGACTTTTCATTTATTTTATTTTCGTGAATTTGTTGCGCGTATTCATTTGTCACATTCAGATTAGGTGGAGACATTAATAATTGAATCCACGCCAGAAGACACTAGCTAGCTAGCTAGCGAGTCCAACAAAAACCATGTATTTTTCAAAGCTTTGAAAATGATTTAGTAAGGAAAACATTTATTTGCTAGCGTTCGCTTTTGCTAGTATTGTAGAATTTGTATGATCAAGTGACGTATAACTAGAGATATAATATAGATGTTGTTCTTTATTAAGCGTAAGACTATAGTTATAAACTTATAATAGTAGTTGCTTTGCTCTTAATTATAGTCTTAGGCTAGACACTAAAAGAGCCTGCAATAGAATATACTAGCTGGCTTAGGGGTTCCCTATAATATTATTAACATGAGCAATCACAAATTAATCTAAACAAAAAAACATTATTGACGTAAATGTGAACGTATGCATGGATCATTGTTTGAAACAAAGATTAGTACTGAAGCATAACAGAGTTAATCAGGAATATAGAAACCACAAATTTTCACTCTATAAAAGAGTTTGACCTTTATTTATAGTTTTAACAGTAGCGTAACTATGTTAAAAGAAACTGTACGAATCTTTTTATGGTCAAATGAATTATACATAGCTCGAATCTTTTTGAGTCTTCACATTTTACTCGTCAAAAAGCGTTCGAAGCTTCATGGAAAAAGAGGGCAGAAAGATAAAGTTAAGGTAAAATAAGTTGTCCAATAATTGAAGCCTAGGAAAAGACAATATAAATTTTTGTAAATGAGAGGGCAAGTGCATGCACATGAAGATAAAATGTACTCTTCAACCAAACACAGGGTGGACTTCACTTAAGACTCTTCTTTTTGTGATATGAAAAAATCTTGAAAGATAAAAGCTAAATGTTTTGTTTCATACAAAAAGGTGATTACTTTATATCTTTTAGCTAAAGCTAAAAAAGGCTAATTAAAGGAAGAAAAAAAAAAACTCCCACTTATGTAAAAATACGAAGGCGACAAAGGATGAATCAAATGGCCAACTGTGAATGCTTTCAACAACCCAATTGTTTATATTTTTAACAATATATATACAAAACAATCTAAATATACCATAAAGTGGAGATTCATCTTTCTTTCTTCGTCAGGTGGATTTTATCACATTTTAGAATAACAAATAGTATCAAATTAAAATGGGCTTTTAATTTTATACGCATCAAAAAATGTATTGCAGACCAGAATAAAAATCGAGGCTGTCATTTTTATTTATATTAAAATCTTGCAAAGTTAATTAAAATTATGCTTATGCAATTGAACCACATGAACTTCTGCTTCTCACGTGACTGTCGATGAATCAATCTTGAAGCTGTACTATAGGAGAGTACTCACTGAAACTCCTTTGAACCACATGATCAATATTTAAACAGTATGCTGAGAACGTTTGTAGATTAAATAATAGAGAAGGATTAAAACAAGATTACGATAGAAAAAGACTTCAAAAATTTGATAATCAAAAGAAAACTTAGAAAAGATCGTTCGTAGTGCAACGAGACTCTACCTCGAATCTAATGATTTTAAAATGATAGATTTATGTCATTCATCTAGAAGCATGGAGGTGTGAAAGCCGCCCTAATTGACTTTGAATAAGAGGTTCTTCAGTCTGAGTCGGTGAGTGACACCACGTTTTTTTGTCCTTGTTTATAACTGATATGAGATATAGGCCCAGACCTCTCCGCATCCGACAGATTTTGAGGTCCCTTGTTCCCCCACACGTGTATTCTACTATTCTTTTTCTTCTTTCTTATTTATTTTGGCATTACACCATAAGTGTTGTAATATTTTATCTAACCAAAGTTTAAGTTTTAATTATGACTACTTTTTTTCAGTTTTCTGTCTAAAAGTTATACAAGGTAACAACCCATATATTATGTGCGGTATAAAATAATTAATAATTATTTTATTGTAATTTTATTTACAAAATCTATAATATTTATTGATAATTGGAATTTCGATATATATATATATATATATATATATATAATTTTTTGTGATAATTAAAATTTAACTTATTATAATATTAATCTATATTATCATATCATATCATATGGTTCTTAAAATTCATTTTAAAGATTTTATGAAAATGTAACGGATATAACTAAACAAAATTTAATTTTGGATGTTAATTATATTTTTTGTAAATATTATTCTAAGAATCTATCCTTTAATATATGAGTTTAAAATTGAACTCTTCGGATTGATATGTTCGAAAGCAGACTCTTCTAAACATTTTTTTGCGAAGTCTACTTTAATCGAATAGATACATATCATGCTCTAAGATTTTTAATTTCTTACAAATTATATCGAATATGTTAAATATTGTATTCGCTAAATATTAGGTTAAACCACCTAAAAATCACAGCTTGAGACTCAAATATCTATCAATGTTCAAACTGACACTAAATTTACAGTGTGACAAAGAGTCCCATCCATCTTTAGCAGTTTTTAGATTTTTTAACAGTTAACAGATCAAAAACACTCACATCAAAAGAGGCTTTGAAAGGAACTACTAAGCAGTAACCAATAGTCCAAAGGAAACATTTGGAAGATAGCTAGATTAGAGAATATTAGGCCCGGTAGGAGTAGTAGCAAATCCAAGATTTCTTTTTGAAAGGGATGTTTGAGATTGAAATTAGTGATATGCTATTGAGCTTATTCTCTTATGCATGTAGTGATTCTCAGTACCAGCTGAAGCTAATTATAGAGAGCTACGACCGTAATTAAGCAAAGAGACTACTCAGCTACGAAGTGATGGTTCCTTTCTACTTTTACTACAGAGAGTACGCAAAGTTTTTGGATCTCAGGTTTCTTTATCAATGTATATGTAAAGAAAATGGAACTTTATAACAGTTACAGGACCGAGAAAATTCATTGGCCTTTACAAACTCTCCTTTGCACACAAGTTTTTACATTAATTTACAACAAAGAAACAGAGAAGAAGATCCCTCGTAGGGACTTCCACGAGAAGGAGAGGTGTATATATCTCACAAACTGAATGATGGTGTTATTATTTCATTGGTAATTTCTATGGCTTTTTCGTGGCCACAAGGATCATAATCCCAAAGTAGAGGGGGATTAGGTCCTAGTCGCTGCAAATAAGTTAGTCACACGAGAAGCCATTGCATGAATTCGACAAGGATCACAGTAAGTGGTCCATCTCCCTGCCAATTTCCAGCACTCCCCCTTATGCGTTCGTCGCTTCAAACTCATCTGTATTTTGCAATAACCGCTATTATTAATAAGTGACAACTTTTAAGTGCTTACTTCTGTATAAGAATTGTAATATTATACCTTATAACAAAAGAGAGGTTGTTATGGGAGAGGGATGGGCTTCTGAGTCCTTGTTCGCGGAAGAGCCAAGATGGCTACAATTCCGCCAATGAAACCTGCAGCTGCTCCTACTGCAAGCGCAGGTGAATTCCCACCTCCAAATAGTTGATCCCATGGGCCACTGCCAACAGATATAATTACCTGCATACACATAATGATTGAACAACAGAAACTGAGTTTAATGCCATTACAAACACAGGGAAGGAATGCACCAATTGACAAATATAGAGAAAGCAAAAGTGTTCTTTCATCACCGGCCATAAGGCCCATAACTAAACAAATGAATCGATTACTAATGAAGCAAACCACACTGCTTTCACTTATGATTGTGGACTCCCTTTGTAGGATTTTTTGATGATCGAGACAGACACATATAAACAAGAACAGAAATTGACATGCAACATCTTATAATGCAAAAAGGGATGGTTGAACAACGCTTACCTGTGGGATAACTATAGCCAAATTAAGCACCCCCAAAGATAAACCTGCAACAACAGAAAGTTTATAAGAAACGCCACTCATTTGTAAAGTAAAAGCAGTGAGCATAGTATTAAAAGTATGCACACCTTGACCGAGGCCCAAGGATTCAATACGTATGGAAATCAACGCATATGGGACACTATAAGTTATCTGCAGAAGCGTAACAATGGCATTAGTTACAACATAAGCATAAATAAACTCCACCCTGTGGTTAAAGATGAGCAGGAGATATAACTAAGTAATACTATCTCCAGCTTGGCAATAGCCAAAAGGCATCAAAATATAAGATTAGCTGCAAACTATAAATTCTTTGTTTGGCACTGTATGTAACATGAAAGCAGAATTTGAAGAGTACTTACTGCCAATGGAATGCCCAGAACTGTAAAGATTAATATAGCAGCAAATACGATGCTGGCAGGTGGTTGTTCATGGCCAATGTAGCCAATATGTGATGCAACAAATGAAGTGATAATCATTCCAAGAAAGCAGACAGCCATTATGATATTTGATATTCCCCAAACAAAACCAGCGCCCCACTTTCTGCAAAGTTTCTCCATGAGCACCGAAGTGATTCCAAGAACAACAGAATTCAACATCAAACCAAGTGCACCCATACTGACTCCAGCACTATAAGAAGTACCTATGTTCGGTTCACCGCCATATATCTCTCGACCCATCCAATCAGTATCAAACAAAATAAATGGAAACCAACCAATCCATGTCAATGCTGTAACAAGCAAGATTATCCACACATTTCCTGGAAAATATCTGAAAGTTCCTAATATTTCAGAAATAAAAGCTTCGTCTGTTCCACTAGTTTGCCCATGTGCTTCAGAAGCCAATGAAGCAAGAGGTACCTCTTGAGCCGCTGTGATGCTTAGGACCGTAGTTATTGCTATAAAGACGACATCTATGTAGAAGGCAGACTTGAGATTGGCACATTCCACATTGCATGCGACAGTCTTTGTGAAAGTGAAGATCTTGTACCAACCATTATATGATCCAGTAGCATAGCCAAGAATATTGCCAATTGCCATAAAGAGAGAGAAGTAGCCATTTGCTACTCGAGTTCTGCGATTATCATTTTCTGAAAAGAAAAGATTGGACACAACAGAGCGTTACTTTTCATACCATGTAACCATGATGATATCAGATGACTTAATTACAAAACAATCACCAAAATAATTGTGCTTCCACAAGCAAGTTTGCCCCCAAAACAAGATTGGATTGTTTTTAGTACATGCAAAATCTCAAACGCTGGCATACTTTCTTACAGGGCTATCTATCAGAAACTCAAATATGCAGAAATCCGAGAAGTGAATCCATTTACTTAAAAAGGTCCGTCTGACAAAAATCGAAGTACCTAATCTACGATTAAGACTAGAATTTATACGAACTCACCAAACGTGTTCAAATCCTTACACCCCTATTTACCTCCCATTTCGAATATCTCCGGACCACTTCATCAAACTATGGTCTTCCTAAGCTAAAAGTCCCAAAAAAATTTTAAAAACCAGAGTCCCTACACTCGGTCTAGGATACAATTCACAAGAAGCGAACAAAAAAAAAGTTTATGTGACCACAATTGTAAGGAGACAAAATAGGTAAGAAAAAACTTATCAGTGTAGGATTGATAAGCCACCGACAAAGAAACAAAGAAGGGGCGGGCCTTTTTGATTGTAAGGAGACAAATTAGGTAATTACAAGATACCCAATTGTGTCTAAAAATCACAAATTTGTACACTTTCATGTTTTTCATGTGAGCGTGCGTGATATACACGAGAGAATCCCCAAATTCACGAGGTTTGAAATCATTCAAAATACGAGAAATTGAAGAGCCCAAATCAACGTCAAAAGTAAGAAACTTTACCAGTAAGATCGGCGAGGAGAGCACGACAAGGACCTTGAGTCATGTTATTAGCAACATCAAGGATCCAAAACCCTAAAACAAAAGCCACAATCGCTCTAGGCCTAATCGCCCCTTCTGTATCCCCAAATGCCCATCCTATATCCGCCGCGTGACCTATAACCAAAACAGAGACAGCAATCGCCGCAGCTCCGGCGACAATAAAGGGTCTCCGGCGACCGTACTTGCTAGTACACCTGTCGCTGCTATGCCCAACAAGCGGTTGAACGAACAAACCAGAGAGAGGACCACAGAGCCAAATCACACTAGCCCAAGCGTGTGGGATACCTAGCTCCTGTACGTAAGGAGTGAGCAGAGAAAGCTGAAGTGCCCACCCGAATTGAATCCCGCACGCGACTGAAGCAACACGGAGAAGCACACGCTTCGATACTTTTGATCGAGGAGGAGGAGGTGCTACAGCAACGGGACGAGAAGAGGGTCGAGGAACTGGTGGACGGTTGCGAGTGGCTTTGTGGCGGCGATCTTGATCGGAAGTAGTAGCCATTTTTTTTTTTTGTTGGAAGCTTTTCACCACCGTTCTAAACAACACTGATTCGTGTGGCTTTGAGAGAAAGTACAATGATGGCAAAGACGAAGATGTTGTAAGAGTAGCATTGGACTCCTGTGTGGTCTATTTTGAGAATCTTTTTTACTTTTTTTTTTTGTATAAAAAACTTGAGTGCGTTTTTTTTAAGTGTATTAATTTGTTGGGGGCTTTTTTGTAAATTCAAAACAGTCGGCACGTAAAAAGAGGTTATATATATATATAGTGGAATGTTTTGTTTCTGTGTGGATAAAAAAATACGGTTTTTATGTTTCTATGAAATCATTAGTCGTCACTTTGACACTTTCTGTTGGATCACGAGGAAAAGTAGTTTCACATACGTAAGCCTTTTTGAAGAGAGACGTCGAGGAAACTATATCAATATGCAAATTTGCTGTCTTAAGAATTTTTTGTAATTGGTGTAAAGAAGGACGAGAGAGAGAGAGTAATAATGCAAAAGAAATTATTTGTTTGCTTTGGAGAGGTGTGTGTATTACAAGGAATGATTTTGTTTATTTATATATATAAACGAAGTACAATAATGCATGCATAAATATGGTATATCGATCCCCACTACAATTTAATGTATTTAATGCAATATTCGTGGTTTATTCGAATACATATGATTCCAGCTTTCATTCTTCCAAATGGTGTTACACAGGTTTAAATAGTATAGAGACTCTACAGGGGTATATTCAACTTGATATTTTTAGTGATTTGTGTAAGAGTTACAAATCTTATGTTATTTAATCATGTATTTTAAAAAGTTTTCTGAAATCCAGTGTTATTGAACTGATGATTTAAAAATCTACTTTAAAATCAATTAAAATTCCTTGTTATTGAACTGATGATTTAAAAATCTACTTTAAAATCTACTGTTATTCAAAACAGTTTTGTGGATTAGGATTTTAATAATTTTTAGGATTCTAGAGGATTTTGGAAGATTTGTTTAGTTAAAAATACAAAAATCCAAATTTCATGGATTTATGTGGGATTTTAAAGAATTTTACAGAAAATCATATGAACTTCCTTAAAATCTATCAAAATTCTAAATTTCTTAAATCTCATCAAATTCTCCAAAATCATGGTTTGAATACACCCTCTACATTTAAAAAAAAAAAACAATACACGTAACTTAATAAAATTAAGTTGAGACGAAACCAACTACACAGTCTACACTAATAAAGTTGAGACGGATTTTGGGTCCATTTTTGGAAAAATATTTGGATTTTTTTTTGGGGGTCGAAAAAGATTGAGCTCGAGATGAAAAGGACATTATTTATTGTTTGTTAACCAAGTGGCCAATATGTGAGCCCGTAAACATATGGCAGGGAAGGATGCCATATATTTTATATATGTAGAAGAACTAGAACCATCCCCATCCCCATCCCCACTTTAAAGTAGCATCTTTTTTTATGATTACTATTTAGGCCTAATCATGTAGTATTAGCTTTTACCTAAGTATTCTTCTTTTAATCAAGGAAGCGGACAACATTTTCTTATATTAGGTGCTAAATAGGGTCGGTAAACCTGTCTTTGTGCTGTTCAATCTTTTGTTTTGAGTAATTATATATTTTGCCAGTTAATTGGGTTGGAATGGTCGGATAGTAGCAACATTTTTTTGTTCCCTTTTTCATGGCTTTTTTGTAGTTGCATTGCCGACTCATATTTTTAGCTGTATTCCGTATGAATGATGATTGTAGGCTTGTAGCGGTTTGGAAATTTGGACAACGTACCTTCCTTTTCGTTCAATCCCTTGACAAAAACAAGGTGACAAAACAAGGTCAAGGATATATAACGTGATAGAAGAATCTGTAATTGAGGCCCAATAATTGTCTCGTGGATTTAACCCAAATAAGGAAAACAAAAACATGGACATGAAGGCCTATATCTCTTCTCAATATTTATATTCACAGAACCGCCATAGAGAGAAACCAAAAAGAAAAAAGAAAAAAAAGGATGGAAAAAACGAGAGAGTAGAAGGCCGCAAAAGAAACACGGTCAGTGACGAAAACGTGGCCGCGTAAGCAACAAGTTGAAAAGGATCCGCGTCCGTGCGTCGCATAGTCAACAAGACAACAAGTGCCACCTCCATCTTTCTTCTTCTTTTTTTCTCCTTTCCAAAATGTGTTTTCTCAGTTGTCTCTTCTCTTCTTTTCGTCTATATTTACATGTTAACTTTCATGCAATACTTTTTTATCTTTATTTAAAAAAATAGGAATTCTTTTTTGTCGCAGAAAATAAAACACTCCAATCACTAAATTAATAATTTATCATTTTGTGAATATTCCTTCCGTTTCAAAATATAAGATATTTTAGATAAGTTTCTTGTTTCATAATATAAAATATTTTTAAGTTTTTATGCAACTTTTTTGATTAGTTTAGTATTTTCTATTATATAGTATTGTTTTTCATTGGTTGAACTTGTTAAAAGTAAAAAAATTTTAATCTGTGTGTTTTACCGGAGTACTGTTTAAGATTTTACAAACGTATATATTTTTTATTGATAACTTAAATCTCTATCTCTATCTTTAAAAAAAAAACCAGTATCCTTTATTTGAGTGGTGATTGAGAAATATGGTTTGCTCTACGGCTCTAACCCCGAGGTTGATGTAGAGCATTGAACAAGATCTTTTCGAAAGAGGTTGTGGGACAAAAGGACAACTATATGAAAGAAAAAAAAAACTTATAAATTAATGTGGAAAATTTTTCTTAGTAAAGAAGAAAAGATGGCGCGCGGCATAACTGGAGCATTTACGAACCGTTGGTTTTTGTTTTTCTTAATTTGGATGCACATGTTTCTTTGCTTACATATGTCCTCTTCCTCATATGACGTGTGCCTTTCTTGCTTTAGTTACATGTGTTGGTCTCCTTTTCAGATACTAACTGTATACAGTTTTTTTTTGTTTTTATTATTTTGGTGTTTCCATGATACTGAGACGCCATCCTGACATAATTTCCAGATACTTTCAACAAAAAAATATATATATATATTTTCCAACTGGAACTTGTTAAAAAGTTAATCTACGTAGAAAATATCAGAAACCTTTGTAAATTTATTTGATTAGTCACTTAATTCTTGAACTTATTTACAAACGGTTGGTGTTTACTTTTTTTTTTTCATCTGTTGAAGTCTTGTAGACAGGCACTTCATTTTGGTTGATTAATTTGTGTTTTCTTTTAAAAAAAAATTATTTCAATAGTATTAAGACACACAAAGATACCCAACTTGATTCCAAATCCAAGACTTAAGTTACAGTAACTGATGACGAAAAGACACAACACACTTCACTTCACTCCCCACAAGACAAAAGTCACAAACCTCCAATTAGCCCCGCCGACACAATCGTTGATGGACCGACATATTCATAAATTAATTCCCAAAAAAGATTTTTCTTTTGGTCAAGCAAGCCCCCCCTAACGAAGTATATATATAAATCATCATTGTACACTGTACACAACTCAGTACAAGCACGTCTCTCACTCCACCACACTTCCTTAGTGACTACTCCACCATCCATGTCAAACACTGTAAGCAGCTCACATCAAAGCTTCACAAGCTTCGCTAATGGTTGGTTAATCCGTCACAGGTATTTCGTCGAACAGCTTATGTGCGCTTCTTCTTCCGATGAAACTAACTCAATCACTCTCGAGGAAGAACAACAATCTCTTGTGACCCAGTTTCTATCTCACTGTCTTCAATACTACCAAGAGAAATACGCCGCCGTTTCAATCGCCGGAGACAACGTATTCACTTTCTTCTGTCCACCGTGGTTCAGCTCCTACGCTAAACTCATTCTCTGGGTCGGAGATTTCAAGCCTTCTCTGATCTTCAGACTCACCGATGCTTCCGTGGACGACCTCACGAGCCACCAGAGAGACCGGATCTCGTGTCTGCGGTCGGAGACAAGGAGGAAAGAGAGGGAAGTGATGAGAGACTTCGCGCTCGTGCAGCAGAGCGTGGCGGATCCGCCGGTGATGCTGGCGGCGAGGAGAGTAGGTGTTGTGGGAATGGTGGACGGAGAAGAATCTGATTTGGAGGAGGCGATGGAGGTGCTGAAATCGGGGATGGCGGCGGCGATGAACAACGCTGATCAGCTAAGGTGTTCGACGGTGGGGAAAGTGGTGGAGATACTTACTCCTTCGCAAGCGATTAAAGTGTTGAGAACTATCGGAGAGCTTCACCTCCGTCTCAGAGAATTGAATGTGGTGGAGAGAGACCACCAATGAGCTTTCATAATTTTTATTTTCTTTTTGATCTTTTAAAAATATTTGAAAAATTCGGCATTATTTTTGTTGGTTGAATGATAATGTTTTTGTTTGTTTGTTTGTTTGTTGGGTTCGTTTCTTCCTTTATCCCTAATCTCTTTCTCACATCGCATATCAGTTTTCATCAGTTGACAAAAAGTCAGAAGTATTAGCTTTCTTTCAAAATCCTACGTAGGTTATGATGTGGTGGCCATTGTCATTTACAAGTATTTGCTTACACGTAACGAAAAATCTTTGTTTAAAAGCAGGTGCAAGAGCTTGTGTATGTTATCCTAACTTTTATTTCGAAATAATTTTTTGTAACTAAGGTTAAATTATGTGTTTAGGTCACTCCAAAGGTTTTGGTTGTTGACAAAAACAGTGTTATCAAAATTCAAGACCAATCAAAATAACATTTAGTTTTTAATGTTTCGTGTAGAGATTGAAGTGTTTTTAGAGCATTTTTGAGGGAATGTATTAAGAGAGGTGACTAAGAAGAAAGTCGTTGATGTATTGAACCAGACAGAGAGGCTTACGCAGCTTCTGTTTGCTTGACAAACTCATAGAATTCTATGCCAATTTTTGCTGAAAGCAGTTCTCAAACCGCCTAGAATCGAAACAATGTATCAATTTGAAGTAGCAGAGATCAGAGAACCATTCAGATCAAATATTGTAGATCACTACCAGTTTCTTGAATTTGGTATCAATCACATGAAGGGTTTATCAAACAAGAAATTAAAAAGCAAGGATAAATTATGATATTTTTGTTACGAATATTTTAAACAATCCTAAATAGCTAAAATAGAAATATTAGTAACATATTTGCATCAGACAAATAAAGGGCTCTGACGGAATCAATCAACTTTGTAACACTAAGAGACATACGCTAATACCAGAACGTATAGATTTTAAGTCAACAAAGGTAATATTATACAGAAATATATAGAATCTAACACAGTAACGGTAAACAAGGATGCAAGCAAGATGCACGATGGAAGATAATATACATGCATGATACCAGAATTGCTAAGAACAACAATGAAATACAACCATATTATTTTGTATATGTAGAATGATCACCAAGGGTTAAGTGCATATACTCTATACTCTAACAACACACACCATTTTTAAAAAAGCGGAACAAACAATAAAATGGTTTAAGTACAATAATGCGATGTAGTCTAATGGCTAAAGCTCTGCAAGAAGGGCTACTTCTTACGTTTTAAATTTATATATCCACATGTCGATTTGATAAAATGAGATGAGAGACATTTGAAACAACAAGCACCAAAATAGAGAATAATTTCAATAATTTATAATCAAGAAAGGTTTAGAAGACATTGATAGACATATAAAACGTACAATCACCAAAACAGAGAATTCAACAATTTCTAATCAAGAAAGGTTTAGATGACATTGAGAGACATATGAACATACAATCACCCAAACAGATAATTCAGTAATTTCTAATCAAGAAAGGTTTAGATGACATTGAGAGACATATGAAACATACAATCACCAAAACAGAGAATTCAATAATTTATAATCAAGAAAGGTTTAAATGACACGAGAGACATAAGAAACATACAATCACCAAAACAGAGAATCAATAAATTATAATCAAGAAAAGTTTAGATGACGATGACATTAAGAGACATATTAAACAATACAATCACCAAAACCGAGAATCAATCAATTCTAATCAAGAAAGGTTTAGATGACATTAATGAGACATGAAACAGAGAATGAACAATTTACCTGTGAAGAATTTCATACATAACCGACTATTAAAACAAAAAGTGTGGAAGACCACATACCTGTGATTAAGTCTGATACACTTGAAAGTTTGAAATCTCCTCCGGGGAACTTTAAAGCACATGTCCTGTGGAAATAAATTTTTGTCAAGAAGATAACTAAGCAAACAAAAATTATTCTTAAAGAAAGTAAATGTCTATAACTTAACATGTTAATCCCATCTAAAATCAATTATCAAAGAGAGTTCAAAAAACCACATACCTGTTATTGTCACAGAAGTTCGCTAGACCTTATAATATTTTCCAGAGTATTAGAATTCGAAGCTCATGCTCCAGTTGTAGTTTCTGCAGTGGTTTTTTTTTTTCTTTGTCCAAAGACTGATAGCACAAAGCCAATACGATCAATGTCTAGAGGACCAAATCTAGAAGACCAAATGTTTTTAAGTCATGGGTTTTGTTTCTCTGTCCAAACTCTAAAGATTGATGGCACAAAGCCAAGACAAGTCTAAAAGAGCAAATGTTTTAAGTCATGGGTTTTCTTTCTCTGTGATGGCACAAAGCCGAGACAAGTCTACAAGAGCAAATTTTTTAAGTCATGGGTTTTGTTTCTCTGTGATGGCACAAAGCCAAGACAAGTCTAAAAGAGTAAATATTTGTCTGTTACTCATGGGTTTTGTTTCTCTGTGATGGCACAAAGCTTTTTTAAGTCACTCATGGGTTTTATTTCTCTGTGATGGCACAAAGCCAAAACAAGTCTAAAAGAGCAAATGTTATTAAGTCACTCATGGGTTTTGTTTCTCTGTGATGGCACAAAGCCAAAACACGTCTAAAAGAGCAAATGTTTTTAAGTCACTCATGGGTTTTGTTTCTTGTGATGGCACAAAGCCAAGACAAGTCTGAAAGAGCAAATGTTTTTTAAGTCACTCATGGGTTTTGTTTCTCTGTAATGGCACAAAGCCAATGACAAGTCTAAAAGACCATATGGGTTCTAAGTCGTGGGTTTTGTTTCTCTATCTAAAGACCGATGGCACAAAGCCAAGACGATCCATGTATAGAGGGACCAAGTCTAAAAGACTAGTTTCTTACAAGCCGTGGGTACCAATATTCCTTACCATCAAAAAAAAAAAACCAATCCAATCTTATTTGTCTGAAAATTCTTTTAAGCCGTTGGTAAAAAGGATTGATCTTTTCTTCTGAATCTTCATAAGTCTCTGTCTAAAGACTAGTGAATGTTTTAAGTCATGGGTTTTGTTTCTCTGTGATGGCACAAAGCCAAGACAAGTATAAAAGAATATTTTTTTTTTTAAGTCACTCATGGGTTTTGTTTCTGTATGATGGCACAAAGCCAAAACAAGTCTAATAGAGCAAAGAGTCACTCATGGGTTTTGTTTCTGTGTGATGGCACAAAGCCAAAACAAGTCTAAAAGTGCAAATGTTTTTTAAGTCACTCATCGGTTTTGTTTCTTGTGATGGCACAAAGCCAAGACAAGTCTGAAAGAGCAAATGTTTTTTTAAGTCACTCATGGGTTTTGTTTCTCTCTGATGGCACAAAGCCAAGACAAGTCTAACAGACCAAATGGTTTTAAGTCACTCATGGGTTTTGTTTCTTTGTCTAAAGACTGATGGCACAAAGCCAAGACAAGTCTAAAAGACCATATGGGTTTTAAGTCCATGGGTTTTGTTTCTCTGTCTAAAGACAGATGGCACAAAGCCAAGATGATCCATGTATAGAGGGACCAAGTCTAAAAGACTAGTTTCTTACAAGCCGTGGGTAGCAATATTCCTTACCATCAAACAAAAAAACCAATTCAATCTTATTTGTCTGAAAATTCTTTTAAGCCGTTGGTAAAAAGGATTGGTCTTTTCATCCGAATCTTCATAAGTCTCTGTCTAAAGACTAGTGAATGTTTTAAGTCATGGGTTTTATTTCTCTGTGATGGCACAAAGCCAAGACAAATCTGAAAGAGCAAATATTTTTAAGTCACTCATGGGTTTTGTTTCTCTGTGATGGCAAAAAGCCAAGACAAGTCTAAAAGACCAAATGATATTAAGTCATTCATGGGTTTTGTTTCTGTGTCTAAATACCGATGGCACAAAGCCAAGACAAATCTGAAAGAGCAAATATTTTTAAGTCACTCATGGGTTTTGTTTCTCTGTGATGGCACAAAGCCAAGACAAGTCTGAAAGAGCAAATATTTTTAAGTCACTCATGGGTTTTATTTCTCTGTGATGGCACAAAGCCTAGACAAGTCTAACACACCAAATGGAATGGTTTTAAGTCACTCATGGGTTTTGTTTCTCTGTGATGGCACAAAGCCAAGACAAGTCTAACAGACCAAATGGTTTTAAGTCACTCATGGGTTTTGTTTCTCTGTGATGGCACAAAGCCAAGACAAGTCTGAAAGAGCAAATATTTTTAAGTCTCATGGGTTTTGTTTCTCTGTGATGGCACAAAGCCAAGACAAGTCTAACAGACCAAATGGTTTTTAAGTCACTCATGGGTTTTGTTTCTGTGTCTAAATAGACGATCTATGTATAGAGGGACCAAGTCTAAAAGACTAGTTTCGGATTGGTCTTTTCTTCGGAATCTTCATAAGTCTCTGTCTAAAGACTAGTGAATGTTTTAAGTCATAGGTTTTGTTTCTCTGTGATGGCACAAAGCCAAGACAAGTCTAAAAGAGTAAACTTTTTAAAGTCACTCATGGGTTTTGTTTCTCTGTAATGGCACAAAGCCAAAACAAGTCTAAAGAGCAAAGAGTCACTCATGGGTTTTATTTCTCTGTGATGGCACAAAGCCAAAACAAGTCTTAAAAGAGCAAAGAGTCACTCATGGGTTTTGTTTCTCTGTGATGGCACAAAGCCAAAACAAGTCTAAAAGAGCAAATGTTTTTAAGTCACTCATGGGTTTTGTTTTTCTGTGATGGCACAAAGCCAAGACAGTCTAAAAGACCAAATGATTTTAAGTCACTCATGGGTTTTGTTTCCGTGTCTAAAGACTGATGGCACAAAGCCAAGACAAGTCTAGAAGACCATATGGGTTTTAAGTCCGTGGGTTTTGTTTCTCTGTCTAAAGACCGATGGCACAAAGCCAAGACGATCCATGTATAGAGGGATCAAGTCTAAAAGACTAGTTTCTTTCAGGCCGTGGGTACCAATATTCCTTACCATCAAACAAAAAACCAATCCAATCTTATATGTCTGAAAATTCTTTTAAGCCGTTGGTAAAAAGGATTGGTCTTTTCATCCGATTCTTCATAAGTCTCTGTCTAAAGACTAATGAATGTTTTAAGCCGTGGGTACCTGCCATCAAAAAAACCAATCCAATCTCTCTTTTTTGTCTGAAAAATTCTATTAAGCCGTTGGTAGAAGAGAGGATTGGTTTTTTTCTGAAACTCATCAAGTCTCTGTCTAAAGACTGATTGATGGTAATTTTAAAGCCGTGGGTACATATACTGATCTTTAGACCAGTAAACTGAAACCAATCCAAAGTGTTCTTGTCAAAAATAAGCCGTGGGTACAAGGATTGGTAACTGGTCTAAAGACTTAAGCCATCCGATGGGACAATGTCCCCAAAAAAGAATCTGACAAAGAACACCATTAGTTGAGTGTCTGTCTATGATCTCTCTTGGGTTTTGAAGGAAAAAAAAAAAAAAACAATACAATTTCCCCATAGGCTTTATTTATATCAAACCATCGAAAGCGCTAAAAAATAAAACCAAAAACAAAACCATAACCTTAAAAACAAAAGCAAAGACTTGTAATTCACAGAAACTTTGAAACGCAGAATCGTGATTCATTAAAGCGCTACGAAAACAGAAACAAGAAGACGAAAACAAAACCCCTTTAACAAAATCAAGTAATTCAAATTGAAACGCAGCAAGAGGTGTTAAATTAAATCTATTAGAAACCCTAGAAAAATTGTTAGAATTGGAAAGAGTTCTTACATTCAGAGGATCGAAGGGGGAGATACGATGAAACATCGGAGATTAACGCGACGGCTAGAGCGAGCGGTGGCTCCGAATCAGAGAGGCAGAAGAAGAGCTTTGATTGGCCGCCAAAGCCTCCGCCTCCTCCACCGGACAAAAACCACACACCATCCTCTCTCTCTCTCTCTCGGTGACGAAATCCTCTGATATCTCTAAAGGAAAAAAAAACAAATTATGTTCTGAGGCTCCTCCCCTTTTTATAGGCCCCTAATTTCCCTTTTTAATGAAACCCTAGTTTCCTTTTAGTTTAATCAGCTCCTAATATACTTTAAAAAAAAAAAAAAAAGTCGGCTTAATGTAAGCCCAACTAAATAATGGGCCGCTTAGTTTTTGCGATCCTTTTTGTTTGTTTGGTCCGCACTGTCTGATCTTTTTTTTTTTTTTTTTTTTTTGCAGTTTTGCAAATCGAATACACAAAAGTAGTAATATAGTATGTCTCACAAAAGTAGTTCTGATTTATATAAGTCTCGATCGTCTCACAATTTCAAGGGATGTTAAGCCATGGCGTTGACTTTAAGAGGCTTCCTAGACATTGCCAATGCCAGCTGAAGGAGTAAAAGTCAGCTTTAATGGGCTCTTTTTTTTCTTTAAGCTTATGAAAAAATAAACAAACAATGCATTATTTTGTCAACACAAACAGATGCTGTAATCCACGAAGAACGGATTGAATTCTTTAATGGATTGAATCGTTCGTTCCAAATATACATAAACATAGCGCTGATATCCTAATCCAATACTAGAGAAACAAAACGAAGAAGAAAGAACAATTATGCAAGCATTGATTGATTACACACTTCAATATGTCCTATATTTTGTTGTTTATACAAAATAAACGTTATGTCAAATGCATCATATTACTCAAGAGGTTAAGAATTACTAATAAATAAACAAAAAACTTGTTGGTTGTTGCCTCATTTTCTTCTTCACGTCATGGAATATATAAGCTAAACCTCTCAGATTATCCAATTTCCCGATAATGTCTAGTGTTTATTATCACATTCCCTTTATATACATTTATTCAATTTTCATTTTCTTATACAAAAGTTTTAAGTAAAAAACCCTTGGCGTCGAAGTGGTGGGATAAAATAAAAACGTGTTGAACACGTTTTCACATAGACAGACATTTAAACATCATTAAAATATGTTTATTTTTTATTTTTTTATTTTATTTGGGTCAATGGTCTTGAATTGACCCGTTCTTAAAAAAAACCCGCTTAACCCGACCCGGATCCACCTGCTCCTTTCATGTTTTTTTCAACAAAACACACGCGCTGGTCCTCCTCATCCTCCTAAACCATCATCTTCCTCCTCAACATCATCTCATTATATCCCCTCTTTGTCTTCTCGATTCCTACCTACCTAATCTCTTCTAGGGTTTGGGTTTCTGGTCGACGAAGAGGGGCGTTTTTGTGTAAATCCGAGTAATTGAGATTGCTTGCTTTATAAACTCGGAATCTATGGCGGTTTCTAACGCCTTCGCTGTTACCCCAAAGCTGGAGACTTTGTCACCGAATCAACTTAACCCATCATCATCTTTTTCTCCGGCGCCGTTTGGTGTAATCGGGATTCGTGATCTTCCGATGAACAATAATAGAACAAAGCGAGGTCTGATCCAGAGAGCCCGTTGCGAGATTTCCACTTCTAAATCAACCAGCCTCTCTGCTCTTGAACTTCTCAAGTCTTCAGCTATTGACCGTACGTTATCTCTCTCTTCGATTCCCAAATTTGAGTTTTTTTTTTAATCTTTCGTGAATTGCATTTGAATCCCAAATTGCTTTCGTTTAGTTGCCAATTTTGAATTTTGATAAGCTATTTCAACATTTTGCCGCTTGGATTCGAATAGTTTACTCAAAAGGTGTATCTTTTGTTGTTAAAGCAATCATCTTTACGATATTTTTGATCTGTTTTTACTGAACTCTGATTGTTTTAATGGTTGGTCAGGATACACAAAGGAAAGAAGTAGTATTGTGGTGATTGGGCTTAGTATTCACACAGCTCCTGTTGAGATGCGTGAGAAGCTTGCTATTCCTGAAGCTGAATGGCCACGAGCTATCGCTGAGTTGTGCGGTTTGAATCATATCGAAGAAGCTGCTGTTCTCAGTACCTGCAACCGCATGGAGATTTATGTCTTGGCTCTCTCTCAGCATCGTGGTGTCAAAGAAGTTACTGAGTGGATGTCTAAGGTCTTTCCCTTTTATTTCCATGCTTAATCTCACTCACTAAGAGTGCACTTTTCATTATCTGTCACAACAAGTCTATCTGATGATTTCTCTGTCAAATGTTCTCATCACTATATTACAATCTCAACGGCAAATGCTGACGTTTGTTATGTTTTTTTTTTGCTAGACGAGTGGAATCCCAGTTTCGGAGATCTGTCAGCACCGTTTTCTTTTGTACAACAAGGACGTCACACAACATATATTCGAAGTCTCAGCTGGTTTGGACTCCCTTGTCCTAGGAGAAGGTCAGATACTTGCACAGGTTAAACAAGTTGTTAAAGTAGGTCAAGGAGTTAATGGATTTGGGAGGAACATTAGTGGGCTATTTAAACACGCAATCACGGTTGGGAAGCGTGTGAGAACAGAGACAAATATCGCTGCTGGAGCTGTTTCCGTTAGCTCTGCTGCAGTCGAACTTGCTCTCTTGAAGCTTCCAGAATCTTCACATGCATCATCTGCTAGGATGTTAGTAATTGGTGCTGGAAAGATGGGAAAGCTTGTAATCAAGCACTTGGTTGCTAAAGGTTGCACCAAAATGGTGGTTGTGAACCGAAGCGAAGATAAAGTTGCAGCTATCCGCGAGGAGTTGCCGTCTGGTGTTGAGATTATTTATAAACCCCTTGATGAGATGCTATCTTGTGCTGGAGAAGCTGATGTAGTCTTTACTAGCACAGCATCTGAGACGCCATTGTTCTTGAAGGAGCAAGTAGAGACTCTCCCTCCTGTTAGAGATGCGAGGCTCTTTGTTGATATCTCTGTTCCTAGAAACGTCGGGTCTTGTGTCGCTGAATTAGATGGTGCACGGGTTTACAACGTGGATGATCTCAAAGAAGTTGTTGCTGCGAATAAAGAAGACAGGGTGAGGAAAGCAATGGAAGCTCAGGCTATAATTACAGAGGAATCAAAACACTTTGAAGCATGGAGAGATTCGCTGGAGACAGTTCCAACAATCAAGAAATTAAGGGGATATACAGAGAGAATTATAGCTGCAGAGGTTGAGAAATTCTTGCCGAAAATGGGCGTTGAGATGAACAAGAAGACGAAGAAAGCAGTAGACGATCTTATCCGAGGTATAGTGAACAAGCTCCTACACGGACCAATGCAACATCTGAGATGCGATGGGAGTGATAGCAGAACGCTGAGTGAGACGTTGGAGAACATGCAGGCTCTTAACAGGATGTATGGACTTGATGCAGAGATACTCGAGGAGAAGATTAGAGCCAAAGTGGAAAAAAAGTAGAGAGAGAGAGAGGGCCTTTGTTGCATCCATTTTTTTAGGTTCGTAGAGGTCAAATTCGGCACCTTTGTATTTTGTAATATACAAACTTGAGTAGAGAGAGTAAAGATAGCTTCCGGGGAAGAAGCTATCTTCTGGTTCATGTCCTTGATGAGAAGCATACCATAATTGTTTTATTAATTGCGTTCTTTGTTAAACGGTTAAACCCTTATATACATAATATACAGAATTTATTTACTAACATTTGCTTTCGAAAGTTCGAAACAATGCCATTATTGCATTATTGGAGAAGCAAGCAAAAGTTGAAGATGTTTATAATATTTTCCTTTTTGTAAACCATACAACTATATAAGTCGTTGGACCCAATAGGTAGATAAACGACTTCACGTAAAGTTTTGGTTGTCTCCATTTTTTTGCACTTATTAAGTGGATAGATGCTAATCCGTCTTCCAAAAACCATTCCATCATAAAAATTTTACAATAAAATTGCAATATATCTGTTTAGGCAGATATCTTTAGGGATTTTTGGTAACTAAAATTTGGGAAATTTTGCATGAATTTTTAGAGCGAATCGTTTTTTTTTTGGAAATAAAGGTTTCTAGATTAGTAATGTGTGAGACATTTCAAAGTAAAAAATTTCGACATGTATTCGACGACATCTATCTTCGGTTATATTAAAGACGGAAATGTAAAACTTTCAAAGCTAAACGAGTAAAGAAAGACTAACGAGTAAGACCATACAGTTCAAGGCAATATATTAACAACAATTTTTCTTGGAGTGTTCGATGTCTTTTGTCTCTTTCCGTTCTTTTTTTCTTCTACGTGATTCGATCCGTCTTTGGCTCTAAGATCCAATGTTGAAAAATTGAAATCAAATAAAATCAATATTTTGGTAATCCAAACAAATATAAGGCACATATTATGTTCTTGTATATATGTATTTTTTGTATATCCCGTTAATTTCTTGATTATTAGAATGCACACGCATTCAACTTGTTACGAGGTACTCATGATCATATGTTTCTTCAAATGCATATAAATTGGACAAACCAGTCATCGTGATTACAAGTTCTAATTTAATTTAGGTATGAAAAAGTATAGTTGTTTTTGTATCAGTTCAAATGAATTTTGGGGAGTTAATTCTTTAAAAATAATACTTAGAAACTAAAACCAAAAACTAATACTTGAAAATGATATATTAGTTAAAAGTAAAACCGGTCTTTGTTATTTCATTAGTAAGACCAAGAGAAGAATGAGTCAGATCAAAACGTTTGACTTGTATTTGCATGAAAGTTTACGTACTGTGTGTGTGTGGTGGACCTGGTGGTCTTGATTATTTCCCACTATATAAAGAACACAGAGAGAGCCCATCATTTTGCCTATCAATATCGATCATCACTTTACGATAACCTTGAGATCAAAGAAGAACCCTTGAGATATTATTTTCCTGCCAATACTTACTTTCAAAAAGGTTTGATAATTGATATTGGCAGTAATATTCTAGTATCCTTTTAAAAAAATTATTAATAATGTTATCGTTCATGTATATATATATATATATTTGTCTGCCTATATCATATTTACATTAATTAACGAGAACAATATAATGTGCAGAGAAATGGATGCAAGATTTTTGTACCCCTTGGAGAGCTGTAAAATCATTCACTTGGTAAGTGACAATAATTAGGCTGAGTTATTATATACTCATGCCACTCTTAGTATTACTATGGTGATACGTACGTATTATTGATGTTTCTTCTCTATTTTATTATAGCTGAGACATGGGCAAGCGGTGCACAATGTAGAAGCCGAGAAAGATAGAAATGCGTTGTTGTCTCCTCGTCTTTTTGATGCTCCGCTTACCGATCATGGCCACCAACAGGTAAACCCTAAATCTTAAAATTTTATAACCTTAACCACAATGGATCAAAATCGCCCTCAGAGAACTCCTTAGCTTATTCGTGCATTATATTGCATAACTTCTAATCGTTTTAATGCTTCTCTCTTAAGGTTGAGAATCTCCGTGAACGAGTTGTTTCAAGTGGGCTACTAAAGAGGGTTGAGCTAGTTGTAACTTCACCGTTGTTTAGGTACCGTACCATATATTTGCATGGATGCATATGAAGACTAATTAAATTGGTTATATTTGTATTTTTCCTGTCTAATAGTGGCTTGGACTGATTAGTTATTCCGTTTATGTAAATAGAACTATGCAAACCGCAATTGGAGTTTTTGGAAATGAATCCGAACAACCGAGTATGACAAGTAGCCCTCCCATTTTGGCACTTGAGGTTGCTAGAGACCGTAATGTATGTTTGATATGTATATACATGGAGAAATGTCTCATATATTCATCATGGATCAAACAAATTCATGCATGCTAACGAAATATTGATACGTATATGTGCTCGCAGGGAGTCCGTCCTCCTGACATGAGAAGGAACGTTAGCGAGTATCAGACTCTTTTCCCCACCATTGATTTCTCTCAGGCAAAGAGCTTTCACTCTTCCTTTCATAAACAAATACGATCATATTAATTCTTGGAAAACTATAATATACATAAAGATTTCTCAACATATGTAAGGAGACACATGGTGATTTAACTAATATTTTGGATCATATTATAGATTGAAAGCGAAGAGGACAACCTATGGAGACCGGATGTTAGAGAGTCTGAAGAAGAGATTTTAGCGAGAGGGTTGGAGTTCATGAAGTGGTAACCTTTTTGAATCTTAATCAACTTCGTGGAGTATAAATAATTAGCATACAGTATATATTTTTCTAGAGAAATTGATGAATTTTCTATAAAAAAAAGGTTATGGAAGAGACCAGAGAAGGAGGTCGCAGTTGTTAGCCATGGAATAGTTTTGCAGCATATGCTGTATGTTTTCGCAAACGATTGTGACGAGTCTATTAGAAATGAGCTTTGCAAGAGGTTATTATACAAATGGTTTATCCTTTGCTGTATATAGTTCAACTTGTTAATTCCTTGTATAACCAAAAAAAAAAAATGTTGCTAATTTACAGGTTTGCTAATTGCGAAATTCGTACTGTCGTGATTGTAGACAAAGGGTTAGTGTGTGTGATCTTCATCTACTTATAATTATTAGGATTATCCATTTCTTTACCTTTCACAAACTAGTGTTGTTATATATATAATATATACTTTTATTTTTTTGCAGCCTGAGTACATCTACGGAGACTTGATTTCACCGAGGAAGAAGTTCCAAAGAACGACGGAGTCTTTATTGAAGAAATTTCGTAGTACTATTTGATTTTATTGTTTTATTCTTCAAGCTCAAAGCTTCTTCTATATATGCGTGAAGCCTTCCAATCTACTTTTCTTCTTTTGCAATTTTTAGGAAATGATACTAAATAAATAAACAGAAACAAACTATCACAGTTTCTTAGAAATTTATATAGTCATAATCGTGTTGTTTTTTAGAGACTTTTTAAATCGCTATCTACCAACCACGTGGTTCTTGCATAAAATTTGACAACTAAACCGACGACCTACTTTATTTCCAAATAAAGGCAATGTAAAATTGATATATAAGGGGATACTACTTTAAATTTAAAACAAAAGAGGCATCCCTGAATCATGCATGCGCCGCCGTATACGAAAGATAGACATTTCATTATCTACATGTACAACCTAGAAAAAAACAAACAACTAACTTTTTTTTTTTGTAACTAAAATCTTTGCTTCAAGCTTATATGATAACTGTTTGACGGAATAAGATGAAATATATATAGATACTTGTTTTCTTTAACTTATATATATATATATATATATATTTTTTTTTTTACTTTTGGATACGTCAGGTCTTGGTAGAAAATAATTATCTTATCCTCAATTAACGTTCCTTTTTCTAAAATAAAGAAAATTAGAAAAAACGAGTAAACTATTTTTCTTGTTAGAGGACTTTTTTTTTGTTTTTCTTTCTTTTATCCTCTCTTACGAATTGTTGACGTAAGACGTAAGACGTACACTATTTCTTTAAAAGGCTTCGATATTACTTCCAAGTTGTTTCTGGGTGACTTCCATGAATTGCCGTTGCTGAGTGGGGATAGTAGATCTATCATCTATACTATATATATGATGATACGAACATGATGAAAGGACGAAAAGAAGAACCACAATTGGTTTTGTAAATATGGTATCTGTATAGGTAGTTGCTTAACAAAATAAATAAATAATAACTGTAGGTAGTTTTAATTTAATTAAGGCGAGGTCACTACACGTCCAGACATGGATTTATGTGGAGCTAAAACGCTGCGGCTCTCCTCGCCTAATATCAAAATCCTTCATTTGGTTAGTCTTCCATTTATTCTCGCACTTGGTTTTCTTTAGGGTTAGCTTATTTTTCGAGACCTTTCAAATTAAAAATTAAAAAAGTATTTATACATATTAACTACGGTCTGATTGTCTGAAGAGCTTTATATTTTCTGATTAGTTGTTACAACAAAAATAAGTTAAAAGTAAAAGATATAGGTAGGTATTAATTGTTTCAAACGCACTTTTGTGTTTGAGTTTACATTTACGTAAAAGGTAATAGGGTCATGCTAATTCTAATTTGTGTTGGACCGGCTTTGAATAAAGGTGAGGCATGCACAAGGCATCCACAATGTAGAATTAGAAGAGCACAGAGAGAAACCTGAATCAGAAAAGCTTTTTGATGCCCATCTCTCTCCAAAGGGATTGCAACAGGTGAGAGAGCATAACATCTATTATCAAAATATGCTTATAGGGTTTGGTATAGTACGTTGAGATGCACTACAGTACTCTTGTATATATGATTTTTTTTTTTTGAGAATTTTGCAGGTTTCTGAAAGGCGCAAGAAAATCCATGAATCAGGATTACTAAACACTATCGAGTTGGTGATTACCTCACCGCTGCGCCGGTACTACTACTACTACACCTAGCTACCAATTTAATATTTTGTGTGGAATTTTCTGGTAGAATTACGTACCTTAGAAAATTAGATTTGGGTTAAATAGTTGGTAAACCTTAATTATAAATATCAATGAAAAAAAATTATAGACCTAATTATAGCTAGGCTAGGCTAGGCATATATATCTAGCGTTCATATATTTAAAAATGATGAATTATTTGATATATTCTATAATTCGAATTAAATTTTGAAGGTTCCCAAATATCCATCAAATAAGTCGTTTATCATTGTTCATAATTTTTTAATGTAAAGTGAAGACATTAATTAGAATTGTTGTTATACATTTGATAGTTAAATAGTAACAGTGTAACACTGTTCCTTAAATTTCAGAGCAATGGAAACTTCAATAGGAATATTTAGGGGACAAGAAGTAGAAGATGTCAATATATCCGACGACTTTACAAAAGCTAACAACCTTCCTCCAATTCTAGCACTTGAGACTTGTAGAGAACGCATGGTATAATATCAAATTTTCATTACCTAAAAAAATAGTTATAAATTTTATTAAGGATACAGTTGGAAGGTGGTATCTAATTCATTCTCCGAATTAAAAATCTTATAGGAAAATTATCGATTTTATAATGAATTATATTATACTATATCCAATGTAAAGTGTGATTACTATGTGTTCCAATATAATGATGAATTAAGATGCACTCTAATTGTTCAATTCAGGGACTTTATCCGTGTGATCGTAGAGCAAGTATAAGTACCCGCCGCACTTGTTTTCCTGACATTGACTTTACAATGGTAGATAGTCTCACTATACCTTTAGAAGCTCAAATTGATCTTTTTCCATTTATGAGTTAATTTTGTTAAATTGTTAATTTACAATATGGTTATATAGATAGAGAGTGATGAAGATGCTCAATGGCAAGACAAGGAAAGGGAAAAACTAGAAGATGTTGCTACTAGAGGTCTTCGGTTTTATACATGGTGACCAGGAACTTTCTTATTTTGTACCTTTCACATTTTTCATTCTATTAATTAAATGGTGGTCCAAATATCTTTAAAAATATCTTCCAGTTAGAAATATGTCCACTTTACGTAATTGTTCGAATATTTTTATATATGCCTAAAAATACCTATATGTAGGTTATTAGAGAGACCAGAAAAAGAAATAGCAATTGTAAGCCACGGGATTTTCTTGCAACAAACCCTTCATATGCTTCGTGAAAAGCTTGGCATACCTATTGAAGATAGTCACCTAACAAGGTGATTATGCTTCTCTCAACTCTAGTCACTCTTCTGCTCTTTAATCATTAGAACGTCATCTGTAAGCTAGTTTTCAATTTAGATAAGCGACTTCACCAATCCATTTTTGCTGATGAGTAACGAAAGTCATCGGGTTCAAGCTATTATTATTCATAAAAAATTGATTTTAATTAATAATGATCTATTGGTTTGTTTAGGTTTGCCAATTGTGAACTCCGGACCATTCGGATAGAGAAGAGGTAACACATGGCTGCGTTTAGGGAAGATCGAAGCTACCACTATTTATTACGTGGTTCCGTTGGCTTCGGAAGTTTGATATATGATATAATCGATCATATATATATATATATATATATATATATATGACATGAAGAAAGGGGAATAAGGTTTCTAAATTTTTGATGATGGCACAAATGTTTCACGCCGTAGGTAAGGGCACGTCCAACGCTGTGTAGAAGGAAGTTGAATAAGGTCAAGGTCGATAGAACAGTTGAATAAGTTCAGTAAAAAGTATTAATTTTCCACTAAAGAAAGATAAAGAAATTTTTGTCAAATATGCTACATTTTCTTCAAAACTTTTCAAATATGTCATATTATTTTCAATATTTCCAAATGTGTAATAAAGCATAAATTGTTGTCCATTTTTCTTTTTTTTGATCAAAGAAATTGTTGTCCATCAAAATGAAAAAAAAAAACAAGCCAAAAAAGTCTACCAAAGGTTAATATTATCCACTGAGATTGAAGTTGTCCACCAAAAAGTTAAAATTATAAAAAATGTTAAAGTTGTCAATGGAAGGGGTTAAAATTATCCGAAAAAATTAAAGTTGTCTATCATAGGAGTTAAATTATCTATCATAGAAGTTAAAGTTGTCCACAAAATGCCAAAAATGTTATCCACCAAACAGTATTATCCACCAATTGCCATCGGTGTGACACATTTAAAAAGACTTATGGCAGATTTGGAAAAGAAAAAAACTGTTCATAACACATTTGATAATTTTCTCAAAGATAAAACCAAGGATAAGACTTTTTATTACTATAATTAGTATTTTTTTCCAAATTTTTTATTTTCTTTTTATAAAGTGAAGTAGTACCAAATAGGATAGTTTCCCGCTTAAAGAGGCGATGAATACAACATGTTTGTTTGCAACAAACTTCAATTTCTCCGGGGGACACTCTTCAGTTACACAATACCTATGATATTAAAAATCTCAATTTAGTAGATACTCTCCCTTAATATTTATTTCTATTAGATCATCAAAAATCTCCAAAAATATATAAAATCATAATTACTAAAGATTCTCATATATTCATGAATCTCTTTATAAAAGATTCTTCCAAAATTCTCTGACGTCTCCTTCACCAAAATTCATAACCCTAGCTAGCCCCCGCCACACACTCACACACTCGCCGCAAAAAAATGGCTGCGATTGATGAATCACGCCAACCAGAGATCATCGCCGATGACGACGAAGACGAATCTCCGGTGGAGGAGGTTCGTCTCACTGTGTCGAACCACGACGATCCTTCTTTACCCGTGTGGACGTTTCGGATGTGGTTTCTAGGGCTTCTCTCTTGTGTTCTCCTCTCGTTTCTCAATACTTTCTTTGGGTACAGGACTCAGCCTCTTATGATCACTATGATCTCTGTTCAAGTGGTTACGTTGCCTCTAGGGAAGCTTATGGCTAGGGTTTTGCCTGAGACTAAGTATAAGATTGGGTCTTGGGAGTTTTCTTTGAATCCGGGTCCGTTTAACGTCAAGGAACATGTGTTGATCTCTATGTTTGCTAACGCTGGTGCTGGGTTTGGATCTGGTACTGCTTATGCTGTTGGAATTGTTGATATCATCATGGCTTTTTACAAAAGGAAGATTAGTTTCTTGGCTAGTTGGATTCTTGTTATCACTACTCAGGTCTCTTTCATTTCCATTGTTTTCTCAGATTCTCTTCTTTTATAAAGTTCTTTGTTATTAATTAGTTGTTGTTGATTCAGATTCTTGGGTATGGTTGGGCTGGTATCATGAGAAAGTTAGTGGTTGATCCTGCACAGATGTGGTGGCCAACGAGTGTTCTTCAAGTCTCTCTGTTTCGGTATGTTGGTTTGATGCATTTCTGTGCATAACACTTGTTAAAGATGTTCTTTTTATAAATATGTGCTTGTGCTTGATACTGTCTTTGATGTTTATCTAGTGCTCTTCATGAGAAGGACAACGCGAGAATGTCTCGAGGGAAGTTCTTTGTGATTGCGTTTGTTTGTAGCTTCGCATGGTACATATTCCCGGCCTACTTGTTCTTGACCTTATCATCAATATCTTGGGTTTGTTGGGCATTCCCTAAGTCTATCACAGCTCAGCAGTTAGGCTCAGGGATGTCAGGACTTGGGATTGGTGCATTTGCTCTTGATTGGTCTGTCATAGCTTCTTACCTTGGAAGCCCTCTTGTGACTCCTTTCTTCGCAATCGTCAATGTCTTCGTTGGTTACATTCTGGTCATGTATATGGTTATCCCAATATCATACTACGGCATGAATATGTATGGAGCAAACAAGTTTCCGATTTTCTCATCTGATCTGTTTGATAAGCAAGGGCAGCTTTACAATATCTCCACCATTGTCAACGATAAGTTTGAACTGGACATGGGGAGTTATCAACAAGAAGGTCGGGTTTATCTCAGCACGTTCTTCGCTATCAGTTACGGGATTGGTTTCGCAGCAATCGTTTCCACTCTGACTCATGTTGCTCTCTTCAATGGAAAGTAAGATGGGTATATATCACTAATAAGCTTAAGGACTGCTAACTTGTGGCTGATGAATATTACTAATCTTGTTTTTTTTGACTTAGGGGGATTTGGCAACAAGTACGAGCTTCAACCAAGTCTAAAGTGGACATACACACAAGGCTGATGAAGAAGTACAAAGACATACCAGGCTGGTGGTTTTATGGCCTGCTCGCTATCTCAATAGTACTATCTCTTGTTCTCTGCATATTCATGAAAGACCAAATTCAAATGCCTTGGTGGGGACTCCTTCTAGCATCTTTCATCGCTGTAACCTTTACTGTACCAGTCAGCATTATCACTGCTACAACTAATCAGGTACCACAAACTATTTTTAATCCTTGAAACATGATTTGGATCTTTTCTGTTTTCTCACTTTGAAACTCATCATGTTGTGACAGACTCCAGGTCTGAACATTATCACAGAGTATCTCATGGGTGTGTTGTTACCAGGGAGACCAATAGCTAACGTATGTTTCAAAACTTATGGGTACATAAGTATGTCACAAGCTATTTCATTCCTCAACGACTTCAAGCTAGGCCATTACATGAAGATACCGCCAAGATCGATGTTTTTAGTCCAGCTAATAGGAACGGTGATAGCAGGAACAGTGAATATATCAGTGGCATGGTACTTGCTTACATCAGTAGAAAACATATGCCAGAAAGAGTTGCTACCTCCAAACAGTCCATGGACATGTCCAAGCGACAGAGTTTTCTTTGACGCATCAGTGATTTGGGGATTAGTAGGACCCAAGAGAATCTTTGGTCGACTAGGAAACTACCCTGCACTAAACTGGTTCTTCTTAGGTGGACTAATAGGACCAGTCTTAGTATGGCTTCTCCAAAAAGCCTTCCCGACGAAAACATGGATATCGCTGATCAATCTACCGGTTCTTTTAGGAGCAACAGCTGCAATGCCGCCAGCGACAAGCGTGAACTTCAACTGCTGGATCATTGTAGGTGTGATATTCAACTACTTTGTGTTCAAGTACTACAAAGGGTGGTGGCAGAGGTATAACTACGTGCTATCAGCAGCATTGGACGCGGGTTTGGCGTTCATGGGAGTGCTGTTGTACTTTAGTTTGACGATGAATGGTATATCGATTGATCACTGGTGGGGTGCTAACGGTGAGAACTGTCCTCTTGCTTCTTGTCCTACTGCTCCTGGTATTCAAGTTGAAGGTTGTCCTGTTTTCTAAGGTTTTTTTTTTGTTCTTTTAGTTTTTTTTTTTGGAGATATTTGTACCATTTGTTTTTAGACTTGAAATCTGTTAATTTTTTTTTTTTTTTTTGGGTTGGATTTTTAAGAAATAGTACAGATTAACAAAAAAAAAAACAGACTCTAATTACAAGTTTTATCTGTTCTACTAATAAAATCTACAATTAGTGTATAAATATAAAACCTTAAATAATTTGAGATTAAAGTGTATATCTGCCGCGTGGACTACAAATAAGAGTAGAGGAGCGTGGCGGGGGACGAAGACATTAAAGTGTCTGTGGGTTTGGGTTGAAAAGCCAAAGAAAAATAAAAATAAAGAAATGTCTATATTCATTAATTTGGTTCAACCATCTTCATTCTCATTATTTACCATTAATTATTAAGTAATTTAACAATTTGAGTTTCTCTCTCTCTCTCTCTCTCTCTTATAATATCATCTGATCTGTTTATTTTGCCTTCCCATCCGTGAAAATTTAAAGTTCCTTTTTTTTTTTTTTTTTTTTTGGGAAAATTGAAGATGGAGACTGCGACTGGAGAAATCACCATCGTATGCAGCCACTGGTACGTCTCCTTGATTTATCTTTTCGGGTTTTGTTGACTTAATTTTGATTTGATCGGAGTTTTGGTTGCGTTCCGTTGGTTCCTCCTTTGTTGCTTATCGTTCGAATTCGATGATGACTTGTGTAATTCGATATTTGGGACTCGAGGTTTATTTAAAAAAAATTGGAATTGATCGAATGATTTCAAGTTGTGTTACATTGGAAGATACTACTTGTGAGCTGTTTGATTCAGTTTGGTTTCAAAATTTTCTAGATTTTTACATGTAGAATCAGTTTGGTTTGTGTCGGTGATTAGAATTGTAACAAGAGATGGTTGGATTATGCAATTATGTTATTATATACAAATATACAATCCCTTTTGCAAAATGTTTTTTTTTTTTTTTTTAATTTGTTTGGTTACCTACTAAAAGGTTGATTCATGATAAAATCAATCGTTTATGCATCAGCTTCCTTGTGTGTTGACAAGATTTTGATTGTGTTCTGTCTATCCTTATGCTTTTTTACTATTTCATTGGCTCTGTGATGGTTTGTTTAGTTTTCTACTAGAGGATTATGTGCGCTTTGTCTAGTTATTGTTGCCTCTGAGTCTGCTGAGACACTGTATTTGCAATTGCCGGATCGTTTTGTATGTTCAATTGTAGCATCTACTTGGATGGTTGATCCCTTGAGAGTGCCGTAATAAAGCTTATGCTGCGTACTGATTGTTTTAATTTTTTCAGTGACAGAGACATTCCTGCACCAAATATTGATCTGCATCGTGTACATTGTGCCCGGAATTTAGAAAAATGTAAGATTTGTGGTGATATGGTTCCCAAAAAGCATGCTGAGGAACACTTCTTGAACGCTCATGCTCCGGTACGCTGTTTTTTCTATTTCGCACCAGTCTTCGAATTGTTTTCCGTTGGATTATTTTCCACAACTATCATCATTGATTTGAAAAACATCTCTTTGTTAGCTCCATAAAAAAAAATTATATTTTGACATCCAGATTGGTTGTTTCATATAGTGGTTCTGCTCTCAAATTTTTTGTAAATGCCCCTTCAACGGGTTTTGAGCGTGTTACATTTAACAAATTAGATCACTTATGCATTGATTCGACTCATGAACTTAGTCTGTAACACAAACAGCTGGTCTTTATCAACGCTTATTCTTGAAGTGTTGTCATTTCATACTATTCTTGAGTTTTATGGTTGACAAGAACTCATGCAAAGGTTGTGACTGTTTTAATTACTAGGTCGAAATTAGTTATTGATATATAACAAGTAGGAATTTCTAAATGTTTCTGTTTTAGTCTCAGCACTTTGTATGGCTGCTAGATGACCAAAATGAAATACTTTTTTGCTTACGATATTCCGTTTGTGGTGTATTGAGAAGATAGCATGCTCGATGTGCAAAGAGACCATAGAACGTGAGGTTTTTGACAGTCATAAAGGAGAAATTTGCCCCAAGAGGATTGTAACCTGTGAGTTCTGTGAGTTTCCATTGCCTGCAGTTGACCTCGCTGAACATCAGGTATTCACTCATTCTTACTCACACATATGCCTTTTCTCTCCAACCAAAGGGTTTTCTTATCCGCTCGTTGTTTTTTTTTTTCCGAATATTAGGAAGTATGTGGCAACCGAACAGAACTCTGTTATCAATGCAACAGCTATGTCAGATTGAGAGAAAGATATAACCATGATACCAAGTGCCCTGGTACTGTGCTGAACAATGTAGAATCATCCAGGTATATATTCTTATCTGCGTTGTTTTATCTTTCTTTGATTCAAATCTACTCTTTATATTTTGGCTAAACTCATGTGCTGTAATGAATATACAGAAGGATCCCGAGAGCAGCAGAAGGAGATGGAAACGGCAGGAGACAAAGAGATGGGAACGGTGTTTCGCACAAAAGGCTTTTCTTCACGATAGCAATAACAGGGATAGCTGTCTTAATAGGATCGATGTTCTTCCAGAAGAAGTCTGAGTAGAGAGAGAGAGAGAGAGAGAGAGAGAGGCATAGGTTGTGTGTAATTCTGTAAATTTGCCTCAAATCCTTCGGACAGATTCCAAGAAAGGGTTTTCATTAATGCTTACCAAGACAGAGAGATTTGTTTGAGCTGATCACCATGAGACTTGCTTTTTTTTTTTTTTTTTTTTTTTATATATTTGGTTTCAAATAATAAAAGAGATTTCAGATTCATTTGGAGTTAAACCGAACTTAAATTTAATTACATTCGATTTTATTGATAAGATTCAAAGTTACGAGTAAAACTGTTTTTTAAGCAATGCCTTAAATACTTGAGAGAAAGAAAGACAAACGCAGTCCCACCCAAACCAAGAAGGCAAAGAAGCGTTTTTAATCAGACATTAAACGCAGTCTCTCTGTAGATTTCTTTACACGTGCGTGTGAGAACCAGGCTTCGGTGGTGATCGCGTGGGTCGAGTACTGATGAAGAGACTGGCTGATCGACTCCTGCATCGTTTCACTAACCATGAAACCGCTTCAAACGCCGGCCACCACTGTAAGTAATTTCTCGTCAATCCTTCTGGGTTTCTTCGCCCTCTGGTTTAAACTGCACGATTCGATGAACTTCGTTCACTTGAGAACGGTTCTAAAACGAAATTGTGACAGTAAAGTTCGTATTTTTAGCCCGGATGAGAAAAATAAACTTCCAAATTTGTTGTTTACATCTCTTGTTTTGAGCATTTTACTTTGTTTCTTATGACACTGTTAACTGTTGTTCTTTCCTTGTTTCATCAAATTGGGTTTGTTTATTTATTGGGGGTCTACGTATAATAAAATCCAGAAATGAAGGGACTTTAAAACTATCACAGAGTTACAGTTTATTGATTAGTAGTATATTTGCTTGATGATCGGAGGTAAGACGCCTTTGCAGTTTGTTTTTAAAGACCAGTTCTACAGATCCTATATCTATGGCCGCTTCAAAAGTCATTGTTTTACACAAACATTTATGTTCTTTGATTATCTTGTGCGGCTGCCTTCTGCCTCGTGATGATTTGATCATATTAGTCTATTTAGTTTATCTACAAGCAAAACTGTTGATTTTTTTTCTTACACTCAAAAGGGTTGACAGATCAAGGTACAAGTGGCCCTAGTCATAGAAAGGATCACAGGATGCCCTCTCAAGGTGTCAAGCTGCATATCCATGACAAATATGTAATGCAATTTTCTCAGTCTATAATGTCTCCTTTTATGTGTCTTTCCTTAAATGTGTTTTGACTGAAGACAGAAATGTTGCAGGTTGTGATGGACAATGGAATTCTCCAAGTTACACTATCAAACCCAGGTGGAATCATCACCGGCATAAAGTATAACGGTGTTGACAATGTGCTCGAAGTTCGTAATAAGGAGACTAACAGAGGGTATGAGTCATGTTTATAACTTGATATTAACTTTTACTGTTTTTATGAGAAGCCAAAATTAACCCAATGTATAGGTACTGGGACCTGCACTGGAATGAACCTGGAGGCAAGGGAATATTTGATGTGTATGTCCTCTCTATGCATTTACCTTAACAGTCGATAGGATCCTTATTCTATAGGTCTTCATCATGCTATTGGTCGTCACATCTGCTAGTGGCATTTTTCAGTATTGGTAGAGTTAAGTTGATGTATGACTCAAAACTAGTTTTTCTCTGCCTAAATGAACTTGTCCGTTGTTACTGCTGCGTCACAATCCTCTCTTGTAATTCTGTTCTCTTTTTCTTTCCTGTATATATGATGTGTACTAAAAAATGTTGGATGGTATATAATGTCTAATTTGATGGTATCTATGCAGCATCAGTGGAGTGAGTTTCAGGGTCATAGTCGAGACTGATGAACAGGTTGAGATCTCATTTCTAAGAACATGGGATCCATCCCTTGAGGGCAAGTACATTCCCCTGAATATCGATAAAAGGTCTATATTGCATGATGTATTTCCTTAAGTGAGAAACAAAAGTAGAAAAGAGACACTGACTAGATGCTCTTTCTTTCAGGTTTATAATGCTCCGTGGCTCTTCTGGAGTTTACTCATACGGCATTTATGAACACCTCAAGGATTGGCCTGGGTTTGAACTTGGAGAAACAAGAATTGCGTTCAAGCTCAGAAAGGACAAGTAATATTGTCTCTATTTCCTACGTCATTATCTCTGTCTTATTTTAAGTCTAATCGCCTTAAGATCCATTTTTTTTGCACTGAGAAGAAAACCTCAGATATTAATGATTGACTATACCATAGATCCCAAAGTAAAACATAGTGTCATTTTTCAGATATTGGGTTTGATTGCTCGTCAACACAAGTGTGTCGTTGTTTGATATCTCATATATATATTTCCCTTGCGATTCTTTTTACAGATTCCATTACATGGCTGTGGCAGATGACAGAAAAAGGATAATGCCTTTTCCAGATGATCTATGCAAAGGAAGATGTCAAACTCTAGATTACCAGGAAGCTTCTCTGCTCACTGCTCCATGTGATCCACGCTTGCAAGGCGAAGTATGAGTTCCATATTTTTTCTATCTTTTAGAAATTAGAACATTTTGATCTTTCTCATGCGTTGTTTGAGTTATTTAATATCTGCTAGTACATGAAATTGTGTATTATGGTCTATGAACTTATGCTTGCTTTGTGATGTATTGCAACTTCAAAGTTTGAATCCGGTAAATTCTGTTTCACGGACAACTAAATCATTTTTCTTTTTTCTGACAGGTAGATGACAAATACCAGTACTCGTGTGAGAATCAGGATCTCAGAGTACATGGATGGATATCCTTCGATCCACCTGTAGGATTCTGGCAAATTACGCCCAGTAATGAGTTTCGATCAGGCGGACCACTCAAACAAAACCTCACGTCACATGTTGGCCCAACCACTCTTGCAGTAAGTGTCTCTATGACAAATTTGGTGGATGTTTCAATATAATACTTAGAGTACAATATCGATCTTGGTATCAATAACGGTTATTTCAGGTGTTTCACAGTACCCATTATGCCGGAAAAACCATGATGCCTCGCTTTGAACACGGTGAGCCTTGGAAGAAAGTATATGGCCCTGTTTTCATTTACCTAAATTCCACAGCCAATGGAGATGATCCACTTTGCTTATGGGACGATGCTAAGATAAAGGTACGAGAGAAGCATATTGCCATCCCACTTGCTGAATACAAAGATAGATTTGTGGTAATGTAAGGACTCACTTAAGTGAGTTAATCTGCAGATGATGACTGAGGTTGAAAGTTGGCCTTATAGCTTTGTGGCATCTGAGGAATATCCAAAGTCTGAAGAACGTGGCACGGCCCGTGGTAGATTACTTATACGTGACAGGTACAAGTGTTATTTTGTTTCCTCATTTATATTAGTTTCCTGGATCGTCCTTTATTTTCTGTTGCTTCTGTAATATTATTCTTAAAAAGTTAATCTTCCACCGTACACTACATGTTAACATTGATTTTTGTATAGGTTCATAAGCAATGATCTGATTTCAGCAGCAGGTGCTTATGTGGGTTTGGCTCCACCTGGTGGTTCTGGTTCTTGGCAAATTGAATGCAAGGTGATTTCTTCCTACTCCATTCTTAACTATTTGCAATAAGCAGCAAAAAAAAAAAAGGAAGATTGGTTGAAAGGTAATCAAGAAAGAGCTCTATGAATAAAACAAATGAATTGTTTGCCAATCAGGGATACCAATTTTGGGCGGTAGGGGATGAGGCTGGCTATTTCTCAATAGAGAACGTGCGTCCTGGCGAGTATAATCTCTATGCCTGGGTCCCCGGTTTCATTGGAGATTACCATAATGGCACAATTGTTTCTGTGAATTCAGGTTAGTTCTATCAAATTAATTAGTTTACTCTATATCAGCCAATTCTTGATGGACATAATAACAACACAGGGTGCAAGATTGAAATGGGTGATATCGTTTATGAACCTCCGAGAGATGGACCTACCCTATGGGATATTGGTATCCCTGACCGAAAAGCTTCTGAGTTCTTTATCCCAGATCCTGATCGCACGCTTGTAAACAGGGCTTTAGTCCATCATCAAGACAGGTTTATTAGCTTACATCTTTGTGAACCAAACTACTTGTATGTGTGAATAGAACTAAACACTGCTTCATTATTATCTGCAGGTTCAGGCAATATGGGTTGTGGAAGAGATACACAGATTTGTATCCAAATGATGACCTTGTTTACACTGTTGGTGTAAGCGATTATCGCAGAGACTGGTTCTTTGCTCAGGTTCCCCGGAAGAAAGGAGACGTGCATGAAGGAACAACTTGGCAGATTAGGTTTAAACTTGAAAACATTGATCAAAAGACGAATTACAAACTGAGAATCGCCATAGCATCTGCAACCTTAGCCGAGTTGCAGGTAAACATGAAACTTCATTTTAACAGAGATGATGTAAGTTAAGACTGTAAAGTTTTGTTGACATTTTCTGTTTGCAGATTCGAGTCAATGATGCGGAAGCAGTCCGCCCTCTCTTCACAACTGGACTCATTGGAAGAGACAATTCAATAGCAAGGCATGGGATCCATGGGGTTTACATGCTGTATGAGGTGAACATACCAGGAAACCGGCTTGTGCAAGGTGATAACACTATATTCCTGAGACAGCCAAGATGCAATGGTCCCTTCCAAGGGATTATGTACGACTACATTCGTCTTGAAGGCCCTCCATAACTTACTCTGGAATTACATAGCATAGTATATGTATTGATGTACGTATATCGAATATATCAATTGACACTGACACGAACGATGTAACAACTGAATAATATTGATATGCAAACCTTAAAGACCAAAATTCTGACAATATCAATACTGAACCTAAGGCTTAATAAGTAGAAAAAAGCCACTGAAAATGTTCTCTTAAGCACAAATCAAGACAAGGGGGTTGACTAGCGAGTGAACTACTTTATGCTACATCTTCCCTGCAACTTGCTCTGCAGAACTCTTCTTCATGAGTCCCTTGTTACAAAGCTCATTAAGCAGCTCCAGAGCTTCCTTTGCCATACCTTCATAAGCTATGCCTTCTATCAGAATCGTGTATGATGTCTCAGTCGGTTTACACCCTCTATTGATCATATAAACCAAGAAATCGATGGCACGATCCGTTTGCCTAGTCTTACAGAGTCCTAGCATTATAGAGTTAAAGGTGACAGCATTTGGCCTAACGCCCATCCGCTCAAACTCATGGAAAAACTTTATGGCTTCATCTACTTTCCCTTCTCTACTTAAACCACCAACAAGAGAGGAATAGGTGATAGTGTCAGGCTTTAGATCTTTCGCACGCATCTCGTCAAGCAGTTTAATCGCTTTGCCTGTTTTACCTGCTTTTGCAAGCCCATCAATGACAGTATTATAAGTGATTAGAACCGGAGAACATCCCTTGCTACTAAGCTGATTGAGTATCTCAACCGCATCTTCAACTTTCCCGTCTTTGCACAAAGCAGTTAGCATAGTGTTGTATGTCACAATGTCCGGGTAACAACCACGAGAGACCATTCTCTCCAAATACTCGATAGCCCTATCCATCTTTTTCTCCTTGCAAAACCCGTGAAGCAGCGGGTTGTAACTCAAAGAGTTCGGCTGGCATCCATGATTAGGCATCTTTTCCAAAATGTCAATTGCTCTCCCAAGCAAACCTTTTCTACACAAGAAATTAATCAAGATATTGAAAGTGACAACACTTGGTGAAAAGCCTTTACGAAGCATATCAGCAAGAAGCTTCTCTGCGTCCATCCATCTCCCGGTACTACACATACTCCTCAGAATTATGTTATGTGTAATAACATTTGGTTCACATCCAGAAGACGGCATGTCATTCAAAAACTGAATCGCCTCATCCAACCTCCCCTCTTTACAAATACCGTTCACGAGAACGTTATAAGTGACAACATCTGGTGTACATCCTCTATCCCTCATTTCATCAAGAAGCTTCATGGCCTGTCCAACACCACTATCTCTACAAGTAGCTTCGATCAATATAGTGTAAGTAATCACATCAGGATAACAGTCTCTCTGAAGCATCCTATTAAGAACCTCCATGGCTTGCTTAAGTTTCCCACTGTCGCAAAGAGAACGCAAGATGGTATTGTAAGTGACAACATCAGGGGAAACACTCATCCTATCGAGAACAGATAAAGCATTACTAATCTCCCCAGCTTTACAAAACCCACTAATCATAACATTGTAAGTTATAACATCAGGAACAGCACCAGAGCCTTCAAGAATCTCCAAGATCTTTGCGGCTCTCCTCGTCTTACCCATCCTACAGAACCCGCGGATCAATGTCGTGCAAGGAATGATATCGGGAACATTACCGTGGTAAACCATGTTCTCCAGAAACTTAAACCCTTCCTCTAACTCACCGGTTCTAACCATCCGACGCAAATGGTTGTTACTCTCGACATCTTCTAACACAAAAGACGAATTCGCAGTGCTGAAATGGCCATTACCGTTACCGTTACCATTGCTATGCCCAGAGGCAGAATAAGTTTCGAACTTTTGAGCTCTACCATTAAGACCGGAACTCTCAACCTTGGAGGCCGCCGCGAAAACAAGAACAAGTCGATTCCTTTTTCGTGACCCGAGAGAGACTTTAGACCTAATAGTACCAGTGGTACGACCTGAGACGTCAAGCTTGTTACTTCGTTTACACTCGCGATGAAATTGTTGAATCAAACAAAATCCTTCTTGTACACTGCTTGTGGACACCATCAAATCCATATGTAGAGATATATATAACAACAAAATCTTCCCTACAGAAACGAAAGCAAAGTTCGGAAACTTAGAAAAACTAAACTTAATCCTCTCTAAGCAAAAGACATCGAATAAGAAATCTCAGAGTTAGAGGAGAACAGAGGAGGCGGGTTGAAGCAGGAAGCAGTGTGTGAAAGGATATGGCACTGTTTTGTTCTTTTTGGCGTTTTGTGAAATTTGGGCCTTTATTACAAGTTTTTTACTCATAAATTGGGCCCAAATTACATAAATTTGGTTCGGTGCGAACCGCTCTAAAATTCAAAATCCTTGGTTCTGTTCTTAAAATTCAGATAACCAGAACTCGAACCGTTTTTACATGAAGACTCCATATAAACAATTTGGTTTTTTCATGAAAGTTACATCTGCAATTGTTTGTTATAAAACGAAAAATACGTAACAAAACCTAACCGTTCGTAGAAGAGACGTAAGTAAAAGCCTTGAAAGTAAGTTGAAAGTTGAAACACACAAATGTCGTCGAACACTAACAACCGAAGTGTTTTGACGACAAAGTCAAGATAATTATTCTCCCACTATACCCTCTGCTTTATCTCCCGTCCAAGGCAACATAAGTTCTCCTAATCGAATCTATCTATATATATACACTTATACGTATTAGAAAAAAAAATATGTACCTCTACTTTGAGGTTAACATCAAAACCCATAAGACATTTCATCAATGTCGTCTGTTAGGCTGCAGTTGCATGATAAGGGAAATCATGTTGGTTTACTCTTAACTCTTTCTCATCATGATCTTCTCTATGTCCATTTTAGCTGCAGATAACAAGAAAGACTGAAACTTTTTTTATTGCTTGTGAATGTATGGTTGGTTCCAGGTGGTGATGGATAATGGCATTGCACGGGTTACATTATCAAAGCCTGATGGTATCGTTACGGGAATTGAGTATAATGGCATTGATAACTTGCTTGAGGTTCTTAATGAAGAAGTCAACAGAGGGTAATGGAATATATATGATCCTTGTTTTTCCTAAGTTTTTTTTTTCAATTTGGAGTATGCATTGTCTCTGTTTTACTGTCTTATAACCTTTATTATATTAGATTGGATACCGAGCAAAGTCAGTTTCTTGCGTTTAACCGTGCCAAGACTCAATCAAGATTGCCTAAATTAGTAAATGGGTGCTCTGAAACCAATGACTAGAGTCTTAAGATTCCATTAAGAACATACACACACAGTTATTGCATACATCTCTCTGTTTCTTTGGTTTATATTTCATAAGTTTCGTGCCAAAAGTTTTCATTTGGATATAAAACGTAAAAGTATTCTTCAGGTATTGGGATCTCGTTTGGGGAGGAATAGGAACCGCTGGTGGATTTGATGTGTAAGTCTTCTATGCTAGTTTAACGCCAAAATAAGATTTTATCACAAAATTGCAGTTTGATCCCATAAAACCAACTACAAGGGTTAAATAAAGTTCAAAGGATGCTAATGTATATAAATACTATTTTCTTTTGGGACCAGAATCAAAGGAACAAACTTTGAAGTAATAATGAAGAACGAAGAACAAATTGAGCTTTCTTTCACAAGAAAATGGGATCCATCACTAGAAGGCAAAGCAGTCCCTCTAAACATTGACAAAAGGTACTTCAGTCTGTCTTTTGAGAAGCATAATGTTCATATTTCATGTTTTCAGATTGTGTGACTTGAATAAGTTACTGTCGAATATAGATTTGTTATGCTTCGTGGGTCATCAGGATTCTACACTTACGCCATCTACGAGCATTTCAAAGAATGGCCTGCTTTCTCACTTGCTGAAACCCGAATTGCCTTCAAGCTCAGAAAAGAGAAGTAAGCAAAAACAAAACTCACTCCTTCACTTCCTAAACGTCTTTCTAAGCTAAGTTCTTGTATTAATTTAAACTGAGATTGCAGGTTTCACTACATGGCAGTAACGGACGATAGGCAGAGATTCATGCCATTGCCTGATGATCGGTTACCTGACAGAGGCCAAGCTCTGGCTTACCCTGAAGCTGTTCTACTTGTTAATCCTGTAGAGCCTCAATTCAAAGGAGAGGTAAAATGTTATTCAATTTGCTTCCTTGTCAAGATTACTAAAGAGAAGTTGTTAAGCTTTGCTTTTAACCTTGTTTTCTTCCGGTTTAAGGTTGACGATAAGTACCAATATTCATGTGAGAACAAAGACATTACTGTCCACGGATGGATATGCACAGAGCAGCCGTCGGTTGGTTTCTGGCTCATAACTCCTAGCCATGAGTATCGAACCGGTGGACCTCAAAAACAGAACTTGACATCTCACGTTGGACCTACAGCTCTTGCTGTAAGTCCATACAGATTAATATAAAATGCTTTCCTTTAAACTTGTTATAAACTTATAAATGTAGACAAGAAGTTTAACGCTGGATCCTCAGGTATTTATGAGTGCACACTACACAGGGGAAGATCTAGTGCCAAAGTTTAGTGAAGGAGAGGCATGGAAGAAGGTGTTTGGACCTGTTTTCGTCTATTTAAACTCTTCTACTGATGATGATAATGACCCTCTTTGGCTCTGGCAAGATGCTAAATCTCAGGTCCCTCTTTTTATCTTGTTTTATTAGACTAACTAATCAAACATTATTATATTATATTCATTTCCTAATTTGAGAAAAAATTTCATTCTCAGATGAATGTGGAAACTGAAAGCTGGCCTTACAGTTTTCCAGCTTCAGATGACTATGTGAAAGCAGAGCAACGTGGTAATGTTGTTGGCAGACTTCTCGTTCAAGACAGGTAAACTACTAAGTGAGCCTCATTGATTATAATGTTACTACCACAAATATATCATATTATGTGGTTGTTAACACTAATTTACCAAAATTCACATATATGCATCCAATAATTTATGTTTGTAAGGTACGTAGATAAAGATCTCATTGCAGCCAATAGAGGTTATGTTGGTTTGGCTGTGCCTGGAGCTGCTGGTTCATGGCAAAGAGAATGCAAGGTGATTTTGAAAAGTACAAGATAAAAAAGCCAATAATGCATGTAGAAATGGAAATGTTTTTCTATGAACATTTCTTTTGATTCTTGCAGGAGTATCAATTTTGGACAAGAACAGATGAAGAAGGATTCTTTTACATAAGTGGAATACGGCCAGGACAATACAATCTCTATGCATGGGTTCCTGGTTTTATCGGCGACTACAAATACGATGATATTATCACCATCACCCAAGGTCCTTTACTTCTTTTCTTGCTTTTCATTAGTTCCCCAATACATTTTGTTTTATTTTTGGTTACAGTTAAACCCAATATAATATGTAGTTAACATACTTCATAGTATATGTGCAGGTTGTTATATATATGTGGAAGATCTTGTATATCAACCTCCAAGAAATGGAGAAACGTTATGGGAGATTGGTTTTCCAGATCGATCCGCAGCCGAGTTTAATGTTCCTGATCCGAATCCAAAATATATCAACAAACTTTATCAAAATCACCCTGACAGGTTTTGAGATATACATACATGCATTATGCATACAAATCTTAATACACTACTAAATGAACTAAACTGAAATTCTTATATCTTGTAGGTTCCGTCAATATGGAATATGGGAAAGATACGCCGAACTATATCCGGATAAAGACTTGGTATATGTAGTTGGCTCTAGTGACTATAGAAAGGACTGGTTTTACGCCCAAGTTACTAGGTTCTTCTTTCTCATCATCCCTCTAGCCTGATCATATATTTTTCTTGAACTACGTTTTTCTCTCTAACAAAGATTGTTACAATTTCGTTTCTTAGAAAAAAGGATAACAAAACATATCAAGGAACAACATGGCAAATCAAGTTCGAACTCAAAAACATTGATCAGAGTCACTCCTATACTTTACGAGTAGCCATTGCATCCGCTACTTTTTCCGAACTCCAAGTAGGTGTATATTAACCAATCCATGTCGTTCCTTTTTGTACATTTTAACATCAACAAAAAAAAGTCTGACAAAATGAAATGAATCTTGACTCGAAACTTGGGGATGAAGATACGTGTGAACGATGCAAATACAAGCCCGTTGTTCACAAGCGGACTGATCGGGAGAGACAACTCGATAGCTAGACATGGAATACATGGATTGTACTGGTTGTTCAATGTGGACGTGGCTGGCTCTAAGCTTGTTGAAGGCGAGAATACATTGTTTCTCACACAGCCAAGGTCCACAAGTCCTTTCCAAGGGATCATGTATGATTACATCCGATTTGAAGCTCCCAGCTAATCAAATTTAATTTTCTGGCAAACATTGTTTTAGAAAGTATAACCAAATATAATTTAAAATGTTTGTTTGCCTGATTCGATTCTTTGTTTACATACAATGCATTTCAATTTTTTTCAATTTTCTTCAACTACTAATAATTATAAAATTAACAGTTCTTGTGCCCTCAATTAAGGATCCTCATATAGAGCTTAAAACAGTGCAAAGTCAATTTGAACATAAAACAAAACAGAGTTCAAGAGTCAAGCTAGAAAGATAATGTGTCTCTATACACAAAACCAAAGTAGCATTTAAAACACAGCAGGAAGCTAGCTACTCTCTAAGGACCAGGAACTAGTAGTTAATTATCTTCTGATGACGTATCGGAATCCACACCAAAATCTTCGATAGGGTACTTGCCATCAAACAGCTCTGTCCAACGCCATATCAATTCTGCAACAGTAGTAGGAGGCACTTGGTCTAGTGGCAAGTCATCAGGGACTGTTAAAAAAACATGGTAACCTCTTTCTGTCAGAGCTTCAAGAACATAGAAAAACTCGGTGTTTTCCTCTGGGATGTCTTTGGCAACTACGATAAAAATTCCTCTATCGGCAGTAGGATTCTTGAATGCCCAGTGAAGCATGTCCAATAGCATCTTATTGAGTCTCGCACATTTTTCAACCGTTTCGTGTACGATCGAGATTTTGGCCATGCGAAATCTCCCCAGCTCTTCCGGAGTTTTGTCGCCAACATAAGCATAGATTGACGTTTCAAGATCAACATAACCCTCGATGTCAATAACTCGTTTGACGTTACGATAAAACGAACACAAATCGCGACCCTTAGGGACTGGGAAATCCTCCACGTCCCAGAAGACGCGTGTGTTACCATCTGCGAACGCATATTAAACAATAATATTAAGATTACGATCACGATTAGATTCGATCAATTTGGAGAGCAAGAGATATAGATATCTTACAGGTGTACGTTAATCTGGACATGCTTTCTATCTCTACCGGAGGAGATTTGAGAAACTTACAAGGAAAACAAAAAAAAAGATTGAAAATTTTAGGGTTACATCTATATATGGTTGGTCAACGTACGTTGAGGCTTGTTTAGTAACTTTGGTAAACATTACTTACCATACGACGACGTTGAACAAGCAAAAGGCATGAACGATATACATTTTATTTTTTTCCAATGGCAACATAAACCTTTTTAGTTTCAAAAGTGTGTGGTCCATCCATCATTGGTTAATTAAGTTTGTTTGAAAGGTCAACAAGCTAGCCTCTTAATTATCTGAAACTAAGCCATAAGAGTTGGTGAGCATGAATTTGATTTGCAAAGAAGAGTGATATATTTTCTTAAATTAATCATATTATAAAAACAAGACACGAGGATCCGAACAGAGCAAACGTAATTAAAACAGTGCAAGATCAGTTGGAACATAAGGAAGTTATGGGAATAAGATCTCCTCCCTCTAGTAGGCTTGTCCAACGCCAAGCAAAGTTAACATAAGGAAGTGCCACTTCTTTTGGGTCGTACACATCAGGCAAAACCAACAAGACATTGTAATTTGCATAATTCACACTTTGAAGAAGACCGTGGAACTCATTATCTTCCTTGATGTTTTTTGCGACTACCATAAAAGTTAATGGTATACGATGGGGCTCGTGATTGTCCGATGCGACCAAAGCAAAGTCTACTAATATCCTAAAAAGCCTCCTAAATTTATCCCCTGGAAAAAAAATGCATATATATTACCATTCATCTTAGAGACACAAACCTACAATATATTATTAATATATAATATAAGCATATGTTATTGAGTAAAAAGGAAAAACTCACTTTTCGCTACGAAGGTGATTCTCACTCTCGAGAGGATTGTCTTCAGGATCCTTCTCAGTTCTCACCATAAGCCGTGATTGTCACCTCACCTTTATAACCGTATCTCCTAAGAAGAGAGTCAATAATTTCACGTATACTGCGATTCTCAGGGACTGGGAAATCATTCACATCCCAGAAGACGTGTACTTCACCATCTGCGTCGGACACACGTACGCAATAAACAATTACGAAACTGAAGGAAAATAAGAAAAAGTTTGATGCGATCGATCGGCTTGGCTAGTTTAGCATGACAGATGAAATCTAATCCAAATAGTGAAAAAAAAAAAAACAATTTCGAGCAAGAGATTCAGATCTTACTGGCGAATTCTTCTCTGGCCATTCTTTTAACGGAGATCGAGAGGAGAACGTAGTAGAAAATTAGGGTTTAGATGTTATATATGGACCAAAGCGTTAGCCCTTCTTAGCCTAGTTGCCACACGTGTTGTTTAAATGTTTAAGGTTAATTAAGAACAAAGAGATTACTTTTTAACCCAAGTCGGCAAGTCGTCATACATTTGTCGAGTACTCAGCTATATTTAGCGTTTTGGTCAAACAGGAATGAGGGTGTTAAAACCAACCGCAGGCAACAAAGAAAATCTACTCTAACTGAAGAACTTCTTATTCTATGTGAACCAACTTCTATTATTTACACACCGCAAACTCCAAGATTCGATCGGTGTTTCAATCAGTTTGATACGCAATTGGAATTAATTAATCTAGGTGTGTTATGCAGTCTATATTTTCTTCAACTAGTAATAATTATATATATATATCAGTTGCCCGGCCCCTCTCAATCAAGGATAATGTGAAAATAATTAACTCAGATACACAAATCCAAAGTATTATTTTAAAACGCAGAGAAAGCTAAGCTACTACTTGTGAGAACGACCAGCTTCATTCAGTACTTGTCTTCGTACGTTTCTCCTGAAGAGGACAATCGGCATCATCATCACTTTCGGAATCCGGATCAAAAGCAGCTTTGATAGGGTACTTGCCATCAAACAGCTCTGTCCAACGCCATGCATGTCAACTCTGCAGGACCAGCTGGTGACAGTTGTCCTAGTGGGAAGTCATCAGGCACTGTACAGAAAACATGGTAACCTCTTTCTGCCAGGATTCCAAGAACACGGCCAAACTCCGTGTCTCCCTCTGGGATGTCTTTTGCAACTATGAGTAAAATTGCTTGATTAGGGTTAGGATTCTGGAATGCCCACGCAAGCATGTCAAATATCATCTTAGAGAGTCTCGACCGTACTTTTTTCAACATTTACGCATACGAACGGGATCTTGGCCATGATAAAGAGCGCCTCCTTCTCTTCCGGAGGTTCGTCGCCAACATAAGCAAAGATTGACAGGTCGTAACCAACATAACTCTCCATCTCAAGAGAGTCTTTGACTTTTCTACGCGTGTGTTAGCAGCTGCGGAACGCATATATATTATAATTAATTAAACAATTATAAGATTACGATCAATAATTTCGATCAATTTGGATCAAATTAAGAGATAATAGTTATCTTAATTACCGTTGTATAGTGGTGTGTCCAGCATGCTTTCTATCTCTACCAGATGAGACATTGAGAAACTTACGATTGAAAATTTTAGGGTTACAAGGGAGAAGATGATTCGGAATCTTGTTATCATCAAGTGTTTTGCTAGATTACGATTCTACCCCTGAGGCTAGTTTGAATATTTCCAGTGGCAACACATAACCTTATTGGGCCTGAAAAGTGGAGAAGAAGATCAACAAAACAATCTAGACTAACCATCTGAAACTAAGCCATATCACAACAAAATTAGAAACTGTAACTAGACCAGCTTGGTTAGTCAGTCTATCACAACTAGCAAAAGTGTTTGCGGTTAATTTTGATCTAGTGTGTGATGATAATTAATAGAAGGGTGTTAAGATAGACTGACATTTATTTTTCAAATGGGTTATATGGTTGGGAAGAAAGATAACATGAAATTTTCATGCACAAAAACCACCAGAGCCTTTTCAAAAATCAAAAAAGTATCGATCATTTTGATCTAAAACGAACGACATTACTTTAGATATGGATTCTAGCATCACCATATCATCATCATCATCGTACCTATCACGTTCATAATCACCAGATAAACTCTTGTTTCCCAGCTCGATCTAATAGGGCGAGTAATTCGGTTTCGGGCATAGCTAGGATCTTCTCCCTTTAGTAGTTCTGTCCAACGCCAAACTAAGTTAACAAAAGGAAGTTGCACTTCTTCTGGGTGGCACACATCAGGGACTACTAATAAGACATTGAACCTTATAGAATTCACGTTTCGTAGAAGATGGAAGAACTCGGTATCTTTCTTGATGTTTTCTGCGACTACCATCAAAGTTAATGGTGGAAGATGGGGCTCATGATTGTCCGCTGCGGCCAAAGCAAAGTCTACTAATATCTTATTAAGCCTCCAATATTTATCCCCTGGTAAAAATCATTCATCTTTAGATTGTAGAGACTAGAGACACATACATACGAAATCATAATACACAATATAAACATATGTTCTGAGTAAAAAAAAAAAAAAGGAAAAACTAACTTCTTTGTACGAATTTGATTCCATTCTCCAGAGGATTGTCTTCAGGATCCGCACCATAAGCCGTGATTGACACCTGATCACCTTTATAACCCCGTCTCCTAAGAACAGAATCAATAATTTCACGTATACTGCGACCCTTAAGGACTGGGAAATCCTTCAAATCCTAGAATACGCGTACTTCACCATCTGCGAGGTTTAAGAAAAAATTCAATTACGAAACAGAAGAAAAAAACAAAACAAAAAAAAGGTTCGACTCGATCGATCGGTTAGCTAGTTTAGCATGACAGATGAAATCTTTTATCCAGATAAAGGCAAACAATTTCGAGCAAGAAATTCAAATCTTACCTCTGAATTTTCTGCGCATTTTTTCATTGGAGATCGAGAGAAGAAGAAGATAAAAAGAAAAAAAGTTTAGGGTTTATATAGCTCTTGCGCTGCAGATATATATATATATATATATATATATATATATATATATTAATGTGTAAGAAAGCCATAATTATAGGAATTTTAATGGAAACCAGTATATTTGTTCTAAAATTTTATTTTGAAAATAATCTTCTAATATCTGACTAAAATAAATAAATTCTTGGGTTAGTGTTTTAGGATTAAGAAAATGACTTTATTTAAAACTTTAAGGGTTAAGTTTGAAAAAGTTTATTGATTTATTTTGTAATTTATAAGTAGTAGAGATTTAAATTTATAAGTAAATAGATAAAAAAATATTTTGTAAATGTAAAGTCAATATATATATATATATATATAAATGATTTTAAATTTATAAGTAAATGAATTAAATAAATAAAACCTACAATTTTCCTACAACTAATTATTTTGAAGTAAGTTGGTAGAAAACATTTCTTCAATTAGTAGGAATTTGGTAGGAAACATATTTCGTAAAAAATTGGAAGGAAAACGTTTCTACGAGTTTCCTACTAAATATCTTCAGTATATGTTTCGTAGGAAATTGGAAAGAAATATTCCTACCAAATTTCTAACCCCTCTTTTCCTATTTAATTCGTTCCATTTTCCTTCAAAATTTTCTACGATGTTATGTTTTGAAAAATTTTGTAGGAAATTTTCTACGGATTTCTTACGATTAAATTTCGTAGGAATTTTCCTCTCAATTTTCTTCGACAACTGTTTTTCGTAAAATAATTGTAAGTTTTTGGTAGGAAATTTGTCTTACCAAAATTTTGGTAGGAAATTTAGTAGGATTTCAGCATGTTTTCTTGTAGTAAATTTAGTAGGATTTCAGCATGTTTTCTTGTAGTGTATTTGTTGTTTTAGTTGAATGATTGAGATCTTGTGCATGCAGACGACTACTTTCTTTTCAACCGTTCGATCTCATCACGTGGTTTATTTAGTTTCCATTCTAACCTTACATGTAATTTTACTTGATTTCCATCACTCTTTCGGAAAGTATAACCAAATTTGATCTAAAATGTTTGTTAGTTGCCTAATTCAATCAATAAAGGGAATATGGATGAAAAATATATATTTTACAAAGACAAGTGAAAAAAGGTTGAAAAATAAACCAGTAAATTATGATACATTTAATTCTTTAGGCTAGTTAAAAAAGTCTTTTAATATACTAATTTATCTTAGAAATAATTTATAGTAACATAAATGGTATGAAATATTTTTCTTATAGTACTTTTTTGATTACTTAAAAAAAGGATTTTGACTGTTATTCAATTTTGCAAACAATCTTATAGAAAGGGAAAAGATTAAGAGAAAATCAGATACATACGAATTATCTGATGGTTACATCACAATATAATTAAGACACATGAATCTTGACTTTCCAGTTTTAATAACTTCTTAGAATGGTGCTCAATCTATATCCTTTTGATCAAGTCTTTAATTTTTCCTTTGACAAATTAATAAATGGAAGATTATCTCGAGGGTTGAAATGAGATCTAAATAAATAACTACTAAACTTAATTATTAGTTGACTGTTTTGCAACCAAATTATCAAATTCGTTTCTCTTCTAGTAAGAATCATCTCAATGTTGTGTTTTTGAAAACAATCCTTATTTTTCCTGGCTGTATTGTCAAAATTTCAGACTCCAGATCAACTCTTGAAAGGTTAGTGACATTATGGTTCGTTCTTGGTATACAGACATATGAAGAATATAGAGATGTAGTTGACTCATCTGTTTGATTAATTTCATCGATAAAGACTTTTTCTGTTATAAAATGTGAAAATTAAACCCGTGAATAGTGTTCGTTGGAAATTATTTGGGTAAGCATTTGGTGAACAACCTGTTAAAAAAGTCTTCATATATACCTCTTCGATCTGCATATTTTTTTAAAATGAATGTTTGTGTTTTCCCTAACTCCAATCAACCACCGAAGCAGCCGCATACAACTTTTGCTTCAAGCATCAGCATTCGTTATATTCCCTTATCTTGTTCGTGTGCATTTTTTGCATATTTATTATACATCTACCACAAAAGCTATAGAGCATACCAATACTTATAAAGTGGTGTCACTGTCAAGAACCGAACCACTTTCAGGTAAATCGGATGTTACGGTGGTTTGGTACATTTTCGTTTAGAAATCTTCCGAGTAGGCTAAGTATTTGTTGGGGAAAAGAAAAGAAAGACAAGATGTATTATTGGGAGTGGTTGCTTTGTACGAATCGTAGCACGTGATACAACTATTGCATTCATAAGTATGTATACCATGTTCAACATCATACTTTTTGAGTCTGAATCATTTTTTTTTACGAGTTTTGGTTCATGCCTCTACATGGGATTGGAATAAATCTTAATATTTCTTGATGGAATGATTTGTTTATTTTCTATACTTATTTTAATGAATTTTACAATACGCCAATAAAGTCTGGGTCATACAGTAATATGAAGAAAAAAGGAATTCTTTGTTTATAGCAGAAGAAAACTTTTGATGTTGCCTGACCATTAAACTTACTTCTCTCTTTTTTTTTTTCTCTATGTTTCTTTTTTATTAGTTCACATGTTCGTATGTTTTACTTTTTGTCTCTTATCATTTGTCCCCACTTGAAAGTTTTTGTGTGAGTAATGGATTTCTTATTAGAAGAAAACCTATATAATGATTTTATTGTGTGTCATAATATAAACAACGACTCTTCTTTCTTTCTTTCTTTCTTTCTTACTTGCCTCGTCTGTACAACTTCATTTGTCTTATTACGTTTGTGGACAGATTTCGAGAAAGCTCCAAGACAAATACGCTGATTTAATCATGTTTCTGTTCTCTTCACATGTGTTCAAGCTCGTGACGACCAAAGGTACGCATCACAGAAGAAAATATCATTACAATTTCTTTTAGTTAGATTATTTATAAATATTTGACCTTTGTGTGTTTTACATGATAAGAACCTAATTGCTAACAAAAGTGATGGTATGTATGTTGGTGAAATATAATAGATTACCGGAGACACTTATTGAAACAGAGAGGATGGGTTATTGCTTTGATCATGTTCATGTCTTTGTTTGAAACTGCAATCTCCCAAAATCAAAGTCCTGAGCCAGAATCAACACAAGTCTTGCAGTTACATTACCAAGATCGACATGTACGTAGTCTCTTTACGTTTTTTTTTCTTTTAACTAATCAAGATTCTTGTAAATTACGTTTACTTTAAAGACACATCTTTAATAGATAACAAAACCGTTACGCTCTTAGTTTGTTGCTTTCTTGATGTACAAGTCACGTAGATCTTTTCCTAAACCCTAAACTATGACCATGATTGCAGGTGGTAATGGACAATGGAATTTTTCAATTAACTTTGTCAAATCCTGAGGGATTTGTCACCGGGATCCAGTATAACGGTATCGAAAATGTGCTAGCGTATGACGGCAAAGAAAATGATAGAGGGTAAATCTATATATGTATATGTATGTAGCTGCTCTGATGCGAGTGTATAAGCTCTAATTGATCTGATGTCTGCAGTTACTGGGACGTAGTGTGGAACTTTCCTGGAAAAAAAACCAAAAAGACCAAAGGCACATTAGACCGGTAAAGATTATGTTACATTTTAATCATACCAAATGTGAAATGACACTTAATTAGTTGGATTACTTAACTGCAGGATTGAAGCAACAAAGATGGAAGTGAAGACGCAGAACGATGAACTGATAGAGCTATCTTTTTCAAGGACATGGAATACATCTTCAACCACTGCTGTTCCAGTGAATATAGACAAGAGGTAACTAACTAGTCACAATGTCACATCTGTATATATCTAAATAAAAGCTTGTTTTTTTGTTTTGCTTTGGAATCTATATTCAGGACTGTCAATATTGATGGGATTTGAGTTTGATTTTTAGGTTTGTAATGTTGCGAAACTCGTCGGGGTTCTACACTTATGCCATCTTCGAGCGGTTACAAGGATGGCCTGCTGTTGAACTCGATAATATCCGGTTTGCTATTAAGCTAAACAAGGACAAGTTTCATTACATGGCGATTTCAGATGACAGGCAGAGGTACATGCCTTTGCCAGATGATCGAATCCCACCTCGAGGTCAACCTCTTGCTTATCCCGAGGCGGTTAGACTTCTCGACCCTATCGAGCCTGAGTTTAAAGGAGAGGTATAAATTCAAATTCTTTTCGAAAATATTTAAGCTTGAAAACAGAGGAAACAGAGAATATAAAAACAGAGGAAACAGAGGATTAAAGTCTATTTATCTTATAGGTTGATGACAAGTATGAGTACTCAATGGAGAGTAAAGACATAAAAGTACATGGATGGATAAGCACAAATGATTCAGTTGGTTTCTGGCAAATCACTCCAAGCAACGAGTTCCGATCTGCTGGACCTCTGAAGCAATTCCTAGGCTCCCATGTCGGTCCAACCAACCTCGCGGTGAGCAATAGGTCTCAACATAAGTCGATTCATGATTTGGATGGAAGATGAATGATAATTTATGTGTGTGAAATGGAACAGATATTTCACAGCACTCACTATGTTGGAGCAGATTTAATCATGAGATTTAAAGAAGGTGAAGCATGGAAGAAAGTATTCGGACCAGTCTTTATTTATCTCAACTCTTTTCCTAAAGGAGTTGATCCTCTCTTGCTCTGGCATGAAGCCAAGAACCAGGTCAGTCATACATCTACTACACACACATTCATGTGCATATGTAAGAACAAAAGAGCTGAACGATAGATATGGTTGTTGTTTCAGACAAAGATTGAAGAAGAGAAGTGGCCTTATAGCTTCACAGCTTCAGATGATTTTCCTGCATCTGACCAAAGAGGATCTGTTAGCGGTAGATTACTCGTAAGAGACAGGTACACTAGTTGCTTCATTTATCCCTTGAAACTACCTCGTTTATGACGTAACAGATTCCTAAGTGATAGTTTTTTTTTCCTAACAGATTTATACGTAGTGAGGATATACCTGCAAATGGTTCCTACGTGGGATTGGCTGCACCAGGAGATGTTGGCTCATGGCAAAGAGAATACAAAGTAATTTTAACTCTATTCATATACTCATTCTCCTTCTTGTTAATTAACATTAATTCGATTAGTGATAAGTTTTTGTCTTAATTACATTAACAGGGTTATCAGTTCTGGTCAAAAGCAGACGAAAACGGATCTTTTTCTATCAATAATGTGAGAAGTGGTCGTTATAATCTCTATGCATTTGCTCCTGGATTCATCGGTGATTACCACAACGACACCGTTTTTGATATTTCTCCAGGTTCGAATACTTGTATTTACCACAACGACTGTTTTGTATATATGTACATCATTCTGACAAAGAGTGTAACACTGGAAACAGGCTCAAAGATTAACCTAGGGGACTTGGTGTATGAACCTCCTAGAGACGGTTCAACTCTATGGGAAATCGGTGTGCCAGACCGAACCGCTGCAGAGTTCTACATTCCTGACCCTAATCCAACCTTTGTAAACAAACTATACTCAAACCGTTCTGATAAATACCGACAATACGGATTGTGGGAACGGTATTCAGAACTGTACCCCGACGAAGATATGGTCTACAATGCTGATGTTGATGATTATTCTAAGAAATGGTTCTTCATGCAAGTCACAAGGTTAGTTTGTTACTCTTTTAAATTCAAAACACTATGAAACTTTGTTTAAAGTATAAAACATTGGATTTGTAGGAAGCAAGCAAATGGAGGATATAACGGTACAACATGGCAGATCAGGTTTCAATTCGACGATAAAATGAAAAACTTAACCGGAAACTTCACATTACGAATTGCTCTAGCTACATCAAATGTAGCAGAACTGCAGGTGCAAATCTGAAGTTGCATTGACACTCTTTTTTCTCTATGAGAAATGTGAAAATATTCATTTGTTTCTTTGGTAATCTTTTTGCAGGTTCGGGTCAACGATCCTTCTGCAAATCCTCCATTGTTCACGACCGAGCAAATAGGAAGGGATAATACAATTGCAAGGCATGGTATTCATGGACTATATTGGTTGTACAATGTGAATGTGCCTGATTCTTCTCTTCGCCTAGGAAACAACACCATATATCTAACTCAACCCCTCGCCACGAGCCCTTTTCAAGGACTCATGTATGATTATATTCGTCTAGAATGTCCTGATTCCATCAATTATATTACAAGATCATAGAGTTGTTTTCAGTTTTCCCTTATAAAGTTGGTGATTAATATGAAGATAGAGAGATACAGATTCTTTTCTTGAGTGGTACTTTATATCAAAAGTTATATCTCCACTCTTGGAACCAAACATAGAGTAAAGACCACAAGTCCTTACTCGGATAGATGTACTACATATGGAATTTGGCTTTTAGTTTCTACCAAGCCAGTATGGAAATAGATTCAAAGATCAAAATTGAAACATTTCGAATTACCGGATGGAACTAACTAAAAACTGTGGCAAGGCGACAAAAAACAGACAACATTGCTCTACGTGATTTCAGGTTCAAACTGTACTCAGGCAGCAAGAAGAGCTGCGAAGTATCTAGAGCTCGGTATCCTGGCTCGACCCAAACAGCCAACCGAACAGTATAGATAACTTACTTGATGCAGGCTTCTGTTTCGGGTCATCTCGATTAGCATTGCAGAGGTTGTCAAAAGCATGCTTTAGATGAGGGGTTACCACTTTGGCCTGTAAAGAAAAGGACAATAGAGGTTCATGCCTGTATAGGTTTTACAAAAGAAAATGTATAATATTCGTAGGAAAACTTCGGAGGGAAAGATGCAAAATACCTTGAAATCTTCAAGAGAACAGAAATCTTTTCCGTCACAACCCTGAAATTTGTATGGAGACATTAGGATATAGAAGAAGAGAAAAAACGGAAAAAAGTGAGTTAATATAATTGTGGAAGTTATGTCTACAATTCTATATGGCCACTGTCCACTACAATACAGCTGAAACTGAGTTTGGGTTTATTAGATAGATGAAACTTACTGGAAGTGCAATAGGATGCTCGTTGTGCAAAACCTGAACGAAGTATTTGGGAGAGGAATCTACGGGACAACTGTAAAGGACAAGAATGTTGTTCCCAGCAAAAGGAGCCATGGTGCTGCCTCTAAAATCTCTGGTTTTAGGAGGTTGTGGAGGGAGTTCCAATGGTTGTTCCTTCTGTATTTTCTCAAACTCTGTGAAACATTTCAAACATTGTTAAAGAAGAAGAAGCACTGAGTAGAATTACATGTTTCACAACAAGCACAAGCGTAGGAATATCTGATGTGATAGACTAACCAGATCCATGAAGGAAAAGCCCAAGAAGACAAGAAAAGGGAACTATTGTTTCGGCATGTGCAAACCTAAGCCTTGCTTTTTCGTAACTTCCAGGCGGCAGCTTTTCTGCAGGGTAATTAAATAGGACAAATACTTAGATCTGATGACTAATTTGGCAGGCAAATCGTTCATATACTCTTGGTTTCAAGTTTGAGATTACCTTCCCGGGCTTTGATAGCTTCTTCCATTGAATTCAAAACATCTTCTAGCAATGGAACTCCCATTTTGTAGTTCAAGGAATTGCCATAACCTTTGAGGAGAAACACTTCCAAGTCATCTGTCCATTCCAGCAAAGCAACCTACAGATGATTGTGTTACAGATGACTAGTGTTACAGCATAAAATCTATGAGCCCAAAAATATATCTAAAGCACATGTAAAAAGATCCAAAGACAGAGAGAATGAACTGGCAACTTGAACGTACCTCTGATGGCGTGAAAAGTTCACAACTTTGATTAGTTACATTAAGCAATGATGCTTCCTGAAAATTTTAGAACAACTTTAGCATTATAATTGATTCATGACGTGAGATAGGTGCGCTAGCCTCCAGGAAAGGAGTGTATAAACCTTCAAAAAATTAAAACAAAATACAAGAATGAAGCACCTGCTTGCAAAGAAACCAGAGAGAAGAAACGTCCTGTTTAGTGAACTTAAGACCATATCTCTTGGCAACTGAAGCTGTAATCTTATTCAAAACAGGTTCCTTGAGCTTATCCACAGCAGGTTCCTTAGCTTTTCTATAGCTCTGCAATCATAGACATGTAAAGAAAAGGAAAAACTCAGAATAAGTATATTGAGGATGAACCATACAATAAAAATAACTTAGATCCATTCAATCATGACTGTACCTTGTAGTTTTGACAACATTCAAAAAATCTCAGCTTTGTATCACTAGCACGGTTTTCACTTGTGACAGCGAATGCTCTATTACGGCCTGGTCCCAAATTTCCTTTCTCCTTGAACAACCCCATTCCAAATGCTACAGCACTTGCAGATGCCCGAGGAATCTATCCAAGAGATTTAAACAAGTCAGGAATGTCCTCAGGCCACCAATATTTGCAACCAAATTCCTGTATTCACATAAAGGGCAACCAACCTGCGTAGCTCTTATTGTATAGACATCAGGGTGGTAATCATCTTCAAACAAACTAGGAAACCGTTCCCTAACTCGGATTCCCAGTTCGTACAACTCGTCCTCCCCTTGCCTGATCAGCTCCCCGCCTTTCACTTTTCCTTCCCAAGGAGATTTCCATTGTCCTAACCATCCAGGAACTTTGTCTAAAGACAACTTTCTAGCCTCTGCATCTCTTACCAGTTCCTTTAACCTACCAGCCAAATTCTCCAGTTCCCTCAACCTTTTCTTGGTCGGAGAACGAGTTCCATGCCTAGCCTAACAATGTTAAAAGACCACCAATTTCAGTCTTCAATCTACCTCATTTTGGGTTTTCCATTACAAAAATTATGAAATCCTCTAGTAAAGTAAGCTTACCACAAGGTTAAGGTGGATAGGAGTACACTCACTGGGGACATTGGATCCTTCAATCAAATTCTGGGTAACATCTTTCGAAACTGAGTATCTGCACACCAATTTCAAATTCCCCACAAATTAAAACTCACTAAAGAAAACTACACAAATTTCTGACAAAAATGTTGTCAATGTAGTCAGGCAAACCGACAGCAATCTTGACCAATTAGGTCAAACAAATTTAGACCCAGATGATAAAGTGTTGTTCTTTGATTTAAACTTTCCTCGGGAAGCACGCAATAAAAGAAGGAATGAGAAAGAACCTGGTGACGGTGGAGAGGTGATGACGAACATCGAAACCCTGATCCGCCTGTGAAACAACAAATAGACACAACAGTGTGATCCAAACAGTCTTCTTCGTCGTCATCTCTCAAAGCTTTTCCAAATCCTTCTTATTTCCTTCACGAAGTTTTTTCCCCGATTTATTAAGCCACACTGTTCCACTGCGTCGGGTCACACGGCTTGCTTCCTCCTTCACGCCACGTGTTGACCCGTCACACGTCTTTTGGTTTAGTCTTTAGATCTCCAAGATTTTTGTAATTTTTTGGTTCAATTCCGGTTTAAGTCGGTATCGCGATTTGAGGAGCTTTACAGTTGGAACGAGTTCCTTTGCCGCCAATATGCTCTTTGATAATAATATAAAAACCAATCTTACAGATCATTTTATTCATTAGAAAAATGTGATGAGACCTATTCAAGCAACGTTGAGTCAAAAGCATGACCATTTCGTGACCAGGAACCTTCTCTCTTCTTTATCTTTCCAGATTAAAATGTGTGTTTGCACGTTAAACCAATCATGGGAATGAGTCCCACCCTCTAGGAAGGTTTATAAGATTTATATCTCTGCATAAATTTTGTAAAATCTCCAAGAAGAAGAAGCAGAGAGATCATGGAGGAGTTTCAAGGTCCAGAACCAGGCTTCTGCGAGAATCCTCGATCCCTGGAGCTCAATCAACGCAAATGGTGGATCTCTGTTTTCTTCTGCGGTTTCTTGATCTTTGTCGGAGACTCTCTTGTCATGCTTCTGTTGAACTTCTACTACGTCCAAGACAGTCGATCCGACAGTGATCAAGATCGACAATACAAAGGAACATGGACACAAGCTTTGATCCAGAACGCTGCGTTTCCCATCCTGATTCCACTCTTCTTCATATTTCCTTCACCAAAACCGAACCTGGAAACAGTCTCCAGTCAAACCAACAATGGCTGGTTTCGAGTTCTCTCGCTCTATGTTTCTCTCGGTGTTCTCGTCTCTGTTTATAGCAAGTTGTATGCGCTTGCCAAATTATACGTAGGATGGGGGATTTTGGTTTCTACTCAATTGATACTCACCTCCCTCTTCTCAGCTTTCATAAACCGTCTCAAGTTTAACAGATGGATCATCATATCGATAATCCTCACTCTTGCCGCCGACTTTTTTGGCGGCCCTGCGTTTGCCGGAACCCCTGATGAAGATGAATCTGATGCTTACGATATCAAGGCATGGTTGATACTCATATTCCCTACTCTTGCTTTCTCCTTGTCTCTGTGCCTCATGCAGCTCGGGTTCGACAAAGTTTTGGTGAAGACAAAGAGGTATGGTAACAAGAAGGTGTTTCGGATGGTCTTGGAGATGCAAATCTGTGTTTCTTTCATCGCCACACTCATTTGCACCGTCGGTCTGTTTGCGAGTGGTGAGTTTAAGGAGTTAAAAGGCGACAGTGAGAGGTTTAAGAGAGGGAAAACTTACTACATTCTGAGTTTGGTCGGCTTGGCTCTCTCTTGGCAGGTTTGGGCGGTCGGGCTGTTAGGTCTGGTGCTTTTAGTGTCCGGTTTATTCGCTGATGTTGTTCATATGTGTGCTTCACCAGTTGTCGCTCTGCTTGTTGTGTTAGCTTTTGATTTCATGGACGATGACTTTGGCTGGCAGAGAAGAGGTGCTTTGCTAGGAGCAGTTTTGGCTCTAGCTTCTTACTTCTACTCCCTGTACAAAACAAAGAGGAAGGAGACCGCAGAACTGAAAAAAAGAGAGAACAACAACAGCGAAGCTTAGTCTCTGCGTATGTCTACTATATGTATAGATGATACTCTTATTCCTTGTTGTGTCTTGCAGATACAAATACTGTGTTTGTCCAGCAAGTATCCCTTTATTGATTCAGAAGTTGTATACATCCAAATGAGCGACTAAAAGTACATCCGTGATGATATATTATATATCTCAACAACAGCTACAACTAATCCTTTCGCAGATACATGTAATCGGATTCACAAATGCGTAAAAGTCTGTAGCAAATGCATAAACTTCTCTCACATAACCCATTCCTCGAATCTACCAAGTTTGTTTGTAGAATCCTTCTTCCAGAAGGGCTTGATTGCCGTGAAATTCCCAGTTTTCTGTAAGCAAAGAATAGCTTCATTAGTCAACAAAACATAGAAGTAGAGCACTGTGATCAGTATGTTAGATATCCACAGCCAAAATACCTTAAGGCAGAGACTTCTGGTTGTATCACAAACCGGGTAATCATGTGGACAACAGTGACGACCATCCTTGCAACACACAGCGGATTCTATCTCGCAGCATTTCCATGAGAAGCATAATCCAAACAGGTTTTTTGCACAGCAACAAGTCTCTGCAGCTGAACAATAGGTGAAAAGGTTGCATTTTGTGGGGCCGGGAGGGGACGGTGGAGGCGGGTTTGGATGTGTCTTGATGGGATATGAAGCAAGCATATTGATTCCGCACACCCCTTGTGAATTTCCGGTGTTACGCTGCATGTGCATAAACCCATCCATTCCCCAACTTTTCCCCCATGAGTTCTTTACAATCCAATAATCAACACCATTCTCTGAACCATATCCTACTATGAGCACAGCGTGATCCAATGATGTTGAACAAGGTCCAGAAAATATTCCCTGCACCAAAAGGTAAAGTTTCAAAACAAGGAAACGTTGAACATTCAGAGAATAGAGTAGGTGTGTATCTCTAATCTTGTAACTTACACTAGAATATAACTGAAACGCTCTCTCGCTTCCACAGATGCCGACACTAACTGGCTGAACCGCTACAGCCTCCTTTAACGCTTTCTCATCATTTGATTTTACACCAGCATAGCTATCAATTGTCACAACCCGCTGTTTCAACTGCAGAGAGACATATGTACGTTAGTAGATGCCAAAGAACAAGGAAACAAACAGCGAATAGAAATTAAACAAGGAGAAAGTAAACCGATACCTTATCCTTCTTACAGGTGCCATCGCGTTGTTGATAAGGATAGTCTTTCTCTGTGTCAATTCCCTTGTTTTTTATGACAAATTGGAAAGCATAGTCCATGAGACCACCATTGCAGCCATCATTATAAGACTTGTCACAATCAATGAGTTCTTGCTCGGAGAGGCTGATGAGATCTCCTGTAACAATCTTGTTGATTCCCTCCATAGCTCCGGTAGCAGAGAACGACCAACACGCCCCTATAAATGTAGTAGAACATCATCATCCACTCAAATAATCAACATGGATGCATCTGAGAGAACACATTAGTATTCCTAACCAATTTCCTACATTTGTCCATTATATCAAACAGTAACTGCCATATTTGTCCATTTTATTTTGCTTCTAGACTTTCCGAAAAAGTTCAATCAGTATATTACTCTCAACCATAATTAGACATGAAAAAGGAAAGAAAAGTTATACTCCAAAAAAAGTCCAAAAAGCGTGAAAGAAATGCAAAATTAGATTACTGTGACAAACTATGGCATGATTGGTCTTCCTCTATAACATACTCAAAGATTCTAAAGTTTGAGAATTTCTACGAGATCTAAATTCAATCTTAAGGTTCCGATTCTAAAGTCTTGATCTTTGAATCAACCCCTAAGTCGCTGAACTACAAACTCTAAATCAAATCTGAAACTCGATGAAAAAAGAAACACAATTTGAAAAGATAGAATAAAAAATACCGCAGCTTCCTTGATCTTTGACATTAGTAACAGCTCCGTTCTTCCTCCAATCAACAGAATCTGGAACCTTTACGGTACCACCCAGACTCTTCCCCTTCCTACTACTACTAGCCATTACCAACGACGGCGCAGAAACAGAGAGTCCAAAACGAGAGGTCTTGAACTCGGTGTGAGTCAGATCCGCGAAGGCATTGAGAGAGAGAGAGTAAGTAGCGTTAGCGATGAGATTGTGTTTGGTAACGAAGTCGTGGTTATCTTTAAAGATTTGAATCCTGTGTTGCCTCTCTTCTTCTGAACCGTAAGTTTTGCCATGTCTCTGGCACCAGTCGTCGAACAGCTTGGAGATGTCATCGGAAGATGACGATGAAGATGAAGAAACGAGAAGAAGGAAGAAGAAAGTGAGAGAGACAAAGGAGAAAGATGACATTGACATTTCTTTCTTTTTTTGTTGGTTAAGAGAAGGAGAGAGTCATCGTGGAGATAAGTTTGTGGCCTAAAGAAATAAGGAAGAGCGCCTCGAGATTTGTTTGTTTTATTTTTCCCAATTCTTGTGAGATTTTAGCCAGTAAGATTACAAAACGTTTGTTTCGCGTTGGCGTTTTGTAAAAAAGCGTTTTGGCAGAACGCAGAAGAAGTGTACCACGTGTATAATGTGGAGTATTATTTTACTTCGTATGTACTTTTTTTTTTTTTTTTTTGTTGAGTATTAGTTCGTGTGTAATGAATGTGTACTTATAAGATAAGATGAAGATGTGTGGATGTCTGAAAATCACATAAAAACTCGAGCTAGAAATCATCTACAGCTTCGCCACAAGAACTGTGAAGAAATCTTTAACTGTTAATACAAAGAATTTGAATGGTAAACTGCATAGATTAGTGTGAAAATATGCAGAGCAAACATTGTGCTTGTCAAATCTCCTGATTATAATTACACACCGTAGTACCGAAGATCGGGCCAGACAGGCCCATATTCCAAAAACATTTAGCTTCCAACTACACACAATTGTAAATCATTGTTTTGTTGCTCCTTTGGTCAACACTAAAATCATTTGTTAAGTGGTAAATTTATCTATCTTACTTTATCAAGCAAAAAAAGAAAGCAACTTTAGCCCTTTTAGGTTTATAAAGACCACCACTCCCTATTGTTTGTGTAGGCTAATGAGCAGTACACTTTGGACCTACTCACGACTTTATTGCATTAACCCCTTTTTGGTTTAATACATATGAAAAAGTATATTTTAATTAGTAAATAAGATATCACGCGGAGACCAGAGGGTGGTAACCAAAGCAATGTGCATGCCTCACGTATTTTGAAGAGAGCTAACCAAAAAAAAAAAAAAAGCAATAATTATTGTTAATGCACACATACATTAATATTTGATCAATCTTTTCGTATTTATATTGTAGAAGACTTATTATGATAAAACAAAGGACAAAGAAACGAACACAACCTTGCACCGTTAAGTTTTTTTTAATCACCAATCAAACCCGAGACAGAACTATCATCGGCCACACACACACAAATAAAAGAAAGAGTAGTGTAGCGTTCAGCCTTACCTAACAGTCGACAGGTAAAAGCGACTTTTACTATATAATAACCAGCAAATACGAAAGTGGCTTTTATTTTTCTGAAAATATATTTCTCCCTACAACAGTATTTTAGTCCACTATAAGATTACAAGAACATAACTACATAGGTGTTAGTTTAATCTTATATCAATAATCAAAGAGCACATATTATATAATATATATATGGATGCTATCATCATTTTGGAGTGGAGGGCTGGGAATGTGTTGACAAAAACATACAAAAATACATGTTGAATATTGAAGTAAATGTATAGTATTTCCACTATGTATATATAGTTTGAAATAAGTTTGTAGACCAAAAGTTTGAATATCCGGTTAAAAAAGATTGGGTAGGCTGAGGTTTGAAAATTGAGTTCCAATGTTATGATATTTGGGGACCATCAGACCATGAGATTTTAAAAAGGAACTTGTAAGTATGAATTTTTGAATAAATGTCTACTTAACATTGAACTTATCAACTATTACAGTTTTAGTAATTTGTATTAATATATACTGTATCAGTACCTTACCAATCTTTTCTGTGTGGCAAACAGGAAAAAAGAAAGAGAAAAGAATATACCAAATCTATTTTTTTTAATAATTATAAATTCCTATTTTAAAAAAAATATATATATATATATATATATATTGTAGAAAAAGGAGAAAAGATATATATATAGTGATATAATATCATGCTTATAATGATGAGCTGTCGTCTCATATTCTCTCGTTTGATTCAAAACGGTAGAAATCGACAAAACAAAGGGTTGTGAAGAAGAAGAAGTTGTGAAAATCAAAATTGACGCAGAATCAAAAAAATAATCTAAAGGTTTAGCCTTTTTTTTTCAATCCGATCAATCGCCGAGAAAAAACAAAAAAAACCTTACTTTTTTCATGTGAAGCTCTTCAATTTAACAAGAAGGAGAAGAAGACAATCGTCAAATGCTTGACTTTTGTTTCAGTTCTTCCTCACGACAGCTCTAAGGTGATCATCTTTTTTATTCCTCTGCTCTTACACTACCTAAATTCATATCGCTGCGAATCTTTTGAAAAGTTTCGCTCTTTATTCTCTCAATGTGCTTTTTTTTGGAGTTGTTGAACTAGGGTTCTTCTGGGTTGTAGTAGTAGTAACTGTTTTGCTGATTTTTTTTCTGAACTGCTTTTAGTTACACACAAATTGAGTTTTCAAAACCAAACCTTTTCGATTGTAATATCAGTTCTAGTCGGCAGTAGATCTGATCGGCCTCAATTGTTACAGTATCTCAATTCACCACTGGCTCAGAGTTAAAACTGACCAGTTTTGTTTTTTTTGTTTTGTATCAGTTCATGATCCTTGAGATATAGTACACCTTTTTATCTAATGCAAGTGACCTTGCAAATTCTACTAGGAAGATCGGTTCTTTGATGGGATGGGACACCAATTCACCATGGGTTGTGACGCTACCAAATACTAGTTCGTGTTATCTTCAGAGTATAATATCATGGCATCTTCTGGACTGGGGAATGGAGTAGGCAGTTCGAGATCTGCCAAAGGTTTAAAGAGCTCTTCTAGTTCAGTCGATTGGTTGACTAGAGATTTGGCTGAGACGAGGATAAGGGACAAGGTAGAGACTGATGATGAGAGAGTAAGTCTTGCATTGCTTATTTGCTTTGCCTTTCGTGTTTGCTTATTCAACTTTTTTAGCTTGACTTTCTTGTATCTGTTATGGAGTAGTTTACACTGTTTGAGGTTTTTTGTTACGTTGCAGGATAGTGAACCAGATATTATTGATGGGGCTGGTGCTGAACCTGGTCAGGTGATTAGAACCACAGTCCGTGGTCGAAATGGTCAATCAAGACAGGTTGGATGGTTACATATAGTTTTGTATGTGTTAGTTAGTAACGTAGTTATCCAACTGGTTCTTATATAGTTTTTTTTTTCCTTTTTCTTTTGGATTGGCAGACAGTCAGTTATATATCAGAACATGTTGTTGGTACTGGTTCCTTTGGCATGGTTTTCCAAGTAAGTTAATTTAACATCCATGATGTTCATTCTATTCATTTGGTTCTATTCCCGGCACATTTATGTTTCCTTCTGGTAGGCTAAATGTAGGGAAACTGGGGAGGTTGTTGCCATCAAGAAGGTTCTTCAAGACAAGCGGTACAAGAACAGGGAGCTACAAATAATGCAGATGCTAGACCATCCCAATGTCGTTGCTTTAAAGCATAGCTTCTTCTCAAGAACAGACAATGAAGAGGTTTATTTGAATCTTGTCCTTGAATTTGTGCCTGAGACTGTCAATCGTGTTGCAAGAAGTTACAGTAGGACGAATCAACTGATGCCACTGATATACGTTAAACTCTATACCTATCAGGTAACTATTTTCTGAATTTGAAGTTTTTTTTTTTTTTTTTTTTTTTTGTAGATTTTCGTTTCACCAAGCATCATAAGCACCCAATTAAAATATGAGGCTCGTTTTGTTTCACCGAAGATATTAGTATCCATAGATTTTGTAATCTATGTATTCTTGTGGCTCTTCCTAGAATAGTTGGGTGGAAATTTATGTATGCTGGGTGTTCTCCAGATATTTTGACAAGTTTCTATTGTGGTTACAGATTTGCAGGGCGCTTGCTTACATTCATAATTCCTTTGGTCTTTGTCACCGTGATATTAAGCCTCAAAACCTGCTAGTAAGTTCCATTTGTGTCTCCCTGTTTCGAAAGAAATATATAACAGATGACCTTTGTTTTTTGCTATTACGTATTTATATTTGAGTAGTTTTCTTACTGTATAGCTCTTTGTCACTGTGAGTAGGAAATATTAAAACACTGTCATATATTCTGTACATTTGATGATGTCATACTAGGTTTAGATTCTGACGTGATAAATGTATGTTCATAACATGCCTGGAAGTCTAGCAATGAGGCTCTTAATACAGTTAATTTCATTTACTATCTTCACAAATCACAATGGTACTAGGCTTTTCTTTTCGAGTCTATATATTAAGAAAGCTTAACATTGAAGCAGGAGTCTGGAAACTAACATTGAAAAAATAGTTGTTCTTTTGAGCTGGTTTTGGTCTAACGTAACATGTCTGTGCTCAATTTATCTGCACCTAAGTAAACTGTTTATCTAAAGAAATATTTTCCGGTATAAATTTAACTGCATTTATACCTGACTATACAGATGTTGTTGTGCAGGTGAACCCACACACACATCAGCTAAAAATCTGTGATTTTGGGAGTGCAAAAGTGTTGGTAAGGTTTGTTGACTCAATTTAAAACGAATTCATTCTGGGAGTATGACACGTACTCGTACTCCGTAGGTAAAAGGAGAACCCAATGTTTCTTACATTTGTTCAAGATATTATCGTGCTCCAGAACTCATTTTTGGTGCCAGCGAATATACAACTGCAATCGATATATGGTCCACTGGTTGTGTGATGGCCGAACTTCTTCTTGGACAGGTTAAAGCACAATTTTTTAGCTATTTGTTTTTGTGCTATTCAGTTAGTTTTTTCCTTTTCTTACTTTTTTTTGTGCCCTTCCTAACTTGTCGTACAGCCTCTGTTTCCTGGTGAGAGCGGAGTCGATCAGCTTGTTGAAATCATTAAGGTAGCCTTTTGTTAATTCTTAAAGTTTATCTTAAAATATGAAGCAATCCAATTATTGGGCTTGGCGGTGCCTGTAAGTGCTTTTAGAACTTTGGTTTACGGGGTTATTCATCTTTACGTATCAGACTTGGGGCAGAGTTTCAACTTTGTATCTGAATGGCTACCAGGCTTTTGAGTCACAGTTTGTTTCGTCAATTGTTGAGAATTTTGTATTTAGTATAAAAAAATGCAATAAACTTTGGACTGCTCAGTTTGATTTTGAAGAAACCTTGCTTTTCTTATTGTATGTGCTTTTATGTCTTTGCAGGTTTTAGGTACACCAACAAGGGAAGAAATCAAGTGCATGAATCCAAACTATACAGAATTTAAGTTTCCCCAGATCAAGCCTCATCCATGGCACAAGGTTTGCCTTCTAATGTTATTGATTATCACCTACCAGGATATTCTTTAATCAGTGGTTTTGTTGGTGAATGCATTTTATAGAAGAGGTGTTCTGGTATTTGTGATGGTTTGGAGTATGAATCAAAAAATAAATGTGTATTTTCATTTCCTCTGGCTTCGAAAACTGCTAATTATCTATGGTAGAGTTGTAAACAATTGGCTAAAATGAATGTGGCTTTAGTTCTAGTTTGAGTATTTCTATCTGGTGGAAGATGCTTTTCAGGATTCTGTTCTCTGACATTCTACAACTTGGTGGTTTGCACTTTGCACTAAGTGACTAAACTATCTGGGATTTTTTCATTGATTATTAGCTCATTAAGCTTCGCTTCTCTCTGAATCCTTATTACTGCATGAATATTCTATTTGTGCTCAGGTGTTCCAAAAACGTTTGCCACCAGAAGCAGTTGATCTTCTTTGTAGGTTCTTCCAATATTCCCCAAATTTGAGATGCACAGCTGTAATTAAAATTCTCACTTTTCCCTTCATTGTGTAATTTGCTTTTCAATTGTTCCATATCAGCATGTAAGGGTCGAAACCCATTAATAACATTTACGGTGTTATTGTAGTTGGAAGCTTGTATTCATCCGTTATTTGACGAACTAAGGGACCCAAACACTCGTCTTCCCAATGGCCGACCACTTCCTCCACTTTTCAACTTTAAACCGCAAGGTACAGTTCCCTTATTTTTCTTGTTGGACCTCTTAAGAGATCTAACATATATATGGTCTATTAAGTTGTTGACATGTTGTGTTTTGTTCATGATTGCCAATGAATATTAACCTCAAAACCTCATTTGAATATTGAGGATGCTATATAAATTGAAGTCACAAGTATGTTGACCATAGTGGCCTCTGGCATATTTGAATGCTAAGAAATAATAAAATGCTTTCTCTACGTTTATGAATCTGTGATCCTTATGTTTAACTATCAGTAATCATGTTTTGTGTGTGTTGCAGAGCTATCTGGCATCCCTGCTGAAATCGTGAACAGGCTTGTCCCAGAGCATGCCCGTAAGCAGAACCTCTTCATGGCTTTGAATTCGTAAGACGACTATCGGTTTTGGCATCTGTATAAGCTCTCTTGATATCATCAATATTTGGAGCAACCAGAGGGCATTTTCGCTCTCTTGGCTTTTGTTTTTGGCGAGTTATTTTTTCTTCTTTTTTGGTTTGGTTATATGGAGATGATGAGGATGCATGAATACAAACAGTACTTGAGAGGTTTTGCTGGTTATAAACCACTTGTTTGTTTCACAGCCACCATATAACCCCTTCATATATCACAAAATGGATTCGTTTTAAAGCATGTAAATGTGGGTGAGAGGCAAGGAGAGAATGTTTGATGTCTATAGATTATAAAGTGGTTTGAAGGAAAAATATACAAAGGACAAAGTCATACTACCTTATTTATTGGGTGATTTTGCAGGATTAAACATTTTATATCCGATTTTGTAATTGAGTGGCGACTACAAATAAGAAATAAGACAACAAAATTAATCAATGATTAGATGATTACTGTGAATGAATATAATATTTCTGTTCTTTAATTGAAAGAAAAAAAAATTGAACCCAAAGAAACAGTTTAATGTTAAACCCTTGACGACGACGACGCTGGTCCGAGTTCAAAACTCTCTCAAAGTACGCAACTTTGACAGTCTCTCACTTGCCTCTCTATCGCAAATCAACTTCGGACATGTCGTTGTGTACATCTAGTTTCCATCTTTCATCATCTTCTATCAATCTCTTCTCCAGCAACAACAACAACAACAACCCAACTAAACCCTTTTTTCTCTCCCTCAGATTCGCCGCTACCTCCAAGTCTCTTCCTTTTACTGCTCCTCTCAAATTCTCTACTACCAATCACGTCCTTAGCTCTTCCACCCGACTCCACAGACGCCAGTATTTTCTCCGCTGCGTCTCAGAGCAATCTCAGCCGTCTATCTCGACCGTTTCCGGCGGCTCTGGTAAAAATCTAGCAAATACCCTTTAACTCTCTTTAGGTTGGTGTTAATTTATATGTATCTTTGGCCTGTTGATGAATAAACAAATTTGGTAGATTCTGTATTCAGTTGTGAATGTGAGTGTAGATGGATTGAACTTGCACTCAATGGATTTGTTGTAACTGTGTTTCAATTTCTGCAGAAGAGAGAGTTAATGTTCTTGTAATCGGTGGAGGAGGGAGAGAACACGCCCTTTGCCATGCCTTAAAACGATCTCCTTCTTGTGATTCTGTGTTATGCGCACCTGGGAATGCTGGTATCTCCAGTTCCGGTGATGCTACTTGCATACCTGACCTTGACATATCAGACAGTTCAGCTGTGATTTCTTTTTGTCAAAAATGGAATGTTGGGTTAGTGGTTGTTGGACCTGAAGTGCCTCTTGTTGCGGGTCTCGCTAATGACTTGGTTAAGGCTGGTATCCTCACCTTTGGCCCTTCTTCTCAAGCTGCGGCGTTGGAAGGTTCCAAGAACTTTATGAAGAATCTTTGCCATAAGTACAATATCCCTACTGCTAAGGTTTGTGTTGCTCTGCTCTTTTTTCATTTATTCCTGATGATTACCAAGTTCTTCCCCTGATATGTGTTAGGATCCATAACGTCGCTGTGTAAAGATATAAGCTTTGAAGCCGTGTAGCGGTTCAACTATTAGCTGTACTCTACCTCGTTCTTAATAGAGCTGTTGTAAGTTGGTTAGTGAAGGCTTAGTTTATAAGAATGTCTCAGCAGATTGTTTGGGGGCATGTGGTTGAGGGCTTGGTAAATTGGTGGAATAAAAGTAGCATATTCTAGCTTTGATCTTGTCCAAAAGATTCCAGTTTGATCGCTAATACAGTATTATTGAATCAAATTCAAATGCAGTATAAAACATTTTCTGATGCATCTGCTGCGAAAGAATACATTCAAGAACAAGGGGCACCGATTGTGATTAAAGCGGATGGATTAGCAGCTGGAAAAGGAGTCACTGTTGCAATGGAACTAGAGGAGGCTTTTGAAGCTGTTGATTCGATGCTGGTCAAAGGTGTGTTTGGTTCTGCAGGATGTCAAGTGGTCGTGGAGGAGTTTCTTGAGGGAGAAGAAGCCTCATTTTTCGCACTTGTGGATGGAGAAAACGCCATTCCTCTAGAATCTGCTCAGGACCACAAGCGGGTTGGAGATGGAGATACCGGTCCCAACACAGGCGGAATGGGAGCGTATTCTCCTGCACCGGTCTTGACCAGGGAGCTTCAGGATTTTGTGATGGAGTCTATAATTCATCCCACTGTTAAAGGAATGGCAGAAGAAGGATGTAAGTTTATTGGCGTTCTGTTTGCTGGTCTCATGATTGAGAAGAAATCTGGTTTGCCTAAGCTGATTGAGTTCAATGTCCGGTTTGGTGATCCAGAATGTCAGGTGAGAGAGAACACACACGTTTCCTGAAAAAGAAGCCGTTTAGTCTTGATTTGATTATCGTTCTAAACAATGCAGCTTCTTGTTTAAACACAGGTTTTGATGATGCGTCTAGAGTCTGACCTAGCCAAAGTTTTGCTAGCGGCTTGTAAAGGCGAGCTAAGCGGCGTGTCGCTTGATTGGTCAAAAGATTCAGCAATGGTGGTTGTAATGGCAAGCAATGGTTATCCAGGTGCTTATGAGAAAGGATCAATCATCAAAAACCTTAAAGAAGCTGAAACAGTTGCTCCTGGAGTGAAGGTATTCCACGCAGGAACGGATCTTGATTCAGAGGGGAATGTTGTAGCGACTGGGGGACGTGTTCTTGGAGTCACGGGGAAGGGTAAAGACTTGGAAGAGGCGCGTGATAAAGCTTATTCAGCTGTTCAACAGATCAACTGGCCTGGTGGTTTCTTTAGGCGTGATATTGGTTGGAGAGCACTTCGCCAAAAACAAGTGGTGACGAAAGAAGAGTAAACCGACAAAACCAAATTTTAAAAATTATTTTTCCTTACAGTTAGATGGGCCGATTCGTGTGGCCCATTAGTTGTATCTTAGCGCACGGGCCGACTTCTAAAATAACTTAATTCGGGTCCATTTATAAAATTTGTTGTTTCTCTCACAATTTCAATGGTAGTTCCGTAAAATTTTTGCCAAAAACTGAAAATTTATCTCACACTTTTGTAAAAGTAAAGTAAAATTTGAGGTAAAAAAAAAAAAGTACTGGAACGAAAGAGAGATGAGAATGGGTTGCAAAATTGATAAACCCTAAAATTTTAAAAATCCAAAGTCTGTCTTCGTCTCCTACCTCGAATCAATGTTCCCTAAATCCTTAGCCGTTAGTAGAAACATTTCGAAATTCATACAAAATTTATTTGGTTTAAGTAGACTCTGTTCTTCTTCTTCTTCAGCTTTGATCGCCGAGAGCCCTTGCCAACCAAGATGTGACGTATCTGTCATCGCTGATCTCATAGAGAAGCAGCACTGGTCAAAGCTTGGAGTTCATGTGAAAGACATAAACCCTAACGAGCTCTTTCGACAGCTGATTAGTTCTGAGCTTGACCCAGATTTGTGTCTCAGGTACTATACCTGGTTACTGAAGAACGGTAACATCTCTGTTTCGCTAGAGCTCACATTTAAGCTCTTGCATTCTCTTGCTATTGCGAAAAGGTACTCAAAGATCCGATCTTTCCTTGATGGGTTTGTCAGAAATGGTTCTGATCATTCGGTTCACTCTATTCTTCATGCTATTTCAATGTGTGACAATGTTTGCCTCAGTTCGATTATAGCTGATATGTTGGTATTGGCCTATGCGAACAATTCGAGATTGGAGTTAGGTTTGGAGGCGTTTAAGCGTTCAGGTTACTATGGATATAAGTTGTCGGCTTTGTCTTGTAAGCCTTTGATGATTGCGTTGTTGAAGCAGAATCGTTCTGCGGATGTTGAATTTGTATACAAGGAGATGATTAGGAGGAAGATTCAACCAAATCTCTTCACTTTCAATGTCGTGATCAACGCCTTGTGCAAAACTGGGAAAATGAATAGAGCTAGGGATGTTATGGATGACATGGTAGTGTATGGTTGTTCTCCAAACGTAGTCAGTTACAACACTCTCATCGATGGGTACTGCAAGCTTGGTGGAATTGGCAAAATGTACAAAGCAGACGCTGTTTTGAAGGAAATGGTGGAGAATAAGGTGTCTCCAAACTTGACTACATTCAATATACTGATTGATGGGTTTTGGAAAGATGACAACCTTCCGGGGAGTATGAAGGTGTTTAAAGAGATGCTGGATCAAGACGTGGTACCGAATGTGATCACTTATAATTCACTCATAAATGGTTTGTGCAGTGGAGGTAAGATAAGCGAGGCTATTAGTATGCACGATAAGATGGTCAAAGCAGGTGTGCAGCCTAACTTAATTACTTACAACTCTCTTATAAACGGGTTTTGCAAGAACGATATGCTGAAGGAAGCTCTTGATATGTTAGAGTCAGTAAAAGGCCAAGGAATTGTTCCCACTGCCAGAACATATAACATGCTGATCGATGCGTATTGTAAGTTAGGGAAAACCGTTGATGGCTTTGCACTGAAAGAAGAGATGGAACGAGAAGGGATTGTACCGGACATTGGAACTTATAATTGCTTGATTGCTGGTCAATGTAGAGACGGTAACATTGAAGCAGCTAAGAAGCTTTTCGATCAGTTGACTAGTAAAGGACTTCCTGATCTAGTAACGTATCACATACTAATGGAGGGTTATTGCAGCAAAGGTGAAACAAGAAAAGCGGCGATGCTTTTGAAAGAAATGTCAAAGATGGGTCTGAAACCGAGACATCTGACATATAACATTTTGATGAAAGGCTACTGTAGAGAAGGAAATCTGAAGGCAGCAACGAACTTGAGGACACAGATGGAGAAAGAAAGGCGGTTGTGGATGAATGTAGCATCATATAATGTGCTTTTACAAGGATATTCTCAAAAAGGAAAGTTGGAGGATGCAAACATTCTTTTGAATGAGATGTTGGAGAAAGGTCTAGTCCCGAACAGAACAACCTATGAGATAGTTAAAGTAGAAATGGTAGATAAAGATTTCGTCCCAGACATTGAAGGCCATCTATTTAACGTCTCTACTAAATCCTAATCTTTCAGTGACCAGCATGATTTGCTTTTGCTTCCTGGGCTCACCATAATCAATCTCTCACTCCCACAGAAAATTATACTCAGTTTTAGTACTTAAGCCAATGCCAAAGAAGAGATATTGATTGAGAGGACGTGGAACCAGACCCTGTGATGTTCGCTGCTATGCTTCAAGAAGAGAGAGTTCAGATTGTGTAACTTAACCGTTTTTGTAAATTACACGAAATTTGTAGAAGTTTGTGTTTGTCTTAATAGATTGCCTGTGATAGTGAGATCATACAATTAACTGAATCTTCCATCAACAAACAATGATTGCTTTCCATTAAAAAGGTTTTAACATTATCAGCTGAGACTAGAATTAGAAACATCGAAAGACACACTACATGTGAGGTGAATCCAGCCAGTGGCTGAACAAAACATCCCAACCATAAAACAACAAAAGACAAAGTTTTACAACTCATACAAGGGCATAGATAAAGTGGCATTTAAAGAACATCATTCTACACACGACCTTGCCACAGACAGTCTTGCTGAACTTTCCCAGTTTTCAAAAGCTTCTCAATTTCATTGGGAGGATTCATCCCTAGACGCAGAGCACGCTCCCATCGATCAAGTCTTGCCATACCCAAGCATGGACCATAAGCAATGTTCATGTCAAATTGTCTCAGCATCTCCTCCTCCTTGTCATAATCCTCTGTTTAATAAAAACACACAACAAATACCACAAATTTTAAAATTTTCGATTGGACACTAAAAATCTTATATGGGGATTAGAGTCAAAACCCTAGTTTTACTTCAGACGAATCAGAACGGATAATTAAAAGAATCAGATGATCAATGGAAGAAGTAAAACCCATACCATTGAGATCGACGGAGCCATGTGAGATCAATGCCGCCGGCTGCGTCGCATCAGAACCTTGAGCCGCCGCGTGTTTGGGAGCGGCTTTCCGGGAAGAAGGCTTGGACTTGGTGATACCTCCGGTGATATTGCTTTTCTTCTGCTTGTAGAAACCCTTCATGTTCTTCGCTGTCGTCGCCATAGCCTCTTTCTCTCTCTCTCTCTCTCTCTCTCTCTCTCTCTCTCTGCAGTTCAAATTTTGAATCTTTGAATCAGCTTTTTTCCTTTGGCTTCTACGCGACGATTGATAGAGAAGGTAACCTTTTTTTATCTGGGTCTTATAAATCCGCCCACTGATATTAATGGGCTTCATTCTCGGCCCATTTGTTTTTTTTTCTACTCTTCGAAAAAATTGATACGTCTACGGTACAGAGTGAGCGTCTACAGTAGGGTAATCAAATTTGTAACTTTGGACCCATAATTTTATTACATTTGGAAAATAATTGTTAATTGCACATGTGAATAATCCAGAAGGCGTAAATCATTCATTCATCTTTTGTCGTACTCAACACTACACGTACTCATGAACACTACACTTGATGAACCTAGTAGTATAGTATAGTGGGATTAAAACATCTTTTTCAGTAATGGATAAACAGTAGTAGTGTATTCTAACTTTTTGAGCTGTTCAAAATCCTTTTCAAAAAGTGATTAATTTGTTCCAATTAATTAATTAGCTAGCCATAAAATGCTAGTGAATAAATAGAAGCATATCTACAAATGTACAATGAGAGATAACATATGTGTCTACTTAGACGAAAAAATAAGGAAATGTTTTTTGGCCGATAAATCTCGTTTAGTGCATATTAGAAGATATTACGAACACACTAATCTACTCAATGAGTCAGAAATATATAAATAAAATTAGAGAAGGAAGAAGAGTAGTAGGCTAGCTAGTAATATATTTTTAAAGATGAAGAGGCCAATGAATGCCTTCTCTCCGACAAGGTAACGGAGCCGGCAACGCTATGTGCGACGGCAGCTTCTCTCCTGGCATCACTACGGATACATCCACCACCGTATTCACCGGAACCTGCAGCCACGTTACATTCCTTGTAATTAGCTTAAAGAAGTTATGACTATATATGGTTTACAATAATAACATGGTTCTTGCTTTTCTTTTTTTTTTTTCACTTTCCAAAGTTGGATTATTATTTTTCTATTATTTTTGACGAATGTTTTTTTATTATCCAAAAGGTCTCTGCACCGAAAATAAAATTAACTCTACAGTGGCAAGTTAATGCGCTTCGGCTTTATTAAAAGGACAAATATTCTTTTGAGGAATGCTTTAATAAGAAATAAAAATAGATTGTTGTGTTTACCATGGATGCTTGATCAGCAAGTTTCTGGAACTGAATGGACCCATCTCTCTGTCTTTGTGTGATCCGATGTGGTGAATCAAATGAAGAATTCTCAGGCCTGAAGAGATGCTCGAAGATGGCCATGATCAAGAACATGGAGATGAGTATCGCCGTCGCTACAAACCCAAAGGAGATAGCATTCATGGACGTCGACGATCTCCATGGCCCTTCACTCTCTCCATCTCTAGAACTGTATATGCTCCACGAGCTCGACTTGTTCATTTTCTCCTTGTCGCATAAGCACAGAAGAATCTTTCACCAGAGAATAATAAACTCACAACTCTAGATCAAGAATCAAAAATACAAGGTAAAAATGATTTATCAGAAATTCGATGATCTATGAAAAAAGAAGAAGAAGAGAATTGAGATAAGTTAACAACTTAACGTAATCGATGACAATGTTTTCAATTATTATTCCTTTTGTTTTTATGTGAAGGAAACAAAAAGCAGAGCAGAGAAGAAAAAACAAAAACACACACTCTGTACTATGTTGAAAATGAGTTGTGTATATATATAGTTACAAATTGGGTGTAAATTATTTATATTTTTTTTATAGTATGTGTAGATAAAGTATAAAAAGAAGAATTAATAGAGAGTTAATGTGATAATGGTCCTAAGTAGTAGGAACAGACATAAATCTTGGTCCTATATTCCTATGATCTCATCCCCTTCTGGACCTTCACTTCACTATCTTTTGCTGACAACTTCACACACCTTCTAACTTTTTCTAATTTAGCTCATTTCTATTCTTACCCTCCTCTATTCTTTGTTATAATTCATTATTTGTTAGATGTATATCACACTTCGACTACAATATGAGACATAATAGTCTAATAGATATAAATAGGGTTTGTCGTGGCTGATTTGTTCCCCGTCCATTACAAGGTGATCAAGAAGTATTACTACAGTGAAAAATAATCGAACATCTGACATGAAGATTATGGATACGTATCTCAAAAACGTGTGTTGGGTTTACTAATTTTTCTTAAGGAATTATCACTTTTTATAAACATTTTGAAAATGAGTTGTATACGAATATTATTAGTTGGTATAATTGGGGAACATCTCAACAAATGTAAAGAAAAAGCTACTACATATCAACTGTTTCTTTTTTCTTCTCTTTTCAAAATAATTGTATATTTGTAAAAGTAATAAAAACAAAGTATATCCTATACGGTTTATATTCGTTGTCTACTACTTTAAGAAATTGCTATGCAAAATTTTTGTGGTGTTTATAGTAGCTTGGCTAGTGTGACATCTTTTGGTATGATAATAATTGAGGTTGGGGCCTACGTGTCATCAGAAAAGAACAACAAAGATAGACTATTGGCTGCTTTAAGAAAGGTTTAATTAGCTCTTAGTTTTGTGAATTAATTATCACAGTAAGATGTCAACTAATTATCCTAATTAAGGAAAAAATGATGCGTAATAATTTGCTGCTAAACTCACTTTAGTCGTATACGGTAATTTATTCGCAAATAATATAGTCAATTGCTCGGTCCACGGTAATGTCAATTAAGCCATTTCAGCAGATGTTCAGAATCTGCCCAGCTCTCTTAATCACTAGCTCTGCACTTTTGTACGTGTGATGTTAATGTAGACGTACGTACGTACGTACATTTGCATGAACATACGTTATTCATTTACGTTACAAGGAAACTTCAATTTATATAATACTTAAGTTAATGAAGATCAATAATAATGCAATATAATCCTAAAGTTTTTGTTTTGTGTGACGTCTGCAACCTAAAGTTCTTACTTATTTATAGAACAAGTACAAATATTCTCTCTATTTGCACGTTCGGCAATTTGAGGCCATAAATAATTATAGCAAGAAGATCAAATAAAATACTAGAAACGTACGTAAAGTTCTATTTTATAAATAAAAAATGTTCTACTTTCTTAAATTTTAATTAACCACGAAAACAACTCGCGTGTTAAAGTTAAAAGGTTTTGAGTTTTGTTGACACAATTGTGTTTGAATGTCAGATTTCCTTGTGTTCCCGCAATGAACAATGGCGCGCATTTATAGATCTGCCGCGAACATGAAAAACATTTAATCATGTATATATATATATATATATATATCAATATATGATCAGTATATGTTATGCATGACATCGTTTTGTGACTTTGTGGTAAATGCTAATATCGTATGAATAACATATTTGATAACATTTATTAGATTTGACATAATGCATGTAACTAGATAAGGTTGTATAATATAAACGATTACTACAGCTAGCTATCATAACAACAGAAGTAACATTTTAACAACGTATACACAATTAACTTGTTACTTTCTAACAGTGAATAACATCTAACAATGACTGGCATTCTAATGATGAATAATTTGATACTTTCTAGTAACATTCTAGTAACATTTTAGTGATGATACTTTCTATTTACATACATGTTTATATTTTAAAACATTTATTTCCCTAAATCAATAAGGAAAACTAATAATACTTATTATATAAAACTAATAAAACTTACATGTCAAATTTACACATTAACAAGATTGTGACATGTGTCAAATAATTGATTAGATGTTGACACATGTCATTTTTTTTTTAATAAACGTAGTAGGACAACTAATTATATTTACAAAATTTTACATGTTAATTTTTCTAAATCAAAAAGAAAACTAACAAAATAAATATACTTTCTATTATATGCTAATTATATCATACGTGGTTTCTCAATAAATTTGACAAGTGTAAGCAAAACCTTAATTTATTAAGCATATATATTAATCAATAAATAATGAACAGCAAAATTAAAAAGAACAACATAAGTTATTTAACATAATTTTAGTCGGATATAAATTTTATTTATCGTTGTAATATAGTTTTTTTATTGTAAGTAAGTACACAAAACCTTGAAAAAATAAATAAATTAAAAAAATTCAATACATGATTTGTATAAGTATAGTTTTACATGTTTTATTTTAAAGTTTTAATGCATGTAGTAATATGAGAAACCTGAAAGAAAATAGAAAAATGGGTTTGTATGAATGAATTTTTGGTTAATTGATTAAAATTGAAAAAAATATTACTTATGAAACAATGATATATAGAAAAATAATATTTATGATATTTTCGGATTTCCAAAAATTTTGTGGATGTTAACTGATTTTTTTACTGATTATTTTTATTGTTAAATTTAAAATACTAACCAATATACATATTATCTCATATGTGCTCATATTATTTTTGTTATTAAAATTTTTAACTAATCTATGAAGAAGTGAATTATGATTTTACGATGAAATAGATAGTTAAATGTGATTACTAAACTAAATGTCTAACGATTAAATTTATTTTAGATTAAATAGATTAAAAAAATTTCAAATATTAATATGTATGATTTAAAAAAATTTCATTCAAGAATATTAGTACTTTTTAATGTTTAATTTTATAATTTTAACGCATGTATTTATGTAATGCATATGTTAAAACATAAGATAATTTAAAAAAGAAAATATATATTATAGGAATAAATCTTCAGTTATTGAGAATTTCTTTGTATCTTTATATATGTTTTTATTTTATAAATTTTACTTATTTTTAAAATTGATTATGACATGAGGTAAAATTAATACTTATGAGATAACAACATAACAAATATATCTTAAATAATGTTGATTGAGTTTTTTTTTGCAAATTATATTTTGTTAATTTTTATTTATATTTTCAGTTCTTACTAAGATATAGAGTTGATATGATGTATTAATTTTGTGTGATATAAAATATTTAGTTCTATGCACTAAGATGAAATGTGGAATTAAACTTAAAATATGGTCTATTATGTATTTAAATGGTGTTTTCTTTCCAATAAATACTATGTCATTTATAAAACTTCTACCAATAGGAAATATACTGTCATAAATTGTTATATTAATTAAAATTGTACATAGAAATTTGAGAAAATATTATAACACGCTTATTTAATAGAATTGAGAGAGTATTAAATGAAATATGAGAGGTTCATATTCAATATTAAAATGTTACAAGATAAAATCTAAAATATGTATGCCACTACTTAACTATTTTTAATAAATTTTTTAATATTTACACGCGTAACAACGCGGGCCTTATCTAGTACTCCCTCCGTTTCAAAATATAAGATGTTTTGGGTAAAGCACGCAGATTAAGAAATAATCACTTTTAAAAAGTTAAACCAATTACAAACAAGACTGCATAATATAAAGTATTAAACTAATCTAAAAGTAACATAGAAACTTGAAAACATCTTATATTATGAAACAAAAAAACTTCTCTAAATATCCTATATTATGAAACGGAGGGAGTATTATAAAAAGTTAGGTTTTGAAAGTTAGTCATTAACAGGATCATGACACGTGTCAAGTATATGGATAAAATTAGTTTATTTAAAATAGGCAAGTTATTATTACAGAGATAAAATAATAATAAATACAAGGTTATGATTTCACTAATTTGCCAAAATTTTATAAAAGGACAAGGCAAAAAAACAAATAAATTACAATTGATGGATTTTCTTTTCTTTCTACAAGACAAAAGAAAACAATCTTATTATATAAAGTATGGTTTCAAAAGTTACTAACTCACCAGATCGTCACACGTGTCGATTTTAAACATTACTAACTCACCAGATTGTGACAAGTGTCAAATTTACAAAAAATTCCAACTATAAAAGAAAAATCTTTTAAAAAATCAAGAAATAAAAAAATACTAATCATAAATCTTATTATATAAAGTTGGGTTTTGAAAGTATATTAATAATTTTTTTAACAGGATCATGACACGTGTCAAGTATATTAATAAAATTAGTTTATTTAAAATAGGTAAGTTATTATTACAGAGATAAAATAATAATAAATACAAGGTGATGATTTCAGTAATTTGCCAAAATTTTATAAAAGGACAAGGCACAAAAACAAATAAATTACAATTGATGGATTTTTTTTTTTTCTACAAGATAAAAGAAAACAATCTTATTATATAAAGTATGGTTTCAAAAAGTTACTAACTCACCAGATCGTAACACGTGTTAATTTTAAATATTACTAACTCACCAGATGGTGACAAGTGTCAATTTTATACAAAATTCCAACTATAAAATAAAATTTTTTTTAAAAAATCAAGAAATAAAAAAAGTACTAATCATAAATCTTATTATATAAAGTTGGGTTTTGAAAGTTAGTCATTAACAGGATCATGACACGTGTCAAGTATATTGATAAAATTAGTTTATTTAAAATAGGCAAGTTATTATTACAGAGATAAAATAATAATAAATACAAGGTGATGATTTCACTAATTTGCCAAAATTTTATAAAAGGACAAGGCAAAAAAATAAATAAATTACAATTGATGGATTTTCTTTTCTTTCTACAAGACAAAAGAAAACAATCTTATTATATAAAGTATGGTTTCAAAAGTTACTAACTCACCAGATCGTGACACGTGTCAATTTTATATATTACTAACTCACCAGATGGTGACAAGTGTCAATTTTACACAAAATTCCAACTATAAAAGAAAAATCGTTTAAATAAATCAAGAAATAAAAAAATACTAATCATAAATCTTATTATATAAAGTTGGGTTTTGAAAGTTAGTCATTAACAGGATCATGACACGTGTCAAGTATATTGATAAAATTAGTTTATTTAAAATAAGCAAATTATTATTACAGAGATAAAATAATAATAAATACAATGTGATGATTTCACTATTTTACCAAAATTTTATAAAAGGACAAGGTAAAAAGAATTAATTACAATTGCAGACAAAAGAAAACAATATAAATATAAATCATAGTATTACATAGACAGATTCAGGGAGAAAATAAAAAATAAACAGATTAAACTAGAAAATAGGTAAAGGAAGAAAAAAAAAAAAAAAAAAGGAAAAGGGACAAGCCAATTTGTGTGAGACCCAACAATCTCTGAGCTATCTATGCTTGTTAATTAAAAAAAAAAAAAAATTGTTTGACCTAGGAGGATCGGAGGAGCTGTAAAGTTTTTGTTCGTCTTACGTCTCCTGTTGTTGTATCCTTGATAACATGAAAGAGGAAGGAATCCAAACACTTGAAGATAGACAACTTCTCGGACAGATGGGGACGGAGTTGAGGAAGAGTTGGAGGTTGAAGATAGACAACTTCTCAGACAGGAAAGAGGTTATGAAGTCGACGCCCTTCTCATGCGGCGACTGCGAATGGTAAATGGACAAGACTCTTTTTTATCTCCAGCGTCTCTTTCTTTCTTACCCGAATTGTCTAAAAGAGAGGTTTTGCATGTCTTTAGGCATCTTAGTGTTGATACCAAGGGATGCCCTGGTTATGAAAATGACTTGTCTCTGTTTCTGTGCGTACATAATCCTAAATCATTGAGACTTGGATGGAAAAGGAGAATTAGATTTTTCTTCGTTCTTTTGAACCATTCCGGCAAAGAGCTCCACAGAACAAAGTGTAATTTTTTTTTTTTTTTTTTATTAATAACTTTTATATTTATCTGATCCCATTGATTGATGAACCAGAAAAAGTCACAAGTTTGATATATATTTTGGACAGACGACGGGAGATCCCATTTGTTCTGCGCTGAGGTCTTTGTATGGGGTATCAACCGTCTGTTGCCTCTTACCGAGCTTCAAGACCTCGAGAACAACATACTAACCATTCAAGTCTTCGTTGAAGTAGACGAAGTTGTTCATCAAGGTCAGTCAACTGAGAATGATCTATCAGAATTCCAAGGTGTCCAGGTCCTTGCTTCTCAAGTAAGTTTTGGAGCCTCCTACTAGATAGCTCTTCTTTCTCAATCTGGTGAAACCTAATCCAATCTTTTGTCAGAGTCAATCAGCGATCCGGCTTATGGAGCAGCACAAAGGATTTTTTTTAGATTTCGCTCCAAAGTACCCGGAGCTGAGGGCAGTATACTACACTCTCTTGTTCTCCCTCATCGAGACACTGAGCAAGTCTCCACAGAGACTGTCTCTGGCTGAACTAACCAATGCTCAATCCCAATTGACCGAGCTGACGAAGGCAGGCTTCAAGCTCGACTTCTTGGAGTCAAAGCTCGAGGACCTTTACTTGGAGAGGAGGAAAGCAGTTGTCCAATTCGAGGAACGGGTCAAGAATGTGGAACTGACTATGGAGAAGATCAATTACGCGGCTGCTGCTGGAGTTTCTTCGTTTGGGTTCATAGACTTCCTCGTAAAGAGATTCTTTCTCTCTTGCTTCTCAATCTGAAAGTGTGTAAGCTTAGACATGATCATTACATGTCATTACTAAAGCGCATTGTCTGTTGTCACTTGATTTCCCTAGCCGAAGATCTTAGGTACTTGCTCTTTTTATATTACAAAAGGCATTGTGTGTTTGACTTTGATTGCAAACAAATTCTCAATTCTCTACGCTCTTTTGATCACCACCATCAGAGTGGAGCATCCAATTTCAAATCCGATTTCTACATCTGCAGCATTTGTAACATTTAACAGAGTATCTAGACTAGTGTATGTGTGTTAAAGCTTTGGAAACCAGACCAAAGTCTGTAAAACTAACAAACCCACCACCCCATATTACTGTATCTTCTCGGTTCCTGTGAGTGCATCATCCTCATCTAGCCATCAGACCTTTATAATTAAGACACAACTACACCATTTGGTTTTGCCTTGCAGTACTATTATTGGTCGTCTATGAATGAAGGTGGAGAAACTACAGGAGTTTCAAGCTTCCACCGGATCTTGGTCGGACCAAAGACCACAGACACAGATTTTCATCTTTCCGATTTCGCACCAAAGTCTTTCTAACTTCCAATTAGAGACACTACTACTATATGGGTTTTGAAATAATAGAGAGAGAATATAGACCGTGGACTCCAAATGGGCTTCATGACAAGCCCAGTTACCCATATCGCATTTTAAATCTAAAAGGCCCAAATTTTAATAGCATTTTTACCTCTCTCTCTCTCGCTCTCTCCTCCGGGGCGTCAGCGATTTTCTTTAGTGGCGCCCGGCCAGAGTAGTTAAACCCTAGTCCAGACTCTCAAGGGTCTCACCGATTACTTCTTCTTCGTCTTTAGAACATGAATTGTGCAAGTAAGAGGAGCCTTTTGGTTTCGCATATATGATATATCGGTATGTGAGCTCTTTGCTTTTCTCCGTTCGTTCGACTCCTATTTAGGGTTTTACACACACACATATATATATATATATATAGGGATATCTGTACCATACTAGGATATCTGTACTTTCGGACTTTAAGAAGATATTACGAACACACTAATCTACTCAATGAGTCAGAAATATATAAATAAAATTAGAGAAGGAAGAAGAGTAGTAGGCTAGCTAGTAATATATTTAAAGATGAAGAGGCCAATGAATGCCTTCTCTCCGACAAGGTAACGGAGCCGGCAACGCTATGTGCGACGGCAGCTTCTCTCCTGGCATCACTACGGATACATCCACCACCGTATTCACCGGAACCTGCAGCCACGTTACATTCCTTGTAATTAGCTTAAAGAAGTTATGACTATATATGGTTTACAATAATAACATGGTTCTTGCTTTTCTTTTTTTTTCACTTTCCAAAGTTGGATTATTATTTTTCTATTAATTTTGACGAATGTTTTTTTTATTATCCAAAAGGTCTCTGCACCGAAAATAAAATTAACTCTACAGTGGCAAGTTAATGCGCTTCGGCTTTATTAAAAGGACAAATATTCTTTTGAGGAATGCTTTAATAAGAAATAAAAATAGATTGTTGTGTTTACCATGGATGCTTGATCAGCAAGTTTCTGGAACTGAATGGACCCATCTCTCTGTCTTTGTGTGATCCGATGTGGTGAATCAAATGAAGAATTCTCAGGCCTGAAGAGATGCTCGAAGATGGCCATGATCAAGAACATGGAGATGAGTATCGCCGTCGCTACAAACCCAAAGGAGATAGCATTCATGGACGTCGACGATCTCCATGGCCCTTCACTCTCTCCATCTCTAGAACTGTATATGCTCCACGAGCTCGACTTGTTCATTTTCTCCTTGTAGCATAAGCACAGAAGAATCTTTCACCAGAGAATAATAAACTCACAACTCTAGATCAAGAATCAAAAATGATTTATCAGAAATTCAATGATCTATGAAAAAAGAAGAAGAGAATTGAGATAGATTAACGTAATCGATGACAATGTTTTCGATTATTATTCCTTTTGTTTTTATGTGAAGGAAACAAAAAGCAGAGCAGAGAAGAAAAAACAAAAACACACACTCTGTACTATGTTGAAAATGAGTTCTGTATATATATAGTTACAAATTGGGTGTAAATTATTTATATTTTTTTAATAGTATGTGTAGATAAAGTATTAAAAAGAAGAATTAACAGAGAGTTAATGTGATAAACTGATAATGGTCCCTAAGTAGTAGGAACAGACATAAATCTTGGTCCTATATTCCTATGATCTCATCCCCTTCTGGACCTTCACTTCACTATCTTTTGCTGACAACTTCACATACCTTCTAACTTTTTCTAATTTAGTTACCATCCTCTATTCATTATTATAATTCCTAATTATTAATTTGTTAGATGTATATATATCACACTTCGACTACAAGATGAGACATAATTAATAGTCTAATATATAAGTAGGGTTTGTCGTGGCTGATTTGTTCCCCGTCCATTACAAGCAGGGTGATCACTGATCAAGAAGTATTACTACAGTGAATAAAAAATCGAACATCTGACATGATGATTATGGACATATATATATACGTGATCTCAAAAACGTGTGTTGGTTTCACTAAATTTTCTTAAGGAATTATCACTTTTTATAAACATTTTGAAAATGAGTTGTATACGAATATTATTAGTTGGTATAATTGGGGAACATCTCAACAAATGTAAAGAAAAAGCTACTACATATCAACTGTTTCTTTTTTCTTCTCTTTTTAAAATAATTGTATATTTGTAAAAGTAATAAAAACAAAGTATATCCTATACGGTTTATATTCGTTGTCTACTACTTTAAGAAATTGCTATGCAAAATTTTTGTGGTGTTTATAGTAGCTTGGCTATTGTGACATCTTTTGGTTGTTATTTCATAATAATAATTGAGGATGGGGCCTGCGTGTCATCAGAAAAGAACAACAAAGATAGACTATTGGCTGCTTTAAGAAACGTTTAATTACCCCTTAGTTTTTGTGAATTAATTATCACAGTAAGATGTCAACTAATTATCCTAATTAAGGAAAATATGATGCGTAATAATTTGCTGCTAAACTCACTTTAGTCGTATACCGTATACGGTAATACCGGTAATTTATTCGCAAATACTATAGTCAATTGCTCGGTCCACGGTAATGTCAATTAAGCCATTTCAGCAGATGTTCGGAATCTGCCCAGCTCTCTTAATCTCTAGCTCTACACTTTTGTACGTTTGATGTTAATGTACGTAGACGTACGTACGTACATTTGCATGAACATACGTGATTCATTTACGTTACAAAGAAAACTTCAATTTATATAATACTTAAGTTAATGAACATCAATAGTAATGCAATCCTAAAGTTTTTGTTTTGTGTGACGACGTCTGCAACCTATAAAGTTCTTAATTAATTAAAGAACAAGTACAAATATTCTCTTTATTTGCACGTTCAGCAATTTGAGGCCATAAATAATTATAGCAAGAAGATCAATCAAATACTAAGAAACGTACGTACAGTTCTATTTATATAAAGAAAAAATTGTCTACTTTCTTAAATTTTAATTAACCAGGAAAACAACTCGCGTGTTAAAGAGTTTCTACTTTCGCAAGTAAAAAGGTTATTGAGTTTTGTGGACACAATTGTCTTTGAACGTCAGATTTCCTTGTGTTCCCGCTATGAACAATGGCGCGCATTTATAGATCTGCCGCGAACATGAAAAACATTTAATCATGTATGTATATATATATATATATATCAATATATGATCAGTATATGTTATGCATGACATCGTTTTGTGACTTTGTGGTAAATGCTAATATCGTATGAATAACATATTTGATAACATTTATTAGATTTGACATAATGCATGTAGCTAGATAATTAAGGTTGTAGAATATAAACGATTACTACAGCTAGCTATCATAACAACAGAAGTAACATTTTAACAACGTGTACACAATTAACTTGTTACTTTCTAACAGTGAATAACATCTAACAATGAATGGCATTCTAATGATGAATAACTTGATACTTTCTAGTAACATTTTAGTGATGAATTACGCCCAATAATGGACTTTTATCACACACACACAAACAAAAAAAAAGCACAACATAATTTCATAGCATCGTGTGTTGATTTATTATAGTGATTTATAATAGTGAAGATAAGTGGAACTTTGTAAGTTAGGTGAAAATCTAAGCTATAGCAAATGCTTGTCAGCAATTCAAAAATTATGGAAGAAAAAAGTTGAACACATGCATCTGGTTGGCAATGATGGCCCAAATCTATCGCAATCGAATGAGTTTCACAAAACAAAATAATTATACGCAAAACAAATTATTCAAAGGAAAGAAAATAGCTTAACTAGCTGCGGCAAAAGCGGAGAGACCTCAGACCTATCGATAAGACTATAACCATGCATATGAGACGAATGTATAATATAAAAACAACACAACTTTTGCTTTCTATTTAGGTTAAAACAATAGAAACACTCTCTTGTTACTATAGAAGAAACCCACAAGAATATCTTTTCAATTTTTTTTGAGATATAATGGTACGATATACAGTATGTTATTATAACAGGAGTTGGTGAATAAAATCTGTTTTAATTATTAGGGACCTAATTATATTAAAGAAAATTTTGGCATTTAGAGAATAGTGGGGGCTTAGGTGAACATACAGCAAAGCAAAATTCAAAAGTAGGAATGATTTTAATGTAGAAAATAGAATTGGAGCTTTTGCCTTTTGTGTGACTCATTGTCACAGATCATTCATGACAACAACAAAAAAAAAAAAAAAAAAAAAGCCATCATGTGACCGCTCTCTTCTATTCACTCTTTAATTAGCTTTTCCTTTTGCCTTTTGCTGTTTTTACTTGAACCATTTCTTTTATTTCTTTCTCTTTTTGTTAACTCCTAGAGAAGTTTCTCCAACCTGACCGAAACAGCATGGATACAACAAATTTGGCTATAAATATGAGGGTGCAGACATGAACATAAGTGTTATTTTTTTTTATATATTTTTCTTTAGGATATCATGAATTTTATATTACGAAAGTTTAGTTATTTGGAAACAACACGCATCCGGATATATATAATCGAAGATGATTAAAATACCACTCCATATAATAAAGAATTTCATATTTTATGAGGGGAACGGTTTTGTTTAGTCCATTTTTTTAAAAAATACATATTGTATTTTCTTTGAATAAAGGGTTTAGTCAATGTTTTTTGTTTGTCTTCCTTTTTGACTATAACTTTCATAGCGTCGCGAATCCCTAAGCTCTTTTATATAGGGATAAACATGTACTCCATATCTAAGCTAGTAAAGTAGTAAGTAAGTTTCAGTGAAGTGAAACTTAAAAAAAAAAAAAAACCCAAAAAGCTTAAAGTGAAGTTTAACAGACTCCACTGTATTAACCAGTTATAACTCTTATCTATATGAAATATAATCGGCCACAACCTATTTTCTCAATGAAAATAGCATGATCACTAAACTATATATTGAGCTAAACACACGATAGTAATCATAGTACAAGATGATATGAAATACATATTTGTAGCTTACTTTGCGAGAACATAATTATATCTGGTCCGTCCATACATGCATGCATGTGGTTAACTGGTTTTAGACTTACCAATCTGGCATCAAGTTTAGATAGTTTAGTACCAAATAAATGCTGACTTTTTTTTTTGCTTTCTAGGTTTGTTTTCCATTGTCTGAATTACATACTATGATGGATCATAAAATCTTAAGTATAGCGGGCCTTTAATGAGAGGCCCAAAAGAATGTGAACATTGAAATTTATTTTGCTTTTATTTTTATTTATTTTATGATAAAATAATTCAGATAAAATTATTATGTAACTATTTTTCAATTTCTATTCACTTATTCATATTATTCTAATCATATATCATTTACCACTATATAGTTAATTAACATATATATACAATATGTTTACATTAATTTATTAAAACAAAATTATTGTGAATTGTAAATATATATATATAAGTTGTGTTTTGGTCTTACTTATAATGGTATAATTGAATCATTTTCTATATGATTTTTATATATGACTTCATCATTCATCTCAGAAAACTTTTTTAATTTTTTGATTAATCATCTCGAATAATATTTATTTCATAATAAATCTAAATATTATAATAAATAATAGGTAAGTTTTCTTGCATTTGTTTAGAGAGTAGAAAAACTATTGAAATACTAAAAAAACTATAAAACCATAATTAAGGAATATTTTTTTTTTTATAATTTTGTGTACAAGTTTTGAAAGATACTTATTTAAAATAATATTTATATAATATAAACTATTCAATAATTAATTTACTCAATAAGTTCTTTTAAAATTTTGGATCGGTCTTTCTGAGGGCTTATGTGATTTGATCAAATATCGTAGAGGCCTGATCTACACTCATCAATGGTGTAGTATTTATTTCCCAGAATACTCTCACACCATAATCCTTATCGTAAGTACCTTCGTACTTCTTGGAATAAGTGAGATCAAAGGGATCCATATCAATCAACTTTGAGAAAGAAAAGAAAAAAAAATTACTTGAAGTTATACCTTAATAATCATTCATTAGTTTACAAATCGATCATACGAAATATAATGCATAATTAGTTTACAAATACAATACATAAGAGAAATATAATGCATAAAATGATAGGCTAGCTTAGCAAAGGATACCTATCATTAGTTTTTTTTATTTAAAAATAGAAAATTTTCCAAAAATATTTTATTATTACTAACTTAGAAAGAGAAAATGACTTTTTTTTTTGAAACTAATAATTATTTAAAATATTTTTTTTTTAAGTCTAATGTAAATTTACATTTTTACCTGTATCGAAAAATTAAAGACTTGGTAACCAATGACACTATATAGTGTAAATTTTGTTTACATAATAATATTTGTACTTCTCTATGCGAATGGGTCATAAAAGTATAGCGGACCTTTATTGAGAGGCCCAAAAGAACGTGAACACTGAAATCCAAAGGACAAGATTTCGTCCTCGGTGGAAAAGTTATAAGATAATCTTAGCCGTCGAAAGCTTCTGTGAGGGTTTGTTAGTTTTGTCGTCGTCTACGCAACTTCCCCACTTCTGTTTCACAGTCTCCACACAAACTATTCAAGCGGTTTCCCCTGTTTGGGTTTTTACGGCGGCTCTAAAACCCGTTTTCACAGGTTTTTTTTTTTTGTTCTTTCTTATCATAATAAGCCTTCTGGATTTCTGTTTGCAAACTTATCATTGATTTGTTTGGCTCTTGGACAATTCTGAATACCATATGCTCCAAATTGTATTTTCAGAATTCTCTGTTTATTTTTTTTTACCTTACGATTGAAAGTTTGAAACTTGTAAATTGTGTTATATTTTGGAAACTTATGGTGTATTAGAAGTGTATGTTTTGACAATATTTGTTCTGTCTAGTAGAGATATAAGAACTCAATAGTTTTCATCTTTCTGACAGTATGCTACATGGTTCTTTAATAGTCACACTACCATAAACAGATTACTTGATTTCTCCATACTAACTTTTGTTTTTTTCCCTTTCAATGGTTGTAGTGTATCTTGAACATTGGTAATGGCCACTGAATTAAACGCTCTGGATTGTATCCTTTAATGGTAATGCATTATTTGTTCTGTACTTCTCTACTTGATTGAGTTTTGATTAAGACACTGCTATTGTGGTTGATTTGAGATGCCTTTTGCATTAGTTGATTCGTTAGATATATCTCATGCATAAGGGTTTGTTTGATGATGAGAAACGACACTGCTTTTTCTTTTGGTTATGCTCACATTCCTTCGTTTCTTGAACTTTGAGATCATTTTGAAACCTACCAAGAAGTGGGTTTTCTTTGTTATATCAACTTGTGTTTGCCCCTTAACTATAGCTATAGCTGAGCCTACTTTTGCGGAAACAGTACCAGATCCAGATTCTACAACGGAGAAACAGGATGAGGTATCTGAAATCTTCTTACTTAGCCACATTCTTAATCTCCTGCTAGCAAAAGAATGCTCATATAAAGTTTGGTAATCTTTTCAGTCTCCTCCAACGAACGACACAAAACATACCGTTACAGTGTCGAGTACCCCGTCTGTTACTGTCACTGCATGTGCTAATGGTAAGACAAATTCTTACAGCTTTGGTTCGTATCAACCACCTAATAAGTCTGCCAGTTTCGTATTAGTCTGGATAGATTGTGAATATCAACTAATATGGCTCAGTAGTGAATGATCTATAACTCTTTTCTCAAGTGATTATTGCTTGTGATGCGTTTTGCAGGATCTGATGTAGTCTCTTCGCAGCCAAATGGCAATGGCCAAGCACATGCTATTGATATTTTAAAGGTTTGATTTTGTCCATTGGATTTTATTGCACATCATGTTACTATTATTTCTTCGTTTTGACATGCTATCATGCTCGGTGCTGGGTCATTTTTTTATAGGGAAGTCACCGTGACAAAAACAACTCATATGTCTATTCTGATTCGACTTTGCCTAGAGATCGAGCAAAAAGAAGCGATTACTGGTCTCAAAATTCTTTTTCGAGTCCTAGGCCTCCTGGACATTTCAACGGTGCTGGTAGGCTTCATGCCAATACACAATCACATGCATTCAGACCTCAATTTAAGGTACCTAGCTACACATGTCTATATATGCATATAGTTGAAAGCAAGAGTTTTGCATGACAAGTGTTTCCTCTTAATGTAAAAGATTTGGTTAAATTGCTTCTTTATGTCTTTTTGAAGGGAAAGGAAGCCGCAGGACACTTTTTAAAACTCTCCAATCAAAAGACAAGCTCTGTCCCATATTGTGGTTACATTAATGGAAACTCAAACAATGGGTTCTGGGATCAAAGAGATCAGTATAGGAAACTGGAGATTAAGGAAGAATCTGACTCCTTGGTTGAACTGAAATGTGGTCCGAGAGCCAATGGCAAGACTCGTCCTCCTTCTGAGTCATCATCACTCAAGCAAAACAATTCGTTTGCCTTGGCTATTCGTAGAGAGATGTACAACATCCCAGATTTTCAGACTGATTATGAAGATGCCAAATTTTTCGTAATCAAGTCCTACAGTGAAGATGATGTTCACAAGAGTATCAAATATTCCGTGTGGTCAAGCACCATCAATGGAAACAAGAAACTCGATGCAGCTTTCCGTGATGCTGAAACAAAAACACTCGAGGATGGCAAAAAACGTCCAATTTTTCTCTTCTTCTCGGTGAGTGAACTTGACAAGTGTCTTCTTTTCTTGTGTGATTTTAAGGGTGTCTTAGTTTTAGTCTCTCATGTTTGATCTCTTTACCCATTCAGGTGAATGCAAGCAGACAATTTGTGGGATTAGCTGAGATGGTTGGATATGTAGACTTCAAAAAGGATTTAGATTTCTGGCAGGTTGATAAGTGGAGTGGCTTTTTCCCGGTTGAATGGCATGTGGTTAAAGACATCCCTAACTGGGAGTTACGCCATATCACCCTCGACAACAATGAGGACAAGCCAGTTACTCATACGAGGGATACTCACGAGATCAAACTCAAAGAAGGTCTCCAAATGCTTTCGATATTCAAGAACTACTCTGCGAGAACATTTTTGTTAGACGACATGGACTTTTATGAAGAACGAGAGAAGTCTCTTCGAGTGAAGAAGGACCATAAACCTGCCACTCTTCGCATGGATCTCTTCAAAGAGAAAGACTATGATGTAAATATGCTCATGACCTTGACTAATTCTAGTTCATCTTCTCAACACATACAACTCTGTGTCATTTATCTGAAAAACGGTTTTGTGTTTATTGAATTCTTCAGTATGAGATGGAAGGTAACAACAGGAGAATGAATCATCAAGGAAGAGGATATAACTGGAACAGAAGTAGCAGTAGTAAAACACAAGCGTCTCTTGTCAATCTAACCAAGAATCTCTCCATAGGAGGCTACTCTTCTTCCAGGAGGAACACTGGCAATTATTCAACATGACCACACATTCTTCTATTCCTCGTCTACGTTATTTAATTTATTTATTATGAATTGTTTTAGTTAGTTCATGTTACATTAGGTTCTTTATTGTTAGTTTCTTAGGGCGTCTGGTTTGGTTTTTCTTTAATTTCATCTTCAGCTGTCTTTTAAGCCTACACGTAACAGATTCATTTTCACGATTTCAATGATAAAATTAGTCAGTTTTCAGATATTGGGATTAGAAAGAAGATGAAGACATTATGCAGCAAAGGGTTCTTTTATTAGTATGTTATTGTTATTTGTCCCACATCGACAAGTAGAGGAGAACGTCTCTGAAGTGGGATGATATAAAAAGGAAGCTGGGTTTAACTAACAACTCATACCTTTCTCGGCCTTTTGGCTAAGATCAAGTGTAGTATCTGTTCTTATCAGTTTAATATCTGATATGTGGGCCATCGGCTCACACGATATTAACTCTATTTTTTAAGGGAGAAAGCCCACTAAGGTAGCTTGCTACCTGGGCTTTCGCGAGTCGCCCATGCGTTGCACTATTGCACGGGCCTGGCTCATCCCATCAACCAATAGTTACAAAATTCATTGTTTTGTGAATATATTAAATCCGGAAAAGTCTAATGAAACGTTTGTATCTTTCTTAAACCCTTATAGCCTGAGGGAGTAGGCCTGAGAGTTTTGGTGAGAAAACTAATCATCGGTGTGTGATAATGTCCGATAATCTGAAGCATCCTCTCGATATCACGGCTTCTCAGGAATCACTCGAGAGAGACCGTAAGGTTGCGAGAATCGAGGGGTTTAGTGACGACGACGGCGAAGGGGAACAAGAAGAAGGATTGGTCGAGTCGGAGTCGGAGGAGCTGTCCATGAACCCAGGGAATCCTAGATTGCAGCGTTACCTGGTTGCCATCGAGTATATCGGAACTCGTTTCTCCGGTTCACAACAGCAACCTACGTACCGCACCGTCGTCGGTGTATTGCAGGTTTTTTTTGTAATTTCTTTGATTTTTTTTCATCTCTCCGCAATTAGAGTGAGAGAGAAATCGATGAGACAATTTAATTCGACAAGTTGGTAGATTGGTTGCGTAGCTTATTATGGTGGCCATAGAGCAGAGCTTAGGGTTCAGTTTATATGGGATAACAAAGTTATCTTGGGGGATTCAAGTTGTGTGAATTGATACATTTCAGGAGGCTTTTCATAAGTTCATTGGTCAGCCAGTTAAGATCCTCTGCTCAAGTCGAACGGTAAGAGCTTTTCATATTTTCCTATACCATTTTTTTTCTTTTCTTTATACAGCCTTAAACTCTAAAGTTCTGATACCATATAAGCGATCCTTAACCTTAGTAGCTCTAAAGAAACGTTTCACTTAGTTTTGTATTGCCTTTGTCACAATAGATTCATAGGACCATGCTTTGTAGTCAATAGGTAATCCATAGAAAGCTAGTACTCATGAATTATATATAGGTTATGCTCAATTTTGTTTTTGTTTATTATTATTAGCTGACATTGATGTAGCGCCTTTTATAGGATGCGGGAGTGCATGCACTATCAAATGTTTGCCATGTAGATGTGGAACGCATCAGTAAAAGGAAGCCGGGTGAAGTGGTATTTCTTTTGCACCCTACTGATTTCTACCTTGTGGCTAACATTTGGAATTAGCGGTGTCACGCTCATGTAAAGGAAAAAGTATTAAGAGAGAGGAGCACACATGCCACATTGTTTTGAATATCATATGTTCCAATTGTAGTCTGGTTTACACATAACGTATACATTCGCAAATGCCTGTTATCGTATATGTTTAATGCTCTTGGAAACTACTAGGGACAGATATACTTGCATTCTCACTGGCCGTTTTGTTTTTAAAATGCAGTTACCACCGCATGAGCCTGATGTGGTCCAGAAAGCTGTCAACCATTTTTTACAGGTTAATATCTGAATGTTTTTCATATTATAACAATTAGATACAATGGTTTTTTCTCATTTAAGGGGTTACTCACAAAATTATATCATCTAAGTTTCGATCTTGACAAAAGTTACTTCAGATTTGATGACATTTTCATTTAAGTTTCTCTTCACTCTATTTTCCGTACTGCTAAATTTCACTTACTTTGACCTATCTACTAGTATTTAACATCTCATGAAAATCCTTGCGTTGTTATATTAAGCAGAAAAAAGAAGGTGATGTTATGGTGATTGATGTTCGCTGTGTCCCAAGAAACTATCATGCCAGATATAAAGCCCGGGAGCGCACGTAGGTATTCTCTGTCTATCTCTCATAGTAGAAGCCAAGATTAAGTTGTTCTATAGAATTTAGTGTTCCATATGTGTGCTGATTGTATATTAGAGTACGAGGTTATGCTTTGAAATATATTCCCTGCAATTGAAAAATTGATGATTCTTCATGACACTCACTATAGATACTTCTACCGCATGCTATCGGGGTCGGATCCATTATCAATTCTTGATAAAAACCGTTGCTGGCATGTTCCTGAGGAGCTAAATCTTCGCTCTATGCAGGTTTGCACACTACTGTATTGTCAGCATCCATATCAGCACTGATCCAAAAATATTATTTTCCCTTGAAAGATGAGTCCTTAACCATAGTAAGAATAAAAAAACTCTAACGACATCATCAATGATTGGTGCGCAGGAAGCATGCAAAGTTCTTGTTGGAACTCATGATTTTAGCTCCTTCAGGGCATCTGGTTGCCAGGTCAAAATTCTTTTTATGTTTTTCTTTAAACATCTCTATATGTCATACACTATCAATATGAAATGTTCTGAATGGTTGGACATATTCGCCACAGAATCCCTGATAAATGCCATCTTATTTGTGGCTTGGTAGACCTTAATTATTTGTTTGTGTTTGTGAGCAAGTACGAATATATGATAACTCTAGCAGATTGATCTCTCTTTAATCGTTTCTAGTATTCTCAGTCATCACAGCGCACCAAAGCACTCCCATAAATTCAGTATTTATTGTAGTCAGTAGATGTTAATCTTGATTCTTTAAATTAAGATACATATGTATCCTTTCGTCTCGGTGATATACAGAAAAGGAAAGATAGCTTGTAGTCTGCATCTAAAAAGAAGCTATCATTATGTGTAGACTAGTGTTCTTCCAGAAATCTGTGAACTCTTTTGACGAGTTGTTGTTATACAGGCAAAGTCACCTGTGAGATCTTTAGATGAACTAAATGTTACTGAAGTACCATCAACTCCATACTTTCCATCTATCACGGAGAGGGCGTGGAGTAATCTAAACAATGGAGATCCTCTCGCATGTTCCGGTCAACCCAAGACTGAGACTGTTGGTGTTGCTACCAATGTTGAAGAAGTGAAGGGGTCTACAGATGGTGATTCTTTTGGTGCAAGGAGACGGCACCGCTGCTATGTAGTTACAGCGCGTTCCCGCGGTTTTCTGTACCACCAGGTTTGAGTTTTTTTATTCATTGTCTCTCTTGGTAGATCGCGTGTATCAGTTGTAGTCTTTTTATTGATACACGTAGTAATAGTTGTCCACATATCCTCTTTTTGTTGTATGCGGAACTTCGAATAAGAAATGTATCAATATGATTTGAAAATGAAAGGGATGAATTGTGATGCTCTTTGTGGTCTGTTGATTTACAGTGTCTTTATGATGTGCAGGTTCGACTGCTTGTAGGAGTACTAAAATGCGTAGGCACTGGAGAATTGACGGTTGCAGACGGTATGTTGCTGTCTCTTTCTTCAGAGAGTTTACAGTTATAGGTTTGATTAGAATTGAAGGATGTTTAACTGTCTCATTCGGGTTATCTATGAATTTGCTTCAGTTGAACGAATCCTGGAGGAGAAGACAGTGGCTGCAACCAAACCCATGGCTCCTGCTTCTGGTCTATATCTTGCCCGTGTCAAATACGAGTTTCCATGAAGACTTAAGTTCACTTCATTTCTGCAACAATGGGTGAGGAGTCACCAGAATGGATTCGGTTCAGAAGCTGAATCTTATATACTACAGTTCCGGACGCTATTCAAATATTTCTTACTTTAATATATTATAAGATGTTCAATTTTTCTTCTACTTTTTAACTATAATTTCTAATAATAATTTTCTATTTTATTTCTTCACTTTAATAGAAATAATTCACATAATATGATTATCTTTTGTTTGTAATTTTACTCTAATTATAATAAACTATAGAGAGTTTGCTGATTGGAAAATGGAAATGAAATTTAATTTGAGAAAATTGGTTTTTAAGTTGACTACTATCTCTGAAAGGCTTGAAAGAGGCGACCTCAGTTTTTCTTCTAAAAGATCCATGTTGACCAAAACAAAAAACAAAAATATCGTGGTGTTTGACGTTGACCCAAAGAGACGAATGCATCTTGACTAAACATCGTAGTATCTCTCAGTCAAGTGAAGCAGCATCAAAGACCGAGGTTACTTAGAAGCTGACTCCATCTGGGAGTTTCCTCATCAAAAATGTATGTTAGAGGTGACACCAGTACTCCACTTCCTCCCACCTGAAATCACATTTCATGACACATTACTTAACGAAACTTCTGAGATTCGAGACGAAAGACTAATCTCGGTACTAAATGTGGTTTGGGCAATTAAATTTCAAGAGTGATGAAAGCTATGTATTTGTAAATCCCTTCAATAATGACAATCTTAGAGTAAAGGAGCGAGGTGGAAAGAAATAATGGATGGCATTACTAACCGCTCTCAGTTGCTGCACAGACTCATATAGAGCTTTTTTGGGTACACAAATCACAATGGCGTAGTACTCAATGGATATATTTCCATCTCGTTTACAGTAAACTGGACTTATTGTTGGTCCCTGCACATCACAAAAGCACAATCGTCTAAAACTATCACCTATCAAATCAGTGGAAGTACACTGAATATACACCAAGATATTCTTGGGTTGGAGCTAGGAACTAAGGGCTTGTGAGCCCCAAATTTTCTCAAACTTTACCTGCAATCCTGATAATGATGATTGGGTTTTCACACGTTCCGCCACTTCCTCAGGATCCGTTCCTCTCATGTTTGCAACAACCTGGAGTGAAAACATAGGATGAAAGAAAGCAAAAGTAGAGATAAGGAGAAACATTACAATTACTATGCACATACAGTGAATTGACCATCTGCCTTCAAATGAGCCTCTAATCTCTCGAGAATCTCATGCACTGTTTCTAGTGCTCCTTTTCTCTCAGTCAATGCCCTTCTGCTCGCCACTAATGCAGCCTGATAGTAGAAAAAGAAAAGAATTATCTTCTGGTACACCGGTTCCCAAGTGGAAGGAAAACAGTAGTCAATTCCAAAGATCTTCACATCATACCTGACTTTCCAGCACAATCCCTCCTTCAATCTCTTTTAAGTTGTTCTCTTTAAGGGTTGTCCCACTACTCACAAGGTCCAAAATGGCATCAGCTATCCCCATCTAATTAACAAGAGAAAATGTGTCAACAAACATTGCACACAACAATAGTTTCTTTCTGTATCACTATAATCCATCATCTCACGCTGACGGCACAAAATAGCAAGCATACTTTCACAAAAACGTTAATCCCATAGTAAGAATAAACTCTGAAAAGATAAGAAGACGAATACAATAACTCTTAATGTACTCAGCATTTTCATACAAAAACCAAGCCTAATTAATCCTTATCGAAGCATAGTTCGAAATCCAAGGGTTGATTTGAAATTATTGTAAATCTCACCGCAGGAGCTGCCTCTAGGGCTCCATCTGCAGTTGAAAAGCTCACATGCTTGATACCGTTATCTTTCATAAATTTGGGGCCTAGCTGCAAACACAAGTTGGATAAATTCCAAAACAATTAGACTGCATTCCGAAAAAAGGTTTAAGGACAATAATGCACCAAAAGGAACACTTGTAACGCATCATACATAAGTGAATCCTGTGGCAACCCGTAAAGGTCTTTCCTCAGTCCATTGAGGCATTTGTGCTAGCTCTTTCAGAGATTTTATATTCTCAAATATTCCATAATTGGGTATCTGAAATCATATGAAAAGAGCAATCAAAAAGTCGTCTTTATTGATGATATAAACCTGAACTATAATAGATTTGAGCGTACCGCAAGGGACAGATGACAATCTCCAAAGTTGAGAGCTTCGTGGACGATGATAAGATCTTCGTTCCCCTAAAAAATAACTCAGGATCTTTAAGCTTAACTTTTAATGCAAAAGTGGCCTTCAAAAGGCAAGTCTATAAGTCACATAAGCTAACGCAAACAGTATGGCCTGGGTTGGAATGTCAAGGAAAACCACAGTAGAAAGAATAACAAGATTAGACACATTTCTTTATATGTAGCATTCATATCAGTATAACAACCACCAGCACAAAGATACCCTAGAATCTCAACATGTGTCTGCTAATCAAGATATAGAAGTATGATGTTATTTACCTGACCAAATTCACTAACTATGTCAAGACCAACAATGCCTAAATCCAGATCTCCTGAGAGCAACTTCCTGACAATGTCTTTTGGCCGTTGAAACCAAACTTCAGTATTTGGTAACTGGAGGACAAGAAAAAAGAGATTACCACTACAAGCCGAGAAGTTGAAAAATACCAAAAATAAAACTCAATAGGCTTTTGCCTTTCTTCCAATGCATACCTGGGGAATTTGAGCAACATATTGCCGCGGATTGACTTGTTTGACAAACAATTGGCAATCCTTTATGAGAAAGGAGAAAGTAAAAGAGTCGTAAAGAGCCATGAGATTGCAAATCAGAGAATGAAAGGATCAAAATGAAACTTTTAAGAAAGTAAACAAGGAGAATTTGATCTTCAAGCAAGAGACCATCAAAACACACACAAAACTATTACAATAGGACACTAATGTACTACCTAATTTCGCCTACGAAACGATATGCAATCAATATTTAGGCTTCACAACACAGACATTAGCTCAAATATAAGAAAAGACTAGACCTTGAGCTTGTAAGTATAGCTCCCTACAATATCTTCTTCAGTACAGAAACGATCCCAATTTTGATACCAATTAACTAAGATTATCTCACTAGAAGTACAGAACACTGTATAAAATGACGATTAACGGAGACTCTCAGTGCAAAAATGGAAAGCATTGTGAGAAGCAATTCCCAAAACAAAATTGAAGTTTCCGAAACTCAGATACCAAAAAAAAAAAAAGCAATGGAAATTTCCCGGCAAAAATCTTCAATTATCCTAAGGGGGGAAACACAACGACACTCACCTTGAGAAGATCGAGCGAATCAGCGGCCATGCGTCCTTTGCTAGGAAGACCAAGACGAATCTGCTCCCTCCCGAAGACAGAGACGGCGTCGGTGGCACCATTCTGGTTTGATTTCTGAGCGTTGGAGACGCAAGAAGTGACCATCCTGAGGCATCTCTGGCGAGTTCCGGTAACGGAGACAGCGGTGGTCGAAGGAATCGGAGAGAAGGAAGGTAGATGAAAAGAAGGAGAAGAAGAGGAGAATTGTAGGGTGGTGTTGAGAGGAATTGAGATGGACATCGTTGCTGCTGCTGCTGCTGCTTGCTCTCTCTCGGTCGGCGGAGGAGAGAGAGAGAGATGGTCGGCGGATACCATTGCCGAAAGCTCGGCCATTATAAATATCCCGAGTGTGTGTCCACGTGGAAAATCCAACTTTTTTTCAAATTTAATTTTAAAAGATTTCTTTTTATTTGTTGAGTGACAGAATTACACAGACATACATCATCTCTGTCTTGCACGACCAAAATACAATAAAATAAAATAAAATAAAATACTGAAGGTATATATCTTTCTTCTTCACAATCACACCAGAGAGGAGTCAGGAATGAGTTAAAATGTGCCTTGAAGTCTCTTGTTATGCCTCTGTTTGGTTTATGTCCATTGTGTTATATATATATATTACTTCTTGATTTGCTTCAAGAGAGCAGCTACAGATCCACAATGTGTTGACTCGTTATTGCATCTCTCACAACAAGCCTGTAACATCTCTATCACTCTCTGGCACCTGCAACCACCCCACACATAAATCCTAATTAGTATCTCCAGTAAAAAACTATGGTATGGAAAGTGATGTTGTTGTTGTTCAACCTCGCTTAACTGTGTTAATCATGACTGATTATATTCATGGAACTGTCTAAATTAAGGCCTAGAGACATGACTGATTATACTACACAAATCACATTATATGCACAAAACCTGGTAAAACAGTAGGACTCACGTAGACACAGAACAAAAGCCAGGCCCCTTCGGAGAATTCGTAATCAAAAAGAAGAAAACCAGTTCCTTTTCCTTATAGCTCATCATAAGTTTCTGATTTATATTAAGCTAGTTTTGTGAAACCAATGTAATAAGTCCATGCAAAACAAAGTGACAGTGCACTTCCATACTTCTCCCAACTCTTAAGACAGGGATCATAAAATAGATAGTGAGGATATCTAAAACCAGCCTGATGATGACAACAATAAGAAACCACAAGATTTCAGGTAAATATATATATCCTACTCAGCCATCTCTCTTTCTCAAAATACAGATAATGAATGACCCGCAATTCAAAATGGTCTAGACCTCTGTAATCAATTTGTTGTAATTGGGAACCACAAGAACATGCTCAAATTATCTAAATCAAAAGCAAGACATTTATACAATGTCTCGTTAAATCACACCATCAGGGTCTCTCTCGATTCTCTAGGGACAGAGTGATTTTGATCCAATACAACAACAAGTACACCCAAAAACCTTGGAAAATTTGGTTAATAAGCTCCAGACCAAACCTCACAATTACTAAGAAAAAGGATTCTTAAAGCCATCAAGGATGATGCATCAAATCTTATTATGCTAACAAGAGAAAGAACCCTAGCTGAAATTGAAAATCCCAAAAATCGAGACATGAACCCTAAACCACCAAAAACTAGAATGGATATCTCTAATTCACTAGCAACCTCTGATGAATTAAATAAGCAATAATCACCTTTGAGGAAGAAAATTGTTCTTGGAGAGACAGGCTTGGATGTCGCAAGCCTCTTTCTTGCAAGGTTCTTTACTCGGTTGCGCCATCTTCTTCTTCTTCTTCTTCTCTCTCTCTCTTTCTCACAAGGCTTTTCTCAACTTTGGTTGTTGATCTCTCTGATTGATTCAATTCAAGCTAAGCGTCAAAATACTTTTTTTTTTTCCGATCACCGACTTGACATAATCCGCCTGAGAGGAGAGAGATTCGTCGGGAGCTCGGGAAATTAAACAACAATCAAAACCGGTCAATTTTACTGACCCGAACTAAACCATTCAGATATTATTAAATCGTACAAACCGGACCAGAATTATTTTTAGGTTTTTGTATCCATTGTCCTCCACACCTTCATTATCAATAATAAAATGTTCTAACTTCTAACGAAAAGATATTAGCAGTAGTGATTTAATTATAGTATTTCGTATCCATGTTATTTATTACTACTAATTAGTAATAAACATATAATTTCAAAGGAGGGCGTGAAAAGAGCTTTTTGGTGTTTGAACAACGCATTACGCATCTCTTTTCTGACACATTCTTCTCTAATTTTCATCTCTTAATTAAATTACTTTTTTGGTCAACACACTTTTTAATTACATATGAATAATTTGTGACCTCTTAATTGTAATTTACGGATTGCTTGCTTTTTATGGTTGAAAAGGTTTAATCAATGCCACAAGTCATACTACTAAAAAAGAGATAGAGCAAGCAGCTTGCTCTAAAATAACCAATATATATATATATATATATATAATACAATTTTCTGCTTACATAATCAACTAATTGCTGCTATTTATATTCACTGATGTAATGTAGTGATGATGTCGAAATCTCTCTGTTATAGCCTCTCCAAAGTTTCATCTGATAACCTAAGCTACCTTAATTTCTAAAAGACTAAAACCATTCTATAAAAATACAGAAATAAAAAGAAAGTTAAAAACATAGCATAGTAAAGCAATAACATCTCACGAAGAAGAGAAACATACGTGCATGATACGTGAATCATTCAATAATAGCTGCCATATTATGCCACCCACTAAACTACCAGAAAGATTTGCAAAATTAGATTAGTAGTGTACATATAAGGTAAATACTAGATTTTACGTACTATATTACAGCTAATTAATATATATATAAGCGTTAATTAATTAAATAAAAAAAAGGTAAGTGAAAAACCAAAAATAGAAAGAAAATGAGTAAAGAGTGGGTTTTGTTTACAAATGCAAAAACTCTTCTCGTTCAAACACTAAACCAACAGTCACTGTGTGACTTCTTTTGCTTTAATTGTCTCTCTCTCTCTCTCTATCTCTCTTAACACACACACACACACACAGGGAAACCCGAGGCGTCACACTTAAAAACTCTTTGAGATTTTGATCCCTCTCTATATATCTCTTTGTCATTCCCAAAGCCAAATAGTAATATTTTCACGTTTTAGGAAAAAAAAAAAAAAAGAAAAAAAAGTTCTAAATTCTCATATATTTTCATCGATCGATCGGATCACTGGTTTTATATTCTTCTCTCGTTTGCAAGAGAAAAATGGATGCAATGCTCGTTGTCACTGTCATTCTCTTCGCAATCGCGTCACCCACACGTAAGTCTTTTTTTAATTCCTTTTTTTTTTTTTAAACAATTTGTTCATATATATATAAACCGTAAAATTTGTAGGGTTTATGATTTAATAAGTGATAAAAATGGTTGCAGATGGATACGATCCTTTGGATCCGTTCGGTAAAATCATTATTAAATGGGATCTCCTTTTATCTTCACCTGGCAGACACTCGGTAACTCTTCTTTCTCTCCTTTTATTTTCTTTTTTCTTCTCGTTTTTTGGTTTCTCTGCGTATTTTGTACTAATTTCTTTCGGTTTTTCATAAAAAAATATAAGCAATTTCTCCTGCCAAAAATTATTATGTGTCTGATTATGGGACCCGCATGAACCTCAGATAATCTGGGATTTTTTTTTTTTTATATTTTTTGTTCTTGAACGAATATGGGTTTATGATGAAATGCTAAAAGATAGTATTAACAAATATGTAGAAAATACAAAACTAAAATAGAGTCCGAATCTTCAGCTTAAGACGACGAAGTTAGTTAGTTACTCAATAGTTTGTTTTGTCTCTTGCTAGGTTGATTTTGTCAAATTCATTTTCTGTTAAAACTTGAAAAAAATATCTGATTCCTTCTTTTCTTGTTTATATTTGGAAATTATGTTTATATATATTAGCTTTTTAAGAGGTTAATTTTTGATAAATAACTTAATGTAAGCTTCCTATATATACTAGCATGATAGTAGCATTGATTTTGACAAACTATACTTAGGTTAAAAAAGAAAGATTGATTTTGACAAATTGTCACAAATATTCTTGACTAGTTTAATTAAGAACCAATATTTGTAAAATGATCAGATTTTTAAACCTATATATACAAATGCTTGGTGGAATATTCAAAATGTTTGCAGGTACAAGTAATAGTAGAGAACATGCAAGAGTACCGGCACGTGGAAAAACCAGGATGGAAGCTGAGTTGGCATTGGCTCAACAAAGAAGTTATATGGGACATGAGAGGAGCTGAGACGACCGAGCAAGGCAATTGCTCTGCCTTTGCCTCCAGCAACAACCTCCCTCACTGCTGTCTCCACCGACCAACCATCGTCGATCTTCTTCCCGGAGCTTCTTACAACCTTCAGGTCTCTAACTGTTGCCGCGGGGGCGTCTTGACTTCCATGTCTCAGGACCACGCCAATCACGTCTCTACTTTCACAATGGACATTGGGAGCTCTCCTGATGACCCTGAAGAGTTCAATATCCCTTATAACTTTGATATTGGGGTCCCGGGTTATAGCTGTGACAATGCCACATCCGTGGCCCCGACCAAGTTTAGCACAGACAAGGGCCGTCGCAAAACCCAAGCTCTAGGTAACCAACAATGTTATAGGATGTTACGTTATGTTATAACAACAAGAAGTCGAGTTAACATGGATAATGTTGTGAGCAGCAACATGGGAGGCAGTGTGCGTTTACTCGCAGTTTCGTTCATCACAATCACCAAAGTGCTGCGTTTCACTCTCAGCATTCTACTACCAAAACATCGTTCCTTGTCCTACGTGTAGCTGCGGCTGCTCTAGTTCCCCTTGTGTCAAGTAACTCACTCTTCTAAACTCTTTCACGTTTACTTTAGTTATTGTTTGGTTTGATGTCTTCTTACTGAATGTTCAGGAAAGGAGAGATGCCGCAATATCTGGAACAGAAACATGATCCATATGAGGAAGTATCACCTGTGGTGACATGTTCGGATCATATGTGTCCTATCCGCATCCACTGGCATGTGAAAGTGAACTACAGAGAGTATTGGAGGGCAAAGATCACAGCAACGAATCTCAACACAATGAAGAATTACACTAATTGGAACTTAGTGGTGCTTCATCCAAACTTGAAAAGCGTCCAACAAGTCTTCAGCTTCAACTACAAGTCTTTGACACCATATCAAAACAGCATCAGTGAGTCAATTACAAAAAAATATTTATTTTTCTTTTCATACAATCTTGGTTTAAAATCTTGACTTGGTTTTTGGTGGGTTTCAGATGACACAGGGATGTTTTGGGGAGTGCAGTTTTACAACGATGTTTTACTTCAGGCAGGAAAGATTGGGAATGTGCAAACAGAGTTATTGCTAAAGAAGGACATGGGAAATTTCACTTTCAAAGAAGGATGGGCATTCCCAAGGAGAATCTTGTTCAATGGGGATGAATGTGTTATGCCTTCACCAGATGACTATCCAAGGCTGCCCAAATCTGCCTCACTTTCTTCTTCATCTTCCTCCTCTACTATTATTATTAGTTTTGTCACCGTTGTTTTCTGTTTTCTCCTTCATCTTCTACTTGTCTGATGAAAACGTTTTCATTTAAACCCTGCATTGTTCTATTCTTTGACAATTTCAAGAAACAAAGCCTCTTTATAAAGAGAGCTTAATTTTGCTCCAAGTAGGGTATGTGGTGTGAAGCACTCACATTTCTTGACCATTTGGTGTGAAGCAAACCTTCTTTTTCTTTAATCACTAAAGTGTTTCAGAATTTGATTAGATGAATTAACCAATACAAAGTTTCTTTATTTTGAAACTGTTATGGCCAAAATCATGCTGTGAAGTGAAAAGGAAAAAAAATACTCTTTTCGAATGCCTTGTAAACCAAGTACAGATTTAATAAGGCGATAGTACATTTATTAAGAGCTCTTATAAAATAGAAGAATGTATAATGGAAGTAAACTTGTAAAGTAATATTTCTATATTATGATTATATAAAAAGTGAAAATAATGGAAGTATAATCTAAGTTCTAACAAGACAATATTATCTATATGATACATCCTAAAAAAATGTAATTTTTCTTTGTCTCTAGAACATATAAAAGACAAAAATGGCATGAATCAGCATCACATCTGTATCAAATTTGTAAACAAATAAGAAAGGGAAAAAAGAATATTCGAGGAGCCAATAAGATTTTTTTATATATACGTGAGAGACAAGTGGCCCAATTGATAAGAGTTGTTAGGCCCACTTCCAAAAACGCCTCTTTTATAAAAACCCGCCTCTTCCTTCTCACCAAACCTTCATTCACCTTCTTCTCAGATCTGTTTTTGAGATTCTTCGATTGCATCTCAAAGCTATGGCTACCTCCTCCGCCTGGAAGCTCGATGACCATCCCAAACTCCCCAAGGGCAAAACCATAGCCTTAATCGTCTTAGATGGTTGGGGTGAATCTGCTCCTGATGAGTACAACTGTATCCACAACGCTCCTACTCCAGCCATGGATGCTCTTAAACATGTATTGTTTTTTTTTTACCTTCTTATCCTTTTGATTCTTTATACGATTTTCGATTCATCCAACTTATTTTTTTTTTTCTTTATCTCAATAGGGAGCTCCTGATACTTGGACGTTGATCAAAGCTCACGGTACTGCTGTTGGACTTCCCAGTGAAGATGATATGGGAAACAGTGAGGTTGGTCATAATGCTCTTGGTGCTGGTCGTATCTTTGCTCAAGGTGCTAAGCTTTGTGACTTAGCTCTTGCTTCCGGCAAAATCTTTGAAGGTGAAGGTTTCAAATACGTTTCTGAATCTTTCGATACACATACTTTGCATCTCGTTGGACTTCTCAGTGACGGTGGAGTTCACTCTCGTATCGATCAGCTTCAGGTTTCGATTTGATCTGTTAATTTATGTTTGGGTGTTTTGTGATTCGATTTCTTATAATACTTGTTTGTTTTGGATAGTTGTTGATTAAGGGATCTGCGGAACGTGGTGCTAAGAGAATCCGTGTTCATATCCTTACCGATGGTCGTGATGTGTTGGATGGTTCAAGTGTTGGATTTGTTGAAACTCTTGAAGCAGATCTCGTTAAGTTACGTGAGAATGGTGTTGATGCTCAGATTGCATCTGGTGGAGGACGTATGTATGTGACTTTGGATAGGTATGAGAATGATTGGGAAGTTGTTAAAAGAGGTTGGGATGCTCAAGTTCTTGGTGAAGCTCCTCACAAATTCAAAAACGCTGTTGAAGCTGTCAAGACATTGAGGAAAGAGCCTGGTGCAAATGATCAGTACTTGCCTCCCTTTGTGATTGTTGATGACTCAGGGAAAGCTGTTGGTCCCATTGTGGATGGAGATGCTGTTGTCACTTTCAACTTCAGGGCTGATCGTATGGTTATGCATGCTAAGGCTCTTGAATATGAAGATTTTGACAAATTTGATCGTGTGAGGTTCCCAAAGATACGTTATGCTGGTATGCTTCAGTATGATGGAGAGCTTAAGCTACCTAACCGTTACCTTGTTTCTCCCCCGGAGATTGATAGAACGTCTGGTGAATATTTGACTCACAATGGCGTCAGCACTTTTGCTTGCAGGTTCTTTTAACTTCTTTCTATCACATTTTGAGTATTTGACTTCTTTCTTATATGCATATTCACTTTCACTTTTTAATTGAATTGCAACTGTTGCTATGTCTTTGCCTTTCCTTATATGCTGATCAAACCAAGTTCGTTGACCTAGATAGCATTTTTGCCAATGAGTGTACTACGTTCTTGAATAGAATCTCTGACATATTTATTAATGTATGTGGCTGAAACAGTGAGACCGTCAAGTTTGGGCATGTCACCTTCTTCTGGAATGGAAACCGATCTGGATATTTCAATGAAAAGTTGGAGGAGTACGTCGAAATCCCAAGTGACAGTGGAATATCATTTAATGCCCAACCAAAGATGAAAGCTCTGGAAATTGGTGAGAAGGCGAGGGATGCAATCCTTAGTGGCAAGTTTGATCAGGTGAGGTGGATGAATGGTCTTATGATCATATAATCAAACATCCCTGTATATAAGCAGAGATAGTCTTACTTACGTTTTGATATTGAATTGAATTTCAGGTGCGAGTTAACATTCCAAATTCCGATATGGTGGGTCATACAGGTGATATTGCAGCCACAGTTGTTGCATGCGAGGCTGCTGATCTTGCTGTGAAGGTATTTGTTATAAAAAAATTATCGACTAGTCTTAATAATAAGAGTGAGTGTGACTAAGCTCACAAGTGGTTTGGTTGTTGCAGATGATTTTTGATGCAATCGAACAAGTGAAAGGTATATATGTTGTGACTGCTGATCACGGAAACGCAGAGGACATGGTGAAGAGGGATAAATCTGGGAAGCCTGCTTTGGACAAGGAAGGGAACCTTCAGATTCTAACCTCTCACACACTCAAGCCAGTAAGTCGAATGGAAGTCTGTGCTATTACCACAACGTAAAAGATTATATTCGATCTGATGTGAAATTGTAATTATTGATTGCAGGTGCCAATTGCCATTGGAGGTCCTGGTTTGTCTAAAGGAGTTAGATTCCGTAAAGATCTGGAAACACCGGGGCTTGCTAATGTAGCTGCAACAGTGATGAACCTCCATGGATTTGTGGCTCCTGATGACTATGAGCCCACCCTAATTGAAGTAGTGGAGTAGAAGAATCGAGTGCCCCAATCAGTTTTGAAGAGGACTCAAACTCCCTAGTTATCTTGCGTTGTTTTCTAATAATAAGAGTTTTTTTACACACACTTGTTGTATTTTTGATTTTGGCTTTTAGCCAAAAACGTTTAATTTCAGTTTACATAATATGCAAGTTTTTCTTTTCACTACCATACAACAAAAAAGTATAAGCTTTGTTTCTTCTATTCCATAAGCAAAATTCTTCTCTTCCATACGACATGAGTAAATTGTGCAAATGTTGGTTAAACACCTTTAGATGGGAACCAAACCCAAGCATAACGGAGAGAATATCACAACCTTTACAAAGTCATACTCATATAAAACTTGCCACAATACAAAGTCAAGCTGAGTCTCCTTTAAAACTTGTAACCAATACAAAACTCAAGTTTTATGCAGAAGCTTCCATGGCTATAGCTACGTCCTCTTCTTCTCCACCGGCTAGCTTAGCTTCTTTCAGTTTGTGAGAATCTTCGACATCCTCTTGCTTCTTCAATGCTTGTGCTCGGAACCCAACCATTATCTCCTCTGCTTTTTCAATCATTGCCGACAGATTCCCATAGCGCGCTTGCAGTTTACTCTCTAATTCCTTTTGCTTTACCACTTCGTCTTGCAAATTCTTTTTCCTGAAAGATGCAGCCATCTCTTCTTGCCTCTTCAATGCTTTGAAACACTCGACTTCTGTTCCACCAATCTCAATCTGCTTTAAAGTCGCCTCTATTTGGGTCCACACGGTCTCTGCCCTCCTCTGTCAAATGAACAAATCCATTAAACATGACACCACAAAAGTTTGAAATATAATTTCAGAACTAACATTAAACCAATGTGAACTATATATTACCTCATGACCCTTTGTATAGGTTTTATACTTGGCCTTCATGTGTTCTGCCTTCTTCTCATCTTCCTCGAACTTTTTTCTCGCATTCTCCATCTCCACCTGCAAAGATGCAACTTTTTCCGCGTTTGCAGCAACACTTGAGAGCCCGTAAGCGTTTTGGGTGGGCAAGTAGATGAGATCGTTCACGGATCTGTTGCGAGCTTCTATGAAATCATCGAGTGTCTTGTCCGCATGATCCATTGACACACGCAGAAACTCCCCCTCTTCCTTTATCATGCTGTCAGCCTACCAAAAATCAGTGGCAACAACCTTCATTAGAATTCCCCTTAGTGTATACCAAGTTACAGATGCTGATTCAAATTAAAAGCGGATTCACATTCATGTCAAAAAAAGGCATCAAGCAATCTAATCCTAAACCAAGTGCAAACTAAAGAATCCAGAGTTGGGCCACCAAATAAATCAACCAAAAGAACAAATGTACAACTAACAATGGGAAGATTCATATACATACCTCTTGGAGTTCATATTCCTCGAAATCTTCAATTGCAAGAATTTGAGAAGCAGAACTGTTGGTACGGTTCTTGGCTCCTTTCTTCTTCTCAGCTTTCTCATCAAGCGGATACTTTGCATTATCATGCTCCAGCAACTTTAGAAGCTCCTCTCGTACCATTTTATCTGCAACCTCAATAGGAGTAGGAGGAACAACAGAACTTTTGTCTCCGTCAGCTGAAAGTAACGAGTTCCTAATTATTTCCAATGAAGCAGCTGGAGGTCTAGGAAGATCTCTCTGCAAGACCTTGGATCTCTTCTTAAGCAATGCTTGTTGTCTTGCTTCTTCCTCAGCCCTTTCCCTCGCTATCCTGTCTGACATGTCTTCCTCAATTTTCTCTTCTGGCTCTTCACTTTCCTCTGGAGGAAGTTGTGGAACTATTTGGTACTCGTTCTTTGGCTGAGGAAGCCCAGTCAAACCAGAGCGTAAACTCCTTTTAGCTTCCTCTCGTCTCTGCCTCTCAAGTTTAGCATTTTCGTGCATGTCCATGTCTTCATTAATGTGAAGTTCATCCCTGAACGGAGTCCCTTTGGGTGTCATAGAAAAAGAAGATCCATCCCTTGATGGAGTCAAGCCAATTCTTGGAGTAAGACCAGCACCACCAGGAGTCATCGAAGGGGTCAACATTGGATTAGGCGTTTGAATCTCCTTCTTCCTTGGAGTGACCCCAGTAAAGTCAGAAGGGTGCAACTCAGGATTTTCTCCTCCTAGCAAAGGCGTCTGAGAGTCTCTTAATCTAGCCAGGTTTTCTGCTTCCATCATAATAGCATCACCTTTACTAGAAGGAGTTCTTTGTGGCGTCCTCATAGGTGTCATTCCTTGCCTTGGTGTTTGTGAGTAATTCGCCAAAAGTGCACGAGTAGCAGAGCTTCCTTCTGTTAGCTCCTCATTCTCTGCAAGAAGGTCACTGGCGTAGCCCATCTTAGCAATTTCTTGTAACTCGTGGTCTGATATCTGCGGTGGTGGTAACATCAGCTTCGATCTCTTTCTAACAGCTTCAGGATCATTCAGCTTGTTCGCTTGCAATATAGCTGCTGGAGCATCCTGTCTCTGAGCAATTTTGTTCTTAGCAACATCTTGTTTGCGTAACTGTGCTTCTACATCAGCTCTTCTTTTGCCTTCCAGCTCTTCAATGGTTGTTGGAAATTTAACTTGGTCAGCAGGACGATCTTCATCTGCAGTATCATAGAACCCTGCAGGTGCCCTCTTTTCAAAAGGAATTTCTGCATTATAGTCGATTCCCTTTCTCTTCCTTTTCCTATGTCTACCATCAATCCCAGCTGCTTTTAGCTCTCTTCTCTTTTGAAGAGAAGCAAGCCTTCTAGCTTCCTCAAGTTGTTTTTCTCTAGCTTTTCTTTTAGCCTTCTTTCCCCTAGTGTTAGCCAACCTAGCTCTTGCTTCAGAAAGCATTTCCTTCTCATCTTCGTCCATATCTACGGGATCAGGACGAGCAGGCTTTGCTTCTGGGTTTGGATCAATCTCACCAGGACGTAGTTTCCGTGGATCATCCGCTGCATCATAATTCTCGTCCTTAGTACATGCTGCATCAAGAAGCTTTTCATACCTCTCAAGGCACTGAGATGGCGTACGGCCAACAATAGGAGCAATAGTTCTCCACTGAGTAGGCAGAAGTTTTGCAAGATGTAGAAGCTTCTCATCTTCTTCTCTGGTCCATTCAGTCTATATAAACATCACAAAAACAAATCAGCTTCTAATTCAAAACCATAAGCGAAGCCTAACAATACTCCAAGATTCCTACAATTAATACGAACTTCAGAAACAAAGCAAACCATATATACCACTAAACATCCAAGTATCAAGCTAACAAACCACCTATAGGCCTAAAATTCAAACTATAGCTTTCATTATTTTCCAGATCCAAAACAAATTTGTTTTTATCGAACACTACCACTGAAGAGAAGTAAAGGCGGACACACACATACCTTTTTGATGGAAGGATCGAGCCACTCGTACCAGCGAGCTTTACACTGTTTGGCAGATTTACGAACGAGAAGAGACGAGATCCGAGCCCATTGGTTCTTACCATACTTCATAACGGCGGCCTTGAGAATCTCATCTTCGGTGTTCTTCCACACACCTCCCTTAATCATAATCCTCATCTTCGCTCAACTGTTTTTTTGACCCAAACGCACGCCAAATTCAAGGTCTGTAAAGCTAAATGCTCGAAGCACAGAAGGAAGCGAGCGAGATAGCGAGAGAGAGAGAGTAACCCTAGATTAGGGTTGGAACCAACGAAGAAGAAAAGAAGATTCAATCGAACACTACTATACTATTCTAGCCCTTTTCTTTTTAATTTTTTTTTTGTTTTTTTTTCCCAAATCATAAATATCGTAATATAGTTATGGGCCTAACCGACTGGACCAAATCCGTACTTAATGGGCCTTTTTAAAGTGATAGATTATTAGCATTGTTTTTTATGTCATCTTGAGCCACTGTTGTCTCTTTCCTCTGAACGCGAAGAAGCAGCAGAGAGAGAGAGAGAGAGCACGAAGCACTAAAACCCTAGTAGAGAGAGTAATGGTGAAGCTCACGGCTGATTTGATCTGGAAAAGTCCTCACTTCTTCAATGCCGTCAAAGAGCGAGAATTGGATCTACGTGGTATAAAACTTCTTCTCTTTCCAATTACCCTTTCTATGGTTTTCGTAACCCTAAAATACAAACGTGCTCTGAGTAATCGGTTGTTGTATTTGCTGCAGGTAACAAGATACCTGTAATCGAGAACTTGGGTGCTACTGAGGTACTTCCTTGCTCTGTTTTTGCCAGACGTGTTCTATCTAGTTTCGTTTCTTCTTTGTCTGTCATCTGAAGATTTTTGTAGATGCGGCTGTAGTAGTGTATCCTTTTAAGTTTGCCTGTTGGGTTTCTCCATTCAAGTATTTTGAAAAAGTTCATTGAAAGAAACATTGCTGAATTGGAGCAATTTGCTCCTTTGTCTTGCATCTGTATTTCTAACTCTTCAGCAGTGTATCTGTGGCTTCGTGTGATACTACTTTTTTTCTGACTTTGTTAGGCCATATAAGATTGATTTTGTGGTATGCCATTTTAATTTGCATGTTTGAGGGCTCTCTAATATATTGTAGTGATCCTCCTTCGTATTTTATTACTTTAGTTGAATTGATTTTGATAGGTATACTAATTAATTTTTGTTGCTTTGCTTGCAGGACCAATTCGATACAATTGATCTGTCTGACAATGAGATAGTTAAGCTTGAAAACTTCCCACACCTCAACCGCTTAGGAACTTTGCTCATCAATAACAATCGGATCACCCGGATTAATCCTAATCTTGGAGGTAACCTCTACGTGCGTCTTGCGATTAAAAAAATAACAATTTTGAACACATTGTTTGCGTTGTTGATCAGTTGTGTTGTATGTATTGTATGGTTGTACTTCTGCAGAATTCCTGCCGAAGCTTCACTCTTTGGTTCTTACAAACAACAGGCTTGTGAATTTGGTTGAAATTGACCCCCTTGCCTCCATTCCGAAGCTGCAGTACCTTAGTTTGTTAGATAATAACATCACCAAAAAGCCAAATTATCGCCTTTATGTGATTCACAAGCTAAAATCTCTTCGAGTACTGGATTTCATAAAAATCAAAGCCAAGGTAAGAACCTTATTCCGTACATTTAACAAATTATAAATGCTGATAGAAAATGTTAAAAGAGACCATTTTACCTGACAAACATTGGTTCTTAACAGGAGAGAGCTGAAGCTGCAGCTTTGTTTTCATCCAAAGAAGCAGAAGAGGAGGCTAAGAAGGTTTCTCACGAGGAGGTTAAAAAAGTGCCAGAAACTGCAGAAAACCCAGAGACTCCGAAAGTGGTGGCCCCAACACAGGAGCAAATTTTAGCTATCAAGGTGCGATCATCTCTAAATCTTGTCATGTTTGTTTTCCAGTTGAGAAGCTTAGGAAGGTTATAATTTTATTTTTCCAAGATTGAAACTGGATTGATTTGTTTTTCTTTAACTTAAGTAAGGTTGTGTGTTTGATAGTAACTTTGGTGTTTCGTCTTTCATGATGTTCCAGGCTGCAATTATCAATTCCCAGACGATAGAAGAAATTGCCAGACTCGAACAGGTCCCTTGCTTTTTTTTATCAAATTTGTGCCTGATGATGTTGGTTTTGGATGATTTTGACAGCTTTGTTTTGTTTTGGTCGGTGGACATATAGGCTTTGAAGTTTGGCCAGGTTCCTGCAGGCCTGATAATTCCTGATAACAAGCCTGCATCTGGTGTACAAACCGTGTTTGATGTGAATGAAGGTTCTGCTCCCATGGAGGTAGGGTTCTTGTAATAAAATGTTGCTCCTTGTTCCATGATTCTTATGGTTTTGTGCGTTAAAGTCCTTCTGGAGAAGTTAGAATGACTACGTGTGAGTTGTTTGCTTGACTGGTTGATGTTGCTAGTTTGAATTCATAAAACCAATTGCATTGACATTTTTGGTATTTGGTTTATTATGAACTAAAAGTTCCTGCAATTTTGTTGTCCTTCAGGAATAGAAGAAAGTGTGGAAGTGCTCTTCCAGTCGAGGTAGCTACTGCTCGAGTGTTCAGTAATTGTTTCTGACAAGCGGTCCTGTAAGGTGTCTGTCAGTTTGTTAGGAACTCATGCGCAATAGGTGGAACCTGTAAACTAGTTACTGCTCGAGAGCATCTGTTTTTGAACCCTTAAAAAGAGTGGCAAAGAGGATTGTAGTCTTTTAGTCTGTATCCGCAGAGAGAATAGAGGATGATGAACACAGTATTTGCTTATGCTCTTTTCCGCACTATAGTTTCTTCTCATATTATTCTGTAACTCCTCGATCATGTCATGATATAGTGAGAAACTTAATTGGATCAAGATATCACATGACGCAAGCTAAAACTCTTCACCATTCAATTAAAATGACTTGATCAGGAACTCCCAACTTTTAAGGAATTTGTCCAAATCAAACCAACAAAGAAAGTAACATGAAGAAAGAGATCTCTTAGTTGCAGGGCTCAGGAGCAATGCCTAGGCGGGAATTGGGGACGTCAAACAAGATCCTCAGATTCTGCTGTTGGAGATTAGCGATCACGTTTAGGACAGCGTTAGCGTTCTGCGGTATTCCGGCCATGGATAGACACGCCAGCGTTCCAGCGCTGCTGTGGATAAGCGTATTCTCCACCGGCAGCTTCAGGTCGAGTGACGTCATGTGCAGCGTTATCTTTGGCGCCACATTCTCGTTATCCGCCGTGAAACACGTATCAAACGCTCCCAACGTCGAGAATGACCCATTCACCTAGAGTTGCATCATTAAATTAATAATCTCCCATTTTCTTGAAATTATATTACTTACTAATTATACGTAGCTGAATTGTGATATTAACGAACTTAATTACTACCTGCTTCCTAAACTCGTCTCTAATGGCTTCGTAAACGGGTTGAGCAAAACGGGTGATGACTGTACCGGAATCTATGATCGTTCCGGCGCCGGAATTTGAGTCGAACGTCAAGAACTTTTGGTCAACAGGGACCTGGACCGAACCGACACTCACTCCGGTGAGATTGACATAGTAAAGCGACGGACGGCGAGGGTTACGGAGGAGTGGGGTGTATCTGATGGATTTGGGTTGACCCAAGAGACCCAGTTTCAATGACCCGGAGAAGTAGAAGGACCTGAAGCTAGGGAGGCAGTATGAGAACACTCCTGAGTAAAGCGACGATGTTTGTGAGACCAACGACATGGGCCCGCGTCCCAGGCCCATTAGTCCTTGCGGAGGTAGAGAATTGCCTGAGGCGGAGTTGACGCAGCCGAAGGAGAAATTTGGGACGACGTCGGAGGTTAACGTCAGCGTGTCTTGGACGAGGTTTGCGGAGAAGGATGAACCTCCGCCGTAGGATTGGTTGAATGAGCAGATGGACGGTTGTGGTGAGGACGAAGGGCACGTGAGGCCATGTGCTTGTGTGCATTGTGCGGTGGAGCAAGAGACTGTTGAGTAAGTGGAGGATGAGTTCGGGTTGAAAGAAGGTGAGTTGGCGGAACAGCCGGAGCAGCCGGAGCAAGGGACCCAAACGGCGTCGTTGCTTGTGTCTAGGACCATGAACATGAGCTGTGGGGGAGTGCCGAGTTTGGCTCGGACGACGTAGTTTCCTGTGTGGAGCTGGTTACCTGAGGCGATGGGGACGGAGATTGGTTTTGGTTTACCGGCGACGAGGCTTGAGAGGTAGGTGAGGCGGTGGGAGTCGGAGGAGGCCATGTGAAGGACGGTGTCTATCACGGATGCGGAGGCGTGAGTGGGTGCGAAAGGTGAGCATTTGGCGTTAATGGGGATGATGGAGAGATCGTCCGAGCCGTCAGGAGCTGCGGTCGCACATGGGTCACGTGTGTCGGTGGTGAATGCGAACGGCACGAGAAGAGTAAAGAAGAAGAAGCAATGGAGAGCTGAGGAAGCCATGGATTTAAGATAACGTGATTGTGTTGAGTGAGTGAGTGCAATGTTTTCGTACGTCTTTATATATATGGCCAAAGAGATATTTTTTTGTAAGTACGAAATTGACCCTTATTTGATAAATGATTGGTGGGATCCGGTCCGTTCTATCTGGCACTAGCACAACTTGATCATTATGTGTGCGAGATAAAATGGTAAAATGTGTGTTCTTTGGTAAATTTGGTCAAAATGTCTGATTTGGCTCTCTAGTGGCGTGTCAGTGGGGTGGGATCCAAGCATGGATACATCTCTTACCTTTATGGCCAACATCTCATGAAACTTAACAAAATACAACCGTTCGAGTTGATACTACCTTAGTCCTTGATACTAACTCTATCTTGAATACAGTTCATAAGTTGATGTAAGTTTTAAGGGTTGAAAAAAGAAGAAAGAAGTCACGAGGAGACATGGAGTGTGTTGGAAAGTAGCCGGTGAATCAATCAAGGGACCAAAAGCATATCGCATGTGAAGTGAAGTGTGATTTGGATAGTGATGATAAAAACAAAACCAAACGAACCAATAATTATGATGCTAAAATCAGGACAAATTACATAAAAGACTGTTATTTGGGTTTTTTCGTTCTTTTTATTTTACACCTATTTATGGGTGTAATATATGTCTTGTTTCTAATGATTCTCAAATTATAATTTGTAGGGTCTTTATGTTACACTTTATCTTAGCACACAGGGAAAATAAAAATCTTGGTACTCTAATGAAAGTGAACAATCTTTTATTTTTAGAGTCCGTGACTGGTGACTCGTGAGCCTTCCTTATCTTGTTGACAGTGACAGACCGACGTTTCCTCTATTTCGTCATTTACTCTCATTGTTCGTTCACGAGACCTCTTACATATTTTTTATCCTGAAAATTGTCATAATCGGCTCAAAACCAAAAGTCATAATCTTTCGTTTTACCTTTTGTCCATACCAATATACTACTAGCATTTACATGATCTACATCCATTTATATCTTCTAGACTTCTAGTAGCAATTTGCTAAATGACCCTTACATAATTGAGTGACCATTTTCCGATATTATGACCAAAAAATGTTGTGATATATGCTATATCTAATCGTCAAAACAAAACTTATCAAACGCCAAAAACATTTCGAACATCCAACAAGGCAGAATTAATCATAGCCGGCCAAAGTTCCAAGAAAATCTTACGAGCTAGCCTGTATTGACAACCAGTTTGCTCTGTACATGCATAACCATCATACTGATTTGATGCAACAACATTATTCAATCCTCAACCATAAAAAAATAAAACGATGAATATGAATACAACAACACATCTACTGAGCCAATCAGTGTTTCTGTCGCTCTTATTAGCTTACATTCACACCAATGCTTCGGGAAGTAAGCTGGTGAATTCTTACTTTGCTTCCATTACATAGGTTTACATATTAAACTTCACAAAATTTAAAAAGATGGTTTTGATATCCCTTTGCATTTTGTACATTATCTCCTGAGAAATGAAAGATGATTCGATATTCCGTTAAAAAGGCTACTTGTACCAAAAGAGACAAGTAGGCTATAGACGAACTTTGACATTGACAATATCTAGGTATAGTTATAACTTATAAAGGCAAAACTATTGACATGCCCCTCAAGATTTTTGGGTTTGGTTTGGCAAATGAACAGTAGATCATGTGGGTTATGATTGATGACGACTAACAAACTTGAGCAGGATGAACATTGAATAAAGTGTCTTACTTAATACGCAAGAAGCTAAACTTGTGTACCTGCTTTTATGCTGAAGCATCATCCTTTGGTTTAATTATCACAACAGGGCAATGCGCGTGGTTGGTGCAGTAGTTGCTTACACTTCCCAAAAACATTCTGTTTTAAGAAAAAAAAATCTGGATTCAATACTGGCTTTTGCTCGCCAAATAAGGTTTCCCTAGCTTAAGAACGCACAGTAGTATTGGTATAAACATTTTGAAAGGGTAAAAGATTCCTCGATGCAGTTTTTATGTTAGATGAGGAGAGAAATGTCCCCTCGAACATATACGCTAACTGCATATATGTATTGTAACCATGGCAGACAAGTACAAAGATTAACATTTACTCAGTTCTGGTTTAGTAAGATTTGTTCAATCTGGTTCTAACTATTAGGCCAAAAAGCTTCCATATGTAACCGACGGCTTAAAGGAAACGGGCGCAGATTCTAATTCATCCATGTACAGAGAAAGATGCAAATGAGAATGAAAACCAATAGTCAGAAGCCAGCAAGGGAAAAACTTAATCAGCATATCAACCAAAAGATTAAACACCTTGAAATTGATTTCCATCAGTGTTACATTGTATCAACATAGCAAGATAATAGAGTGGAAGAAGAGATATACTATATACCTCTTAATGCGGCCATAAGCCCGGGAACCTATGACAAGAAGATCAGCATGCAATTCCTCAACAGCTTCACAGATCTTATACTTGGGATCCCCAACTACCACTTGGGTTTTCACAGTTACCTGAAATCGTCACAACTTTCTCATAAATCACCATCCTCAAAATCAATACATATATATAGATCACACATAAGTAATTGCTCCACACTCTTAACACTACTGGATCTAGACTATGAGGTTAATAAACTCTAACAGAGTAACAGGGGAAAGTAAAACACTACTCACCGATTTATCAGCGCAAATTCGAAGAGCGTGTTCGAGGATAGTATCGGTGATCCGCTTCTGATGTTGCTCGATTGCAGCGGTGAAAGCAGGAACCTCAAGACCACCTTTCATCGCATAAAACTCACAGAGTCAATTCAACAAACACTACCATAGTCCATATATATGATAAATCATTAATAATAGGGAACAAGATTAGTAGTAACGAGACTCAACTGGGACCGCCGAAAGGGATGGTTCCGGGACTAACACCAGCGGCTACAGATGGCGAAGGCTGGACATGGAGCACGACGAATGATGAATCGGGAGAAGACGATGAGAGCTTGAGGTTGTCTAGAGCCCACCTCAAAGCTTCCATACTCACCTCGCTTCCATCTACCGCCACAACAACGCAACTCAAACTTCCTGAAACATCCATGACTTCTTTCTTCAATCTCTCCTCGATCTTTCTTGTGCTAACTTTGTTGTTTTTGTGATATTTTCAATCAAACAACTCTTTGGAATGTTCAAGAGGACGATGGCTTCCACGTCTCTCACTAATTTAAAATTCGAACGAAAAGGGTATATATGTCATTCCATAGCTGAGATATGTAGGGAGTGAAAAAATAATTAAAAAGTAATTTTAGTGCCAATATATAAATAGAGTAAAGTTGTATCCGCGCGTGGATTTCAGACGCGCTAGCATTTTGTTGTTGACTTTGTGTGTATTTTCGTCTTCTCTTTCTTCATTCGACCCCCCTCTCGATTTCTGATCGCCGATCTCCGGCTTTGATTCACCGTGTACCGGCGAGGCTTTGTTTCCATCAGATTTGTGTAGAGATGAAGAAAAAAAACATGGATGTGTTCGATTTCAAAGAAGACGACGAGGTCGCTGAATCCGCAGCTGGAAAGTTGTTGGAAAAATTCTCAAACCCTAGTCCGTACAATTCTCCGGTTCTCCAACGCATCCGAAGCTGTAAGTTCTTCCTCTTCTTCTTCTTCTTCCTTTTTTATCTTCAAATGTTCATTATACATAAATTTCTCGCTTCCGTTTCAACTCTAGAAAAAAAAAAAAAACAATTTGGGATTGAGATATATTGTTAACGGAGAGAAGTTAAAGCTAACCTGAGAATTCTTCTATCTATTTTAGCTTTCTGGAATATTGTGTATAGTTGAATGAACATTGCTTTGTTTCTGGAGTTTGTAAGATATAATGTATGAATACTAATGGAAATGGTTAATTGTTGCCAGTTGTTTGCAATGAAAAACGTGTTCAGAAACAAGAACTTGAAGGCGCAAATTCTGCAGAGCCTGCTGCTTCTGTAGACGATCATCATTGTGAAGATGCTACGACTTTAATAACAGAAGCTGAGGATCCTAGTACGAGTCTCACTTTTGGTTTGGAAACCAGTGACCGTTTAAGAAAAACAGATGCACAGCACGTCGATTTCAAAGAAGACGACGAGGTCGCTGTATCCGCAGTTGGAAAGTTGTTGGAAAAATACTCAAACCCTAGTCCGTACAATTCTCGGGTTCTCCAACGCATCCGAAGCTGTAAGTTCTTCCTCTTCTTCTTCTTCTTCTTCTTCTTCTTCTTCCTTTTTAACTTCAAATGTTTAGTATACATAAATTTCTCGCTTCCGTTTCAACTCTGGCAAAAACAAAAAAACAATTTGGGATTGAGATATTGTAAACGGAGAGAAGTTGAAGCTAACCTGAGAATTCTTCTATCTAGTACAGCTTTCTCGAATATAGTGTATAGTTGAATGAACATTGCTTTGTTTCTGGAGTTTGTATGAATGCTAATGGACATGGTTAATTGTTGCCAGTTGTTTGCAATGAAAAACGTGTTCAGAAACAAGAACCTGAAGGCGCAAGTTCTGCAGAGCCTGCTACTGATGTAGACGATCATCATTGTGAAGATGCTCCGACTTTAATAACAGAAGCTGAGGATCCCAGTACGAGTCTCACATTTGGTTTGGAAGGCAGTGACCATTTAAAAGAAGGAGATGCAGAGTACGTTGATCAGGGTTTGATGTTTGGTTTGGATACTGACGACATTGCAAAAGAAACAGATGATGATCACGATAATCATGGGATGATGTTTGGTTTGGATACTGAGGACGACATAGAAGAAACAGATGTTGATCATGGATTAGCAGGTTTCTCTTGTCAGCCAGGGGATAAAAGTTACTATGCTGAAACTTCATCATATAGTCAACGCCAATTAGACTCATCCCTTTCAGATTCTGAATCCAGTGTATGTGAATCTACCTTGTGTTGCTTATTTCATGTACGCTAAAAGCCTTGCAATTTTAATCGCTTCACGTTTTTTGCAGCAGGAGCAAAATGATATGGTGTCAGCTATTGAAAGCTTCAGCGATCGTTCTGCCTTGAGTGAAACTTCTGATTCAGAAAGTGATGAAGGTACATGCTTCAGCTTTTCATTATATTATCTCACTGATATACTTTGATGTCTCGCCTATGTCTGACCGGGTATTGTTTTCAATTGTTATATGTGCTGAAAGATTGGATGGCTGAACACGGCTTCAGTGATGTGGAAAAGGTAATGAGTTTGTTAATTTCTTAACCAATGTTAAAGTAAGAGTTATAATTTGTAGACTGATGCCTTCCACATCTCAGATTGACATAAGCACAGCTGTAATAATGACTTCGGAGTATGTTATACTTAAGGATATGCACTGTGCTGCGTCTCTGGTAATCTTTTCGTGCAATGGCATAAAAATAAAGAGTCACCTCACAAATAATGAAGAAGGGCCATTTTCTTGTGAATTTGGAGTTGAAGACATAGTTAGTATACAATACAATTGGTACCAAAATGTGAGTTATTCATATATGTTGTACTTTTCATTTTAAAGGATACTTTATGGGCACATTTTCTATCAGTTTTACAATTTTTGCTGGTCGTAGGTTGGATTAATCATTCTCAGAATTCAATTTCTACGGAAGGATGAGAAATGCCATGAAGATATGCAACACACCACAGGTACCCTTGGCTATTGTATTTCTGCCTTTTAGGCTATCATATAATGTTACAAGCCATCTTGATATAATCCTACCGATACGATATGGTGTTTAATCCTACCAATTAGTGATTTCACTTGTTTGCTGGCTGCATTCTAATTTGCATGGGAGGAGCCTCTTCCTGTATGTTCATGTTTTATGATGGCTAAGAGTTATAAGAGGAGATGTTTGATCTAATTTTTTGTTTTTGACAAAACGAATAGTCTGGGTTTCTAAGCCTCGTCCTTTTTCAACTCAAGGGTTCTCCCTTCTAACTTTTCGTATATTACTTCATGTGGTTTCCAGACATTGAGGAGTTAAAGATTGCGGTAAAAGAACACAATTGGCCTGAGAAGCAACAAAAGATAAACTCGCTGCATGTGAAATACCCGGCTGTGTGGAATGCTGACTTTGAGTAAGCTGCTAATATTTTCTAATTAAAAAATACATTTTCCCTACCCACATATATTTTAGTAAGTCTATTTGCATACTCTGCTATTGAGAAAGATTATTTGTTAGATATCTGAAATGATAGAAATTGGGAACGACACTCATTTATGAGTATGAGAACCTAAACTTAATCAGGATATTCGACTTAAAGCCTTGAAAGCTTTCATTGAAAACGCCTTAAGTAAAAAGCTGACTGCATAGAAAAGGAACGACTTTAGACATCCCTAAGGGAAAACTGGACCAAATCTTAAGAAATCTAACGTTGGGTTCATATATAGTTTTTGTTACATTGTAGGCGCTTTTGTGAGTTATTGTTCCAATTCCTCTCATATCTGTTTCTTTGTTGTAGGGTTGACGTGGAAGTATCAGGGGATAACTTGAATCAACATAAGCGTTATTTTCCAAGGTAAAACTGCTCTATAACAGCTGTTTATATGTCTTTCTGGATTCAGATGTTAACTTATGTTCTAGTAATGGGATACATTTTCCAAAGTGCATCACTATTTATACATTATGGCTCTCTAAAGTAGATAACTGAACATGTGCATTTCCTGTCATTTCATCTTCCAAATTAACTTTTTAGCAATATGCAAGTTTGTTGCAGTCAATTAAGGGGTCTTAGCATAAAAGATAGTGCACTAAGTCGAGGAAACATGATTTTAACTTGGACCAACAACTGGACAACGTCCTTCTCAAATTATGAGCTTTCAATTATTGAATTTCTGGAATGATTGCAGTTAATTCATGTTTATTGGGTCACGTTTCCTATGGTGGTGCAAATTCTTACCGAAAGATTGTGAAGCACTGGGAGATGGTATTTTATATGAATGGCTAATTTTATGTTGTCTTTTCAGCTTTGATGAACCATTTGAGGATGTTGTCTATCCAAAGGGAGACCCAGATGCTGTTTCCATCTGCAAAAGAGATGTTGAGCTCCTGCAGCCAGAGACATTTGTGAATGACACGATCATCGACTTCTATATTAAGTAAGTTCTCAATTTTTCTTATGCAATTCTTAAACGTTGCAATACTCTGGCATGTTCTGTAGTAGTGTAGTGAACTATTTTGCGGTTTGCTGTTTAGTTATCGCTCACTTGGTTTTCACTTGGTTTTCACTTGGTTTATGGTCTTATGATAATTCACAATTTTACTAATGCAGTGCGTACAGTCATACTGAAAACTTCTTGTGATGCGACCTTTATTCAACTTTGTTGGTGTGTTCTTCTATTATTTACAGTTATCTAAAGAATCAGATTCAAGTGGAGGAAAAACAGAGATTCCATTTCTTTAACAGCTTTTTCTTCCGGAAACTTGCTGATCTTGACAAAGATCCCTCAAGTATAGCTGATGGAAAGGCTGCTTTTCTACGTGTCCGTAAGTGGACAAGGAAGGTGGACATGTTTAGCAAGGACTATATTTTTGTGCCCGTGAACTTCAAGTGAGAAGAATTTAATGGCAGTTCTCGTTATGTTATATTTTTATGACTTCTAAATCTGACAATGCTAAATTCTAATGACAGTCTTCACTGGAGTTTAATAGTCATATGTCACCCTGGTGAAGTGGCTAATTGTACAGGTAATGTCACATCTCCCTTTATTTTTTACTAAGTCATGATCATCCAGTTTCTTATTATTATGTTGTATCATTCTGCTGATCTAGACTTGGATGACTCCAAAAAAGTACCATGCATATTACATATGGATTCTATAAAAGGGAGCCATGCAGGCCTTAAAAATTTAGTCCAAAGGTATGTTAGCTCCCTTGCACCCTTGTTTTGTTTTGTCTTTTAATCTCCGTCGCTTCTGATTTTGGTGGCATTGCATATACGTCATCTATTTACATTTCTCAGTTGCCAACGAGATGATATTCTACATTCCTCATGCTCTCTTGATCTCATATGTTGAAGCATGTGTTGTAGCCTAATACCCTGATCCTTTCATATTCTTAAAATGTTCAAGTTTTAAGCTGGGTAATGCAATTTGCTGATAACAGTATTTTGCTGTTTTTAGTTACTTGTGCGAGGAATGGAAGGAGAGGCATAAAGAGACATCAGATGAGATTTCTTCTAGATTCATGAATTTGCGGTTTGTCTCACTAGAGGTGCGACCTCTAACCTTAAAAGTACTTTTGCTATTTCCAGGACATATAGTAAGGAGTCTGAAAAAACCCCTTTTTAAACGTTCTTTGCTGTTGTGAAAACCCCTTTTTGGGTCTATTGAAGAATTTACTTGGGTTGTATGATATTTTTATAATTTTGTATGTCCAATTTCAGAGGTAGAAAGTTAGAAATCTCTATTTCGACTTCAACAATTTTCCTGCTAAATAATAGATATTTTGCAGCTGTTAATGGCAGTTTATGTGATGGCAAGTATGCTCTTTTTATTTCAGTTGCCACAGCAGGAAAACTCATTTGACTGTGGCCTCTTTCTGCTGCACTATCTGGAGCTATTTCTAGCTGAAGCTCCCCTTAATTTTAGCCCTTTCAAGATATATAATGCTTCCAACTTTGTAAGTCACTATTCTGATTGCTACTGTCTGATAAGCTTTTGTCAAACTGAATCTTTTCACCCGCAATCATTTCGCAGATGCTTGCTAGAATATTTAGGTTTTCTCATGTTGTTTTACTGCTTTTTTTGCTTAGTGTAGAAGTTGTCTCTTTTCAGACAAATCAATATATAATCTTCTGCTTGCTTCCTAATTTCATGAGTTAGTTTGAAAGAAGTTCAAGTGCCATACTCTAAGAGCTGCTTGGTCTGTATTCTTTTCAGTCTCCTTATTTGCTGATCATGCTTTTCTCTGGTTTTCTCAGCTTTATCTGAACTGGTTTCCTCCTTCCGAGGCTTCCTTGAAGCGTACTCTGATTCAGAAGTTGATTTTTGAGCTCCTTGAAAACCGGTCACGGGAAGTTAGAAATGAACAGAACCAGTCCTGCGAAAGTCCAGAAAGTCCAGTTACCGTCAATAACAATACGGATATCGAGGTTCTCTCTGAGAGGTGTAGCCCCTTGATAGACTGTAACGGGAATATGACACAGATGCAAGACGATCAAGGAATCGAAATGACTTTGCTTGAAAGATCTTCCATGAGAAACACGCAACTTGCTAATGATTCGGGTATGGTACTAAGAGATTTATTCGATTCAGGAGCCAACAACACAGGATCATTACTTGTACAACTACAACAACCGTTCGAGGAACCATCGTCGTTTTATCATCTTAGTAACGACTCATTGGCAAGAGAGGTACTAAAAGTTCCGCAATCTAATGATCAGATCTCCTTATAAACGTCAATTTTGATTTTCTTATATGTGCTCTCTTTTGGGCAGGAAGTGGACATGGAAACTGGCGAAGAGTTTATGTGTTTGAACGCTGGGGAGGGAAACTTTCAACGCATCTCTGAAACTGCCTCTCCGAGAACATCTAATTCATTCTCTTCATGGAACCTTGGTATTCCCCCGGTGCAGAAGGAAGATGAGACTGATTTCTTATCTGAAATTTCGAAAAGCACTTCTAATGATTCAGAGGATATCGGTACCATGGAAGACAACCCAATGGAAAATATTCATGAGGAAGAAACGGGCGAGAGTCCTCCAAGAGAGACCGTCTCTTTATTATCTGCAACCATGGGTTCTAACACTGACCAAAACACTCAGAATGAAGAGCTCGTTTCTACACACGTTGAGCTTGTTGATCCATCGAGTCAAGTTGACAAAGACGAGGAAAAGACGTTGAAACATGATCTTGAAACTGGGAACAAGAAGAGCGAAGACCTTGGAGATGATCTTGAAATTGGGGACAAGAAGAGTGAAGACGTTGGAGATGATTGTGATCAGGAGGAGCCAATGGAGGAAGAAGATGAGAACCGAGCCGCAAAACGGCCAAGGCTATCATCTTCCACATGTGTAGTTGAGGAAATGGAGAAGATTTAGAGATTGTGATATGTATAACGGGCCTTGTGTTGGTTCATGGATGGTTAGACTTAGTATTTATATCAAACATTTAGGAAGTGTTTATAACGTTTTAGGAGGAAAGAGAAAGGAAAGAAAAATGTCTTTCATCGTTTTTTTTTTTATGTAAAACTTCGATGCGTTAACTTAGGGTTGATGAATATAGAGTTCTTTTTGTGGTTCGTCCGAGTGATATTTATAGTCGAATGTCGTGGCCCTGGCTGTTTGCCATGTGTTTTGAAAGCCAAACGATAAGAAGTAGCATGTAAGTAAGTAATAAGATTTTAATTAGAAGCTTGTGAATCCTCTAATTTTTTTTTATTGAAATCAGTTTCATCTTGTTATGGTTTCTTATGATTGGTGGTGAACTGACGTATTCAATAACAATATTGCAATGTAACAATTAGCACTTTTTTTTGTCTGTTACAAACCAGTTGAACTACCTGGTCTTATATAGTCATTTACGGTAGAACAATATACCATCTTCCAAATTTAGGTTTTCTAGTTAAAACACACAGAGAAGAAGTTCGAAATTTTAAAGTTATAAGAATCTTATTTTTAAAAATGATTTAACATTGCAGAACTGAGATGAAAAAACAATAGCAAAAAAAAAAGAAAAGGAGGAATGCAGATCATAAAGACTTAAAGAGAGTCTGATGTTGCAGAGAGCAGCGAGCAATGCGTATTCATGGTGGTGGGCCAGCCACATACGCACAAAACAATCCAAATGGCTCGAACACAATCTCCAAGGTACGTTCCTTCATGTTTTCACCTTCATATTTCAATGCAAAGAAACCGAGATTGTAATAAAGCTTCATTGAGTTGTTTCTGAAATTTTCAACTTTTCTAGATATGGAGGAGAAGGTTAAGTACACACTTAAGATCATCGATGAAGATGGAGACACTTTTGCTAAAAGGGCGGAGATGTATTACCGTAAAAGGCCTGAGATTGTTAATTTCGTAGAGGAAGCGTTTCGATCATACCGTGCTTTAGCAGAACGTTATGATCATCTGTCCACAGAACTTCAAAGTGCAAACCACATGATCGCTACCGCTTTCCCTGAACATGTTCCATTTCCTCTTGGGGATGAAGATGATGAGGATGATGATGATAATCCCGAGAAACCACCTAAGCATCTTCATCTCATTCCCAGTGGAACTAACATACCAGAAGTCCCTGAGCTTCCAAAGAAAGAGTTCAAGAGCCAATCTCTGATGGTGTTGTCGAGAAAGGGACCTGGTGTTATGAAACGTTCGGCATCTTCTTCTGCATTGGCAAGTTCCGGATTAAGTAAAGATGAGGCATTGGAGGAGATAGATAAGATTCATAAGGGGATCTTGGCGCTACAGACCGAGAAGGAGTTTGTGAGGAGTTCTTATGAGCAGTCTTATGAAAGGTATTGGAATCTGGAGAATGAAGTAGCAGAAATGCAGAAGAGAGTTTGCAGTTTACAAGATGAGTTTGGGGTTGGTGCAGAGATCGAAGATGAGGAAGCTAGGACGTTGGTGGCAAGCACTGCTCTAAGCTCCTGTAAAGAGACAATAGCTAAGCTTGAGGAGACGCAGAAGCGATTTTTGGAAGATGCAGAAGTTGAGAAGGAAAGGATTGATACTGCAACAGAGAGGTTTGAAGCACTGAGGAACAAGTTTGAGATTAAGGTAGAAGAACAAGCCAAGAAAGCTTCTGAGGGTCAAGAATCGAGTTGTGAATCTGAGAAAGAATCGAAAGACGTTAATTTGAATGAGAACTTGAGTAATGTGGACTTTACAGAGAAGATAGATGAGCTTGTAGAGAAAGTGGTCTCTCTGGAAACAACAGCTTTGTCTCAGACGGCATTGGTAAAGACATTAAGATCAGAGACAGATGAGTTACATGATCATATCCGTGGTGTAGAGGAAGACAATGCATGTCTTGTATCAGACTCCTTAGACATGAAGAAAAGGATAACGGCCCTTGAAGACGAGCTGAGTAAAGTTAGAAACCTATTCCAAAGAGTGGAAGATCAGAACAAGAATCTTCAACAACACTTGACTGAAGCTAATAGCACAGCTGAAGACTTATCTGGGAAGTTAGAGGAAGTAAAAATGGATGAAGATGTCGAAGGTGATGGGCTTCACTCGGAAGATGTCCAGGAGGAGGATCCTATTGATGATTTGGATTCCATTCCAAACGAAAGAGAGATAAAGAGTGCAGAGGAAATTAAAGAGGCCATTGTAGTCAAACATAGTAGAGATCAAGAGTCTGTGCAAGAAGAGAAATCGGAGAGAAGAGACTCTTATGGTGGTTCATCAGAAACAGGAAGCACTTGTTTTCGCACAGAGGCAGAAGATGAGGAGAGGGGAAACTGGAGGCAGTTGTTGCCTGCGGATGGCATGGAGGATAGAGAGAAGGTTCTATTGGATGAATACACGTCAGTACTAAGGGACTATAGAGAAGTGAAGAGAAAGTTGAGTGAAGTTGAGAAGAAGAACCGTGATGGCTTCTTTGAGTTGGCATTGCAGTTGAGAGAGCTCAAGAATGCTGTTTCTAGTGAAGACATGGACTTTCATTTATTACGCCAGAAACCAGAAATCCCCCGCAAGGATTCTCAACAACCAGTAGAAAGAAACCTATCTGGAGGTATGAGCATTTCTCATAGCTCTAACTCTTCAATTTCCATGGCACCACATCAGCAAGGAGAACTCTTGAAAAGAGAATCTGAACAAGCGAAGGAAGACGAGGTCAATGTTAAATTTGCAGATATTGATAACAGTCTAAGAAAGAAAATTCCAACTGTGGAAGAAAAAGTGCGTGGAGATATTGACGCGGTGCTGGAGGAGAATATCGAGTTCTGGTTACGATTTAGTACATCTGTTCATCAGATACAGAAGTACCAGACATCAGTTCAGGACTTGAAAGCAGAGCTATCGAAACTTGAAAGCAAGCAACAGGGTAATGCTGGAAGCAGTAGTAACACTGCACTTGCGTCAGAGGCAATGCCTATATATAGACACCTTCGAGAGATTCGGACAGAGCTGCAGTTATGGCTAGAGAACAGTGCAGTTCTGAGAGACGAACTCGAAGGAAGGTATGCAACACTTTGCAATATTAAAGATGAAGTTTCAAGGGTCACCTCTCAATTGGGTGGAACGAAAGTAAGCAATATAGAGATAAGCAGTTACCAAGCTGCAAAGTTCCATGGTGAGATAGTTAACATGAAACAGGAGAACAAAAGGGTGTTCAACGAACTTCAAGCAGGCCTTGATCGTTCAAGAGCACTAAGAACTGAAGTGGAGAGAGTTGTATGCAAACTAGAAGAGGATCTTGGGATTTTGAATGGAACGTCTACAAGATCTCCGAACAAGAGCACATCGTCATCAGTTGGAAAGCCTAGGATTCCACTACGGTCATTCTTGTTTGGTGTCAAGTTAAAGAAGTATAAACAACAACCGAAGCAAACCTCAACAATCTTCTCTTGTGTCAGTCCATCTCCAGCTCTGCAGAAACAGTGTAGCTACATTGTCGCACCTGTAAAGCTCCCTGAATATGTCAAAAGAAGCTGAGGAAGTGATCTCCTATATAAGTCCTGTGATTCAATTCTAACTATATGTCTTAGAGTTTGAAGATTGTAAGTGTATGAGATTCATATTAATTAGTACCATGTACTGAAGGGCCTCCTTTACATCATATGTTTCTTTTGGTCCTCTAATAAAACTTACAAATGAAAACTCCAAACTAAAGTATCCGACGATTCTATCAAAGAGCTAAACACCCTGTCCGGTCCCTGCCATAGTTGCAACCTCTGTAGGTTTTCTGCATACACTACTCGCTTTGATCGCCGGACCAACCTTATTGTTTACTTCACATTTGGCTTGAGATTGCGAACCAGCTCCACTGATGGATGGTATTACAGTCTTATCAGATTGTTTATTCACCAACTGTTGGTTAGTGGCACCGTGAACTACTGGAATTTTCCTAGGCAAAAAATTAGGGGACTGGGCTTGTGTAGCCTGTTTTCCCCTGCTAATCTCCGAGCTTGTTGAGGTCATTTGATTTGGCTGGATTGTAGCTAATGAGTTTGCTCCATTTCCACGAGCTTGCTCTTTCTGTCCACCATCTGGTTTGCAAGTTACAGTCTCAGCTGATGGCTCTGGTTGTAGTACAGTAGCTGAGACAGAGGCTGCAAAAACTCTCTGATTTGAGACAATTCTCGATTCAGAAGGCAAGGGGGCAGAAGCAGAAAGCATTGTAGATCCTTCTGATCGAGGATCCATGAGAGGACGTTTGTCTGAAGATGGTGAAGCCGCCACAGGTTTCAATTTTCCATTAGCGAGAGGGAGTGTATTCGTAAGTCCAACCGTTCCTGGTTCAACCTTTGGCACGGAGAGACTACCTGAGGGCCAAGGAGAATCAGTTTTTCCAGGTTCGACCTTTGGTACTGATGCAGCAGTCGATACGCCACCCACACATGCTGCAACCGCTACTGAGTTAGCTGTTGCCACTACATCTAATCTGGAAATGGAGCTTGCTGTTGTTTTTCTAACAACTCGAGATTTTGAAGTTGCTAACCCAGGCAATGCTTGAACAACTGGTTTGGATTGTTGTTGACCTTGAGAAGAACTGGCCCCATTGGCTTGTGTCTCTGTGATGCCACGCGACGAAGTCGTTTCCGAAATACCTGTAACAAATGCAGTCCAATTGATAACCTAATATAATAAACTGTGTCGCAAATAGTTTAACTACAAACGGGCAAGCTACTTTCTAGTTTAGACAATAACATAGCCAGTGGTAGCCAAACCAAAGCCTCCACTAGTATAAAAAAAATACTAGAATTAGCGGGAAAGATTATTCTACTAGTACCTACTGAATTTTTTTTTGTTGGGAGCCGAATTCCCAGAGCCAAGGATAATGCATGGTTAACTGCTTTCTGATCATTAGTTCGTTGTACACCAGATTGCCTAACAGAGGTCGAAGTATCACCCCTTTTTCTTATAAGCGCCCACCTCTACATATAAAAAAGACAAATTGTTACCACCATTAAAGAAACGAATAAATACATGCTAAACGTCACATGCTCGTCCAAGTAAAGAAAGAATTGTTTATCTTATACCTTGAACCATCACAAATGATCAGATGGAGAATTTTGCCGGAGAAATGTAAAGATGGATAAAAATATCATAAAACACTGTCTTATTAGCTACCTTCTATGATTGCCAAGAGACTATTCATCATATCATACAACGAATCTGTTGCCGGGATTTGAACCCGGAAAAATGAGGGGAACCCCACGTCCATACCAGAATAGATGACAACAGATATTTCTAGAGTAATTACCACAGGGGTTTCTAGTCTGTCTACAGACACCTCCGACAACTAAATCAGGGAAGGCAAATAGGCAATATCCACCATTTATTGTCAACAGAACATAGATAATGATGCATAAACTAGTTGTGATACAAAGAACAAGACTATTAGGGTAGTGTGCCTAAACTACAATCAAGGAATGTAATGAAAAACGAACAGTCAATAAGAGAAATTAAGACCTGCGAGAGTTGGGAGGCGGTTCTATCTCCTCTGAAGTCTCCCCTAATGATAGTTGCCCAGTTACCTTCACCACATCGCCTTACAGCAGCAAACAGCTCCTCATCCTCCTCAGCAGACCATTTTTTTCTTTTCCTCCGAAACGCCATGCTACTACTAGCTGAACCATTTCCATTCATCCCCTCAGTAGATGTAGCTTTCTGAAGATAGACCGGAAAAGTAATATTCATCCCTCTTGAAGACCAAGGAGACTCAGATGGTTCCTGAGTTCCCTCAGGCCGAACATAAGGTATGTTTATAGTCAAGGGAGCCTCAACTGTGTCGTTGAGTATATCGGACTCACTTGGCACATATGAAGCAGCCATCACCTGGTATAAGAATAGGGACAAAAACTTAGAATGAATTTTTGGACAAAGTGTGAACTCCGGATAAGCACATATTTATATCCTGAACAGAATCTAGGGACTTGAGACTGAGAACACAGAAAATCCAGAGAAATAGATAAAAGCAAGTAAACTTTGAATCCCTTCTTACTTTGACATGAGCAATAGCCTCCACAGATGCTTCATGGCTGACTGCAGGGGAAGCTTCCAATTCGCACTCCAAGTCACTATCATCATCCTGCACATGTAAGAGATACTCATCAATCCCTAATGCTACCAAGAAGTTTCAGTATCCAACTCCCACACAGAACTGAAACAAGTATTTAAAACACTGAGCTGAAAAGGTATAACCCCAATAGAGCAAAATAGAACCTTTCTATCACACTCACTCACAATCCTAGTTAGTAAGGCAATATTCAAACTAATAACACAAAGTACTGAAACATAAATTAGAGTAAGAAAATAAAAAACAAGTACCAGAGGTTGAGCATCATCTTCCACAGGGAGGAGTGGTTCCCGATAAGAAAGATGTCGCCAAAGCAACTGATACTCTCTAGCATTGGTAATTCCGGTAGTAGTCTTCTTCACCAACTCATTCCAATCCATCTTAAGTTCGGCATAATAGGCCATCTCTTGTAGCATTCTCAGTATCGTCTTCGTATCATACCTGCATTAAAACAAGTAACTAAGCACAAATACACAACCTTTTTTTTCAGAAAATTACGAATAAAAAAGGGACAAATTTTGTTACCTCTGCAAAAGAGTGGCGATGTCGCCTTCAGTAACGAATCTCTTCTGGCTATTGATGATACTACTTTTAACCATCTTCGTATTTATGAAACAGAGAAGTTTATGGCTTTTGTCTTTAGAACAGGACCAAAGGAAACAAATTTCACCAAAAAAACTGATGAAGACGATCGGAGAATAGGATTGTCACCACTGTTGTTTGAAGCGCGTGTGGCAAAGACGTTCCCGGACGAGAAGAGAAAAAAGGGAACGAAAGAAGAAAGAGATATGGGCTCAGATGGGCTTTTAAAACTATTTGTACTAGTCTCACTTGGAGAACAAATAATTTATTTGTAAATAAATTACAACAACTGTATAAACTTTTTTAACTTGCAATACTAACATTACGAGATATAACTAAATATTTTTTAGTAGAAATTAAATATTTTTTAGTATAAATTAAATACTTGAAACCTGTTTAGAGATTTTACAACAACTGTATAAACTTTTTAAATTGCAATACTAAAATTAATGAGATATAATTAAATATTTTTTTAGTATAAATTAAATATTTGAAACTGTTTAGAATCTCATATATATATTCACAAATGAATATTTATATGGAATAATTGACCAAAAGATACTTTTTAATGGAAAATAAAAGTATTTTATATGTATATTTGAAATTAGAAACATCATGACTAAATTACTAATCAATTCTTTTGGAAAAAGACGTAAGAACCCCCACACTTTTCGTTTATTCTGCTGCCCTTGAGAGGAAAAAAAAAGAGGAGTCGGAGGGGGAGAAGGTTTTTTTGGGTGAAACTGGAAACCGCTTAAATTATCTATCTCAGAGCAGCCAGGCATCACGCGGGGCGTCCTGTTACCTAAAAGGAGTCCCTTTTTCTTCGCTCCCGGTGCTCTTCCATAACATTCTCTTCAGCTCGAGAAAATGACCCCTAATGAAGTTCCCTCTGGTGAATTACCTCTTCTTCTTCTTCTTCAGCATCTCTGCATTATTTTTGTTTTTGTTGATGGGTTTTTCCTTTGTTCGGGTTCTTTTAAACCAGATTCTATTTTTGTTCTTCCTCAGTTTGTTCTTCGTGGAAATTTGTTGCAGTTTTGTTTAGTTAAAAAAGTGTATCTTTTCCCTTTGGTGCTAAGTGTAGATCTCTCTGCCAAAAGCTTTTTGTTATTCGCAATTTACAATCTTTTCTATAGAAATCGAAAGTTTGTTTTTTTTTTTTTTTTTTGGTTTTGTTTTCAGCTCTCAAAGAATTCAGAAAAGACTTATAACTCGTTATTCTTCTTCAGGATGTGATTAGTGATATATAAGCATCAATTGGGCTGTTTACTCTTTTGAGATGATGATTTATTGACTCAATTTTGTAGAAAGATGGAAGCTTGGTGTTTCAATTGTATCTCCCTCTTTGGATATAAGTATAGTTTCTTTGAGAAAGTTGTCAGCTTTATACTTGCCTTTACATTTGCTATTTAGGACTCCTTCACTGCTGTTGTTTTGAATTTCTTGTGCTGTAATGGATAGTATCCTAGGGTTTCCCATCAATGTCTCTGATTTATCTTTTTGCTTCATTTTGAATTTTTTTCCTGCTCAGGTGTTTCGAGTTGTTATGTGTTCAAAAGCCGGTTGCAGGAGTATGCTCAGAAGTACAAGCTCCTAACGCCTATTTATGAGACTGTCAAAGAAGGCCCTTCACACAAATCTTTCTTTCAGTCGACTGTGATACTCGATGGTGTCAGATATAACTCTTTGCCTGGATTCCTCAACCGTAAGGCTGCAGAGCAATCAGCTGCAGAGGTTGCTCTCCAGGAATTAGCTAAATCCAGTGACCTAAGCCAATGTGTTTCACAACCTGTTGTAAGAACCTCATCTTTCTTATCTTGTGATAATTGTTAAATTTACTGGAAACAAATTTTGCAAGTAGCGTAGGGGTTTAGCATTGAATTGTAGCTTTGCCAGCTCAGTATCCACTCGTAACCCAAGTCTCTTCTGGGGTGTAGTTCTTTGGTGAATTGAACCTAGGAGGAGTCTTAAGGTTTCAATGTTATCAGATTTGTGTGCATATCCTACTTATGTATCTTATGTGCTCTTGGCTTACTTTGAATGGGTTGTTTAATGCAGCACGAAACAGGGTTATGCAAGAACCTTCTTCAAGAGTACGCTCAAAAGATGAATTACGCAATTCCTTTGTATCAGTGCCAAAAGATTGAAACTCCTGGGAGAGCTACACAATTCACATGTACTGTTGAGATTGGCGGCATAAAGTACACCGGAGCTGCAACAAAAGCTAAAAAAGATGCTGAGATAAGCGCTGGGAGAACCGCTCTTTTAGCTATCCAGTCAGAATCTAAAAACAACCTTGCCAACTACAGCACTCCGCCTACTATACCCAACTCCAACAGTCAGCTAACTGTACTTCCTATTGAGAGGAAGACATTAGAGGTAGTGACCCCAGTTAAAGAAACCATCAAGACTCCAAAAATCAGGAAGGCTCAGTTCAAGAGGAAAGCTCGGAAAGGAAAACTCAAAGTAGCTAAGGATAGTGAAGATGTGATCATCCCTCCTCAACCTACCGAGCATTGTCAAAACGATCAGTCTGAAAAAATTGAGACAACGCTGAATCTGGAACCTTCACCCTGCATGGATGAGTGCAAGGAAGCAGCATTTGAGAGTGTGGAGACAGAAGCAAGCCAAGCATAACTATCTCAAGATGGGATCTTTGTGAGCTTGTCATAGTAACTATTTGGTTAGGATCTTTGTGAGCTTGTCATAGTAACTATTTGGTTATATATAGCCAGTTTGTGATTCCTATATAGTGTTCACAGGTTGAAGAGAAGTCATATTTGAACGGAAAACCAAAAATAATAAGGAAAAAGAGATATGGGCTCAAATATTTGTATTTTTCTTTTATTTTTGACATCGGCTCACTAGTATTCGTGAATACAACAATAACAATGTATAACCTACAAGTGGTGATTTGACCCAAAAAAAAGTAGAAACCTTACATTAGAAGTGATGATTTTTGTTTGCCGCTTGAAGGGAATAAAGAAAAAAACACTGAAGAGAGAGGAGTGGAGGAAGGGAGGGGTTTTTGGTGAAGCGCTAAAAATCTTGTCTCCTTCTCTCGGCGCAGTATCACATTCACCACGCGGAGCCGAGAACAAGTTTCTTTCTCGCTCTTGTCGTCGCCGTTTCCATACTAGTTCTCAGCTACATTCTGCTCGTGAGAATGACCACCCCCGATGATGTTTCTTCTGGTAAATTACCTTCTTCTCCATCATGTCTGTATTGTCTTCAGTCCTGTTTATGGGTTTTGATTTTGCAATCGCTTCTTCTTTTTGCTCTATTCGTTCGTCCTGGGAAATTGAAAAAAAAAGTGTATCTTTCGCTTGCGAGTTTAAAGCTTTGATCTTTCTGAGAAAAGCTTTCAGATTTCGCAATTTCCAGTGTTTTCAGCTCTCTAAGAATTACGAAAAGAGAGACTAGTGTCTTGATTCTACTTCAGGTTGTGATTGATTTAGTCATACTTATTCTCTCATATATGAGCATACATTGGGGACCTTACTCTTTTCGGATGTCATTTACTTAAGTATAGTTTCTCTGAGAGAAAGTTGTCAGCTTTATGCTTGCCTTTACATTTGCAATTGAGTATTTGTTCACTGCTTTTCCCTGTTGTTTTTTTTTTTGAATTTATTTTGCTGTAATGGATACCATTCTACTCCATCATATGTTTCTGTATTATCTTTTCACTCATTTTTTTCTGAAGTTTTTCCTGCTCAGGTTTTTCCAAGTGCTATGTGTTCAAAAGCCGGTTGCAGGAGTATACTCAGAAGTACAAGCTTCCACCGCCTATTTATGAGACTGTCAAAGAAGGCCCTTCACACATAGTTTTCTTCCATTCGACAGTGATACTGGATGGTGTCAGGTATAACTCTTTGCCTTGGTTCTTAAACCGTAAGGCTGCAGAACAATCAGCTGCCGAGGTTGCTCTCCAGGAATTAGCTAAATCCAGTGACCTAAGCCAATGTGTTTCACAGCCTGTGGTAAGCACCTCATCTTTCTTATGTTGTGACAATTGTTAAGTTTACTGGAAATATATTGCAACTAGTCTAGGCTACGGGTTTAGCAGCGAATTATAGCTTTGCCAGCTCAGCATCAGACTTTATGGTTAGTTTGAGATTTGAAAGTTTAAAGGGGAGCATTCTTGGTGAGAATGCGTTAGGGGGCCTTCTTGGTTTGTCAAGGGTCTTGATTTGGGTAATGATCGAGACTCGAGAGTTTAAACTTTAAAGAATCCGCTTGTAACTCAAGTCTCTTCTGTGGTTTTAGTTCTTTGGTGAATTAACCTAGGAGGAGTCTTCTTAGGCTATTTCTGTATCTTATGTGCTCTTGGCTAACTTTGAATGACTTATTAATGCAGCAAGAAACGGGGTTATGCAAGAACCTTCTTCAAGAGTACGCTCAAAAGATGAATTACGCGATTCCATTGTATCAGTGCCAAAAGATTGAAGTTCTTGGGAGAGCTACACAATTCGCATGTACTGTAGAGATTGGAGGCATAAAGTACACTGGAGCTGCAACAAGAACTAAAAAAGATGCTGAGATAAGCGCTGGGAGAACCGCTCTTTTAGCGATCCAGTCAGAATCTAAAAACAACCTTGCCAACTGCAACACTCAGCTTACTCTACTCAACTTCAACACTCAGCTTACTGTACTTCCTTTTGATAGGAAGTCATTCGAGGTAGAGGCAGTGATCCCAGTTAAAGAAACCATCAAAACTCCAAAATCAAGGAAGGCTCGGCTCAAGAGGAAAGATCGGAAAGGAAAGCGCAAAGTAGGTAAGGATAGTGAAGATGTGATCATCCCTCCTCAACCCACCGAGCATTGTCAAAACGATCTGTCCGAGAAATTTGAGACAACGCTGAAACTGGAACCTTCACCGTGCATGAATGGGTGTAAGGAAGCAGCATTTGGGAGTGTAGAGACAGAAGCAAGCCAAGCATAACTATCTCAAGATGGGATCTTCGTGTGTTTGTCATAGTAACTATTTGGTAATGTAGCCATTTGGTGATTCCTATCTAGTGTTCACAGGTTGAAAAAGGAATACTAACGTAGACATTGATGTAATACTAATTCGGTCGATTGAGTCATTCGAACAAAGATTTATAAAAGTGAGTTTTGTTTTAAGTTATAAAGAAACGTGAGGTTGTTTTGTTACAAGACAGAAGAAAACATATCTACGTAACATAACCTTATTCAGCACTCACTAGTATCTCACTTCCTTTTTTTTTTTTTGTGTGGTTGGTGGGCCGAATTTAAGAAAACAGAAGCCCAAATTACTGACCCAATAGATCTACGAAACCCTAATCTCAAAAGAGAGGTATAAATAGACTCCGTCTTACTAATTCCATTTCTTCGGCGATCTAGGGTTTTAGTTGACGCACGAGGAGGAAAAATGCCGGCAGGTCATGGAGTTCGGGCGAGAACGAGGGATCTGTTCGCGAGGCCGTTCAGGAAGAAGGGTTACATTCCACTCTCGACTTACCTAAGGACCTTCAAGGTCGGCGATTACGTCGATGTTAAGGTGAATGGTGCGATCCACAAGGGTATGCCTCACAAGTTCTACCATGGTCGTACTGGTCGTATCTGGAACGTCACTAAACGCGCCGTCGGTGTCGAAGTCAACAAACAGGTCTGTTGAACTCTCTCTCTCTCTCACGTCCCTTCAACTTTTGTTCTGTTGAATTAGGATTGGAGCTTATAGTGAGATTTTGGATTGTTGATCTGATTATTTTATCTTGAAATGTGTGATTGAGCTCGTGAAATGTATTATTCTTTGCTACAATTGAACTCTGCTTTAGTTTCAGATTCGAAATTTGATAGCTTAGATTACGTTTAGTGTTGAGCCTTAACATAGTTTGTGTGGCATGAATTGGCCCTTTATGCATCTTTACATTGGTTCAATACTTAAGACTCCTGTTTCATGTATGTTTGGTTTCATGACTAATTGCATTTTTGTAGTTTGGCTTCAATTCATCAATAAACATTTGTATACTCAAAGTCTTGTCTCTTTATATGTTATTTTGTGCTGTGCGATTGCTCTAATGACAATAACACAAACCTGTTTTGCAATTGGCTATCATTAGTGTATCGTTTACTGACATATGTATGTTTGGTGTGTTTCAGATTGGCAACAGGATCATAAGGAAGAGGATTCATGTGCGTGTGGAGCATGTGCAGCAATCAAGGTGTGCAGAGGAGTTCAAGCTGAGGAAGAAGAAGAACGATGAGCTTAAAGCTGCAGCCAAAGCCAATGGTGAGACAATAAGCACCAAGAGACAGCCTAAAGGACCCAAACCAGGATTCATGGTTGAAGGAATGACCTTGGAGACTGTCACTCCCATCCCTTACGATGTTGTCAACGATCTCAAGGGAGGCTATTAGTTCTATCTTCCCAGTGTTTTTGCAGTTTCTTGTCGCGTATTTGAGTTTCTCTCCATGTCTCTTAGCTACAATTTCTGTAGACTGCTCAGATATTCTATGGAGCTTAACTTTTGTCTCGTTTATAACTATCATTTTCTCCTAATCTCGTTCTTTTCTTAGTGTTTTATATCATTCACCATCTTTTCGTTGATTAGATTCATTAGAAGCAGTTTGCAAACTACAATTTCATATTGAACCAGAAAATTTTAAACCAAGCCGAAACATACCGGCTTCGTTGAAGTCCGATTACCTAAAAACCCCGGTTTTAGATTTAAAATCTCTCGGTTTATTATTTGTCGCGGTCTTGACTATTTCATTCAAAAGCCTCCCAAGTAACCGGCGCCGGAGAAACTGAGAGAGTCAGAGAGATGTGCAGAATTGAATTGATAAGAATATGATTTGAAACTTTGTAGTGACTTGAACCTGAAAATCTTAAATCATACCCAAATATACCGGCTTCGGTTATCCAAAACCCCCCGTTTAAGATTTAAAATCTTACGGTTATTAGTTGTCGCCGACTTGACTATTTCATTCAAAATCCTCCTGAAAAGTAGCCGTCGCCGGAGAAACTGAGAGAGTCAGAGATATGTTCAGAATCGAATTGATAAGAAGCACTCTCACTCGATCTCACCCACATAGATTATCTCGTGTATCATCCCTCTTATCAACATGGTACTCTCCAGAAACTATTTCTCAAGAAAACAACGACGACGATGACCCAATTCTAATCAAACTCTCAATTGCCATCAGAGACTCTTACAAGGATCCGCCGTCGGAGTTCTCTTCTTCTTCAATCAGAAAGGTTCTGCCTTCGCTCAGTGTTCGTCATGTTATCGATCTCATCAACCGTAACCCTCTCTCCCTCCCACACCGTTCTATCTTCGCTTTCTTCAAATTCATCTCATCTCAGCCTGGATTTGGGTTTACCGCTGAATCATACTTCTTCATGGCTCGTTTTCTCGCTGTTCACGAGATGTTCACGGAAGCACAATCACTTATCGATCTCGTCGTCTCTCGTAAAGGCAAAAACTCAGCTTCTTCAGTTTTCGTTTCTTTGGTACCAATGCGAGGAGCTCCTATGTGTGATTTCCTTGTTGACGCTTTGATGATCACGTACACGGATCTAGGTTTCGTACCCGATGCTATTCAATGTTTTAGGCTATCTCGGAAGTATAAATTTGTTGTTCCAGTTCGTGGTTGTGGTAATGTGCTTGATCGGATGATGAAGCTGAATCCAACTGGGACTGTTTGGGGATTCTATATGGAGATTTTGGATGCTGGGTTTCCTTTAAATGTTTACGTTTTCAATATCTTGATGAACAGATTTTGTAAAGAAGGCAATATATGTGATGCCCAGAAGGTGTTCGACGAAATTACTAAAAGAAGCTTGAAGCCTTCAGTTGTTAGTTTCAACACTTTGATTAATGGTTACTGTAAAAATGGAAACTTGGGTGAAGGGTTTAGTCTCAAGGATCGTATGGAGAAAAGCAGAACACGCCCAGATGTTTTCACCTATAGTGCTTTGATTAATGCGTTGTGTAAGGAGAATAAGATGGATGGTGCACATGGCTTGTTTGATGAAATGTGTGAGAGAGGGTTGATCCCAAATGATGTTATTTTCACTACTTTGATTCATGGTCATAGTAGGAGTGGACGGATTGACTTGATGAAAGAAAGTTATGAGAAGATGTTAAGTAGGGGTCTTCAGCCTGATATTGTTCTATATAATACTTTAGTAAATGGCTTTTGCAAGAATGGGGATTTGGTGGCTGCAAGGAAGATAGTTGATGGGATGATTCTTAGAGGTTTGAGGCCTGACAAAATTACATACACAACTCTTATTGATGGATTTTGTAGAGGAGGAGACGTAGAAACAGCTTTGGAGATAAGGAAGGAAATGGATCAGAATGGGATTGAACTCGATAGGGTGGGTTTCTCAGCTCTTATTTGTGGAATGTGCAAAGAAGGAAGAGTCGTTGATGCTGAAAGAGCTTTGAGGGAGATGCTGCGAGCTGGTATGAAGCCTGATGATGTAACGTATACAATGATGATGGATGCAGTCTGTAAGAAAGGTGATGTTCAAACAGGTTTCAAATTGCTCAAGGAAATGCAGAGTGATGGGCATATTCTTAGTGTTGTGACGTATAATGTTCTTCTGAATGGACTATGCAAATTGGGACAGATGAAGAATGCTGACATGTTGCTAGATGCCATGCTTAATATAGGGGTTGTTCCGGATGACATCACATACAATATCCTATTGGAAGGTCACCATAGACATGCAACTGCATCAAAGCATTATAAACAGAAACCTGAGATAGGGATTATAGCTGACTTTGCCTCTTACAAATCACTAGTCAATGAGATTTACAGAGCTTCAAAAGATCACAGGAACAGCTAATATCCGACTATTTGTTCCTAGATACGACCGAAACTTTCCTATTAATCCCCAAAAGTCGTTTTTTCATCTTAGGTAATACTCGGAAATATCTTTTCTATATTTCTCTCCTTTTTTTTTTCATTTTTTCAATGTTTTTATAAGCTTTGATCAGATTTTAGTTTTCTGAAACCAGTATTGTTCCCAATGTTGGAGTCTATAATGTTTCAAATTGTATATTTCACTTTATCGAGTGGAGTATGGATTCATGTGGCATGTAGTAGATTTTAAATCATTAAGCATTTAGTTTTGTGTCGGTTAGTTGGCCCTTCAAATACCTGATTCCATGAGGCTAGATTAGGTTGCTGCATAAAATTCGAAGGGAACAGTAGCAATTCTTAATTTTTGTCCATTTGTTGTTAATCTTTTTAGTATTTAAAGGTTTGGCCACTATCCAATTTCATTACTAATACTGTGATGTACTTTACTTGTATATTTGCATATATGAAAGCCCTCTCATCTTTGTGTGTAAGTTGCATTGAGTGTACTTTCGAAGAAGAAGGCACACTGAAGCATAGAAGAGAGGAAGGCACGTGTGAAGAATTGTGAGGCGGCTAAACTTGTAACACAAGCGATTGGGATTGTCTATAAAGTGTATCAGCATTTGTTGAAGTTGTTATGTTGGTTCTTGTTTATAGATCAGTCATTATGAGACTGTGAGTGAGGATAGTTTTATGGAGAACTATTTATTTATGTTTGTAGTTATTTACTGATATTCTTATTGTACACACTTGTAATTGTACATATTGCATACTTGGATAAGCAATAAAATTCTTTACAAAAGCTTATCAGATATGATAAGTGTTATTGTTTGACCTTGAGTCAATCTATTGACTTTGTTGCTGTTTGAAGATTTTGCGGTTTCTCCTACATGGGAATTACTCTTAGTCGAGTTCTTGACCGAGGACTTTTCGTTGTTGTTTCGTTGTTTTTGTTACTTAAAAAACTCTAACCCTAGCCCTTATCCTCCCTCCGTACCAACTACGTTTGCATTTGAGTTTGATGATGATTTCACGGCACCTAGTTTCTTCTTCCCCAATGCCATATCTCCCAAATCACGGAAAACCATCAGAAAGAAATGTAATTAACAAACAATGATATTTTTTGAATGTATGAAACCAAGATTTATTGAAATTACAGTGTAATGATATATATTACGTGATGGACAGCGGGGACGGTGTTCCCGTGATAATTCCAAGTAAAATGCTCAACAAATAACTAACGAATACATACTCGACTGGCCGTTGTTGCTTCTTATTCGTTTTTCTCTAATTTGGGCAAGACCAAGAAAAAAAAATGAAAGCGAGTCCAAAAAAAAAAATCAACGGTTGACTTTGTCTTTTAATTTGAATGGTTAGTTCTTGCATTTTATAAGGTCACGAGGAAGAGCAGCAGGAGAAGCCAAAGCCTTGTGTGGAGCTTCTTTTACTATCATACCGAAACAGAGAGAGACCTGAAGAACACTAGCTCGTTAGCCACCAGGATCAACCACTAACTTTCTCATGATACCAGCCCAACGTAACCATACCCAAGAATATGAATCAACAACAACAGACAATTAGTGAACTAATTAATCACAAAGAACTTTATATAAAAGAAGAGAAACAGAGAAAACATTGGAAGTGAAAGAGACCTGAGTAGTGCTAACAAGAAGAATCCAACTAGCCAAGAAACTAATCAACACATGTTCCTTGACGTTAAACGGACCCGGACGGATCCAACGAAAACTCCCAAGACCCAATCTTATACTTAGTAATTATGATTTAGATATATTTTCGGAAACTCGCTCTTGCCGACTCTTCGGCGTCGTATTTAATATAATCAACGTGAAACATTTGGGCCGTTAATGTGATGACGTCATCTATTTTCGTAACCCTAATTTTGCCCTTTTGTGTATATATATGCATATATGATAATGATCCGATCTTCATTACTTTCCTTAAAAAAAAAAAACGACCGTCATCATGAACAAAGAGAGTGACTTTGTGACTGTCGACGTTGTGACCAAGACTACTGAGACAAGTGGCACCGTCAAGCTTTTCAAGCTCATACCCACGGAGTCCTTAGCGCTCAAAACGGTTGAAACGACGGAGACTAAGAGGAGGAAGAATGATTTGATTAACAAGGAGAAGGAGCGTAGCGCCAAGATCGAGGCTGATAGGGAGAAGGATCCACTTGGAAAAGTTGTTATACCTTGGATCACTGTGGGATTGGAGGCTTGTAAGATGTGGGGAAAACCACTTTTCGATTTCGCTAAAGGCGCATTATATTCTTCAAGAGTTAGTATTTTGTAGGAAATTAGTCAGAAATTTCCTACAAAATATATTCATAAGAAAGTCGTAGAAAAATTTCTACGAAATTCCTTCGAAACGTAGAATCGTAGGAAATTTCCTACGAATTTCCTAGGAATTTCGTACGAAATTCGTTCCAAAACTGATTTCCTTCGGGCTATTTCCTCCATTATTTTTTGTAGGAAAATGGTAAGAAACAGGTGTTTCCTTTCAATTTCCTTCGAAATCTGCCGTAGGAAATCACTATGTTTTCTTGTAGTGTCCTGATGATCCCAAGTTCCGAAAAAATGTCGTTTTCATTTTCTTACTTTTTCCTCTCCTGCCTGCAAGTTTTTTAAGAGAGAGAAACAACAAACTAACTGTGTTTTTTTCTTTTTGGGTTTTTTTGTCCGTTGCATGAAGAAAGTACGTACAATAACGTAAAGGTATTATAACACACAATAACGTTTCTTTTTTAAAAAAAAAAACTTAAGGATATATACTCTAGATGAACTGAATTTATTACATCAACGAATATATATATATATATATATATATATATATATATCTGTTTAAAAAGGGTTATATTATTGCTTTTGAGCCACACACAAATCACTTTTGTAATAAAAGGGTTATATTATTGCTTAAAATTAAAAAGCTTTTTTAAGGGGTCAATAATATAACCCTTTTTAATTTGTGTGTTATAAAAGGGTATAATTTGTGTGTTATAAAACATTTATTACATCAGCAATAATAATATTTATTACAAGAAACTTTGCCATTATTACAAGAAATGTGTGTGTTTTTGTTTTGGGTTTTGTTGCCAAAGAAAAACAAAAAAAAAGGTCACTTTCATACTCTCTGTCTCTTTCGTTGTTGTGCCATGCTACCTTTTTAAGAGAGAGAGAGAAGGCGAACAACTTTTATATATATATATATATATATATCTGGGTTTTGGTGGGTCTCCTCTTAATAACGTCTTCCGCTTGCTTCCAATGGGTTCCATGCACTTTTTCCGGTGACTGTACGCATGTACAACTCCTCCTCCGATCACAAATATTAAACCCTTTTCGAACGCTTATTTTTGTTTTCTTTCAAGTTTCCGTTGTTGCGTCAACATGAAGAAAGTACGTACAAAAAAAATATGGTCAATGAAAACCAAAAAAAAAAAAAAATATATATATATATATATATGTTTTCTTTCTCAACTTTGCCATTATTATCAAACCTCTCTCTTCTCTCTCTCTTTCTCTCTCTCTCTCTCATAGCGAGGATCTCAAGTATATATTTGGATCTCGGGAACATATTTGTTCTCCGGTGCTTTCACTGAGTTAATTGTCATCTCTGAATCAGTTAACAGTTTCTGTATCTCAACAACAACAGCGACTTTACATCGGGGAGCCTCCACAACAAATTTACCAACATTAGTTGGGTAGGCAACAACATTAGTTAGGCAGTTTCCGAACCGGGGAGCCTCCACAACAAATTTACCAACTTTACATCGACCTGAAAGTGAAACTAGTCGCAAAGAATTCTCTCTATTAATTTTTAAAACAAAGTTCACATCGTTTATGGAACTCAGGAAGATAACAAAGATATTATGAGGATCGGGTTTTGGACCTTGCTAACACACACAATAGGATAACAACCTAATTTGAAACAATAACTTAACGTTAAGACCATTTCACTAAATAGATTTTTAGAGGTATAAAAAAGGATTTTATTGAAGGATAGCTAGAAAAATTATTGTAAAAAACGTTTTAGGTGATGCAAAGCTCACCATAATATAAAGTCAACAAGGAGGTGCGTAAAACTATACACCATTCATAAGGATACATCCTTAACCATCATGAGAATCCTAATAACGTACAAAGTTCTTTCGATATTATTACCACAACAACGCCACAGAAGACGAGTATGGGCAAAGACCACCAATATATAAAGTCAACAAGGAGGTGTATGAAAGTAAAACCCATCACCAGCATCGTGTAATACATCCTAATTAACCTTCCATTGATATTAATCCAAGGGACAAATTCGCATGCATCTAGAAGCAATCCCATAGTCATGTGAAACCTAAAGTAACGAGGCAAAAGTTCGTTCTTCACCATCCACATGAATCCTAGGCAGCAATATACCATGAACAACCTGTTTTGCAATCTGTTTGCTGCTATTGGGGTGATTGAGTTTTCGTCTTCAGATGCTCTCACACGCCTTGGTATTCTCCGGTCAAGGAAAAAGATATGGGTAGACGATGATGAAGATGCAAAGTGATTTGCTGCATATATTCTAGAAATTAGAGTCTGCGGTGCTATCAAACAAGCACGAAACATTAATAAATAATCATATGCTAGTACCTAGAAGTGGAACAATCTGTATCTGTCTTGAGATTCTTGATGTTGGAAATGAACCAACAACATTGGAGACGCACGCTCTAGTTGGTTTCAAGTGTTTCTTTAGCCATGGACTCTCATGATTCCTGCAAAAATATGCAAAACGCACCAATATATTAATTAATTAAAAAAAAAGACTGATTCAACGTAACTGAGGATTTTATCCTAACTAGTGGGAACACATATAGATATTATCCCCGAGTCCGAACCCTAACTAATTTGTCGCAACACCTTTTATATATTTTGTTTTATAAAAAAACACCTTTATATTATAAATGAATAAATTTGTATATGGCAAAGCCGATGAAAAATACCAAAAAAACAACTGATGCAAACATTAATCAGAATGACGAAAAGAAGAAGCAAACCTTCATTATAATTAACTGAAGAAGCAGAAAATAAAAAACAAAAGAGAAGAATAAAACCTTTGAACGAAGAATGAAAGGGAGACACGATCGGTGGAAGTCGCCAAACCCTGCATAATTTACTCGGTTTAATGCAGCACGAAACAGGGTTATGCAAGAACCTTCTTCAAGAGTACGCTCAAAAGATGAACTACGCAATACCATTGTATCAGTGCCAAAAGATTGAAACTCCTGGGAGAGCTACACAATTCACATGTACTGTTGAGATTGGTGGCATAAAGTACACTGGAGCTGCAACAAAAACCAAAAAAGATGCTGAGATAAGTGCTGGGAGAACCGCTCTTTTAGCTATCCAGTCAGAATCTAAAAACAACCTTGCCAACTACAGCACTCCGCCTACTATACTCAACTCCAACAGTCAGCTAACTGTACTTCCTACGGAGAGGAAGACATTAGAGGTAGTGATCCCAGTTAAAGAAACCATCAAGACTCCAAAAATCAGGAAGGCTCAGTTCAAGAGGAAAGCTCGGAAAGGAAAACTCAAAGTAGCTAAGGATAGTGAAGATGTGATCATCCCTCCTCAACCTACCGAGCATTGTCAAAACGATCAGTCTGAAAAAATTGAGACAAGGGTGAATCTGGAACCTTCGCCGTGCATGGATGAGTGCAAGGAAGTAGCATTTGAGAGTGTGGAGACAGAAGCAAGCCAAGCATAAGTAACTATCTCAAGATGTGATCTTTGTGAGCTTGTCATAGTAACTATTGGTTGGGATCTTTGTGAGCTTGTCATAGTAACTATTTGGTTATATAGCCAGTTTGTGATTGTTTACAGTTGAAGAGAAGTCATATTTGAACGGAAAACCAAAAATAATAAGGAAAAAGAGATATGGGCTCAAATACTGTATTTTTCTTTTCTTTTTGACATCGGTTCATTAGTATTCGTGAATACAACAACAATGTATAACCTTTACAAGTGGTGATTTGACCCAAAAAAAAAAAGTAAGAACCTTTCATGTGATGTACTATACTTGTGTAGTTGTATATATGAAAGCCCTCTCATCTTTGTGTGCCTTGGTAGGCTGTATAAAGTGTACTTTCGAAGAATATGAAGGCACACAGATGAAGCAGAGAAGAGTGGAGGGCACGTGTGAAGAATTGGGAGGCGGCTAAACTTGTAACAGAAGCAAATGTGGATTGCCTATAAAATAGTATCAGCATTTTTTTGAAAAATTGTTATGTTGATTCTTGTGTGTAGATCAGTCATTATGAAGACTGTGAGAGATGGTAGTTTCCAGGGAAAGAAGCTGTCGAGAACTGTCACTCATGTGTTTGTATACATTGATATCTTGTTGTACATTTTATTCTTGGATAAGCAATAAAGTACTTCGTTTTACATTAAAAAAGCTTATCCGATATCACAGATGATAAGTGTTATTGTTTGACCTTGCCCTGAAAGTTCTATTTCACATATATCCCTTCACGATTATCAGATGCAAGTCATAAGAAAAGACCAGTGTTGTTAAACAACTTGCCGTTTAGTACTGGGTGAACAGCTTGAAAACATTCACTTACATCCGATTAATTCTTTTGAGAGTTTTATCCCCAAGATACACACTGTTTTATTAGTATAACAAAATATACGATATGTTACAACAATGAAATGTGGTCTAGCAATATTAACGCAAAATTCGTAGTCCTAGGTAATTGACACACACCATAAATGAAAATGGAGAAGCGCAAAACTATTAATTTTACAATCCTCTTGAGTAAATCTTCTCTGTTTCGACTGGGAAGGTTGAAGGAATATGGTCTTCTATTTACTAGACGGCGATAACTCGTTTAACCTCTTTAACAATCTCCTCTATAAAATCCGCCTCAGAGCTGCAAAGTATATAACATATATATAGTTAGTCTGCATATATAGTTTCACGGAAGGAAACGATATTACAAAAGTGAAAGTTATTGAATCATCAGTGAAAGATGTTATTTTAAGAGGTGCTGTCTTTTAGAAAGATGAGTCACATATCAAACATTAACTGGTATATTAACATGAACTATATATGACGACCCTTTAGATATATAGGACTGTTACATAACACTATGGACCAGTTTGCCTGTTTCGGTTTTCTTTCATGGCAGATTTAGTGGGAAACGACAGAGAAGCATGAAAAAATTGTCGCATCAGATGATGATTTTTTAAGGATAATCAGTAACGTACCTGTTGTCGCCTAATGACAAGCCCATCTTGTCCGAAACAGACTCTAAAGCTTCCTTCCATTTCTTGATCTGTTCACCACTTGAAGTCTTACTCTGAGCTAACCTCCAGAAGTTACGACCGAATTCAGCCTTTTGATATCTTACAGACTCAGCCTTCACCTTGAAGAAGATGGGAACCACTTGTAGTTTGCGTTTATCAGCTCTTTTCTTTATCTTGGCGAGCTCGTTCAGGCACCAGCGTGACTCTGCGTACCTTTTTGAGAATATAGTCAGAGCCATCCTCGACTGTTTGATCCTCGCAAAGAGATGCTTGCGGTGTTTCCCTTTCTGCTCGTCTTTGTCTATGAAGAAGTTGATTCCATGTCTTTTAAAGGCGTCAACGAGGTGGCTCACGAAGCTGTAGCGTAGCTCTTAATTTCCGCGGAAATTGATGAACACTTGGTTATGGGAATGCGTGTGTTTGTGGTCATGGAGGAGTCGAGACAAGGTATTCCATGTTGGGATCTTGCTTTTACACGACTTTTTCATGTTGGTGAAACTGAAATTTGAGTGTGAGCAATGAAGAACAGTTGCCTTGTTGGGTTGTTCCATTCAATTGCATGTTGTATATTTATAAGCAATGCCGTAACTCGTAAGGTTTGAGTATAGAAATATAAATTATGTTTTTTTAAAAAAAAAAAAAAAAAAAACCAATATATATACCTTTGATCCCAAGAAAGAAGAATTGGGCACTGTGGAATTAGTCTCGTGCCTCAAGGGCCACAGCACAAGCATGCCTCGTGCATTTCTTATTTTCTTCTATATAAGCATGACTATGCAATTGAGCTGTAAATCTCTACCTATCCAATTTTGATAGAGCAATATTTGGATTAACAATAAAAGTCGTCTATCTTATATTTTATTGAGTGGGTATTTGGAAGAGCAACCAAACTCGATGTAATAGAAAGAACGTTTGTTTGGTATGTATATTGTCGTCATCACGAGCGGCCTACTCTTATATATATATATATAGAAATAACAACGGTCTTCTTTTCTAAAAATGTAACTCATCGGATCTTTAATTTGCTTTGAAATTTCATATGACCAACTGTACAAATCCGACTCACGAATGACACAAGTGTAGAGAGCCTCTCGAGAGATTTTTATTTAAGCGTTAGAAATTATGGCTCTTCTTAATTAATTACGTCATCCGTGAGTCGGATTTTGAAGAAATATTATTATTCTGTTCTCATTTTCTCTAACGTACGTGGAACATATAACAATATTCGTGTGTAGATTTTAACGTACCACAAATTAATCCTCAATACTCCTCCATACCCACAACCTTGAGAGATTTACTAATAAAATAAATAAATAAATAAACAAGACGAAGACCTTTTACTCCACTATAAAAAGTCAGCGGATTAACCACTATTAATTTGAATGTACGTATTTAGGTAAAATAATATATTCGACTAGATTTGTAATAAAATGATAATATATTCGACTAGATTTGTAATAAGGTTAGTTCCATTTGGCAGGATAAAAAATATTTGTTTTTATCTATCTAAGTAAAAAATATATATATTCGCCAACACTGGCGCTAACGAGAATTGCCTATAATTGAGTGGGCCTAAGGCCCAATGAAATGTGAAAAACGGAAGAATCGTAAATAAGAAAAAAAAGATCACACAAATCTCGAAAAGAAGAAAAAAAGGAAACAAAAAAACGACAAAAATAGAAAATATCGAAAATGCGGTGAGATAGAGAGAGTCTCTCTCTCTAATTATCGTGCTGCGTAGGGCTTTTGACTCCCTTCCTTCTTCTTCCTTGTTCCCTTTGCTTGTAGCCACTCTACACAGTCCACACCTACTTCTTACCCCTAAAGTATACGCCTTTCTCTACCTTTGAGATCGGCGTCAGATCCTCCGCCGCTTCTTCTTCTCTTCACTATTCTCCTCCGGTCAGTCTTTTTATACCTTTCTCTCTCTATCTGTTATCTCTGTGTCTGTCAGTAGTTGTGCGGTTCTTAACAATCTGAAAGTGGATTTTTTTTTAGATGATGGAATCCGGCGGTGGTTTCGTGGCCATGGAAGAGAGGATCTCTCCTGGTAGCTTCTTCCAGTTTCCACTTTCTGGATTCCGTGCTTCTCCCAATCGATCCCCTTGTCCTCCCTCTGATCGTGACAGGTTTCTCCACTTTTATTTTTCCTTTTCATGTTCATATGAATCTGTGTGAGCTTCTTCTTCTTCTTCTTTTTTTGTGGATCGGTTTCTTATGGACTTTACTGCTTTACTTGAATATTTTAAGTGTGTCCGTGATTGTAATTGGTGGGTATTGCTCCCTTTGATTGGAGTGAGTGTTAAAAAAAAAAATGATTTTGTTCACGCAGATCCAATTTCTCAATCATTGTCTCACTTCAAAATGTCGCCTTTTTCACACTTTTACTCCATTTGCTCACTTACTAGTCGATTCTAAACAATGAACTCCAAAGGATTTTAACAAGAACGCTATGTTTTGGAAGTGAACTTGCTGATGTATTTTTGGAAGTTTAGTTTACATTTGAGTGGTGTGACGACTCCATATGTGAACCACTCGATTGTGTTGTGTCGATACAATACACACCAATGTCAGCGTCCATTGAAACTTACGTTTATGTTTTTATTCAGGTACTTGACTGAGTTATTGCAAGAGAGACAAAAGTTGGTTCCTTTTTTGCAAGTTATGCCTAATTGCTGCAGACTCCTAAATCAAGGTGGGCTATCTTGTAAAGCTATATGCTTTTATATTTAAGTATTTCTTTGAGTGTGTACTGGGTATGAAGAGGATAGTAGAATGAAAAATGTATTTACACGCAACTTTGTATTCTCTTTTGTCCATTCTTGGCATTTAAACTAAGAGATTGAAGATTCCCGTGTTTTCTTAATTGCCTACATTGCTGACGTCTTTGCAGAAATCAGGAGGGTCTCTAGCTTTCCTGATCTTGATAGATATGAGCATGGCAGTCCATTTAGATCGCTTGGTCAGCCGACAAATGGAAAGCTTGATTTAGACGGATGGTCGATGATGCAAGCTGAGGTAAGCCACTGCTCATGCTGAATTATGATGGTGTTGCTAACAATTTTGTATTCAAGAGTGGGCTTATTGATATTAATTTTTTGTTTTCTTCAGGAAAACTGTCACCTCCAGAGAGCTTCTCCATTTCGTTCCCCTGCCCCAGTGGGCTGGGTTGGGATGCCTGGACTCCCTAACCCACCCATTGTGAAAAGAGTGATCAGACTTGATGTGCCAGTGGATAAATATCCAAGTGTAAGTTTTGAATGTTTTACCCAATTATGTTATTCTTATTGGCTTGTTCTAGAGTTTAAATCCATTGAACTTGGCAGTATAATTTTGTTGGACGGATTCTTGGGCCACGTGGAAACTCCCTGAAAAGAGTTGAGCTAGCAACCCACTGCAGGGTATTTATTAGAGGGCGAGGATCTGTGAAGGATACTGTCAAGGTATGGCTCCTTGTTTATTGATTCTCTGAACGTTTCCATTTTATCAGTTTTTTGTAGCAAGTGTAGATGAATGATCAGACTCAGAACTTCAATTTTCTCATATGTTTTTACCATTCAATCAGTTTTATAGCCATGTGTTGAATACAAACAATTTTCTTAGAGTAGCTATTTGTTTCCTTTTGTGTATAAGCTTGTGTACCACTGTCTTTCGGCATAGCAACTTATTATTATTGAAGTAATGATACATTTTGCTGGCATCATCAGCTACTACTCTTGTTTACATTTGTAGATATTTAAAATTTGGAAGCCTGTACAGGAAATTAAGTGTTTTGAGTTTTAGGTTCTCACAACTCTCATCTAATAACATCATCTGGATAGCGAAAGTTCTGATTCATTTCTTCAGAGTATTATATTTTCTCAGACATTAATTATGTACCATGCGGTGTCAAGGCTTAACACATTTAGTTCTTTACTTCCTTCCAGGAGGAAAAACTAAAGGGTAAGCCAGGGTACGAGCATCTCTGCGAGCCACTACATGTACTGATCGAAGCCGAGCTTCCAGAGGACATAATAAACTCTCGATTGGAGCATGCAGTGCATTTCCTCGAATCACTCCTAAAGCCAATGGTACATTATTATCACAAAAATTGTAAACATATGTATATGATTTTGTTACTCCAGACCTTAAGTTCACATGGTTCTGGTTCTATTCTCTACAGGACGAATCAATGGATCACTACAAGAGGGAACAGCTGAAGGAGTTAGCTGCTCTGAATGGTACACTGAGAGAGGAGAGTCCGAGTCCGAGCTTGAGCCCTTGTCTGAGTCCAAGCATGTCACCTTTCAACAGCAAGCGTGCTAAGACTGGACAATAAAGATTTGACCTGAAAGATGATCAATGTTTCTTTTTCGCTGCATGGTCGTGTGGGCAGGGCAAAGGCTCCCTATGCATTGCCCATCTATCCCGCGAGGTGACATTGTTCTTCTAAGTTCTAACGTTTGGACTTCTCAATTAATTTTTTGTCATTAAGTTTATTCTTTATTTTTGAAATTTTTGTTGGTTAGTTGAGTTGACCATTAACCAGAGGGTAATAAACTAATAATGGTGTTTAATGAAATGTAATCTCGTTTTCAATCCTGTAACCTTTATTTAAGTTTGAAACCCCAACATTAATTTCATTTGAAGTTTTAAAATTTCTCCATTTGGCCTCTGGTTTTGAGACTTAAGGTTCAGATTCAGCTTCTCGAATGTTGTTTTGTACCCCAAGTTTTATTTTATTTATGCCTTGATGACATTTTATGTTTTATCGTTCTTTATAAGTATATCTACGAACGAATCTCTTTGAAACTGCTCACCCTATATATGTATTCTTCACAATACCTCAAACTCAAAGCTCATTCATACAAGTTCCCTTGAGTACTCACTTTTTAATAAAACTGGCTTAATCCCAAAAGAAGAGCAAGGTTGCAGGAATCACTAACTATAAAGACGTATAAGGAATGGTATAGTAATAAGTTGTACAACATTGGACCTAATAAAGCTAAACAGAGAATTCCACAAGTTTTGATAGCTTATTTCCAACCAGAAAACAATCTGTCTAGAGAGGATAATGATGAATTGATGATGATGATCAGTGACGAGACAGCTACATCAGTTACCCATCAAAGTGTGCGTATATTATATATACTTGAAATTTAAATGCCCTTAAGTTCCACCTACATGATCAGACAAACGAACACAAACATACATGATTGTTGACAAATTGGCGTGTTTAATCTCGAAGACCTAATTCAACCTCCAGCTCATCATCTTCCTCAAACAGCTTCAACAGTCGAGCATATTGCTCATCTCTTTTCTTCTTCTGCCATAGCTTGTATAGGAAGAAGGAGAACGCCGCCACAGCCACAAATCCGAACAGTAGGAGGATTACTTTTGTGCCTATTTTGCTAGAAGAAGAATGGGATTCTGTCTTAACTCCTGCATTCGTATCCTTGGAATCACCGGATAGACCTGCAAAAATCACATCAGAAGACTTAGTAGATGACATCTAAGCATGTAACAAAAAAAGTTTAAGGTTCGTAACTGTATGAGAAGCTTTAGTTAGTATGTTTCTCTAATCTTCGACTAAAGGGGAGCAACAACTACACAAATTGACAACATATAACAAGATCAATTGCAACAAGCAAATTACAGAATCTTACGGGGTAAGCTAATGCCTACTTCTTAAAAAGCACATGAGTGTAGAAATAGCTTAGCAGTAAAACTTCCAAATGTCTGAAACTAGAGACAGCAAAGAGATTCAATGACTTTTACCATAAACTTGGTGATACATGTCCTATATAAGACAAATGCAGGACAACCTCTTCAGATCAGGGTTCGAATTTAGGACAAGGTAACAACAACACAATCTATTCGCCACATCAGAAACTATAGCGAAACTAAACACACTAATTGAACAGTATTATTATTTGCTTATGTTAAGCACAAAATTTAGTAACTGTGTGGCGAAGATCTAGAAAAGAGCCGAGGTTGAGCTAAATCTCGCCGAAATCAAAAACCTAAATCCCCAAACGAACATTAAAAAATCCGATGATTCTAACCAAATTGACAGAGAAAACTGAGCAATCTAAGGGCATTCGAGGATGAAATCAGATTAGATCTGAAGAAGACGAACCTAAGACGAACTGCAAACCAATCGAAGCGAAGAATACCAAACGCCGCCATGCTAGACCACTACTTGCAGAGAGCTCTCTCATCTCTCTCTCTCTCTCTCTCTCTCTCTCTCTCTCTCTCTCTCTCGCAGGAGAAAGACGGATCGATCTTTTTGCTGCGGTGAAGAAAGAACAAATACTTCTCTGGTGGTAGAACCAAACAACTTTTGATGTTAGAAAAATTAAAAACTATAGATGCCTTGTAGTAGTAAAGAACAATTCATTTGATTTTTTTGGACCAACCTTTAATAAATACTATGTTATTAATTAATGGATTCCAGTACCTTTAATTATTTTTATTTAGAGTGAATAAACTTCAGAAGATTATTTTATAGTATAAAAAAGAAGTGAGATAATTAACGAAGAGAAATCAATTTCTTATATTTTTTTGACAAATTACTACTAGTTTAGCTTAATCCTACAATATTAACAAGACTTATTCTTCAAGATTTTCCTCTTCAACAACTTTTTAACACACTTTCAAAATTATGTCAAAAGACTTGACCTAATTGTTTAACTCGACGACCAATAATATAGAATCTGACCGAATCGCGCGTCAAAGCAAATCAACCAGACCATAATATTGCCTGGTCTAAAAACTGGTTTTACTAAACAGCATAGAAAAAGTCGAGATGAAACATTAACAAATAACCAAAAAAAGACCAAATCCTTGTCCTTTAACACTCGATTAGAAAGAAAGAAAAATAGTATAGGCGACACAAGTCACAGAGCAAAATCCCTATTGAGAAAGAGAGAGAGATATGTAAGCCTCAGGCTGCAAATTCTCTCTTTTCTACTTGAAGCACTTGGCGTCCAAGAGAGCCTCACCCTCAAATGGCTCTGCATCTTCAATCATCTGGCTAACACGCTCCTTCTGGGCTTCATCTGAGATATCAACCTTGGTCCACTCGTACAGCTCCATGTCGTACACCTCATCCATTATGAACTTAGGGATCTCTGGTCCACGGAATAGCCATAACCCCTTCACCTTGAAGGGACCCTCTGACCCACAAATCAGCATCTTTCCAAACGAGTATTTACGTGCCAAGTCCATGCGCTGAAGGAACCCACCAACCTTGTTGAGCGTGACAAATGACACCATGTTCTCATCGTTGTACTTGTAATCACAAAACCATAGTGAGTATCCCTCTGGGTCATACATGTCCCAGAATCCTGCATTTGAGCCACAATACTACTATTAGACATGATAAAACACATTTGATTCTAATAGCTAAAGAATTCCTTGCATTTTACTGATAGCAACTGTAAAACCAGGTAAAGGGAAAAGATATCACCACACACCTTTAATAGCAACCTCACGGAAGTTAGTTTTGGTGTTTGAGTACAGCCTCTTCCAATCATCCAGTACCATTGGGCTTGGTGGTAGAAGGTCAAGAGGGTTCTTGGCTTTAGGCTTTGGTGCCTCTTCCTCTTCAGCAAACTTAGGTGCCTCTGCTGCCGGGGCTTCCTTTTTCTTAGGCTCTTCCTTGGGCTTGGCAGGCTGGGCAGCTTTCTTTGAAGCAACAGGAGGGACAGCTTCAGTCTGTTTGACCTCACCAACCACTTTCTTGAAGTTAGGTTGGTTAATCACAGTCCAAAAGTATCTCTCAACGTGTGGGAATTCAGAGGTAAACTTCTTGGTCATGACAGTTGCAAATCCCAAGTTCAAGTTGCAGACAGTGATAATATCAGCAAGGGTGATAGAGTGTCCAACAAGGTAAGTGTTGGAAGCGAGATGTGTGTTCAGAGCATCAAGTGCTCTCTTCAACGCAGAAATAGTCCCTTCCTCAGCCTTCATTTGTATAACAATCAGGGATGAGATACTATTTATATAGTGAAAAGAGTACCTAGATTGCCATCATAGAGAGTTAATGAAAGTCACAAAAGCTTACCGGAGCACTGTATGGCATAAATCCCATTCTTGGACCAAACCATCTCAAGGTGTTACCATAGATCTCCAGTGAGGCGAAATCGCTCCATTGCTCAATTTGTGCCTGCCAAAAGCAACATGCAGATAAATAGTGAGAAGGAATAATAACAAATAGACCGACAAACATTAGACCAAGTGCAAATGGATCAGATACTTACATATTCGATCAGGGATGATCCGTTCAAAGAGTTCTCACCACCATTCAATCGGCTTACTGCAATGGGATATCATCACATCCATTATAACCAATAGGCAATCAAATTAGACATGGAGAGAGAGAGACAAAATGAAGGATATTGATATGAATATTACCATAACGGGCAATAGCGTTGCTCTCAAATACTGAACCCTCGGGAGTCTCAAGAACAGGAACCTAGCAAGATCAAATAAGCATTTAGTTAGCTGAAAATAGACTAATATCAATTCCAGAAATTTAGTTAGCAACGACCAGGTGTTGAGAACAAACCTTTCCAATAGGGTTCATCTTCAAGAACTCTGGTGTTTTGTTGGTGACACCCATCTGAAAGTCAGAAGGCACATCAATCTGCACACCAACATACTCTGCAGCAATAAGTGCCTTATCAGCACTTTTGTTTCCCTTGTACGTGTGCAAGACCTGCAATCGCAATTTTATCAGCAAAACTCATCATTGAATCTCTCTATATGTATCCTAGGATCATTTCAATCAAATTGCTAAATCGAACGATTACTACAACTAATAATTCTTGCTTGCTTCTTCGCGATTATATGAGCACCATAGCAACGAATCAGTAAAAAAAATATGAGATCGTAACAAGAGACGATCATAGAGAAGAAGAACTTACCAAAGCCATTTGCTCTCCGACGGAAAATACACCAACTCCGGGTTTTGAAATCGGATCTGTATCCAAGGAAAACATCAAGAAATGAGCTCGATCATTTATATCTATGAATTATGAGCTAATCAGAGAAAAAGGATTGATCGGTCGATAAAATCTTACCTGAAAAAATCTTCCGTGAGAGAGAAATCGAGAGAAGAAGCAAGCAATGAGGCGGAGAAAGTTATAAAGGAGGAGTGATGATGAAATGATCTAGGGTTTTTTGAAACGTATGACTATGAGTGTTTCTCATCTGGTTTAGCTCGGTTTTGTTTTAGTTTTTTTTAATTCTGATTTTGTTTATTTTTCCGGTTAAGCTCAGTTTTCCTTATTTGCCGACGTATGTAAGCCTTTCTACTAGTTTGTAAAGCCCAACTCGAACTCAAAAAGCAAGGCGAGAGAAGAAGGTTGAACAGATCCAGTGGGAAATCAAATTAATTAATTAATTAATTATAATTAAAATCTAAAATTATTTATTTCTTCTTCTCCTTGCTTCGGGCTTTTTGAAAAATCCCAAATCTATCATCTTTCCTCGATTAAAGTGGAGCGTAACAATGGCGAGAAGACCGGATGAAGAATACGACTACTTGTTTAAAGTGGTTTTGATCGGAGACTCCGGTGTCGGCAAGTCAAATCTCCTCTCTAGATTCACTCGCAATGAGTTTTGCTTGGAATCTAAATCCACCATCGGTGTCGAATTCGCTACTCGTACTCTCCAAGTATGTCTACTCTTCTCTCTCTCTCTTTCACTTTTGCTGTAAATCCCTAACTGTTTCTCCATCTAGGATTGCTTGTAAGTTTCTTTTATTGTCTCTGGAATCAGGATTGGTTGCTTTTATGTGGTTCGATCCGTTTGTTTCTATCCTCTTTGTATTCGTTCATTTCCCGTAATTTGTGTTTTACGAAATACTCGGAAACCGCCATTTGTGTGTGTTGGAACATTTGGGATTTGGTTTTGAATTTTGATGTTTGCTTTGAACATTTAGGCGTTTTTTTTTGTTTGTTGATAATGATCCCAAACTTCTTGTACTAAGGCTGTTTAGCGGTTGTGGCTGCCTCACATGTCAGATCTAAAAACCTTTGTTTAAGTCAGATCTACAACATCATATACTTCTTCCAATTAGAGTATTAGACTATGAAAATTGTAAAATTTGTTACTTAAGTAATGATGAATCATGGTCGTTGTTTCACAATCAATCCATCTTTGTTCTAAGGTTGAAGGAAGGACTGTGAAAGCTCAGATATGGGACACTGCTGGACAAGAAAGATACAGAGCCATAACCAGCGCCTACTACCGAGGTGCTCTTGGAGCTCTCTTGGTCTACGACGTCACTAAACCAACAACTTTTGAGAACGTAAGCAGGTGGTTAAAAGAACTCAGAGACCATGCTGATTCCAATATTGTCATCATGTTGATTGGTAACAAGACAGATCTGAAGCATCTCAGAGCTGTTGCCACAGAGGATGCTCAGAGCTATGCAGAGAAAGAAGGCTTATCTTTCATCGAGACATCTGCCCTCGAGGCATTAAACGTAGAGAAGGCTTTTCAGACGATTCTCTCAGAGATTTATAGGATCATCAGCAAGAAATCGATATCTTCGGACCAGGGAACTGCAAATGCCAACGTCAAGGAAGGCCAAACGATTGATGTCGCTGCTACTTCTGATTCAAACGTTAAGAAGCCTTGTTGCTCTTCCTCTTGAAAAGGCTTTGTTTTTTTTTGTGTCTCACTTTTAAAAGCCAATATCTCTATGCGACTTTGTTTTAAAGGCTTTGCGTTGTGTTACACCAGCTAAATATATGCAAGTTGCATCTGTGTTTTTTTGTCGATAAGAACTCTCTAAGATGACATTCTATATCAGTTGTGGAGTATGGAATCCTTCATACAAATTGTGAAAAAATGAAGTATTAATTTTTTTTTTTTCCGGGATGAAGTATTATTTTTTAGGCAATCGTTTGTAGTTTTTGATTGGTAGTAGTTGACTAGTTGTAACATATAATTAAAAAATGCAAAAGAGAATAAAATGAAATAAACAACGAGCCAACGTAGTATTTGAATTATGAATAGAGCAGAAATTGTAGCTTGATTTTCAAAAAGACAGGGAAAAAAAAAAAGCAAATTTACCAGTTATAGAAAGGAAAGTTAAGAAGAAGACAGGCAAAGCAAAAATATTTTTTATTAGTTAATTTATGAAATTTTGGAAAAGGAAATATACCCGTTACTGATTAAAAAAAAAAGTAATAAATAAATTATTTTCTAGCAAGTTTTCAATTATCAAAATGGTAAATTTCCAAGTTTTCTAGCAGTTCCCGCCTATATATATATATAATATAGTTGTCAGATCAACAAGCAAGCAATTTTAATCATCACAAACCAATTTTATTTTACTCTTTTTTTTTTCTTCTTAATATTCAAAAAAGATGGTGATCTCAATCGTGGGATGGTGTTTCATAGCCATAGCTATAATAATCTTGGCGTCGGTTTTCTACAATGTTTGCTTTGAGCGGGAGTGGGAAACAAAAGATGCGAGTGTGGAGAAGGAAGTTCCAGTCTGATCCAGTCTTGTGTGTTTAATACTAAAAGATTAGAGTCTCTCAAGAACTTTAAAAAGTTAATTATGGTTTCTTATCTTGTGTGTTGTTTTGATGAATTAAGGGTCTCCGAGTATTGTTGACAATTTTATTGATCATCAAAGTTAGTTAAGAGCAATATATCTATCAGATTTTATATAAACCAACTCGAAGTTTCTACATTCTTTTAAGTTTGATGCTAACTTGAAAACAATTTTTCATGGAAATCTGAAGCTTTTAGTTTACATTATTGTATCTCTTTTTAATAAAAGGGAAGTACATGACTTATTTTTGGTAGACCATATAATAGTCATATAGGTCATTAGTTGGTTATAAAATTAACATATTAATAATTTAAGTATAACATTTGATAATTTTCGATATTTACGGGTCTACTTTAATTACTCTTAGATCATATATCGTTTATTTATTCAATTATTCATAATTAATTATTAATAATAGCAATGAATCCACTTTAAGCCTAATTGGAAATAATAATAGCATTTGAAAGAATGAAAGATGATATACACAAATGAAACAAAATATTTTAACTCGAGAAATCTTCTGAGTTCGGTAACCCTAAACATAAAAATTGTGATTTTTGTTAAACTAAACAATATTTCGATCTTACCTAACAATATATACCCTATTTCTATATATTGTATACGGAAATTTAACAAATTTAAATATCTCCCGATTTAAATAGGATTAACTCTGGAGACCCCTTCTACGGTCAAAAATATTTAAAATTAAAAATACCACTTACACATAGTCTACACAACTTTTTATAATAGATATATGAGTCCAGTCAGTACATAATTTTTTTTAGGCTATATAATAGATATATGAGTCATCAATTGGTTATAAAATTAAAACATTAATCATTTTAGTTGTATTTAAGTGTATCATTTGTATAATTTACCTTTACGTGTTTACATGATAGTCGAGATTCGAGATCAAGATTTATAGGGTTCGCTTGATAATCGAGATTTATAGGGTTCGCTTGGTAATCAAGATCTAAAAGTTATTATTTGTAATATCACAATTTAAAGTTATATGTACTTCTTTCTTCAGAAACAGATGCATATCTTATTTATATATTTTATTATTATTTACCAATTAAAATGTAGTTAGTTTTATGATAAAATAAGTTATAAACTTAAAATCTGGTTTAAATGTAAAATATCAATGTCATATGATGATATTGTTTAATGATAAAAAAATATATCGAATAAAAATATTTAAATTTGTTGTATAAAATAAAATTTAATCCGTACTATAGCACGGGTACTAATCTAGTTTAGTATTATTATGCGAGCCTGAAAGCTTTTTTACATGCAACCGTTATAATGCCATGGTTTCGAGTTTCGATTGTCGAGTTGCATACCAAAGTTAATTAAAAACAATCTATCAGATTCTATATAAACCAACTCGAACTTTCTACATTCTTTTAAGTTTGACGACGCGTAACTTGAAAACAATTTGTCATGGAAATCCGAAGCTTATAGTTTACATTATTGTATTTACTATTAGTTTATTACTATGCGAGCGTGGCCTGAAGCCTTTTTTACATGTAATCGTTTGCTATGCCATGGTTTCGAGTTTCGACTGTATAAAACTAAAAACAACATAAGACCGGAATAATTGAACCAAGTTTTATTTTTAGGCAATCGTTTGTACTTTGTAGTTTTTAATTGGTAGTTGTAATTTATATGTTTGACCAAAAAAAAAGTCGTAATATATATAATTAAAAATTGCAAAAGAGAATATTGTAGAATGAAATAAATAAAGAAACCAACGTAGTGTTTGAATTACTAACAGAGCCGAAATTGTAGCTTGGTTTTTTTAAAGAAAATAACAAATTAACAAAATCTCACAATTTACATTTTTCAAGAAGACAGGAAAAAAAAAGCAAATATACCAGTTATTGAAAGGAAATATTTTAAAATAGTTTATTTATGAAGTTTTGGAAAAGGAAATATACCAGTTATGGATTGAAAATATAAGTAAAAAATATATTATTTTCTAGCAAGTTTTCAATTATCAAAATGGTAAATTTCCAAGTTTTGCAGCAGTTCCCGGGTATATATAATATAGTTTTTCAGATCAACAAGCAAGCAATTTTGATCATCACAAAAACAAGTCTACTTTGCGTTTACTCTCTTTTTTTGTTCTTCTTATTATTCAAAGACGATGGCGATCTCAATCATGGGATGGTGTTTCATAGTCGTAGCTATACTATTCTTGGCGGCTTTATCCAGTGTTTGCGGAGAGCGGCCTAGCGAGAAGGAAACAAAAGAAGAGAAGAAAGATCCAGTGAAGAAAGACGATAAGAGCAAGGCTAACGAGAAAGATGATAAGAGCAAGGAGACTAAAGGTGATAATCTCGTTTGAAGACAACTTTAATATATTTTGATTTGTATTGTCTTTAATATATACTAAAAGATTAGAGTCTCTCAAGAACTTTAAAGAAGTTAATTATGGTTTTTTAAAAAAAAATTTGTGTGTTGATTTTATGATTAAAGGTCTCCGAGTATTTTTGACAATTTTATTGATCACCAAAGTTAATTAAGATTAATCTATCAGATTTTATATAAACCAACTCGAAATTTCTACATTCTTTTTAAGTTTGACACATAACTTGAAAACAATTTTTCATGGAAATCTGAAGCTTATAGTTTTACATTACTGTATTTAGTATGCGACCGTGGCCTGAAGCCTTTTTACATGTAATCGTTATGCCATGTTTCGAGTTTCGACTGTCTAAACCTAAAAATAAAATTGAACCGATAATTGAACCGGATAATTGAACCGGATAATTGGGAAATAAGAGAAAAACCTAAATATATAAAACCAAAGTCACTTTCTCTTTTGGACGTAACTGCGGTTAATAAATCCAAAGATATCCTTCAAAAACCCTAGAAATCGAGTTCCCCTTATCTCCCAACTGGCTCAGTCTCTCTCAAATCTCCGATTGTTTTCGCGGTGGACTCGATTCGTGATTCCTCCAAGTTCCTCATCCTTAAGGTAATCCTCTCTCAGATCAGCTACTTTCAAATCCCCACCCAAGCGTGTGGACTCGATTTGCTGTTGTTTCGATCATTGAATTGAGGTTTTGTTTTTGTTTTGGATTTTTAGTTTGGGTAGGCACTGTCACGAAATGGCATCTGATTCGAAAAGCTTCGCTAGGAGAGATCGTCTTCTTGAGATTGAGGTAGCGGTTCGAAAACTGTGGGAAGATGAGCAAGTGTTTAGGGCTGAGTCTCGTGAGAATCTTCCAAAGGAAGGAGAGAAGTTCTTCTCGACTTTTCCATTCCCGTATATGAATGGTTACCTACACATTGGGCATGCTTTCTCACTTTCCAAGGTTGATTTTGCTTCTGCTTACCATAGGCTTAGAGGAGCTAACGTGCTTTTACCATTTGGTTTCCATTGTACTGGTATGCCAATCAAGGCTTCCGCAGATAAGCTTTCTCGTGAGATCCAGCAGTTTGGTAATCCTCCTGTGTTCACTGCTGAAGACAACACTAAGCCGGTTGCGGAAGTTGAGGAGGAGAGCAGTGATACACCAGCTTTGCCTGGTCAGTTCAAGGGGAAAAAGTCCAAGGTTGCTGCTAAATCTGGTGGACAGGTTTATCAGTGGGAGATTATGCGCAGTTTTGGTTTGACTGACAGTGAGATTGCTGAGTTCCAAGATCCTTACAAATGGTTGTATTACTTTCCCCCGTTGGCTGTTGAAGATCTCAAGGCATACGGATTGGGTTGTGATTGGAGACGGTCTTTTGTTACCACTGACGTTAATCCCTTTTTCGATGCCTTTGTGAGGTGGCAGATGAGGAAGTTGAAATCTATGGGAAAGATTGTCAAAGACCGTAGGTACACAGTCTTCTCACCTTTAGATGGCCAGCCTTGTGCTGATCACGACCGTGCTACTGGCGAAGGTGTTCAGCCTCAAGAGTATACACTCATCAAGATGGAAGTAGTCAAGCCATTTCCTTTGAAACTGGGTCCTTTGGAAGGAAAGAACGTTTATTTGGCTGCAGCTACTTTGAGGCCTGAGACCATGTATGGACAAACAAACGCTTGGGTACTGCCTGATGGCAAATATGGAGCTTATGAAATTAATGAAACTGATGTCTTCATCCTTACTGAGAGAGCTGCACTCAACCTTGCCTACCAGAACTTCTCGAAGATCCCTCAGAAGCCATCCTGCTTGGTTGAGTTGACTGGGCATGATCTGATTGGACTCCCGTTAAGGTCTCCTCTGTCAGTCACCGAGGTCATCTATGCCCTCCCTATGATGACCATTCTGACCAACAAAGGTACTGGCATTGTCACCAGTGTGCCTAGTGATGCCCCTGATGATTACATGGCTTTAAAAGATTTAAACGACAAGCCTGATTTTCAAAAAAAGTTTGGTGTGAAACAGGAGTGGTTGCCCTCTGAAATCATACCGATTATCAACATTCCGGAATTTGGGGATAGGGCTGCTGAAAAAGTCTGCTTGGATTTGAAAATTAAAAGTCAGAATGATAAGGAAAAGCTTGTAGAGGCTAAGAGGATGACTTACCTGAAAGGATTCACTGAAGGAACTATGCTTATTGGAGAGTTTGTTGGTAGGAAAGTTCAAGAAATCAAGCCCATTATCAAGACAAAGCTCATAGAGAGTGGTGAGGCAATCATATACAGTGAACCTGAAAAGCCGGTGATGTCAAGATCAGGTGATGAATGTGTTGTGGCTCTCACAGATCAGTGGTACATAACTTACGGCGAAACAGAATGGCGAAATATGGCTGAGGAATGCTTATCAAAAATGAATCTCTATTCTGAAGAAACAAGGCATGGCTTTGAGCACACTTTGAGCTGGCTCAATCAGTGGGCTTGTTCACGGTCTTTTGGTCTAGGAACTCGTATTCCCTGGGATGAACAGTTCCTTGTAGAATCCTTGTCCGATTCATCTCTTTATATGGCCTATTACACAGTTGCCCATTTCTTTCACGGTGGAGAAGACATGTATAAAGGTAGCAAGTCTTTGATCCAGCCGCAGCAGATGAATGATGAAGTTTGGGAGTATCTCTTCTGTGATGGCCCGTACCCAAAATCATCTGATATTCCATCAGCTGTCTTAAGTAAGATGAAGCAGGAATTTGATTACTGGTACCCGCTAGATCTTCGAGTTTCAGGAAAAGATCTTATTCAGAATCATTTGACATTTTTCATCTACAACCACACTGCACTCATGGCCAAGCGTAACTGGCCACGTGGCATCAGATGTAATGGTCACATCATGTTGAATTCTGAAAAGATGTCAAAGTCAACTGGAAATTTCAGAACCCTGCGCCAGGCTATTGAAGAATTCTCTGCCACTGCCACAAGATTTTCTTTGGCTGATGCTGGTGATGGTGTCGACGATGCAAATTTTGTATTTGAAACTGCGAATGCTGCAATATTACGGCTGACAAAAGAGCTCACATGGATGGAAGAAGTTCTGGCTGCTGAATCCTCTTTAAGAACAGGCCCTCCATCTACATATGCTGATAAAGTGTTTGAAAACGACATGAACATTGCTATCAGATTGACTGAAAAGGCATACAAAGATTGTTTGTTTAGGGAGGCACTTAAAAATGGGTTTTACGATTTACAAGCTGCTCGAGATGAGTATAGACTCTCTTGTGGACATGGCGGCATGAACCATGACTTGGTACTGACCTTTATGGATGTGCAAACACGCCTCATTGAACCAGTCTGTCCCCAGTTTGCAGAATATGTTTGGAGGAAACTTTTGAAGAAGGAAGGTTCTGTGGTATCAGCAGGCTGGCCAACATCAGCTGAGCCAGATTTGGTGCTCAAGAGTGCAAACAAATATTTGCAAGATTCTATTGTGTTAATGCGAAAGCTTCTACAAAAACAACTCTTAGGTTCCAAGAAGGCTGGTAAGAAAGGTGCTCAAGTAACAGCAGTGCCAGAGGGGAAGTTAAGAGGCCTGGTATATGTGAATGAGCAATTTGACGGATGGAGAGCTCACTGCCTCGAGGTTCTGCAAAGCAAATTTGACCAACAAACCCGTCGTTTTGCCCCAGATGCAGAGATACTTGCAGAACTAAGGGAGATATTGAAGAAGGAGGGACAAGCAGATAACTTCAGACAAATCCAGAAGCTTTGCATGCCTTTCCTTAAATTCAAGAAGGACGAGGCAATATCTATTGGCACTCAGGCTCTAAATTTGAGGTTACCTTTTGGAGAGCTCGACGTCCTTCGGAGTAACATGGACTTGATCAAGCGACAACTTGGTCTTGAAGAGGTTGAAATATATTCTGCAAGTAACCCTGACGATGTTTCAAAAGCTGGTCCACATGCTTCACTGCTGACGCAGAATCCTCCATCTCCAGGCAGTCCAACCGCTATCTTTGTGACCAGGTAAAAGCTAGTTATTTCATTACAATTGCTTCCTAATAGAAGCAACATGGATACTCTTTGTTTGTTTCTGGACAACTAAACTGAACGAACTCTTAACTGTTTCAGCACCTAGTGTCTGCCGCCCTCCAGCCTAAAAGTGTGAGACAAGTTTCAACTACAAGTCAAGAGGTTGAAGGATTGGGAGTTTGCAGGGATTTTGGTATTTTTATATGAGTTAGACTTGATAGTTAAGTTTGTTGACTTCTTTGCTGAGTTTTTGTCTTTTATTTCTGGTATTGTGTGGTAAGATCTGTTTTTCTTATCTATTCAACAATATTGCTCACTTTTTTCTCCTGATCAGCTTTCTAGATTTCTTTTACTAGTAAAGGTTTACTGGACCAAAACAAAGTTGCCAATGCTCATTTACAGGAACACTTATTTTTAAGCATTATGAAAGTCTAGTTTCTTGCTATAGCTTAATTGTCTAGGCTCTTGAATACTGATAGTGAACAAGTAGGACAACAAGGACGAGAAAGAGTTACAGATTGGGAGAAACAGAGGAGATCTAAGGTAACATGTATTTACTATGGACAAAAGAGTCTATCTGATTCTGACTGCGATCCAACTCTATAGCTAGGGATAACAAAATGCCTTAGTCTCCCTTCCTGTTTCTTCATGTACCCTTCGCACAAGAAAGCCTTAGAGAACTTGTCTTCTATTTCCCTGTTCACATCATGTACAAACACATCGGTCTCTCCTCCCTGTTTCCTGTTCCTCGCCATCATTCCCGCTGTGTAAATTGCTGTCATTCTCCCAGGAGCCTCATCATAGTAGCCAGTCGGTGCGTCAACCATGATTAGATCCCAACTAGTCTCATAGATATCTGCAGGCAAACCCTTGAGTGCTAGTTGACACATTGAGTACCTTGGGTCTCCAATGGCTGTGCATTCAGGTCCTTTCCCAACTTCTATGAGATTATTGGCTTGATTGACTTTACTGTCATATGTTACATGGTACGATTCCAGCATTGGAAACCGTCTCTTGATCTGTTTTATCCATGCTTCATCTTCTTCAAGAAATACCGTCCGGCCTCCATAGTTGAGAGAGCTCCACATGAGGCTGTCATGGCCTAGACCAAACACCAAGAAATTGCAGGGTGACTTCTTGCTGAGTACGCTACTGCTAACTGCTATTTCTTTGAGCGTTTGTTGTGGTGTGATAACTGAAGTCGAGTAATGGATCAGGGCTTGTGCAAGGGAACGTGGTAGCTTATTACAGGCACCAGAACAACGCTCTGATCTCCTCTCTTCTGGAGTTTGGCGTGACCGTGAAGATGTCAGAGTTGATCTCAAGATGAAGATGAGAATTAAGCTGGCAAGAAGACACACAAGGAGAAGCTTGAGTTTGTGGCTTTGATTTGCTTTAGGCCTCATTGTCTGATTTCAAATATAACAACTTGGGTTCTGCAGAAGTTACAGGTTCTTATTAGATACTTATAGGAAATATGCTGATGAAATGAAAGCAGAAGTTGGGTTTATGCTTAGACATGAAGGTAAGGATTATAAGGGTACATGAGTACGACAGAGCAGCTAATTTCAGGTTCTGCAAGAAGCAAGAGAGTGAAGCCTTCTATTTAAGTTTCTTGGTGGTTGGATATCGTTTAAAAAAGTTTCAATCTTGAAAAGGATCGACATTTGTTTGCGATGGATTGCTTAGTGCAATTGAAATACCAAGTAGTACACACAACAATCATTGATTCTATCTACTAAGACTACACAATTTGTAAACTTTACAAAGAACAAGAATAAAAATAATGATTACACAAATATTAGCTTTCGACCCCACTAAAGATCAGTTAACTGTACATTGCAGAACCTCAACACATTCTTTCTTTCCCTTTCCTGATATCTCAAAAGTTGTTTCTTTCTTTTATGCTTCTTCTCTGATATATATTTAACCTGCCAGTTGCAGCGAGAAACGCTTGAACCTATCCGTTATCATCTCTGTTCATCTTCTTACCCTTCTTACCCGCCCGAGCTTTGCGAACTGCTACCTGAATCTGTCTTTCATGTTCTTTCAACATTTCATTTAAGTTCCCTCCTGCAGAAACCAATGGCCCTGAGCAGTGCATTCTCTCTGTCTTTTCACCGTAACCCTAAAGATAGCCAAAAAGATATTAGCCCACAAAAGAGTTTCAAAGAAAAGCACAAATTACACTGTTTGGATGTTCTTCTTACCGGTATATTTTCTTTGTGTTTTGTATAACCTTTGGGTTTAACCAGGAAACGTTGGGACCAATCACCATCGTTCTGCCTGTTGTTGTTATAACTATCTTCAAGCCACCGTGGATTTGCTATAGCGAAATGTGACCCATCTCTAGCAGCTACCGAGTTTGAGAATCTTGTCAATTGGGATGCTCCGCGTTGGACAAAAGACCGCTGTGTCCTCAGTTCTTTTCTAGGAGACCGACTGGAACCCCTCATAACATTCTCTCCATATCTATTTACCGAGGACACACCATAACGAGTGTTACCGACTTGTGGAGTTCCACTCTTCAGTGGTTCTATTCGGTATCTAGCTACATCTTCATCAGGATTGAACTTTTCACGTTTCTTTACAAAACAAGAAAATAGTCAGATATTTAGGATCACATGAATGAATATAACACCATAATATATGTGTAAGTGTAATATGCCAGAACCAGACGTACTTGTATTGATGTCAGCAACTCAACATTGGCATCTGGAGCCGACGCACCTTTAGATACTTGTTTTGACTCATTCTGTTTACTGCTAGTGCCTTTCTTTCTGGTGGATGAGAGGAAATTGGGACGTGTCAGTGTTCATTCAGCACAAAAGAGTTCTTTTTTAAAATGTTATATCCTTAAGAAAAATTTTGTACACTATGATACTAGTGGAATCTGGATCTTACCGTTTTGCTTCCTCATCTCGAGCCTTGACATCAATTTCCTTTCTCGGTTGGTACTTTGGTAAACTTGAGGGCTCACTTGCAAAAGGCTTTGTTGTAAAGAACTGAACATAACGAAAAAGAGAAAAAGTGTGAGACAATTCCCCTAAACAAAGCGAGTCAAAGCACACATTTTCAGTACACAACGTTCATAGACTTGCATTTAGAAGTCAAATAACTATCAGAATAAAGAAGCTAGAATCTATGATTTCATATATGTTGTCATAAAAGAAAAACCGAAAAGGTTGGAATGTTATGGTAGTGCATTTACCTCGCTTTGAAGGGCAGAATCTGTGGTTCCACGGGCATCTGGTTCTACAGCTAAAAGAACCTCAACTAGGGCCAAAGCTGAAGATGGAAGACTCTTAAATGACTCGGCTACACACCTTTTGTAAGGTTGTTGAGGTTTAAAGATGGTGGCATGTGGAAGTTTCGATTTTTTCCAATACTCTTCAGAAGGTGAGCCACAAAGTTTGAAGATTTTGTGTAATTGTTCTACCTCGGTTCTGCCGGGCATGATAGGCTTCCCATTAAAGAGTTCAGCTAGTATGCATCCTGTGCTCCACAGATCCACAGTAACTCCATAGTCTGTTGACCCGAGCAATAGTTCAGGTGGGCGATACCACAAAGTTACAACACGGCTAGTGAGAGGCTGCTTCTGGTGGCTCCCGTAAAAGTTGGCAAGACCGAAATCTCCAATTTTGAGATTGTTGCTCTGGTCAAGAAGAAGATTAGATCCCTTGATGTCACGATGCAATACACCTCGGCTATGACAATGTTCTAGACCATGAAGCAGCTGTTTCATATAGCACTTAATCTGCCAAGCACAATAACATTAGACGTTTATCAACCCTATATTAATAGTATGCATATATATTGTGGAGTGGAGAAATAGTAATAATACCTGTGCCTCGGAGAAGTTAACTCCAGGGGTTGAAGCTAGGCCAGCAAGATCGTGTTCCATATATTCAAATATAAGATACATACTCCCTGATACTCTTGAAGTGATCAAACCCTCAAGCTTCATAACATTAGGATGGTCAAGCCTTCGAAGGATGATTATTTCTCTTGCCATGAACCGAACACTGTCGGGATCCGTATTAGCAAACCGCACTTTCTTCAGTGCAACTAATTGGTTCGTCTCTAAATCCCTGGCTTTGTAGACACTGCTATACGTCCCTTGTCCAATCTAACAGTAACCAACAATGTCAAAATGCAAGACAAAGACAACAAAAACAAATCATCTCAAAAGTTATTAAACACACACAAAAAGGCCTCATTACCTTTTCCAACTTCTCGAAAGAATCAGCCTTGCGTGGAATCCATCCATTGATAGCTTCTCCAGCAACGGAAGCCAACCAAGAAGGCCAACCAGCCATAACCTGAGCACCTCTTTCCCCATTACTAATGCTGCATATTCTAGACATCATAGGTTGTTGCAATGTCCCCTTGTTGTTGCCAACCACCTCAGTGTTGGTGGGCCGTCTCTGAAACAACGATCTAGAAGACTTTCTCTCAAGATTCACCTTCTTCTCCGCATCATTGTTCTTGGCATCAGCGATGGGTATCAACAACGTCAATGTGGAGTCATTGTTGTTGTTGTTGTTGTTGTTGCCGCTTCCCTCTGATCCTACATTGTCGTTGTCTTTGGTAGAGGAAACAAACTTTTTCTTCTTTTTGGAGATTTTAATAGGCTTGCGTCGTCTCTCCTTCACATTAACATTGTTGATAATGGTGTCGTTCTCGACGTTATCATTTGCTCGTGTTCCTTTGGTGCAATTGCAGCCCATAATTCTACACAGTTTCTTGATTCCTTGAACCGTCCACAGTTTCCTGATCGGAATCAGGAAACTGTATGTTTTGATTAGCCTCCTAATCTTTCTTCTTCTTTTTCTTTCACTCAAGAATGAAATTGCACCCCACCACAACCAATCCCCACAGAGGAACAAAGAATCCTGGAACTTATTGGATTTAACACAAATCCTAAAATCAAATGTATGATATTTAGAAGAAGGGGAAACAAAAAGACAGGAGAAAAATGTGAAATGGATTCAAACAACGATTCGTATTCTTTGCTCTCAATCTTTTATTTTTCCAAGAAACCAAATTGAAATTCAAGAATCAAAGGCAGAAGACTTGGGTCAGTAGAGGCAAAAAAAAAAAAATGATGGTAAGATTAAATGGAGAGAGAGAATTTGAGTCTTTTGAGTGATTCCTAAAATTGCGAATAGCCGCCTATAAGAAAATGTGAAAATTAGAACAGCAACGGATGAACTGAAGATTGTCTTTGTCTTTTGTCTATTTTAGGTAATTCAATAAGCAAACAGAAATAACCAAAAACAATGTAACAATGAGAAGAAGAAGAAGCTGGTTTCTATCTGTCTCTACGGAGCAAGTGTTTGAAAATGACAGGAGACAAAAAAAAAATTAGTAACTTACTCTTTTGTTTTAGTGTTCAAAAGAAGTTAACGAGGAGTATGCTGTGTTGCTGATACGTTAAGTGATCGTCACGTGGAGCCCTGTGTAGGACACAACACGTCAAACACAACCTAAATTAGGCAGACTGTTTTTAATTAAGAGTTAAATACCATATGAGATTTGGAAGACATAAAATCAAAAAGAATGACGAAAATGATTATATGATAAACCATCCTTACAAAATCTGGACTGCAAACTCCTGTTATATAAATTCATATTCTTAGTCGAAAACAAAGTTTCAAGTCACACTACAAAAGGAGGAGTTCCAACCAAAAACACAAGAAAGCAGAGAACTAATAGCCTCCCTTGAGATCGTTGACAACATCGTAAGGGATGGGAGTGACAGTCTCCAAGGTCATTCCTTCCACCATGAATCCTGGTTTGGGTCCTTTAGGCTGTCTCTTTGTGCTTATTGTCTCACCATTGGCTTTGGCTGCAGCTTTGAGTTCATCGTTCTTCTTCTTCCTCAGCTTGAACTCCTCTGCACACCTTGATTGCTGCACATGCTCCACACGCACATGAATCCTCTTCCTTATGATCCTGTTGCCAATCTGAAACACACCAAACATACATATGTCAGTAAACGATACACTAATGATAGCCAATTGCAAAACAGGTTTGTGTTATTGTCATTAGGGCAATCGCACAGCACAAAATAACATATAAAGAGACAAGACTTTGAGTATACAAATGTTTATTGATGAATTGAAGCCAAACTACAACAATGCAATTAGTCATGAAACCAAACATACTAGCAGTACAATGACCAGGAGTCTTAAGTATTGAACCAATGTAAAGATGCATAAAGGGCCAATTCATGCCACACAAACTATGTTAAGGCTCAACACTAAACGTAATCTAAGCTATCAAAATTCGAATCTGAAACTAAAGCCGAGTACAATTGTAGCAAAGAATGATACATTTCAACATAAAAAAATCAACAGATCAAACAATCCAAAATCTCCAATCCTACTAATCTAACAAGAACTAAAAAGTTGAAGGGACGGTAAGAGGGAGAGAGTTCAACAGACCTGTTTGTTGACTTCGACACCGACGGCGCGTTTGGTGACGTTCCAGATGCGACCAGTACGACCATGGTAGAACTTGTGAGGCATACCCTTGTGGATCGCACCATTCACCTTAACATCGACGTAATCGCCAACCTTGAAGGTCCTTAGGTAAGTCGAGAGTGGAATGTAACCCTTCTTCCTGAACGGCCTCGCGAACAGATCCCTCGTTCTCGCCCGAACTCCATGACCTGCCGGCATTTTTCCGTCTCTTTGGGTGGATGCGAAATGTGATTAGGGTTTTATTTATATCTCTCCCCTCTCTTTGGAGAGATTAGGGTTCTTTTTCCTTCTAAACGGGCCTGTTGGCTCATAATGTTGGGCTTATATTTGTACATACCCATTTCGATAACTTGATGCTCGTCTTATCGACTAAGGTATATTGTGATGTTAACCCTTACAATTTAAAACTTTTTGTGTTATCGCCCCAAACTAACATAAAAGTTCAAATTACACCCTGGAGCTTGCTTGATGAATCTTTTGTTTCAGTTTTATGAATCAGAAAGAATGAATTCTTATCAGAGAGAAGCTACAGGGAAATCCCATGAACAAAATTTTACAGCGTCAGTCAAAAAAAAGAGAAGCGTGTAAACAAGAAAGAATTGGATGTTATTCTCTAAGAAAGAAACTCTTTGAAAAGGAATTGAAAGATTAGTGAATCTCCTATATAAGCTTCTTCTTCTCAAAGTATTGCTTCAAGTAGACTACCTGTAAACCAGAGACAGCGATGCATATACCCAGCGACATTATACTGTACCAAGCCACCCTTGAGTTCGTTTTCTCACTCACTATCCTCATCTCTGCTTCTCTGTTAATTTTGATCCATAACACTTTTGTCAGCAAAGAAGGAAGAAAGAGCAGTATAGTAAATGCAGCTGTGAACAATTTTTACCTGTTTCTTAGATAGATTAGATTTTCATGAATGGCTTCTACTGCACCTTCTAGTTTCCTAATCTCAAGCTCCACACCCTATGTTAACAGGCAAAAAATCACAAAAATGTCATAAAGAGAAAAACTTTTTGTGAATCAAAAGCATCTACTCTCTCAAAAACAGTAAAATCTCTGCCTCACTGGTCACCTCGATCTTCTCTTTCTTAGCAATAGAGGCCCAATCCTTAGCAGCGATTCCAGTTTTCCAGTCAATGTTCATGCTAACATTTTTGTTGCCGTGACTCTTTGCATCAGCCCAAAAGCAAGCCAAGTAGTTCCCTGATTCTTGTGTTGTAAATGCAAACTGGCCATGCGTTACGTTTTCCTTGTGGTGCAGATTGTTTCCATATGGGGATGTCACCTGCCAAGCCATAAACATTTCTCAAAACTCAAAGAGCCAAGAAACAGAGGATACTATCTAACTAAGAGTATACTTAGTTGAGACTCCCTTCATTAATAGACATCATCATGATTCATGAGCATAATTTTCCAAATAAGGAAACTTAGACTGATCATTAATTTTACAATCGTTTCTAATTACGTGTGTGATTAATTGAGGGGAACGACTTATATGGATCAGTTGAGATTAGGGATCTAGTAAAAACCATTAATGCAGAGATGATCGGTAACATGAAATCGATGAGAAAGTTTTACCTTGACGGAGATAGTGGGCATGACGCCATGATCCTCAGAGATGATGAGGTAATCAGCCAAAACGACGACATTGCTCTGGATTTCTTCAGATACACACTTTGTTCCCGTGGGTGGCACATCTAGCCATACAGCCTCGCCTACCGGAATCATCACCGGAACCAAGAAGAAGAGAAGTAACGCCGTCGAGAAGCCAGGGAGCATCTTCATCGAGCTTTCAAACTTTCCGATTGTATTCATCGATCGTTGTGTTTCTCTTGAGGCCAGATCTTTTTGCTCAGTGTTTCTTTAATTTTGCTTTGTTCTTGGGAGTACAGACGATTCGATTGGGCTTTGGATGAGACTGCTACATGGGCTTGATAATTGGGCTATAGTGATTTGCATTGGGTCCAATAAAGATATAAAATAAGTAATTACTTTTCAATTTATCAGCACTCATAACTAAGAAAGAAACACTAAAACAATACTACATGTTAGTTGCCTTCTCTAATCTCATATTCCATTTGTTATTGTGGAAATCTTATCTGTATATACGTGCAAATTGGAGTCATAAAGGCAAAGATTTTGGCAGAGTCTTTTAATAGATTTGTGCAGTTCCCTTTTTTTGTTTGTTAAAAGACAAATTGGCAAACTTAATAAACTGTTTCATGAGATGCAAAACATCTTTAATAATTTGTATAGCCAGGCTAACTAAAGTAGTATTATTTTAACTAATCTGTTTTATTTTATATAATTAGATCTCTGCTTAGATATACAATACAAGTCATCATGTCACATTGTTAATATTTTGTTTGAATAGTTCATGTAACTTATCCTTTTATGGAAGTGTTACCTATCGCAAAGTCAGCTCAAAACGTAGCATTAATATATAACTCATGAAAGTCGTGTGGTACGTAATCATAATCATACTTTTGTAGTTTTATTTCTCTGAATTTGGGTTTAAATCGCCTAATAAATAATTAAAAAAGCTTTTTAAAAAATGAATTTGGCCCTTGAGGACTTAAGGTCGTAGAACGACCGTAGCTATTCTCAAGGAGATAAAAACGGCCAAACAAGGGAGAGCATTAACTTTAAACTAATCTCTCTTTTTTCTTCTCAAAACAATGCAAAAACTCTCAAGCGGTGGATAGATAGATAGTGCCTAAGAAAATTCTTAAAAACAAAGAAGCTGTTGAAGTTCTTTTTCAGGTATGTATACACATTCATCTATGGTTGATTCGAGTTCGAAATCACCCCTAATTATAATGAAACAAAAAAATCGAGATCGCCCCTAATTGTTACTTAGTCTTATTGCCGTGGCGGTGCAGAATGATTGTGATGGTTTTTTTTTTTTTTTTTTTTTAATTTTATGTTTTGTGTATGCAATCTACACAAACAAAACTAGAGTTTGCTTGCGTTGCGTACACACTCGTGGGAAATTGAAATCATTCCGCGTAATATGATAAATTTTGTAAGGTGTTGTTTTGTTTTTTTCTCTCTTTCTTTTATAAAAAAAAAAAAATCATGAGTTAAGTCAGAGTTACGTACTTACATGTTGTTGTTGTGTTGTCATGTGCTAAATGAAGTAACTTGATGAAATATCCGTATATACTCCGCGTCAAATTCAACTCCGATGAAAAGGATTGGTCTCTCTCAGAACAAACAAACAAAGAAGAGCTTGTTTGGATCATTATCTGTTTTCTTGTCAGACTGGTTGTTGGATATAATTAAACAAAACGCCCCCACTTAAATTATCATATCATACTCCCATCAAGGAAATCAAAATTTAGATTTGATTGGGATGTAAAAGCCATTTTTCATGCCAAGTCAACAACGGCTATTGGCTACCAATCTCTTAAGGATTTTATTATAGAAGAATGTGTGATTTATAATTAAACGTGTAATTAAGTCACTTTGTTTGGGAATCAAATCACACACACCTTTTCTTGATTCTCATATCTTTTGATCTACGAACCTAACTTTTTTTTTAACGCTTTCTCGAAAATTCTAGAGCTCAGATCTTCAGATTCGTGTGTCCATAATGTGGTCAATGGGTTTGATAAGGCGTACGGCAATGTCCAGCGCCATTAGAGCTTCATCATCACAAAGGACATGGCTTGTTCATCATGGTGGATCAAGAAGCTGCGTCACAGTCAACACACCGAAGGAGGAAGAGAAGAAGATGGAGAATAGAGATGTAACTATAGCGGAAGCGAAGAAGCTGATGAGGCTTGTGAATGTTGAAGACATGAAGAGGAAACTTGTTGGTATGGGTGATAGAGATGTCGTCTCTTACACTTCTCTTTTAGAAGCTTCTCAAGGAATGGGTATCGCTAGATCTCCTGATGAAGCTCACATCTTTGCTCGTGTTCTTGACGATGCTGGTGTTGTCTTGATCTTTCGTGATAAAGTCTTTCTTCACCCTGACAAGGTCTAACAAAGATCCAACAAAACTTTACTCTGTTTTTGTTCTGTTCTTCTTGATTTGTCTAAAAATCTGGACTTTTTTTTTTTGTTTTCAGGTGGTGGATCTGATAAGACGAGCGATGCCTTTGGATCAGAATCCAGAAGAAGATCAAATCAAAGACGAATTCAATAAGCTGAGAATCATGAAAGAAGAGATTGATGTTCTTGCTCATAGACAAGTGAGGAAGATTCTTTGGTGTGGTTTGGCTACTTCCATGGTTCAAATCGGGCTCTTTTTTAGATTAACTTTTTGGGAATTCTCATGGGATGTGATGGAACCAATCACTTTCTTCGCTACAGCAACTGGTATCATAGTGGGTTATGCTTATTTCTTGATGACGTCGAGAGATCCCACATATCAGGATTTCATGAAGAGACTGTTCTTGTCGAGGCAGAGGAAGTTGTTGAAGATTCACAAGTTTGACTGTGAGAGGTTTAAAGAACTGGAGAGGATTTGTAAAATGACGTCGTCTTGTCACGCAGCTGCGTCTATAAGGAATCGTGTTGGACTAGAACTTGATCTCGAGGATGCTTTACAGAGTCGCAGAGACTGATTCATTATAAAGAAAAAGAACATTCCAGTTTTTTTCCTTGTCTTCTGGTGTGCATGGTTCCATCAAACTGAAGGAGATGATCAGTCTTTGCAAAAAGTTACTTACAACAAAGAGTGTGTTTTAGATCATCTTTTCTGCTTCTTATATAATACATAAGTAACCATTGACATGTATTTGTTGTTACTGTAAACTGTAAAGATTGGCTTAACAGATTTAACTGTTTTCGTTACGTTGATTTTTTTACAGTTTTTTTTGTTTGTGTGTGTCTTTGTGTAAACAACCATTTCTTTACTCTTGGTACTTGCATGGTAAACAAAGAAACACACAGTAACACATGGTAACGGACAGTTGTTTCTAGAGTTCAAATTCAAATAAAATGTCTTAAAGTTCCAAACCAACAAATCAGCAAGGATTGGAGAGTTCTAGGCCATAAACACCTTTCCTAATAGCTATACCGGTACCCCCCCCCCCCCATCAGACTCATATATGTTTTGTTCCTCAAGTGTTCTTCCTGAAATGAGATGTAGAAGATAGTAGTATTTTGACAATCTAGAGACACGCAACATGGGCCAATGACTATGTCTAATGGATCATGGATGTATTGGTAGGAGAACATTTGCATTATGCAGGAGACACTTTTTTGGTCCAACATAGCTGTGCCACAATATCTAAGCGAAGTTGCGCTGTCTGGATGAGACGCTGTCGATTCCTTTTTTGGACATGATCATCTTAGACAATCTTGAACTAAAAAATTTGCAGCAACTACTGCAAAACTTAGTGAAAAAAATGAAAGTTAATATAGGATGGAAGCAAATACCTAATAAGAAGACATAGGAGCGTGGTTTGGTGATACTTTTATATATTAATGACTTTATTAAGAAAAACAAAAAAAGGTTTCCACTTTAATTAAGATCAGAGTAGTTAATTTGGAAACTGATAAAAAACAAATAACAAAAAAGGAAAGTCCCAAACAATGAAGTTAATAAAAGAGAAGCAGATTACAAAACGCAAAAAGCCGAGAAAACGTGAAGCCCATAAGACGATCCCTTGTCGTCTTCCCCAAACACACAACTTTCCACTTCTGGTTACTCCTTCATTAAACAACTACCCCCTCCCTCATCTTCTCTCTCTCTCTCTTTCTTTCTTGTTTTTTAATATTAATAATCTTTTTACTTTTTTCATCTTATCTTTGTATGATTCTCTTCAATCTGATTTTAAAAGTTTCAATTTGTTCTTTTTTTCCCCTTCATTATACAGTGTTGTTAGTCACATCTGTGATAACTTAAAAATATCTTAACTAAAATTCCATTAAAAAGACTCGCTTTTTTTTTGTTTTTGTTTCTTTGGAATCCCAAAAGGTACCAAGCTTTTTTTTTAATTTTAAGTAGCTCATATCTTCTCTTACTATTGTTCTGTTTTAGCAAGAAAAAATGTTACCGGCGAAGCCGACCTTGTTCTTTGATTAGTGTGTGAGATTTGTCTTTTATCCAAATTAAGCTTTTTTTTAAAAAGAGTATATTATATATCCGATTATAATATATGCAAATTGCCCATACTCTGAGACATGGGCATACGTATTTGGGTGGTCCCATTCATCGTCTTCGTCTGTGTTAGGGAGCACAAATAATAGAGAGTAGAGAGAGAGAGACGGTAGCAGCAGACCAGAGAGAGAGAAGAGGCGGTGATCGAGGTCTTAGATTTACAATAACCATAAAGAGCTTCTCAAAGAGTGTCACTAGACAAGATCTGATCATGGTTTCTTGAATCTTCTTCTTCTTCTTTCTTTCTTAAAGGTTGCTACTTTCCCTTTCCCCAAGTTTCCTCCTTTCTTTATTTATTTATTTTTATATATATTGAAGCTTCTTTCTTTGATTGTTTTCGGCTTAGAGCTTAGCAGCAACTAGTTTCACTCTTCTTACTCTGTAAGCTCTTCTTTGGGTTGCGTTTTGTGATTAGTCTTTACTTTGAAGTTAATTAGTTAAAGCTATTTCTCTCTTGTCATCAAGACAGTTCGTATTCTTTTCTTTTTTTTTGGTGAATAAAGGTTTTTTTTGTAGGTCTCTTTTTGATCTAGCTTGATGTGTGTTTGTTTTTTATTCAGGTTTTGTAGTCTGTGATCATTTATGAGAAGAAGCATCCAATTAATCTCATCCTCTTAGCTCTCTTTACTTTTACGATTGCTTTCGCTGTGGAACTTTATTACTCCTTTCCGAAAGGTATAGCTATAGAGACACACCCAAGAGTTTATTTTAAGTCTACTTTATGTATTATCTCTGTTTTGGATGTTGAAAGGCAGATTTTGCTCTGATCCTCGTTATTGTTAGTATTTGTTAAGTTGATGGTCCCTGTTGAGTTTGTGTATCAACTACTATTTGATGCGACTACATCTTGCTGATTTTGGATTGTAGGATGACTTAAGATTGGTAATTTTCATGGAATTTGACTCCTTAGCTATGGCCTTACACATCATAATTAAGTTGGTTTAGTTGCTTTGAGAATGGTAAATCATTGAACAGTAGAATATAGCAGGATGATCCCTGCACCTGTTGTATCCTGTTTTTGGGTTTAGCTAGGCAGACTGTCTCGATGGAGTTACTCTAGTAGCACATATCTCTTTTTGCTTTGAGAGGAACTTAGGCCTGTAGCGACAACTTTGTTTGAAATTCTTAATTGGTTCTTAGTGTTTCAAGTTTATCCTTATGCATTTTCTTGTATGACTGGTGAAGAATGCTTTTGTGTTGTCTCTTTTTGGCAGAGTTTTGCACTTAATTTTTGTTGTCTTGTCTCTGTGTCAGGAAAAAAATGTCAGGGTCTAGGCCAAGTCAGTCCTCTGAGGGCTCGAGGCGATCAAGGCACAGCGCTAGAATCATTGCGCAGACCACTGTAGATGCGAAGCTCCATGCTGATTTTGAGGAGTCAGGCAGTTCCTTTGATTACTCAACCTCAGTTCGTGTCACTGGCCCGGTTGTGGAGAACCAGCCACCGAGGTCTGACAAGGTGACCACGACTTATCTTCATCACATACAGAAGGGAAAGCTGATTCAGCCCTTTGGTTGTTTGCTTGCCTTGGATGAGAAGACTTTCAAAGTCATTGCTTACAGCGAGAATGCTCCCGAGTTGTTGACAATGACCAGTCATGCAGTTCCTAGTGTTGGCGAACACCCTGTTTTAGGCATTGGGACAGATATAAGGAGTCTTTTCACTGCTCCTAGTGCCTCTGCATTGCAGAAAGCCCTTGGATTTGGAGATGTCTCCTTGTTGAATCCCATTCTTGTGCACTGCAAGACTTCTGCGAAGCCCTTTTATGCGATTGTCCACAGGGTTACAGGGAGCATCATCGTCGACTTTGAACCAGTCAAGCCTTATGAAGTTCCCATGACAGCTGCTGGTGCCTTACAATCATATAAGCTCGCTGCCAAAGCAATCACTAGGCTGCAATCTTTGCCCAGTGGAAGCATGGAAAGGCTTTGTGATACAATGGCACAGGAGGTTTTTGAACTCACGGGGTATGACAGGGTGATGGCTTATAAGTTTCATGAAGATGATCACGGTGAGGTTGTCTCCGAGGTTACAAAACCTGGGCTGGAACCTTATCTTGGTCTGCATTATCCGGCCACTGACATCCCTCAAGCAGCCCGTTTTCTGTTTATGAAGAACAAGGTCCGGATGATCGTTGATTGCAATGCAAAACATGCTAGGGTGCTTCAAGATGAAAAGCTTTCCTTTGATCTTACCCTGTGTGGCTCTACCCTCAGAGCACCGCACAGCTGCCATTTGCAGTACATGGCCAACATGGATTCAATTGCATCTCTGGTTATGGCGGTTGTAGTTAATGAGGAAGATGGAGAAGGGGATGCTCCTGATTCTACTGCACAGCCTCAGAAGAGAAAGAGATTATGGGGTTTAGTGGTTTGTCATAATACGACTCCGAGGTTTGTTCCATTTCCTCTCAGGTATGCATGTGAGTTTCTAGCTCAAGTGTTTGCCATACACGTCAATAAGGAGGTGGAACTGGAGAACCAGATTGTGGAGAAGAACATTTTGCGCACACAGACACTCTTGTGTGATATGCTGATGCGTGATGCTCCACTGGGTATTGTGTCGCAGAGCCCCAACATAATGGACCTTGTAAAATGTGATGGAGCAGCACTCTTGTATAAAGACAAGGTATGGAAACTGGGAACAACTCCAAGTGAGTTCCATCTGCAGGAGATAGCTTCATGGTTGTGTCAATACCACACGGATTCAACAGGTTTGAGCACTGATAGTTTGCATGACGCTGGGTTTCCGAGGGCTCTATCTCTTGGGGACTCGGTATGTGGAATGGCGGCTGTAAGGATATCATCGAAAGACATGATTTTCTGGTTCCGTTCTCATACCGCTGGTGAAGTGAGATGGGGAGGTGCCAAGCATGATCCAGATGATAGGGATGATGCAAGGAGAATGCACCCAAGGTCATCGTTCAAGGCTTTCCTTGAAGTGGTCAAGACAAGGAGTTTACCGTGGAAGGACTATGAGATGGATGCAATACACTCCTTGCAGCTTATTCTGAGGAATGCTTTCAAGGATGGTGAGACTACTGATGTGAATACAAAGATCATTCACTCCAAGCTAAATGATCTCAAAATTGATGGTATGCAAGAACTAGAAGCTGTGACCAGTGAGATGGTTCGTTTAATTGAGACTGCTACGGTGCCAATATTGGCGGTTGATTCTGATGGATTGGTTAATGGCTGGAACACGAAAATTGCTGAGCTGACTGGTCTTTCGGTTGATGAAGCTATTGGGAAGCATCTCCTCACACTTGTTGAAGATTCTTCGGTGGAAATCGTTAAAAGGATGCTAGAGAATGCATTAGAAGGTAACTCTCTTCCGAAGTTATGCTGAGTTGCTAAGAATCTTCCAACTAGATTGCACTGTTCAAGTTTCAATTGAGAATCATGTAAGTTGGTTTCGCTTTTGTTCACTTGCTTATCTATGCAGGAACCGAAGAGCAGAATGTCCAATTTGAAATCAAGACACAACTGACCAGGGCAGATGCTGGGCCAATAAGTTTAGTTGTAAATGCATGTGCAAGTAGAGATCTCCATGAAAACGTGGTTGGGGTGTGTTTTGTAGCCCATGATCTTACTGGCCAGAAGACTGTGATGGACAAGTTTACTCGGATTGAAGGTGATTACAAGGCGATTATCCAAAATCCAAACCCGCTGATCCCTCCCATATTTGGCACCGATGAGTTTGGATGGTGCACAGAGTGGAATCCAGCAATGTCAAAGTTAACCGGTTTGAAGCGAGAGGAAGTGATCGACAAGATGCTCTTAGGAGAAGTCTTTGGGACACAGAAGTCATGTTGTCGTCTAAAGAATCAAGAAGCTTTTGTAAACCTTGGGATTGTTCTGAACAATGCTGTGACCAGTCAAGATCCAGAGAAAGTGTCGTTTGCTTTCTTTACAAGAGGTGGCAAGTATGTAGAGTGTCTGTTGTGTGTGAGTAAGAAACTGGACAGGGAAGGTGTAGTGACAGGTGTCTTCTGTTTCCTGCAACTTGCCAGCCATGAGCTGCAGCAAGCGCTTCATGTTCAGCGTCTAGCTGAGAGAACTGCAGTGAAGAGACTAAAGGCTCTAGCATACATCAAAAGACAGATCCGGAATCCGCTATCTGGGATTATGTTTACAAGGAAAATGATAGAGGGCACTGAATTAGGACCAGAGCAGAGACAGATTTTGCAAACTAGCGCGTTATGTCAGAAGCAACTAAGCAAGATCCTTGATGATTCGGATCTTGAAAGCATTATTGAAGGGTATGCAAGAATCAAAGTTTCGTATCTTTCAAAAAGTTTAATTGCTTTCTTATGTTAAGATTTGACTGTGCAGGTGTTTGGATCTGGAAATGAAAGAGTTCAGCTTAAACGAAGTGTTGACTGCTTCCACAAGTCAAGTAATGATGAAGAGTAATGGAAAGAACGTTCGAATAACAAATGAGACCGGAGAAGAAGTAATGTCTGATACTTTGTATGGAGACAGTATTAGGCTTCAACAAGTCTTGGCTGATTTCATGCTGATGTCTGTTAACTTTACACCATCCGGAGGTCAGTTAACTGTTACAGCTTCCCTGAGGAAGGATCAGCTTGGGCGTTCTGTGCATCTTGCTTATTTAGAGATCAGGTAAAATATTCTTAATAATAATGCACAGTATGTTGTTAAAAAAACAATAGTGCACTGAGAATATTGGGTTGATGAAAACAGGTTAACGCATACGGGAGCTGGGATACCCGAGTTTTTACTAAACCAAATGTTTGGGACTGAGGAAGATGTGTCAGAAGAAGGATTGAGCTTGATGGTTAGCCGGAAACTGGTGAAGCTGATGAATGGAGATGTTCAGTACTTGAGACAAGCTGGGAAATCAAGTTTCATTATCTCTGCAGAACTCGCTGCAGCAAACAAGTAATCCCCAAAAGAGAAGGGGTCAATAGTCACTGGATTTTCTTTGTTTGTTCCTTTCTTTATCGCTTTTTGTTTTCGGTTTCAAATTTCAATAACGATGATATATCCATCCATTTACATCTTCTGTGAACCCTTCTCTGAAGCTGTAATATATGGATGCATATCTATCTCCTCTCGAGTGTTTTGGTTTCATGATGTATCATTCAAAAGCTGATGTATGAGAGAAATAAGTTAATTCACGGTCTCAAAATAAATACTCAGTCTGACAAAGTCACAATCTCCTCCTAAAGTTGCATTCAGATCTTACTAACTTCTTTTTGATGATAGAGAGGATATGCTTAATGCGTTGAATTGCTGCAGCTAGAGTCTATGCCTTGTGGTTAGTATATGAAGCCAGAGTTTAGAGGTAATGTATGAACCTTGACTATGTTACAAGAATTCTTGGTTTTAAAAAAATTAGCTTTTGCTTAACTCCATGAAGAAGAGGTCAGACTTCTAAACTACTACAGGGATCTAATTAGCTGGCCATATGGAGTACACTTTAGTTTTGAACTAAGAAGCACATGGGCAAGTATGATCTTATTAATTAATTAATTAATCAGTTTTATAATAAGCCCATACGTAAGAGTCTCTCAAGTAGATTATTTTATATCAAGGTAGCTTACCTGTTCCCATATCTAATTTGAAAGCTTTTAGATTAGATCAACCTCGACTTCTTACCTGTTTTTAGTCAACTTTAGAACAAAACCAAACAAAATTGGATTACATAGAAGATAACAATGATACATGAGACAATGGAGCTCAAAATGCACAATGAAAGATCATCAGTTATTGTTTTTATTACATAAGACAAATCAAAGGAGAAAAAAAAGATCTTTCCTTTACCAAACAGAACCGAACAAAAACTATATTGGAATTGAGAGAGAATGAGAGATCATTTCTTGGGTTGGAACTTGGATTTGATGTGTTTGACAGTTCCAGAAGATGTCTGGAAGGCTTGAGCCAAGATGTTGTCAGGAACAGGAGGAGTGGAACCAAACAAAGTAGCACCAAGAGACTGAGTACCAGGAAGCTGACTATTGAAAGCTGAAAGAACAGAGGCAGGAACACGACCATTGTTCTTCTGGAAATGGACAAGTCCTTTAGGGAAAGCAAAGACATCTCCTTTCTTGATAGTTTGAGAGATGAGCTTATTGGCAGTAGTGAGGAACCCAACGTCGAGTTCTCCTTCAAGGACAAAGACGACTTCAGTGGCACGTGGGTGGGTGTGAGGTGGGTTTAAACCACCAGGTGCGTAGTCGATACGAGCAAGAGAGACACCGAGTGTGTTGAGTCCAGGGATTGTCATAACGTTAGCTCCAGTAACCAAGGCACCGAATGTGTTGTTTGTAAGACCTGGATTAGCTATTCCTTGTGAGAAGAAATCAGCTGATGTTACTGCAGCTGCGTCTTTACAAGGAAAGCCATTGATCTTGATTCCTACAAACAGAGAATAAAAATTGAACCTTTAAGTGGAACAGAGAACAAAACAAAGATTTTTTATAATAAAGAATATATATATACCGGAGGAGAGATCAGCGACGCAGAGATCTTGGAGCATGTCCGGATCTGCGGAAGTGGAGATGAAGACGGTGAGACCGATGAGGAGGAGGAGGAGGAGAGTTTGAGTTGGTGAAGAAGAAGCCATTGTTTGGTGGTGGTGGTGGGGCTGTGTAACAAGTTGAGAATTATTGTTTATAAAGGAAGAAGAGAAAAAGAGAATTGAAGAGAGTATGACTTTTCTCGTTGAGGCAAGGAGCATGCCCTCTTCTCTTTCTCCTCTGTCAAAAAATATATACACAAACGTCAAAGGTCAACGTATACTAAACGGATGGATCAGGGCTTCACACATTTGGTTACACTACACTAGTTTTGGTATTACACGGCACGCCTAATTTTTAATGCGTTTATAAAAAAAAATTGAATTATTATTACCTAATATGTAATAAAATAATGTGTATCAGGTAATAACTGTTTGTCTTAATCTGTCTACTATATTTATAGCTAATTTACAAAAGTGTGCTTCGATTTTGTTTAACTTTTTAAACTTGTATAGCATCCTATTTTGATCATCGTGGCGTGGGGAGTATCATATCAAATCAAACACACGCTCGTGAGTCGTGCCTCACCGTTTCTTTGCAACGACCGTGTTTAAGGGGTTAATTTCTTTTCACGAGCGTTGTGAAGCGCGTGAGAGAAGCTAGGCGTCGTCTTTAATTGGGTTGGGTTAGGTTTATCGATAACTTTTTGAGTTTGGGCTTTGGTATTTAAAGCCCTTATCTAAGATGACGCGTTATGCATTGAAGAGAGGCCACATCAAAATCGTTTCTTTCTTTTTTTTATTTGGTCGTTAGCGCTACACGGCACCGTTTTTGTTTCGGGAGCCAAACTTGAATTTCTAGTTCTATAGGTCTAGAAAATATTTTTTTTTTTAATATAAAAACATGAGAAATATTTAAGTAGAATTGGTTGCATTTTATTAGCGAAAAGGATTGATTATAAATTTTCTCCAGAGTTTTTTTTTTGTGACCAAAAGAGAAAAGGTTGATTGTTGAAAAAAGTAAAGAAAGAGAAAGGTTGATTTGAAAATTTCGCTTTGATTTAATGAAACAAAAAAAAAAAAGATTTAAGAGACAATTATTTTACACATCTATATTTTTTTCTTCTTTGTATTCATCATCTTCAAAAAAAATGGCAAGGAAATTTAATTTTCGATTATTTGATCAAATAAAGTATTTGGGTACATTACATATTTTCAACGCCGATTGAAAGCTTAATCACAATTACTGAAGACCTTTTTCACTAATTTTTTGCACTAAATCTTTGTCTAGTAGCTTCTGAACTCTTTCAATCATCAGAAAATTCTTTTTCACTTTTCAAGGCCATTTTGTTTATTTGTATTATCTTCATTTTTCAAAATGTTTGAATATTTCTATGACTTTATCTGTTCTGTTGATATTTGTGGAAAGAAATATGGAAATATCTAATGAAATCTAATATGTCTGAATATTAAAGGAATAATGGTGTAAATTTACAAAGAGATTATAATAATACTAGAATTTGTACCCGCGCACGCGCAGGATTTTAATTTAAAATATTTTTTATCAATAGAAATTTTTGAGCTCAAATATAATCATTTCAATTTTAAAGTATAAATCTATATAAATACTAAACTTACTTTACTCAGTGATATAAAACAGATATATTTTTAAACATAATATTTCTTTATTATATCTATTTGCGATTTTACGTGGGATTTTAGTTAAAATTTTTATCAATAAGAATAATTGAATATGAATATAATTTGAAGATTAAAAGATAAATCTATATAAATGTCGTACTTATTTTACTAATATATATATATAACATATATTGTCTAGTGTCGCAATAATATTGTCGACAATCTTCTGACATTTTATCTTTAAAAGAGTTCATTCCATATTCATAATTTTAAAAGTTCTAATGTCAATATCGATCGTTGACCTAATTATATAGACCATTTAAATATATCGATATCCTACATTAAATGTGAATATACAAAGTTTCATGAACAGTTTTAGTGATATGTCGCTACAATGAGGTTGTCAAATGCATCATCTGTCATAATAGAATTTCCGACTAAGTCAATAATGCTTAAATGATGAAACGTTTAAACCCCACAATGAATATCTAATCACTAATCCAAGTTACATATTTTTTTCTAAAATCTCATATGTTATTTGCCCTTTACAATATCTTTGTTTTATTTCAAAACTTTTAAGTTAAGTTAAGTTAAATAATTATTTTTTTTTTAAGTAAAATTTAATAATAAATTTTTATGGTATATGTTTATTAGAAGCTAATGTTTCACTTCAATTTTATTTTCATGTTTAAATTTTTATAAATACAATTACATAACTTGTTTTTTTACTCCACAATGCATTAAAATCTTACTTACATTCTAAAACTCATTAACCCATTCTAAATTTTGGAATAATCATTTTTTTGTTATAATTTTACTAAAACAAATTTATAGTATTATTTTTATTATTTTAAAATTTTCATTTCTTTTACTTAATTCATTTTTAAATAGTTATTATTTTTATTATTTACTAAAAAAATTATATTATTGTTTATACTATTTTAAAATTTAATTAATTTTAGTTAATTCATTTTTATTTATTTTTAATTATTAATAATTATAAATAATAAATATGCAATGAATGAATATTAAAAACAGTATTTGTTTATGCAAAAAAAAATTGATTAGGTGAATGCTGATGTGGAGGAAGGAGAAATGAGCAAAGTTAACTTTATATATATAGATTAATTATTAATAATTATAAATAATAAATATGCAATGAATGAATATTAAAAACAGTATTTGTTTATGCAAAAAAAAATTGATTAGGTGAATGCTGATGTGGAGAAAGGAGAAATGAGCAAAGTTAACTTTATATATATAGATAACAAAGTTAATAAATCCTAATGATCAAATGAGGTCCACAAACTGTGGTGTCAAGAAGGAGATTTTGGGCCGGGTATACATATCAAGCTTAGATTTATTCAATCTGTCAGTTCATATCCTTTAGTATCTGAATGGCAATATTATGACTCACGAAATCTAATTAAAGAAACAAAATATACTAATAAAATCTCTCCATTGACTGGTAGTTTAATGCAAATTATATCTCTCACATTCTGGTCTTCATTGTAATTTTGTTTCCATAACAAAAACCTGTTTATATAAAAGACCAGGGTCGATGCTTTCTTCTCAGCTTGTAGTACTGACCACTTTCATCCGTATTCATTTCGTTCAAATTCATTGAGAGGAAAACAATGAAAACGTTTTTGTGGGGTTGGAGTCTCGCAGGAGTACTCATTCTCTTCAACATTCTTACAAATGGGGAAACGGGTTTTGATGAAATAGGAATGTTAAACGATATCAATGGAACAAATGCGAATGTTCTGATGGTAGGACTCACTCTTGTCCAAGCCGATGCTGCTAAAGGAGCGGGTAACTATATATCTTATTATTCCCATTCATTTCAATTGAAATTTAGATTTCGAATGTTTAGATTGAACCGTTTTCGAATGTTTAAACTGAACCGTTGATTTTTTTCTGTAATATATTTAGGAAAAAATATAACATGCAAACGCAAATTATATAGTATATACATCATTATAAAGTTCTTGATTGACATTATCATGAGACAAGGATACATTATTATTTATGGCAGTGTGTCTGGATGGGTCAGTGCCTGGATATCATTTGTATCGAGGTTATGGTTCAGGAGCAAACAATTGGATCATTCAGTTACAGGTTCTTACTTAAGATATAGGCTAGCTCTTTTGGACTTTTTGTATAGAGTTACGTATACCCATAATCGTAAATAAGGGTATAATTTGGTTGAAAGGGAGGTGCGTGGTGTACAAGCATAAAAGATTGTCAGAACCGTAAGCATAGTGGTTATGGATCGTCTACCTTAATGGAGAAAGAGTTGGCGTTTACAGGGATACTAAGCAACAAAGCCGCTGAGAATCCAGGTTTTTCTCAAGATCGATCCATTGTATAACAAAAATGTATTATATGTTGGTGAAATCGTTAATGAGTGTTTTTGTTACAAATCAATGTTGCAGATTTCTACAACTGGAACAAAGTAAAAGTCCGGTATTGTGATGGCGCATCGTTTGGCGGTGATAGCGAAAACAAGGTTAGCCAATTACATTTTTTATAAATATACATGATCTTTGAGATATTTCACTAATATCTTTAGATTCCTACGGTTTTGCTTACAATTATTAGGCGGCGCAACTTCAGTTTAGAGGAAAGCGTATATTTTTAGCTGTCATGGAAGATTTGATGACGAAGGGAATGCGACAGGCAAAACAGGTATATTTTATATAATACATATTTTACTTATCACTATGTTTTTAACCCTAAGTTGTGTTAACTAATATGTATTTATACTACGTTTAATTAAGGCTTTGCTCAACGGATGTTCTGCTGGCGGTCTAGCAGCTATTTTACGATGCGATGATTTCAATGACTTGTTTCCTCCTACCACCAAAGTAAAATGCATGAGCGATGCTGGCTTCTTCCTCGATGCGTGAGTAGTATTTTTTTTTTTCATGATATTAGTATATTGATTGGTTGTGTGACTGATTATGTCTTGTACATTTGTAACTGAAGCGTTGATGTAGCTGGAGGTCATTCTATAAGGCGTATGTATTCTGGTGTTGTAAACACCCAGGTACGAGTATAACGTTACGATGTCTTGATGATGATGATATATGTCGAAAGATCGTTGAAGGCTAATCCAAAATTGTTACTTTTTAACTTCTAGGGTTTGCAAAACACGCTTCCTCGCACCTGTACAAGCCATATCAATCCAAGTTTGGTAAAGTCATTGCTGAGCTTACAAATATTGTGTTTATGTGTTAATTATAATGATGCTATGGTTCCTCATTTACTTAACTTACTTGCAATATCCCTCAGTGTTTATTCCCTCAATACATAATCAACCAAGTCAAGACCCCGTTGTTTATTCTCAACTCCGGTGTTGATGCGTGGCAGGTTATTTATAATTCTATACATCTCTATCTTTTGATTCTTTTTTCTGATGGAAAATGGGAGTTTGCTTGTCTTGAACTATCTTGTTTCTTTGCAGATAGGAAATAGCTTAGCCCCAAAATCTGCTGATCCGAGTGGCAGTTGGCATAACTGCAGCTTCAGCTTCAGGTGCACTCCCTCTCAGAAGAAATTCTTGGAAGGTAAGAATGATATATGTTTTCATATGAAACATACCACTCTCTGATCTAACGAAACTGATCAATATTGTTTCTTGCTTTCGAATATATCCGAGTTTCAGGTTTCACGATGAGCATGTTAAATGCGCTAAAGACCTTTTCAACGTTTAGCAAGAACGGAGTGTTGATTACCTCTGGATGGGCTCACTGTCAAGCGGAGAGACAATTTTCTTGGTTTCCTGGAAACTCTGGACAGGGTAAAGCTAAGGTGAGAAAAAAAAAAAAAAAAAGACGCTAATAATTTTAAAACTGATCATGATGATTCTCATATATTTTCGATCACACACTGTTTTGATTTGAAAGCATATATGTACAAAAATAATGCTTGTCCTTGTTGTTGGAAAATGAAAACAGGGGATTGCTGTAGCAGTTGGAGATTGGTATTTCGAAAGAAAAGCTCGTAGCGTATGATTATCCTTGTGAAATTATCAAAAATCGTCATTATGAAACGTTTGTTTTATTTTACCCACATCAACTAAAATTGACGTTTTAATACAAAGGCAGAGAATATTTATATACATGCATGTCGTTGTTGTATCATTGTCCTTAATTCAAATCATATAGTCATAAGACGTCCAAGGTTTTTTCTCTATTTCTTTACGCACAAGAGATCTCCGAAGTTTCACTATCGAAAATGAAAGAGTAGTATTTGTCTAATAATATCAGCATCTTGACTAGTGCCAACACATTTTCAGAATTTCCGAACGTCGTTGTATATAACATACTCGACGTCAAATATAAGTGAACGAAGCATAGGAGATTAAAAAAAAAAGCAAAGATTCCACGACATTCTCTTTTTCTTTTTTTTTCCTCATTTCTTTACTCACAAGTATAAATTTATTTAATCACTAACCGCGACAAGTGTTTCTGTTAATCATCATCTTTACATAACATACGCCAATCAAAGCTAACACAATGATTGGTTTATTTGGTTTAATGTAGCACCAATTATTCGTTTCACATGCACTCTCGCGTTCCACTAAACCTTTATTATAACGCAAATGCATCATATTTCATGATATCTTTTACATCTTCAGCCCGATTAATCTTTTTTTGCATACGTGTTTAATCCTCTATTTGAGCAAACTGATTTATATTTTTTATTTTCTACCAAAATTTTAACGTTGAAATTAGACTAACTTTAAAGTCAAACAAAACATTTCAACACTCTTTTACTTACCGGTCGAGTTATTGCGTTAGGTTATTTCTAAAAGTAAAAGAAGTGTTTATTTTGGATTGGAATATTAAAAGATAGTGTTATAAAGTAATTTAATTGACTTAAGGATAATAAAAATTTAAAAACCATCCCATCACTTCCTACATGTTTATTAAGGTCAAATCCGCGAGCTATTCGGAATTTTCCACGGCGAAAGAATATTCCGACGCCGGCCAAAAACATAAGTTTCTGGTCAATGGGGACAATTCCAATTCTCTGACAAGACTCTTGTTAAAAGCACAGACAGACAAGAAGACTAAACATATCGACACAGTGAAAAAGTAATAATAATTAATTTCAGAAAACTTACGTAAATCATTTTTCTAAATACGTATTAGAGAGAAAAAAAAAAAAAAAGGTGTCCGTTCTTATTATTAGTTGAGCTAATATCCCACTTGAGTTTTATTTATCATTTTTTTTTCTTCTAATTTTATGTCTTCTTTTGTCGTTTAATTCATTACAGGTCTGAAGAATGATGAAGGATGTGACTATGGATCACAATTCGTTCACGGGAAACAGACAGAAACAAAATTTATTTACGTTCATCATTGTTCTTCAACGGATTAATGGCAAACACAGACCTCTGTGATGAATCATCAAAAATACTTACTACACATAAATCTTTATAACAAAACAAAAAAAGTACTATATAGTATGATACTGAAATGTTTGCAAAAGAAAGAAGAATATTTGACGTATAAAACACACTTCAAAAATAAACATAAAAATAAAGACAGCTCGCTTTTTTTTTTTTTCTTTACCCATGAAAAAATATACAGAACACTTCAATCCACTGTACGTATTGTATTGTATATTGTATATCTTTTTGTTCTCTACATCTGTTAGAATTAAGAAAGGAAACAAAAAGCTAAAGGGACTGACCAAAAGAGACGGCCATTCTCTGAAGATCCTTGGAGAACACGTCACTAGCTTCAGTTGTGCCCAAGTTCTCGTTTTGGCTTTGGCTCCAAGGATCAGCCATGTTCGAAACATTGGCTAAGTAATCTGTCTCAGATTTAATGTAGATTGGTTGAGAGCTTTGGCTCTGTACAGTGCTCCCGATGAAGAACGGTGTGTTCAAATACTCTGACCATTTTATTTCTTCAAAGTTATGATTTTGTTTGACTTGTGAAGAAGAAGAGTTTGGGATTGACCATGAGAATCCTCCGCCACTGTCGAAGAAGTTTGAGGTGTTATTGTTTGTCTGAAACTCCCAATTTGGTACAGCCGATTTCACATGTTCTCCTCCGGAGACAGGACTCGAACTATTGTCTTGGGGAAGACTAATTGATGGCTTTACGCATACCGGCGTCTGAAAGACAGAACCAACCATGTTTCCGGAGCTAAACTGCGGCGGAATCATCGAGCAGAGTGAAGGATCAGTTGTAACAGAGAGGCCGAGATTGGAGCTGAAGTTAAGCTTCTGAAAACCGAAGAAGTCGGAGAAATCAGATGGCCTTTCGAGGAAGAAGTCTTGATTAGTCGCGGAGGAGGAACTAGGAGACTTGTGTTCGTTACCCCTTCTTTTGTTGTTGCTTGTTGTTGGTTTGTCTTTGTCGCTAAAGCTCTCAACTTCGGAGATGGGTTTGTGTGTGTTTGGGTCAATACCTCTCTGTTTTAGTTTCTTCTTGATGCTTGAGTTCCATAGATTCTTGATCTCGTTGTCGGTTCTACCCGGAAGCCTTGCCGCAATTTGTGACCATCTGATTAAAAAAAACAGAGCAGAGCCAAAAACAGAGGAGAATTAAGACAGAGAAGAGCCCAAAACAGAGGAAACTTATCGTTAAGACAAAAACATGATCCTCTGTTTTCTCTGACAGCATTATCGTTGGTAAGTAATTGTTACCTGTTTCCAAGGACAGCGTGAAGTTCGACGATGAGATTCTCTTCCTCTGGAGAAAAAGCTCCTCTCTTTAAATCAGGTCTCAAGTAATTGATCCATCTTAGTCTACAACTCTTACCGCATCTCTGTAAACCTGTGTAGTAGACTCAATGTTCTCATTACAAAAAGCAGCTTTCTAATAGTCTATTATGGGAATTAAGGAAGAACATGTTTTACCAGCGAGTTTAGGAACAGAGCTCCAGCAGCCATGGCCGTGATTAGTGATGTGATTGAGAAGCTTCTCGTCTTCTTCAGGAGACCAAAGCCCTTTTCTCAGCTTTTGTTTGTAACAACAAGAATGTCTCCCCATTAAGTTTATCGAAGCTGCAATGCTGTGCAAAGGAAAAAGAGAAGAAAGCTCTCTTGCTTCTTTACAAAAGTATGGAAAGAGAAAAGAGTTTTTGAGCAGAGAGAATGTATAAGAAAACTTTTGAAGGCTAATGGAATCTAAAAGAAAGAAAAAAAGGAAGAGAAAATGAAGTAACAGATCTGCAGAGAGAGAGGGAAATAGACTATTAATAGAACTAAGAAAAGTCACTTTCTTCATAGGGTTTGTTGAATTTCATGCCCTCTTTTTTACTATTTTCCCTTTCTAAAAGTTACTCTTTTAACTATTTTCCCTTTCTAAAAGTTAAAAAAAAAATTTGAGAGAAAAAGTGTGTAGTTTTTTAAGCATTGTAGAAGCAATTTGATTGGACCACGTCGGATTGGCTCGCACCAATGGTAAGAAAGTTAAGGTTTAAGAAATGGAGTTCATGTAGTTTTGACCTTTTACATCATTCTAATCATCACACATCCGTCATCTGTAAATGGACCCATTATGATCATACGTTCAAATGCAGCGATTAAAGTATGATGATCGACATATATTAATTTCAATCTAATCAATCGCCGAAAACTATTTTTTTTTTTTTTTAGAGTTAAAAGTTGTGATCAGTGTGAGTTTTACTAGTAGTGGAGACATGCTCATTCATGTTCAGCCTGTCCTAGAAAATGTTACGAACCACTCCACGCAGGACGCAGCTAAAACCGGCGTGGCCTTAGTAACTTTTTCTTGAATTTTTTTTTTTTTTTTTCCGAATAAGATCAAATTATAGCCTAGAAAAAAATGAAAAGAAAAAAGATGTTACGTAATAGGTCAATGTGTTTCCAATAAACTTCATACGTTTATGGAAAAAGTATTTACAATAATATCAAATGACGGAATATGACTAAGAAATTTCATAACTATTGAAACACATGCATTGACCTATTATACGTAACATCTTTTCTACTTGAATATATGTTACCAAGTGCATCGTCATGCTAATGTTTGCGATGTGTGACTTAACATGAGGAAACCAAAAGTGGCGATTATAATTATAAGACCAAAATATTTGTCACTATAACCAAATTTTTTTACTAGAGCGGTCAAACTGCTTATGCAAAAATTCTTTATAGTGAGAAAGGAACAATTTTAAAATAACGTAACAGATGGTGTGTGTAGATAAGAATGAGGACAAAGATGAGTTGTTTGTTGTCTTCATGAAAGATTACTGCAATGAATTAAAAGCAAATGCTAAATGAGGAGTAAATTTTTGTGAAGATGAACGCATCAGATAAAGGAAATAATGGGAAAGGTTCATAACCAGCAAGAAATTGTCATCATTGGTTAATATTTCCAGAAATGATTAAATGGAATTCAATGGCTACATAACGGAATTTAGAAATTTTGCTTTAAAAATATGGTTACTTTTACAGATGAATGAGAATAATTAAGTGTCTCTTTTGTTTGCTTTATACGTTTTTAATTTGAAATTGACTCACTTCTATTTGTCATTTTTCTCCCTTTTCTTTTGCCCTTAAAAACGATATTCATAATAGAGAGGGTATATTCTTTGTCCATTCACTTAAAACTTTCCCTCAAATATTCACATGTTGAGTTTTGTAGCTTTCTTACGTTATCTAGAGGCGGCCTCTCGTTAGACTCTTACCATTTTATCCAATTTGTATATTGGGACCCAATCTTTATAAATATCGTGGGGAAAAAAGAGCTACACGTATATGAATAAAAATTTGCTTATCTTTTTCTTTTATAATGTAAAAAACTTCACTATTATTAATCTTTTACTTTACAAAAAGAAGTCTGTTTTAATAGAAATTGTTTTTCAACTATTGCAAGAAAAAAAAAGAGAGGACGCTTTGAGGAGAATGCTTGTAGCCTTGTAGGCATGGGCCTTTGATGACTGTGTTCATTTGTGACTTCATCGAGATGTTGAAGCAAGTGGTTCAGCAACTGGTGATGGCTACAAGTGGCCGAACCAAAGAGTCACAGAGTAGTTTCTTGGTCAGAATGTTTAGATCGATGGGGGTGGTTAGAGTCGAGAGACGAGAGATATCTAATGGTTCTATATCGGTCATGCTAATAGAAAACAAATTTCGTTCAAATTTAATCATTACAATCGCCACTCTACCAAAATATTTATATTCACTACGTGGTTTTTTAACTCGTATCTTGCGATAGATTTTTTTAATTTTAATACGTCAATTAATAATATTTGTAGCCAAATCAATTATATATTGGATTTATACATTTTCCTACTTTTTTCTTCAGAATTCGGCAATCATTTTTTTAACAAGTCAGAATGAAACCCCTATAACTTACTTATTTCTGATTCCAACCAATGGCTTTATCTTGTATTTGTTCAGAGTATTAAGAAGCCGTTAACGTGAGAATATCTTTTTGAATGCCATTGTTCATGCTGGGGATCGGAACCCAAGAATTAAGAAAACTCGCTCAATAATGTCGCTTCTTATAATAATACACAAAACCGACATGAAATGTCTCATTATCGAACACAATAAAATAAAAAGGACTAACTAGTTGATTTTATTGTATAATATCTCCAACCAAAGCTGTCAAAAGATACTTCGAGTTATATAATTCACCAAATGATTAATTACGAGAAGCGCGACGCGAATAATATATGGAATAGACTTTGCAATTTCAGCGAGTTTCTTTTTAATCATACTCAATAAACTAATACCAATCAACACGTTCTTGGAGTATATCATGGAAAAGAAAACATTTATCTGAACTACGTACAAACTATATATAATAATACTTACCCCTAAAAAATGGAACATATTCGATTAGGATCATGCATGATTGAGACCCATCATTTGATCATCATCATCAACATCATGATTTTTAAGCCAATCATACATATATCCGCCGCCAGCCCTTCCATTATATACAAACCATATCTGCTTTCAGATTTTTTAGGCTTTGATCATTTTGATTTGATTAGGAGCATGCATCTATATTTGTTGTTTACAAGTTCTCAGATTGGTTTCTTGCTTTTGAAAATATTTCTGCGAACTAAAATCATTATATATATAAAAAACTGCATAATTATATATTTATATTATTTCCAATAATAATCAAGAAATAATGTGGTGGTGTGGTTATAGCAGACTAACATGAATGCATGCATAAGCGTAATTAAAATTTAAATTTTATAGTTTTTTTTTCTTCTTTTACGAACGCTGCTTTTGGTGGGGATCATGAATGATTATTTGCATGGTTGATCTTCATGCAGTGCAATAGAAGTTAACATTGGAACTATGTACATGTGTTATCGTAGCAACCATTAAAACCAAAAAGTCTATATATGAGCTGTTCGCTCAACCCAACTATCAATCACTTATCGTATTACTTCTTTTTTTTTTTTAAGCTAAGTATCATCACTGTCATTATATTTCCGTTGGTTTTTTTTTTCCCTAATAAGGTGATTTGAAACTCTGTCTAAGTAGAGAAGTGAGAAAGGGTAATATCATACGGTCGTTGTCGATCGTTCGCCATTGTTACAACTTACAACTCACGAGGCTTTTATAACATCTTCGCCGACAAAAAAAATGGAGAAGAGGCTGTACACTTAACACGTCTCTTATAGTATAATAGATCTTTCCTTAAATCTAGGCCCTATTATGTTCTTAGGGTTCCCATTTTTATCAAAATTTCAGAAAATAACATGAATGATTTGACGGCGGTTTCATTTGGTATCGATGTATGTTACTATATTATAATTTACATCACATTAGAATTCGTAATCTGCATTGTATTTATATATATGAAAAAGAGTCGTCGTTAATCGTTATATTGAAAACTTAATGATTCTGTACCACCCTTTTTTTTGTCAGATATATTTTGATATTTTGACAGTATATGAAATCTCTTAGTTATTCTTAAATGTGTTAACCAAATAATGAAAGTGAGTTCTAATTCCAAGAAGCAGCGTAGAATGTTTGGTTTTTGAACCCAAAATTGATTTCATTTACCAATCATTATATTGAAGATTCCAATAATCTTTAGCAAATAGTATTAATGTAAAAGCATTTGTTAAAAGTCAAGTGATGCAAAACCTTTTACTTAGTTATTATTTTCTTGGCTCCAACTAAATATTTACATACATGACACATCAATGTATCTTGTTGTTTACTTTGTACACTAGGTTTCTATAACTAAAGAGATTTAGACCAAAATCTAGATTAAGCTATAAGCGTATATAACCACCAATTATATTGACTAACGCAAGATGCATCCAATAAAGGTTTGTGGAAGTGCATAATTTTTTTTATTCACGTTCTACAACGATGTTGATGGGAGATTTTTCGGCTTTTTTTTGTGTTAACAAGAATTTAATTAATTAGACAAGGAGAAAGGGACTAATTATAAAGTGGAGTACAATTAGATTAAGAGGATGAAGTCACGGAGAAAGAGAGAGGGCCCAATGAGAAGTGACCTCAATTGTATACCATCTTAATTGGCCCGTTTAGCACTAATCCCATCATCAAGGAAACATTAGCACATGCATGCACTTGTACTAAATGTCCCTTTTCATTATTTCTGTTATTTTATATATTTTTTTAAGTTTTTTCTAAATCTTTCTCTCATAAAATTAAAACAATATTTCTGGTAAAATAATTATATATTCACAAATCAAAAAATTGAGTATAATGTGAAGTGACTTTAGTGCAGTGGACAATAGTAAGTCCACTTCCTACGAATATAGGATTTGGCTAATACACCAGCCTATTGTGGTTCAATGATTGACAAAAAAAAAATGGCTTATACGCTAATATAATGTATATATGATCGCCAACCATTACAACTTAAATCTAATATTATCATAATTATTTATTTTGACGATACAATACTATACTTTTCAATTAAGTATTTTATTTTATATTGTAGTTTCAAGTAAAGATAATAATTTTGGATTATATGGGAAAAGTTTTTAATCTAAATGTGTTTATACTATTTTTACCAATTACTTTTGCCTAATTTGCTTTACCAAAATTGATCATTTGATTTGCGTTTTTGTGATTCGTGGTCGAGAAAAAAGATCAAACTTAGAACAGAAGGCAAATAACATTTATCAAGTTTGATTAAAAGTGAGAAAAGAAGGGTTGAATATCTCTCTAATATGGCCCAATCTAATTGGTAAGAAGGGAGAGGGGGGAGAGAAGACATAATCATAGATAATCTTGATATATTAGTGTGGCCAAAAGCAAAATGATGTTTAACTTTTCTTTTGCTTTGCCACATTAACACCATTTTCTTCTCTTTCAAGTTAAAATCTATACCTCGTGTAATTTTCATCAATTTGTGTTTCTAGGTGTTCGACGTGTCCGTTTTCTACTGCTTGAATTCTAACACATTATATTGTTTTCCGTAATTAGTTAGAGCTGTCTAATCCACCTCCATTAGAAGGTATAAAATCTAAATGCAGTCTAAACCCTTTTTTGTTCTTCTCTTTCCACTAGTCCACCTCTTTCTGTACTAAAGTGTCTTTTTTTTTTTATTGATTAGTTAAGTTTTTAATAAGTCTCATCAAACTAAAGAAGGACAGGTTTATTGGAATTCTCTCTTCAATATATTTATAAAAAGTCCTTTTGATGCAAAATGTTTGTGACGGTGCAGAGTTAGAGAGAGAGACTCGGTTCACCACGCTGAACAGTAGTTTACGCCAGGTTTTTTAAATAACAAGATCAAGATAGGTGAAAAAGGTCCTATAATTAGTTTTAATATAGTTAAAAATCTGCAGGCCATGTATAGAAACATTCTCATTATATTTTGCTAAATATAAGTGCCTATGAGAAATGAACATCTCCAACTCTGGTTTTTAGCTTTAGTACTCCTCCGAGTCCTCCCGAGACCTAACCTTAATCGGCGATTACCTTAGATCTTTCTGTCAAAGACAATCATGTTTTGAGGTACTGTATCATGCATGCACTGATTGTTATATATATAACTAAAATATTACGTAAAATAAATTACATACAGTATAATGTTGCTCAAACACGAGTGCTTATTAGTCTTATATAATACACCTAACCTTCCAACACATATTCATACCAAACAAACAAAACCTTCCAACACATATGTTATGAAAGTAATGAATTGAAATTTTGTATTTTCAAATTTGGTTTCGGTATATCAGCTTCACCATTTTGGTCAACAGTCCCGCACAAAAAAAAAAATGACGCAATAAAGTTGTTTGACAAAATGGATTGAGAAGCCCATCACGCTTGTTTAACCAGCCAGATCCATAAAATATATAGTGAACCTCACGCTACATAATTAACCTTTTTGAGAGCGCGGTTTAAGTTCATGCTACAACTATTAGACCAAAAAAGAAAAACATTCTAAATTCACAGACACATACTGTATGTCTGTATAGTGATAGTGTATATTATATTATCCACAGCTATTTTAAAACTAATAGTATTAAAAAAACACTTAAAATGAAAAAAAAAAAAAAAAAAAAAGAATTATAGAGACAGACGGCAGAACCACCAAAAAAAAGCTCTTCAGTATTAAAAAGAACACAAATTAATTTTTATTAAGTTTTGGCTTTTAGAATTGAATTGTTTGAATGTTACAGATAAAACGATACATCAGTCTTTAAGTTTGTTGTATTTATGTCACGAAGACGACCCACAAAACTGATCAGAAGAAGACGCCTGTTTTCTCTTAATTGGTTTCAAGTTACTACTATTGTTGTTATTAGTCCTTGTTTGATCTTTAGAACCCGGTAAGTCTCTAGTCGAACCATTCTCGCTCTTATTCATCTCCATCGTTGAAGAACCCGCAAAGAAACCACCACCAGAGACACGTGGAATTGCCATTGCCACTGGCTGTTGCATCCCCGAGACCTGGAACTGTGGTCCGTGGTTAACCGAGGAACCACCACCACGGCTCAAATCAGGCAATCCCATTGCATAAGGCATTCCCATACCCATTGCCATTGCTGCTGCTGCTGCTGGGTAATGCCCTATACCCGGTGGGAACATAACCGGTGGCATGTAATAACCAGACGCCATTGACATGATCTGATGATGATTGTGTTTTAGATTATTAGTTTGCACGATTTTTTATCTATATTATGGAGTGACGTCTAATGAGAGTGTTACCTGTACTTGAAGTTGTAGTGACTTGAGATACTCAATTGCTTCATCTAGCATCGATGCTTTGTCCACCTGTACCGTCATATATAGTAATGTGTTCAAGTTAGAAATGCTGATTATTAAATACGAAAAATCTCTGCTTTTCAGCTTTATTATAGATAAAGTAGAAAAAACTTACCTTGTTGCAGTTTGGAATGAGTTCTTGAAGGGCACGCATCTTCTCGTTAATCCTATCACGCCGTCTCTGAAAATTTGAAGACAGTAAGCTACCAAGTAAAGCAATCTTTTGTGAGTTTGAGAATGGACAAAACCCTTTGGGGACTTCACACACTCACCCTTTCAGAGAGATTATGCACTTCAGCCGAGCGGCTCCTCTTTGAACCCAAACCTGTTCGAGATGGTGCTGCTCCCTTTCTTCCATCTCCTGATTCTTCTTCAGCATCCTGCTCAACAATATTGAAAATGCAAAATGAAGAAAACAGCAAAGAAACGAGATGGTAATGTAAATCAAATAATGTATATGAGTTTAACTCACTTCACTATGACAGTCATTGTCTTGAATATCTGAATGTTTTCTCTTTAAAGAAAGTGAAGGACTTTCGGACGGGCCATCGAGACTATTACCCGAACCAACAGAAGAACATACAACAGCCTTTTCACTCTCTTGGTCTTTTCTACATGAGTCCTCTGAAATAAGGCAAGCCTTTTGGTTATTCATAGGCGTCACAGAAGCAACAGACTCATTAAGAACCTTATTTTCAGTGTCTTTAGCTGCAAGAACTCTGGTCTGAAACACATTCGGGGGGCTTTGAGGACTCTTCTCTTTAGTTCCCTGAGGGTTATTATTAGTCTTGACCAAAGCTGCAGGGCGTAAGAAATGGGAAAAGTTGACCAAACTAGGCTTGTTACTAGGGATGAGTGGCTCTTGCGTCTGAGTCACCCGATCTGGATTGGTTTGTTGGCCAGGAGGATCTCTAGCTCTATCACTTCCATACAGAGAATGCGATTGGAAACCGTTATACTGTGATGAAGATGCAGCGGGAGCTGATTCATTGCCATTGTTTCTTCTCTGAAACAAGGGGAAAACAGTTTGATTTACAGCCATGTCGCTCTCTTGCTCGTTGACAGTAACAGGAGACACATCACGCAAGAAATCAGAGCAATATCCATCAAGGATTGGTTATGATTCAACCATGGAACAAAGTCATCTTCTTGACTCAAACCCGTCATCAGTGATGGTACTGACATAGGGATCTCGTCCACCATGGTGGCCTTTGAACCATTTCCAATATCTCTAGCTCTCGAAGAATTTGGTTGATGAACAGCTTGTGGTGGAGGAATGTTCCTCGATCTGTTTGACTGACTTTGAGTTGAAATCTGACCATTTTGCCACACCAACTCCACAACTTCATCCACAGGTCTGTTTTCCAAGACAACAAGAAGAAAAATAAATCAAAACATGAAACTGATGAACTTGAAACTAGTCTGACAAGTGAATGGGGACTCACGGAGAAGGGTTGTTGTCTTGAGCAGATTCAAGCTTAGCTTGGGTGAGCCTAAAAAGCTCAAACAAAGGCATGGTATTTGCCGTTTACAACGAGAGAATCTTGATCCTGAAAAGGGAAATCACAAAACTAACCAAATTAGGCCAAGCAATACTTGCTAGAAACAGCTATTGGTGAGTCTACAATGCCTAAATTAGAAAACTTCAATTCCCAAAATAGAAAAAATGTGATGAAAAAAAAAGAAATAGAAAAGAAATCAATGTCTCTATCAAAGTATGCAATAAACAAAACAACAGAGAGAGAGAGATGCACTTAAATTTTTAATACCAAAATGATTAGTCAAAACGCAATTGTTTAATCACACACCGAAGAAGAACGATTCAAAACAGAGTGTACAACACTCATCAGAGCTTAATCAATCAATCATCTCTTAAAACAAAACAGAACAAAAAAATCAGAACTTTCGTCTTGTGCCCTAAACCGTAACAAAAACCCAGAAACAAAAGATCAAAACTTTACTCTTCTTCTTCTTCTTTTTTTTTTGTTGGGTCAAAAGATCAAAACTTTACTCTTGTTCTTCTCAAAATCAAAACAGAAACCTATTCTAGAAATCAATCATGCGCCGCTGACCTGAGAGAAGGGGTCGTACTTAGCCGGCTAAGAGAGAGAGAGAGAGAGAGAGAGAGAGTCCTCGAAGAATTAAAGTGACATCAATCCAAATGCAGAGGAGGAATCGAGAAGAGCAGAAGACGGCGAATGGGAGTGAGTGAGTAATCTAGTAGGCGGACAGGGAGAGAATAGTGTGAGAGATGGAGACAACTCGACGCACAAGACGGTGAGAGAGAGAGAGAGAGAGAAGGAAGGGGGACCAAATCAAAATCTCGTTCGCACGCACACTGTGCACAACTGAGAAGGAAAGATTTGATATATTTATTTTGTCACACAGTCTCTGAGACGTTTCCCCTCGAACATTCAACTTTTTAGCGTCCCCCCCGAATCATTAGCCCCTCTCCTCCTCTATACACTTACTTACGAAATAAATAAGAAAAATCGGTTCGTATAACCACAAAAAAAAATACACTATACATATAAATTATGACTAACAAAATATGTAATTTTTGTATTAATATTATCGTCATTTATATTCAAACCATACATATTACTAACAGATCTTTTTTAAAAAGCTAACTATAATTTTTTTTTGTTAAAAGGAAAAGCTAAATATAATAATCATCTCACAAGATCTTTGTGATTTTGCACAAGTAGTATCTGATTACTTTTGTTTGCTGGTTGTCAACATCGAGACTAGGTCTGTATCGTTAAAAAATAGCTGTATACTACTAGTGGATTTTATGCTATTAGTAGAAATAAATAAATGTTTTATTTTGATGTACTATATGAATTACGGTATCATACATACAATCCTTAAAATTAACATTGTAACTGCTTTTACGAGATAGTATTGTTTTTAATACACGAGAGAAAATTGAAGGTAAAGGGACCCCTTTAGAGAAGAGAGAGTTGGGCATGGTTATTAAATTTCTTATTGAAACTGCATTGCTTCTCTCCCCACCGACCCTCTGTACACTTGGGCTGTCTCTGTTACATGACACAGGTCCTTTTGCATTATTACAATTAATTTCATGGTGTGTCTATGAATAGTTAAATACATAAATATGAAAAAATAAAAATAATGGTGGTGTATAGTATAGAATATGTTATCTCGTCTTATCTTTTAAAGTGTCATGGGCCTGTGATACACACTAAAAGTCGTGTTGATGTGTTATCATAAAGGAACACTGCCAAGAAAGCATCACACTCCAAGTGGGGGATTCAGCAACCCTTTGTCTCTCTTTAGTCTTTATCTATCTTAAATCATACTATAAGATTTGACTTCCTAATCATTACTATTTTTTTTATTAAGTCTTTACTACTATATATTAATCATCCTTAAGTTTGGGACTCACTCGGCAAGTTCTATTAACTGATGAAGAAAACCAATCATTTGCTATTTTAATCATTGAGATTTCGTTTAATCATATGACTTGTTATCCTGATTCAGAACTCTTATTTTAGAGCATTTCATTTAGAATCTATTTTCTTCCTTTCTTTATGTAAATTATATATTGTTAAAACCACATCTATAACATCTATTGTTTATAAACGTTAGCATCTTCTGGTTAATTTCTCGTTTAGATAAATCACGTTTTTTTAATTTAAATGTCAGCTAATCCGCCATGCAAATTAGATTCTAAGATACGTAACTCAACCCGTAGTAGACTAAACTTTCCAGAAGCTTAAACCTAAAGCATGCCGTAAATTGTACTGTTTTAATTCATATTTTCACTACACGTAGTTTTTCTCTTTGTCCATCACTGGATTAAAAAGAAAACAAAAATTGACATACGATTTAATTAGATAAGGAATTTATAATTTAGAATTTGCTATGCTTTTGAACACCGAATTTTTGAGAAACTTTCCAAGTACTGGATAATGTGAGTACCTATTTGGATTTTCATGGACCATTATATTGATTTCATCCCTGTAGTTTATCTCCATCTCTCGTTCAGAAAAGAATTATTAACAACCGAATAAATAAATAAGTAAACACCAAACAAAACATCGAAGTGCTTACTATATATGTGTAAGGCCAAAACACAAATTAAATGACAAGACCCTGTCGCCTGTCCCAGCACAAGTCTCTAGCTCAATCCGCCGTGGAATAGGCCAACAACACGTTTTTATGATCTCTTTACTCTACAGTGTATTAACAATATAAAAGATACGCAAAAATCTTTTACCTCATTTTCATGAACAAACTTAGGAAAAAGAAACCCTTATTTTTATTTTGTTTTGGGGCTGGCCCTTCCACATATGTAAAGGTCAGATACATGTTATATCCATCAAAAACGTCACTTTACGTCAAACACAAAAGCAAATTTGTTGGAGGACCTTTTAGGTGATGAACATGATCAGTAAATTATTCTCCACGATGGTGAAGTGATAGGTGACTCGAGACACGTGGTAACCTCTGAGAGCAAAAGACATATGACACGTGTGATATATGCTATTACAAAACTGGCATTATGCTATGAACACGATATAGCTAGGAGAGAATATATAATTTATGCATTTTGCCTTTAGTGCGAAGTGCATTTTTCTTGTTTTGGTTGATCTGGTGCAAAATACTGACCAGAAACAATATTTGAACAAGAATCAGTATGTGTAAAATGTATGTACGTATGTTATGCAATATGCAATGAACTTCTACACGTTGACACGCTTTGCCGTGTCCCTAGCTATCCTCATAACCAAACACGTCCCCACCTTTTGGATAAAGTCCAAAAACACTAATCAATCTCTCAACTATAAAATCAAACACAGTTAGATTATTGTGATTTAAAATTGAATCGGAAATAAAACCAAAATCGACATATTTATATCTCTACTTGAGATATGGATTTAAATTTAATATATAGTTGATTACCAAATTAACTAACGGGACTAAACAAATCGAAATAATAAGCCCAATATATACAATCATTCGGCCCAACTAATTGAGGCCCATTACGACATCGTTTTTAACGAAACGTCCACGTGGATCCGTTTCTTCCTCGCGATTGAAAAAGGAGTAAACCCTAATTTCCCAAAATCGCACCCAGAGACCACACAGTCAGAGAGAGACAAGTATGAATCTTCCATCATCAACACCAACCACGGCGACGGCGACGTCAACCTCGCCGTCCTCTGATGCATCAGAAACCAATTTAACAGAAAGATGCGACGATTGCGGAAGCCGAGACTCCTGGGTGATACACACAGTACGTCTCCGTGGCACTCTCCGCTACTTCTGCACACATTGCCTCCTCCGCAACCATCCGTCGTCGTTTTGCCCCATCTGCTTCGCCTTCTACGATTCATCTCCGCCGCACACTTCCCGCCGCGTCGCTTGCTCCAATTCAAAGTGCCACTCTTTAACTCACATCCACTGCGCCGGCGAAGCCAAACCAGCTTCTTCTTACCTCTGTCCTCCTTGCCGTAACCCTAATTCATTCTCCTTCTTCCGCCTTATCGTCGACGAAAACGGCTCTCGCTCAATCGACAAATCTCTCTCGGAAGCCTTCTTATGCGCCGCCAAGATCGCTGCTTCTTCGATGAACAAGGCTGTTATCGCAGCCAAGTGTGATGCTGACCGGAGAGGAAAAGAAGCTGCTTTGGCTAGGAAGAGAGCACGAGAGGCTCTTGAGCATGTTGTGACGCTTGATGCCAAGGAGAAGGCAAGATCGGTTGTTCCAAAGCTTAAAGAAGCTTCCATTGATCAGAAACCAAAACAGAGTCCTGTATCTAATAATGGTACTACTGTGAAAGAAACAGAGAGCTCTGCTACTACTACTACTACACCAAGAACAACAATGGAGGAGGAGGAGGCACAGAGAAACAGAATCCTTCAACGCAATTAGCTATAGTTAAACAAGAAGATGATGCTTCTAGATGAAATCGATGTTGTACCACAATTACAAGCAAAGCTGATTCCTGATTCGGTCTCAAAATGTAGATTGTTGTAAGTTTATCTCACTATTTTGGTTTGCTCAATGTTATATTTTCGATCGTTTTACTTACAAAAATGTGTAGGAATCTTTGGAACATTTATGAAATTGTTGTGATCTGATTCACTGATTCTTGATAGAGATTGAAAATGTCATTTTCCTTCCTTTTTTTAATTCTTTATTTGTGAAATGCATAGTTAAAAAAAATACAATTACGAAGGGAGTTTAAGATATGAGTCTGATTACACAAGACATTTCTCTTTGAGACTAAGAACAGTGTCTCTAAGGGTGACCTCTGTAGGAGTGAACTCGATTCCCAAACTCTTCACTTTCTCAACACTTAGCTTGTAAATCACTGGAATTATCTCACTTGCTTCTTTCCTTTAATCAAAATCAAAATTAGTTAGTGTTTCAGAATCTATCTGATTGTAAAGCAAAGATGAAAGGATAATGAACTTACTTGTCAACGAGATTCAAGTCGGGATAGAATTCGTGCAAAACCTTCTCAATGACATTAATGGTCACAATCGGACCGTCAATGATATATCTACCATTGGCTGAAGGAGTCTCGTACGCTTTGATATGAGCGAGTGCAACATCTCTCACGTCCACCAACCTACTGTTCTTATTAACGGAATCGTTCTTATCTTTGATAAGACCCGCGATCAAACTAACTGAGTAATTAAGCGTTGGCTGCAAAAGTGGTCCGAGCACAAGTCCTGGATTTATTACGACCAAGTCAATCCCTTTTTCTTTTGCGAATCGCCATGCTTCATCCTCGGCCAAAGTCTTTGAGACTGCATACCAAAGCTGGGAGACAGAAAAATTAAAAGTTAAAAGTAAGAAAGGATGAGAGTTTTTAATGAACTCGATCAATATATGCTGTGTCGAGAACCTTTTTATCAGCGCAAATACTTGGATCCGAGAAGCAACTCTCGTCTATTGAGTCGTTTGGTCCCAAGTGAGGCACAGGAAACAGAACTGAGGCCATGGACGATGTTAGGATAACCCTCTTAACAGATGCCACTTTAGTGCAAGTTCCAAGGACGTTAAGTGTACCCTTTACGGCCGGGTCAATCAGCTCAGCCTTCAAAAACCCTCGGAAACTCAAGCTCGTAAGTTAATGTATGAATCTTTATATATTACAAAGTGGCATTGTCTTTTTCCAAACAAGGTGATAGATATATATAATCGTGAACAAACCTGATGATCAGTTACAGTTAATGAAACTGGAGAAGCAGTGTGGAAGACAGCGTCACATCCTTCAATTGCTTCCTCGAAAGAACCTTCGGCCAAAAGATCTGCTTTGAACAGTTTGAGTCTTTCTTTTGCACCGTCTAGTGCAAGAAGATGTTCTGTTTTCTTTGCATCCCCTAGACAACAAAACACACACATTATTTGTCAAATTGGAAAACCCAATATTTTGGACAAGATCTAATCTCGAATGGATCCCATATATTATTATGCCTAGTCTTACAAATCTCAAGAGTATTCTCTTTCTTTTTTTCACGATTTAATTTCTCTATATAACCAAAAAAAACAAAAAAAAAACGATGTATACAACAATGAAATAAAGGAGAGAAGAAGGAACAAACGTGGGTCTCGAACGGTGGCCTTAACGGTGTAGCCACGGTGGAGCAAAAGCTTAACAATCCAAGACGCTACGTAACCGGAAGCTCCCGTGACGCAAACCATTTTTCCTCCGTTGGCCATTCTCTCTCAAATTTGGTTTCAGTTATGAATTTTGAGCAACAACGACTCTCACATTATATAATAATAATATACAGTACAACTTATACGCACCTGCCTTTTTTTTAGTCCACGTGATTAAAAACTAGGATAAGACAATTAAAGAAAAAAGTCACGTATTTATATTTGTTCAAATTAGATATCTTAAGTTGATTGTCTAATTACACTAAAAATAAAAGTTACTCCACTTTCCTACCAAAAAAAAAGAAGATTAATTACTCCATTTGGCATCTCATACTTTGACAAGTGTGACTTTTTGGCAATCTTTATATAGTTACATATATATATATAATTAATTTTGAGATTCTTTTACTTTTAGTTAAAATATAAAACTATATATATATATAAAATTAATTTTGAGATTCTTTTACTTTTTAGTTAAAATATAAAACTATATATATATAATTAATTTTGAGATTCTTTTACTTTTTAGTTAAAATCTAAAAATCAATCCAATAAATTAGGAATTTATTACTATTTAATAATGAAATATAATGTTTAAGTAAATAAAAGTAAGACTCAAAATTACACAACTGTACTTTTCAAACAAATATAAGAAGAGTATACGCATATATATAAATATATATTTTTCTCACTTTCACTATGTTAAAAATGATAAAATCGATATTAATTTCTTTACAACAAGTAATGGGATATAAAATGAAAAATTTTAGTTATTTTAAAACAGTTAAGTTTATTCTATTATATGAGCATTGACAGTAAAATAACTAATTCTAATGTCAAGAGTCAAGACACTTTAAAAAAAAAAAAAAAAAATCAAGTGAAGGGTAAAAATGCTGAAGAATTTTTGGAAAAGCCATAAAAGAAAACACGTGGATCTCACTATTGCATGGTTTGGGTTGCTTCTTTTTTTTTTTTTTGATCCGACATGCCAACATGAGATCTTTTCACTAATTACACGACAAATAGTTATGATGGTCCATACTTTGTTGTCAAAAGAAAAATAATAATAATAGTTATGATGGTCCACACGCCATTGAAGAAATAAATTAAAAGTATGAAAAGAAGAAGAAAATGAAGCCCGAGTAAAAAAAAAAATATACGTATATGTAAAATTTTAGAAGTTTATTAAATAGTAAGCGAGAACGTGAAAAGCAGAATTTTTGATGAGATTTGTAGTTTAAAAAAAAAAAAAATCAAAGCAGTTTCTGCTCTGTGGAAAAAATCAGTGAATATAATTAAAAATTAATTGGTAATCAAAAACTTAAATTAACAGTTTCGATTCAGATTTTTAGTCTTTTGTTCGTTCCCGGAGATATTAGATTTTAAACGGATTAGTGCGATGGATCGTACTATATATATATGAAACGTTTAGAAAATCACACAAGACATTTCTCCTTGAGACTTAGAACAGTGTCTCTAAGGCTTATTTCTGTAGGAGTCAGCTCAATTATTCCTAAATTTTTCACTTTCTCCAAACACGCTTTGTAAGTCACACAATTCAACTCCTTACTGTCTTCATTCCTAATAATAAATCAAAACAAAATAGTTAGGTTTCTTTTTTTTTTTTGGTTAGGTTTGTAGAATCAAAAAACAGTATGATACAAGACTTGTAAATAAAATGATCAAAGAAAAGAAAACTCTCTCACCTATCAGCAATGCACAAATCAGGAGAGAATTCGCGCAAAACGTTTTGAATGTCGTTCATCGCCACAACCGGACCATCAATGATATATCTGCCATTGGCTGAAGGAGTTTCGAGTGCCTTGACATGAGCTAGAGCAACATCTCTCACGTCCACGAACCTATGATGCCTAGTATTTAAAGGGTTTTACCTTTCATAAGTTCCGCAATCACAGCTACCGAGAAGTTAAGAGATGGATGCAAGACTGGTCCAATCACAAGTCCTGGATTTAGAACGATCAAGTCGATCTCATTGGCCTTAGCAAATCGCCATGCTGCATCTTCGGCCAAAGCCTTCGAAAGTACATACCATTGCTGGAAAGGACAAAAATAGAAAGGGTGAGAAATAGTGAGAGTTCTCGTAATGAACTCATTAATGTACGTCAAACACACAATTCAAAGACCTTTTTCTCCTCAGCAAAACTTGGATCGGTGAAGAAGGTTTCGTCTACTACGTCGTTTGGTCCCAACTTGGTCTCAGGAGCAAGAACTGCAGCCATGGATGATGTTAAGATGACCCTCTTGACAGAAGACACTTTAGTGCAAGTTCTTAGGACGTTAATTGTACCCTTGACCGCTGGATCAATCAGCTCAATCTGCAAAATCCAGAGTAAACTATTAAGTTTAAATTATTTTAGGATTTCTCTAACTTACTAAGCAAGCAAATCAAGAAAGTAAAATTACTGAGAGAATTGTGTTGTTCTGAACAAAATTGATATCAGTGACGAACCTGAGGATCAGAGTTGACAGTGAGTGTAACCGGTGAAGCAGTGTGGAAGACACTATCGCATCCATCGATTGCGTGCTGGAATGAACCTTCTTCTAAAAGATCTGCTTTGAATAATTTGAGTCTTTCTTTTGCGCCGTCAAGTGCAAGAAGGTGTTCTGTTTTCTTTCTGTCGTCTGGAGAAAAACACATATGTGTCAAAATTGATAAGATAGATGATTCTTTAGTTATTACTACTTCAGTCATAAACTTTAACCAAAGATTCAGCCCACCTACATATCTACATCAGTATATTTCAATTCTCGTTTGTTAGTACATATACTACTTCCTTTTAGAGAATATATATAGAGACCGAATAAAACCAAAAAATTACTTCGTTTTTTTACGGTTGACTTCGATCGATCTAGTGTTTAGTTTGATTTGGTTCTGTTTTACTTGTTTCAGCCAACTCTGAATCGTACCTGCAAAATACTATCTCTTGGATTTTGCTTAAGCTCATATTAATTGGCACATACATATCTCTAGAAAACAACTATATATTATCACTAAGTATAGATGGCACAAGGAAGGACGAAAGAGAGAAGAAGAGAACAAACTTGGGTCTCGAACGGTGGCCTTGACGGTGTAGCCACGGAGTAGCAAAAGCTTGACAATCCAAGACGCTATGTAACCGGAAGCTCCGGTGACGCAGACCACCTTTACTCCGCCGTCCATCTCTCGTCACTTTAATTATCTGATTAGTAGAAGAATTAGTGTGGTTGGTAGGCTTCGCTGTTAAAATGATAGTACTAAACAAATCCAGATATTTATATAGTTGCATCTGCATACACGCTTTATCTCTATTTTTTTTTTTAATTTGGAGAAACGCATCATCTCTATTAAGACCACGTGTGATTCTGCCTTGCAGCATTTGTGGTTTTATTTCTTTCCCTATGAAAACAAAATTCAAATCACACATGAGAACTATATATCCGTCGACTTTCAGGAAAAAAGAAAAAAAAAACAATAGCTAGAGCAAAAGTTTGGAACAAAATCATGCTCTGGTCTTTAATAGAAATAATTAAAAAATTACACTTAAATCAATTAGAAAATAAATAAATAACAACAGTTACTAAAAAAACATGCTTGTTAAAATGAAAACTCACGTCGAACTTAAAACACATCAATTTAGATGATCCACTGTAAATTTTCGTTTTTAATACTCCAGTTTTTTTGGAAAAAAAAAGAATTGGATAACCATTGGTTTGAGCGTTGTATTTATGAGCTTCTAAAGACAAGGGTGGATTACGTGGTTAGAGTTTTTTCGATCACAAAATGGATAACCATTGGATTAGGCAAGATTGGATTCTTGAGGACTATCATTGGATTAGGCTAGATTGAACTATTGAAAAGGTGGTCATATAATCATATTGGACCACTCACTCGTATCCCTTGTACCAGATGATTTGGCGACATCACCAAGCTTTCGGAAAGCACAAGTAAGACTGTCTATATCAAATTCTTGGGACATATGTAAGATTGGATTGGATCCCAAACACATCTAGAATGAGTTCAAGGAACCATGAAACAAAGCAAAATACTTGCGCTTTTTAAGTCCCCACAACTTAAATCACTCTAAGTTCGTAATACCAAAAAAAATGAACAAAACACAGTAATTATAAATATATGAACAAATCATAAAAGACATTTCTCTTTGAGGCTAACAATAGTGTCTCTAAGGCTTGATTTCATAGGAGTGAACTCAACTCCCAAATTCTTCACTTTCTCTACACACACTTTGTAACTCATTTCAGTCATCTGATCACTTTCTCCATTCCTAATTCAAATCAAAAGAAGTTTTTGGAAACAATTTTGATAAAATTTATGGACTTTATGATAAGTAAAAAATGGAGGGAAAGAGAACTCACGTATCAGCAATCGACAGATCTGGAAATAACTCACGCAAAACCACTTTAATGTCGTTTACACTCAGATTTGGACCATCGATGACATATCTGCCATTGGCTGAAGGAGTCTCCAACGCTTTGATATGAGCTAAGGCAACATCTCTCACGTCCACGAACCTGTAGTATTTATTATTGAAAGGGTTGTTACCATTTATGAAATGCACGATTAGCTCCACCGAAAAATTAAGAGTTGGTTGCAAGAGTGGTCCGATTATAAATCCTGGATTCAGCACGACCATATCGATTCCGTTGTCTTTGGTAAATTGCCACGCTGCTTTCTCTGCCAAAGTCTTGGCGAGTGAATACCAATTCTGAAGAGTAAAAAAAGTGTAAGAAAGAATTCGAACCCCACAAAAAAATTGATATGTACTTCACAACAAAATCTTAAGGACCTCTGTCTCCTTGCATAGACTTGGATCAGAGAAGAAAGTCTCGTCCACCACGTCGTTTGGCTCAATAGGAGGTTGAGGACGAAGAACCGCAGCCATGGAAGATGTTAGAATGACCCTTTTGACAGATGAAGTTTTTTTGCATGTATTAAGGACGTTCATAGTACCCTTCAAGGCTGGATCAATCAGCTCAGTCTGATTTTAAAAACAAAATAAATAAATATAGTAAGTTTGTACTAGGCGGCCTTTATAGCAATATAATTGACTTGGCTAAATCATGAATTATATTGCAATTCCCACAAATTTTTTTTTGATAATAGTTGACAAACCTGAGGATCTGTGACGGTGAATAGAACCGGAGAAGCGGTGTGGAAGACAGCATCACAACCTTGGATAGCTTGTTCGAAAGAACCTTCTTCCAAAAGATCTGCTTTGAACAATTTGAGTCTCTCTTTTGCACCGTCTAATGCAAGAAGATGCTCTGTTTTTTTCGTGTCCGCTAAAGAGAAATATAACATATATACGTCAAAAGGCACTTCAAAGTAACATATTTACGTATTATTTGTAGTTTTTGTACTCTCAATCTTACGAACCGGAGTGATAATCGACTGATTTTTCCATATTTGGTAATTTACTTAAAAAGGTGGAAGAAGAAATATTATATTTTGGGGAAATAACTACAAAAAAAAAGTCATCATTTTTAGTTCATGTCATCATTTGAAAGTCAAAACACAACAGCTAAACAACAATTAGACTAGCTAATCAAAGAAAATTCAATTTGGTTGATTAAAAAAAAAAGGAAACTTTTTTTTTGGATTTTATGGTTTAATTTGATATATATATTTGGTCTTTTAGGTTAATAAGATACAGAGTGTGGACAAAGAAGAGAAAAGTAAATCTGGGAACGTTTAAGTCCGTCAAATGTATCAGTTACATTCCAATTTGGTTGTGATGGGCTAATCTGAATCCTGCTTACAAAGTACACTAACACTGCACTCCTAATTATGGGAATTGTTTTAAGGACGGAAATTTAATTTTGGTCAAAGATAAAACAAAGGAAGAGAGAGAGAGTTGCGAACAAACTTGGGTCTCGAACGGTGGCCTTGACGGTGTAGCCACGGAGTAACAAAAGCTTCACAATCCAAGACGCTATGTATCCGGAAGCTCCGGTGACGCAAACCATTTTTCCTCCGTCGGCCATCTCTCTCTCTCTTCCTGTTTTTTTATTTGATAATAATTTGTTTTAGATGTAGACTCTTTCTAGTTTGTATTCTGAGTTACTTCTGACACAACTCTATCTACTAACCGACGGATGTGAGTGTTCATTACAGTAAGGGTTTATATAGAATACTTATGTGGGAATAAAAGTGATGAGTGAGTCACGAAAATACGTACACGTATCTCTTTTGTTTTTTCTTTTCTTTTTTTAAACATCAAAAAGTTACCTAAAAGAGACAATTTCAACGGTAACTTTACCCACGTAATCTTTAATTTCGGTTTTCTTAAGATACATGAACTTTTTACTAAAAAGTTTTCCTTAATATATTTGACTAATCGTTTTTCATACTTCAACTTTCCGTTCCCCGTAATCTTTAATTGGTCGGGAAATTTTAATTACATGAATTGTTTATATTCCCTAATAAATGACATTATACTTCAAGTTTTCCTTAATATATTTGACTAATTCAACTTTAATGCAGGTTTAAACTTTCAATTTTTCTTAAACAATATATAGATTTATCTATATTTTTTAAAATTGATATATAGCGGGCAAAACATATTATACAGAAAAATACAGAAATCCCATCTTAATTTATAGAGTTGTATAAGAACTTTCCTTTCTTCTTTTATTGACAGGTTTAAAGTGACTGTTTTTAGATATTTCTCCAACCATTTGTATGCCATTTATTCATATTTTATTTGAAAATTTAATATTTTATTACATTTCGAAAGCCTAGACTATACATATCTAGAAGGATTATGATTAGAACTAGCTAGAAATCCCAAGAAAATAAAGCTGTATGTGATGAGGATCATATAAGAAGACTTTTCTTTAAGGTTAACAATTGTGTCTCTGAGGGTTGCTTGTATAGGAGTGAACTCTTCACTTTCTCCACACACACTTTGTATGCCATTCATTCATCTCACTCTTTTCATTCCTACAATCAAGTCAATCCCATTTTCTTTGGAAAAACCTCCATGCTGCATCCTCAGCCAAAGTCTTCGAACATGCATACCATTGCTAGAGAATAAAAAGAGAAAATAAGTAAGAAATAATGTGAATACTCATGAACTTATATTACTTTTTCCTTCACATGATATTTCAAAGACCTACATCTCCACGCAAAAATTTGGATCGGATAAGAAGGTTTCGTCCACCACGTCGTTTGGTCCGAAGGGAGGATTACAACCAAGAACAGCGGCGGTTGAAGATGTTACAATGACCCTCTTGACCGAGGAAGCTTTTGCGCACGTTTTCAAAACGTTCATAGTACATTTAACGGCTGAATTCAATCAGGTCAGCCTCGAATACATCCAACAGACAAAAATAATAAACAGAACAATTACTCTGTTATCAAAAAAAACATCTAATCGAAATTACTAGTGCTGCAATGTGCAATCCATTACTATATATTTACTTTATCAAACTGGTAATTAACATATTTACTCCATAAAACCAAACTTTATATAATAAAATAACACATTATAACTTTTGTGTCTAAATTATTTAACTTCTGTATTTTCAAACCCATAATAAGGCCAAAACCACAAATAGGCGGCCCATATGATAAACACTGTACCACATGGCTTTTTCTATAATTTGAACCAATAGATTTTGCCGCGCATCAGTCAAACGTAGCAAGTTAGCTAACAGCGATTGATGCGTAAGTTAGCAAAAATCTCGTTACTTAAAACGACACAACTTCCAAAGCACCAGGCTCGGTTACGCCGAAGCTAAAACATTTTAGACACTTGCCTTAAATGATCTCTCATCCGAACCAAACGGGTTCGGAACCTATCCTCCTCCACACTGTCACTTTCCTCCTGTGGAAGAGAAATCTGCAAAATTTGATTCCAACTTCTTCCTACCAAACCCCTAAAAAAACCTAATTTTCCCAGCCGTTCGATGGAGACTGTTGGGTCGCAAGAAAGTTTGGATTTATAGGGTTTGAAAGATTCAAAATATCTGTAAGAGTTTCAAATTTTTTTATAAAGGTCACGTTTTTTTGGCTGTATACTGTAAAGTATTCGTCTTTATCAAAGCTTGTTTATTTATTGATGTGAAAGGGACGATACAAGTTTCTTTGTCTCTCTTGCGTACCTCGATAGAGTTGTTAATGGTTGTTATTTATAAGGAATTGATTGTTACGACAAAGATTAGGGGGGATTTAAATTCTTGTGGACAGATTTGGTTTCACATTCTTAATTATTTTGAGATTGGAACATTTATGTGTGTCATTCGTTTATGTAGGTCACGTGAAGAACATGAATAGCTTCCTTTAACGTTTTCGAAATTTGGGGCTTTCTGTAGAATTTATTTGTCTGGATTGAAGAACAGAACAGTGGTCTTCAATTTTTAGAAAATGCCAACTTCGGTAAGTGTAAGAGAGGATGATCCTCTGTTGAAGGATTTGAGTGAGAAGAAGCAGAGTTTTAGGAGAAATGTGGTGTCTTTGGCCACTGAGTTGAAAGAAGCGAGGACTCGTCTTGCGGAACAGGAGCGTTCCTGTTCAAAAGAAGCCATGTCTAGGCAGGTAAGTAAGCTATCACTTACTTTTGTGATTTTAGTTTTTGGTTTTGATGTTGAGACTTTTGGTGAGCTGTTGTTTTATATGAGAAGGAAGCAGAAACAAGAGTTCAGAGAATGGAAGATGAAATGCTTAAACTTGGTAAGGAACTAAACAAGAAAGTTGAGCAGATTCGTGCATCAGATGTTGCTACTGAGAAGGTTAGGATTGTTTTCTTAACATTTCTTGATTGTCCAGTTTATCTTGTGTTCTTGGTTCTGCTTAAACACATAGATCTGTTTTAAGGCCTTCTTATGTCTGTCTCTTCAAAATTTGTTGGTCCATTATGTCTTTTGAACCTGACTAGGGTCTTAGTCTGCCAAAGTTCAGTAGATCTATACCGTTGTAGCTTACCAACTTTCCTGTTTTCCTTTTGTGCAGTATGTTAAGGAATTGGGTAATATCAAGTCACAGCTTGCAGCAACACATGCAACTGCCGAGGCAAGTGCTTTGTCAGCTGAATCAGCTCAGTCTCAGTGTAGACTGCTTTCAAAACAATTGCATGAGAGGACTGGTTCCTTGAAAGACCATGAGGACCAAGTAACTAGACTTGGTGAGCAGCTAGATAATCTACAAAAGGAGCTACAAGCTAGAGAAATTTCACAGAAGCAGCTAAGAGATGAGCTTTTAAAAGTTGAAGGTGACATTATGCGGGCTGTATCAGTGGTCAAGGCAAAGGAGAACTTTGAGGTGCAGAAATCGCTAGATGAAGAATCTCCAAAGAATTTTGAAAGAATCAACAAACTTTTGACGGCTAAAGATGATGAAATTGCAAGACTCAGAGATGAACTGAAGATAATATCGGCTCACTGGAGGTTTAAGACCAAGGAATTAGAAGATCAGGTAACAACTAATGCTTTAGGTTCTCTTATTTCTATGAGTTCGTTTTGATTTTATGTAGTAAAAAGCCTATGTTCTTCTGGAGCAGGTGGAGAATCAAAGGAGAATTGATCAGGAGCTTAAGAAGAAGGTGCTGAAGTTAGAATTTTGCCTCCGGGAAACACGCATCCAAACTCGAAAACTTCAAAAGGTAAACTCACTTGCTTTTCCTTGGGATAAGTAGTTTGTTGAATACAGTACTAATTGAGCTGTGTTTCTGGGGGGTAGATGGGAGAGCGAAACGATGTGGCAATAAAAGAACTCAAGGAGCAATTGGCTGCAAAAAAAAAGCATGAAGCTGATCTCTCTAGCAACCAGAACTTGTGGGACAAATCAGGTTTCAAGATTGTTGTCTCCATGTCGATGCTGATATTAGTTGCCTTTTCTAGGCGTTGAATTAGCGATGAAATAACTTCAAATCGTACTAAAGTAGCTAGACAGTATTCTACAGTGTATGAAGGATTAAGATTACACCTCTTTGTTACAACGTCTGAGTTTCCGCTTTGGTCCTACTGAGATATATTTGAAAAGAAACATCTGGGGTTTTCTGTACAAAACCGAAACCTTAGTAAGCCTCTTGCACCAAAGAAATTAATAATGTTTTACATTCCTAGACTCTTCTTATGAAGATACTCTAAAAGACCTCGTACTTGTGTCACAAAACTATTACGACTCCTACATATTCTACTTCTAATGAAATAGCACTGCATGTAGTATAATCAATGTTGCCACTATAGCATGACCAAAGTGAATCTTCAAGTTCAAGCGTGTAGAGTCTGATGATGTTGGATTGTTCCCATTTGGTGAACCATCAAAACCGTAACCCCCTGAACCTCCAGAGGGTGGGTAGTTTAGCGTATTTGATGTAGGATTCGCTGGGTTAAAGATTTGTGGTGGAGTTCCAACCCTTCAGTAGAAATATAGAGATGTACACTTTCAGTCAGAAAAATCTGAGGAGGCTTTAAGACTACTCAACAAGAATTTGAAAGAGTGCTCTTTTACCCGATTATTCCGCCTCCTGATGGTATTATAGGTGTTGATGTGACAGGAGGCTGGTTCACTGTTTGTGTTGATGGAGTTGGCGTTGTTGTTCCTGCTGTCGTTGGTGTTGAAGTCGATGAACCTGTCTGGTAAATGCAAGAACCAGTGCCTGTTACAGAACAACAATCCAAAACAAAGTCAATGAAAGTACTGAAAACAAGAAAGTAATAGAGAAACAGATTATCCTCTGTTTTTTTTGTTTTGTCTAACTCACTTGGGTTGGCGCTAACTAGTGAAGCTGCACCGCCAAAATCGCAGCTTTGTGGAGAAGGGTTCTTCTGGTAATAGCTGTTGAAGGCAAATGAGGCATGGCTTTGAAGACTGATAGGTGAATAACAGTTACCTCCTTGCTGTATCTGAGAGCAATCCGCGATCCCGCAGGCGTAGTCAAGTGCCTGTTGGAGTGAGGTTTGAGAGGCTCCAGGCTTTGCCACGCACCAGCTTTGACCTGAAGCCGATGGAGAGTTTGAAACAACAGGCGGTGCAAATACAGGAACTGGAACCGTCCCTGAGGGTTGTGTTGGAGGATACTGAGTTGCAGGGTTGGTCACAGGTGGTGTGAGTGTAGGAGGAGGAATGGTTGTGACTGGAGGAGTAATAGGAACTGTTGTGGTTGGATTTGTCGGCGTTATGGTCTCCGGAGGAAATGTAGTCGGCGGTGTAGTTGTGGGGTTTGTAGGAAAGACAGTTGTGGGGTTTGTAGGAAAGACCGTTGGTGGGGTTAAGACATCATGATTTGTAGTTCTTGAGTAACAGAGTGAAAGAAGTGAAAGAAACAAGAAAGAGAAGAAGACATAACTCTGTTTCGCCATCAGAGCTTGAGATTGGCTTTGTTTTTTTTTTCTACTTCTTTCTTGTGTTGTTTATAAGTACATAGTGGTGTGAAGAAGATGGAATTATAAAAAAGCTTTGAGAATCTCTTGAAAAAATTAGGGGAGAAAAAAGAAGAAGCTGACTGTACTTTACATGCAAGTGACTAAGTAAGAAAAAAGATGTTTGCTTTGCTATGAAGTCTTTTTGAAATTTGGCCTGTGACTAATCTCATCTTTTTTTCTTTTCTTTATATATATTTGTGTGCAAAGATATAGTCTTTTGCCTTATGTTAGCCAGAAGAAAAAGAAAGATAAAAACCCATTTTTGTCAGATCCGTTTCAGACATAAGCATATGCATAAAGTTCTCCAAAGTGTTTTCAAGAAAGAAGCTGCAATTTGGTATTTTTATTTCTCTTATCCAAAAAGGAGAAAAGGAAAAGACTGGTGTGCTGCAGATTAAGATCATGAACTTAATTTATGAAAACAATCACAATGGATTGATCTTTTGCTTAGCTCAGCAAAACCCACAAAGATTTAAAGAAACCTCACAAAGCGGAAAGGTTTTGAAAAACAAAAAAGCAGAGAACATAAAGCTTTTGTTAGCTGCTTAATTGGATTAGTTTAGTGGCCTAATTTTAAAGCAAATTTCTCATTTATCATCTACGCGGTTTGAATATTGTTTTTCCCTCACTACAAGAATAAAAATGTAACAACTTTTGTTCTTGAGATAAGAAGATCTATTCATATGCAAGTAGGGACAACCCATGTGGAATTGGTAGATCTTGATACTTTCTTCTAAAAAGAATTCATGGTTTGAAAAGTATATGCATGCATAGGCAAAAGCTACCATTAAACTATTGTTACATACAAAAATACTTAACATATCAGTTCTTGCATACATTTGAAGAGATCGAGATCGGTATATAGATCATATCATGAAGCAAGAGCTAATACTGTTGATTTAAGTGGCTAGGCAAACAATATACACATGAAAGAGAGAGGGAGCTTCTGGATAATCACTTATGGGGTTTTATTATATTCTTCATGATGTTTGGTCCATCAACATATCTGAGAAAAAAGGGTCTGAAACAGCCTCTTTAGCTGATTTATACTTCTCCATACGCTTTTTCAGTGACCGTAGTTCTCTTTCGTTCTTTGAAGACCGTTCCTAAAACCGTCACACAACGAAAGTAGTATCAACAGGCTTTTCTAAGTTGTGGTAACTAATAATCAGATATGTATCCTGCAAACTTACAAATGACTTCTTGGTAAGTACGATATCCACGAGATAAATTAGCCACAGAACATTTGTTCGAGCGAAACTGTTGTTAGATAGAAGAAGAAACAGAACATGGTGATTATGAAAATTAGCAAATCATTTAGGCGCAGAGATCTCCAAATTTAAGGTTTATAAACTAATAGGAACCTACCTTCCTTCCCAGTAATCTTCAGTGACTGCCTTCATTTTTCTGTAAGTTTCTGCCTGCATGATGACATTATGAAAGCTTAAATATATATTTGATCTTCATAGCTCCTGGAATAACTGAGGCTTAATTAAGTTTCCTTACTTGTTTATCTCCTTTTGGTCCTTTGAAAAGGTATGGATCAGAAGTAAGGTCCAGAAAGAGTATCTTTTCACCTGTGCACATTAGTACCATGAATTGGTAGTTAAGTATTAGATCAGACATCATGGATTACATTATATCGCAGTATTGTGAACCATCACCTGTATTGATTCTTGAAAGAGTAAAGTCAATTATGGATATCTGTACTCCAAAAGTTTTGATAGAAATTTGTTTCCCCTCGAGAATAAAAGGCAGCGTACACGAGTTATTCCGACTAAGAAGAATGTTTCCCCTGAAATGAGAAAAGAAAACAAGAAGTTCAAGCGAGAGAACACTAGTAAGTAGTAAACTACCAAATCAAACACTAAAACTTACCAATGCAGGTCTCTGTGCTCGAACTCAAAAGCAGCTTCAGCAACAGCCAGGCCAGCCGTGACCTTATATGTGAAACAGATGCAATTAACTGAAAAATTATCATTTGGGCAGTTCTGTTACAGCAAATAGAGGCTATAACTTACCTGAACCAATAAGCTCCGTGCTTCATCAAAGTTCAAAAGAACAAAGCTTTCAAGGTCTTTGCCACCATGCTCCAGAACAAACATGACATAACACTGGAAGCAAACACCAGACAAAAATGAATATTGCTTCTACAGATTAATTGAAATCTTATGGAGTGAAAAGAATCTTACTTGTTTTTCCGGGAAATCTGGGTGATCATTCTCAGAGCCATGTAAATCATCCCATTCTTCCCATGCTTTTATCAGTATAGGGTCATAGGGACCTTGACATACTTTTATACTGCAACAACATTATGAGAAAAGGTTTGTGAAAGATGATGCACATAAGTTTGGTAAAAGTTTAATAACACAGAACCGACAGATATCTCCAGCTTATTCTTGTTCCTGAGAAGACTTACTCTCGAGTTTTTATGAACGCCGGGCACGAATTCTGAGATTCAGTCTCAAATTCTCTTAGTTGATTAAGAGTCCATGAGAGTATCACTTCCTCATGTAGTTCGTCAGCTCTCTGCAACAAATGAATATATACTGAGATATTATTTATCATATTCCATTGATATGCTGTAAGTATTTGCATTACATTAATCATAATTCATCCAAAAAACATATATGGTGTGAGAATATGCATGCCTTTCCTTAAGCATCGATACTTTTTTTTTAGAGATGATAAGCTTATCTAAATCATAAACACTGTTCTTCTCTAAATAAACTTTAACCTAAACTTGCGCTTGCTGGCCCTCTCCAATATTTTCTTTCATGTTAAAAGGATCATTTTACGGTTTCACCAACTAGAAGTTGTAGTCTAGAACCATCATGGAGAAACATAGAACCGAGTTAAGAAAAGTACCTTCTGTACTTCCCCATTGACCCTGAAGTCTCCATCAATTGGAACTATTTTACAGACACTAGAACCAGTACGAAAAGCCTCCCCATATGTACCTTCACCAATCTTGACAATGCTTTCTGGTTCACTGCAATAATTGAATCAAGTTAAACTTAATGAAATAAGAACACTACATCACATTTCTAGCCAGGGCCTACCGAAGTGTCAACAATATGCACTAACATTCCTAAGATAACACACCAAAAGCACTAGACAAAAACCCAAGACTAGAACATAAAGTTCATCTCTAGGTCCATACCAGAATTTAGAGAGTGCTTCCATGAAGTTTGATGGTTGCATCTGTCCACATGCGGACAATAGATCAAGAAATGACTTATCAAAATCTAGATGAGTGGAGATCGGATCAGATGTCAAAGACAGTTGCTTCAGCTCATCTTCAAGGTCAATTGCTTCCATCTTGATTTTTCTAACAGGCACATCTTCAGCAGCTTCACAGCTTGGAATGAGCCGGAAAACTGAAGTGTTGCTAGCAGAAGACTTTTCTGGGGTTTTTAGTGCACATGAATCAGAGGATTCATTATCACATAATGATTCCTCCTGGCGAGTGGCTGAGTTTTCAAATATCTTAGAGAGTGTGCTCGAAGGACCACAAGCATGGTTAAACTTCTTTGAGATCAGCCATTTTTCTAATCTTGTGGATAAATGTGGTATCTCAGGAACAACTTGTTCACCATTGGTCCATGTACTAGATTTATTGGGAGAAGGACTCTCTTCCAGAAGCTCAAAAGCATCAATATCACGAAAGTATTCCTTCTCTTTCTGAAAGTCTGGAGCTTTTTCAACTTTTCCCTAGAGAGTTTGAAAAAATTAGAGTCTTTATATCAAAACCGCATAAGTAATCACTGAACAAGATAGACTACAACCACGACTTACCTTTGGAATAGCGGGTTTTTTCTCCTGGCTGGCTTCTTCTGAGGCTGATTGTTCGCATAAGCGCGCACCGCAATACTCTCTCTCCCTCTGTCACAAACACCAAAAGTAAATATAAACCACTTCGTTTACAGTTATCAAGCCAAACATCAATCTACTAAAAAATAAATTAGTGGCCTTTCCTTGACATTTCAACAAACAGAAGGCGTGCAGTAAGTATAAACTCATAACTTAAGAAAAGAATTGGAAAAGGGCACGAACACACAAAACAAGCACACTGAATAAACCAAGACAAAATTAGGGTTAAGCTGAGAATGTAGTAGACCTGGTGGAAAGGGAACGAGCCCAGCTATCTCTCTTAAGTCCATTGATGGAACTAGTACGAGTACCTTTCACCAACCAGCCTCTGTTTATGAATTCACACATTAGATACAACAAATCCAAAAATAAAAACCACTTTTTTAAGATTCAGGGCAGAAGCAGAAAAAAAAATTACAAATTAACAGCTTCGGAGGAGGACTTATTCTCAGGCTTCTTCCTTCTCTGATATACAGCTTCAATCTTGGGTACATCTCCGCCTTCTTCTTCCTCTGATTTGATGACCTCAGACCAAAGATCAACTGCATCGTTAATACATTTTTCTCAATTAGATTACACAAAGAAAAAAAAAATCGAAAATTTAAAGCAAACCCAACAAGGAATTAAACATCGGAACTCAATTTGGGTCACCTCTCTGTTCCATTTTAGGGTTAGAGGAATCGCAAAATCAGTGTACTGCAACAGTCACCTAGAGAGAGAGAGAGAGAGAGAGAGAGAGAGAGATGTCGATTTGAATAAAAAGTTGTGGACCGGGAAGGCGGGAGAATTTCATGGGCCTTAAAATTTTAAAATCCAAAATCTACGTTGGGCTCAGAATCTAATTTCAAACCCAATACTAAAACTGTTTTTTCTAAACCGGGTTTTTCTAACCGAACCAAATTGATTAATATATGGAAATGTTGTTGGATATAAAAGGAAGGCTTTCAAAATTTGTTGGACTTTCTTTTTCATGGAGACGAACGAACGAACGACGAATGACCAAAAGATTAAGCAACCTTTGTTTCTTAATTACTTCTCAAGTCAAAAAAAAAAAAGCTGTTCTAGAAGGCTGGTTATGTATAATTTCTCACTATCTTGGATATTAATGTGTATATAATGTGTATAAACAAACAAAAAAAGAAACTAAAAGAATTGTTGGAAATTTGATATTTGGATCCAATTGAAGTAAATTATGATTTCTTTGATGATGTGATTGTGTGGATTTCTGCAACGTATATATGTTTCTTTGCTTAAAGATGGGACAGTTACTTTAGGAGGTAGTTAAAACATCATCCTTGATCTCAGAAATGTAATTAAAAGGATGTTTTTTTTTTTTCATGTGAGATGTAATGAAAATGTAATTTGCAATGCAAGCTCTCTCTCTTTCTATCTGTGTCACCACCACCTTTAGTTATTAAGAACAATTAATAGGGTAGAAAAAAATGGAAGAGAGACTGCAAAAATTCATCACCTACCACTTGATAACTCCATTTCTTCTTCCTTGTCCTATTCCCTTCCACCAGATTTTCACTGCCTAAGTTTTCTCCTTTTCTATTTGTTTCAAATTTTTTTAAGTAAAAAGTTCAAACATTCTTTTTGAAAAAACTCTGTTTCCTCTGTTCCATTTAGAACGTATAGTCTTTTGTTCTTTGAAGAGCTTCTCTTGTCAAGCTTCATTCGCAAAGGTAATAATCATTAAATTTTCATCTACTTTTTTCTGTCTTTGTTCTCTGTGCTGTACTTCTTTCATCCTGGCTTGTCATATGTATAAATGGATAATGAAGATGTTAATGATTGCTGCATTTTTGTTATCTTCTAGCTTTATTGGATCATTAGAGTACTTACTTAGTGGTCCTTCTTGTACAATTTGGGACCACTACTAAATCAACTTGGAGTCTCTTCATTATCATCATCAATCACACAGCATTGTTCATGTAGTTCCTTTCAGAATATTTAATTTCTTTCTCTTGGTCTGACTGTAATCAAGTCTTACTCTCTTTGTTTGATGATTCTAAATCAAAAAGCAGATTAGGAAGGAACACAATGTCTGGAGTTAAGATCTGGCAAGCAATCTTTATCGCCATTGCGGTGTTCATCGTAGCCATACTCGCTGTTCTTTCGTTTTGTCTCATTTGGAAAAAGAAATCAAGAAAATCCAAAACCTTAACTCTTCCCATCATCCAAACCCCTGCGGTGTCTAAAGAGATCAAGGAAGTCAGAATCGAGCATGTATCAACGAATAGTAACTTTGATCATCATGACATAAACAGCAATGAATCTGACAAATTCTTGCTTAATTTGGATATAGAGAAGAAGAGGGAGAATGGTTTGTGTAGTAGCCGGTCTGGTTCAGGCAAAGAAGGTTCTCTATGTGTTGCAAACCGGTCTTCTTCATCGTTGTATGAGATGGGAACACCTTCACCATCACCTCTTTCTGGTTTACCTGAGTCACACCTTGGATGGGGTCATTGGTTTACTCTCAGAGATCTTGAAATAGCAACTAACAGATTCTCAAAGGAAAACGTGATTGGTGAAGGAGGATATGGAATTGTATATAGAGGAGAGTTGGTCAATGGGACTCATGTCGCCGTGAAAAAGATCCTGAACCACTTGTGAGTTATGGTCTTAGTGAAAGAATTAATGGTCTCTGTTTTGATTTGTTGATTATTCTTGAATATTGATTGTTGCTTGATGTTGTAGGGGACAAGCTGAGAAAGAGTTTAGAGTAGAGGTTGATGCTATTGGTCATGTGCGTCACAAGCACTTGGTACGTCTTCTAGGATACTGCATTGAAGGCACACACAGGTATAAAGATAAAATGATACTTTATTTTATATAGAGAGAAAAGAGAAACTAACCTTTGTGAGTTTATTGCTATTAGGATATTGGTTTATGAGTATATGAACAATGGGAACCTCGAAGAATGGCTTCATGGAGCAATGCAACACCATGGATATCTAACTTGGGAGGCTAGAATGAAAGTTCTCATTGGCACATCCAAGGCGTAATTAAGCAAAACTTTTAACATTTTTTTCAGTTTTTTCACATTTGTTGTGCTGAAAGTAATGGTTGTTTTCCTTGTGCAGTCTTGCGTATCTACACGAGGCAATCGAGCCAAAAGTAGTGCATAGAGACATCAAGTCGAGCAATATATTGATCGATGATAGATTCAATGCCAAGATTTCTGATTTTGGCCTTGCCAAGTTGCTTGGAGATGGGAAAAGCCATGTGACTACTCGAGTGATGGGAACATTTGGGTAATAATATATTAAGCAACTTTGTTTTTCGTAAAACAAAAAGCTAAAAACTTATTACTGAGCCATGGTTTTGTTCTGAGTACTGCAGGTATGTTGCTCCTGAGTATGCCAATACTGGACTTTTGAATGAGAAGAGTGATGTGTACAGCTTTGGTGTTTTGATCTTAGAAGCAATAACCGGAAGAGATCCTGTGGATTATGCGCGTCCTGCAAATGAGGTAGATAAGAGTATGGAGACATGAATGGATTTGATTACATCTGATGAGTTTTGAGACTCATTTACATTCCTTCTTGCAGGTGAATCTAGTTGAGTGGCTGAAGATGATGGTTGGAAGTAAGAGACTGGAAGAAGTAATTGATCCAAACATAGCGGTTAGGCCAGCGACGCGAGCACTGAAACGTGTTCTTCTTACAGCACTTAGATGCATTGATCCTGATTCTGAAAAGAGACCTAAAATGAGCCAAGTTGTGCGTATGCTCGAGTCTGAGGAATATCCCATACCAAGAGAGGTAAGTGTTTGCGATATAACCTTTGTTTTTATAACAGAAACGTATGCAGAGTTGTAAAAACTTAAGCAAGAATTCAAACTTACAGGAGCGGAGAATGCGCAGGACGCCAGAGGAAAACTCGGATACCGATAGAAGCACGCCGGTTTCAAGATCACAGAGCAAGAGACTGTAATAGTCTGATTACAAAACAGAGATATCTGCTCTGGCGCAAAGCCTTCTCTGTACTATGAAAGTTGTTGATTCTTCTGCATTTTCTTGTTCTTGGGAATCTTTTTTCTTTCATTTCTTTCGGCTTTTTCATTTGAGTTAACAGATGATAGAGAGGAATATACATGTGATATATATGGTATGCATAGACATGTTTGTATATGGAATGGATTTGTATAATAGATTGGTGTGTATAGCGAGTGTGACTTTACCAGTTACCACACAAAAAAAAAAACACAAAGTACCATTATATTACCTTTTGAAGTCTTATTATACAATTCAAATAAGGATTTTGACCGTTTGATTACAATTACACTTGCGAGTTGCAAAACACACAGTAAATACAGTTTTCAAATTCACATACAGACTGGGGGAAAAGTTCTAAAGAGCTTCTCATTTTCTTACTTGGAAAGAGAGATGAAGAACAGGAAACAACACAGTCACTCCTTCAGTCTCCAGCTTCAAAGTTTTTGTTCTGCTTTTTAAACTGAAGGTGGGTTATGCATCAGGCAACATGATGCAGTCAATAGCTCGTTTGCATATTCCTGTCATTGTTGCTTCTGGTCCATATACCTGCAATCATCAATCCTCATGAAGTTCCGTATTCGATCTAGAAACAAATGTTTAGCGTTAACCGACAGGTGAAAAAGGGTAATTTCCGGGATTTCTGTTCTTAGACTTTTCTCAACAGAATGAGTTTTCACCATTTACTATGCTTAGATTGTAACAGTCTTTATTCACAGCTGCTAATTTTCCATAAGTAGTTTGGTTACCTCTAGAGGAACACCGAGTTCCTCTCCCAAAGCTCGCATTCTAGCCAAACCAGTCTGGTAATTTGGTCCACCTCTCCTTACGTAAATGTGCATTCTTGATGCTTTCAACCTTGTTTCCTGCTCATGGCAAACAAAACAAACTGCTCAAAATACAGTAGCAAATGTTTTGTTCATTCACTAAAGGTTGTTAGAAAAGTACCTTTTCTCTTAGGGCTCTGATGATACCGTTGAAAGTAGCTGCCACATCTGTGAAGTTGGCAATGCCTCCTCCAATAAGAAGAGCTCTTTTACGCCCGTCAGGATCAGCAGTAGCACACTGACAAAGCCGCAAAATTTGGTCCGTGAATCTCTAGATCTGTATAGAGAAAAAAAGTGAATGACAAAAGCTAAGTTCTTTGCCATGACTCACATCAATGACAACTCTTGCGTACTGTAACACCTCGTCCTCCTTAGGTGCTCCACTATACTCAGCGTAGTTCCCAAGTTCTGATGCATAACCTAAATCACCAACCTTTTCCAAAGTCGATAAGGAAAATACAAACAAACTAATGTGAGAAATTCTTAGGAGTCCCCATAATAACACTTTTTTCGAAATAATTTTGTTTCCAGACATTTAAAATGGTAAGGATATGAGGTTGCTTAAATGATAAAATCACAGAGAGCCACTAACTAACACAATAAGTTGATGGTTCTACTCATAACGGCTATAAACTGTCTATTATCTGAAATTTGAGTTGATTCCGTGACAATTAGCTCATTTCAAGGAGCAGGCCTTTTAAGTTTTGTAACTGCAACTCTCTACTTAAATAAGATCAATGTATATTTAAGCTCAGGGGTTTCAACTCACTGTATCTGCATATATGACGCTAGCACCGCCTCCAGCTACCATTGTCCAGATGCGGCCTTTAGGATTCAAAACAGTGAACTTCAAAGAAGCACTTGTCTGCAATAAGTAACACACACATGCATGATCAGTTAAATTACTTTCCTTTTTGAGTCACCAAAGCGGTTTTTAAAGAAAAGCCAGGTGCTCAAACCTTCTCATCTAAACCATTAATGAAGTTCTCCGTTGGACTGAGGACCCTTCCAAATGGCAGAGGAAATTTAATGTCTCCCCACCTGAGTTGATAGAACTTATCAATCAAATGAGTGTCCACAGAAAAATTGATTGCGGATCTCTCAACGGGGAACTTAGAAATGTTGGACATACTTGTTGAAGTTTTTGAAGGCAGCAGTGTCGTCCAATTCTCCCCTCATATCCAAAGGGAATGGTTCTCCCTCGACTAGTGTAAAAGGATTCATCTCCATAAAACTGAAATCCAAATCTTCAAGAAAACACACAGATAGATAATAAGGCAATGTCCTCAAGAGATCTCGTATCAAAGCGCTTGGTATGTGAACAAATGCTTGAAAGTCAAAAAGTGGCCTAATCATATCTATACCTTGAAATACAGCAAACGCTCCCATAATGAAATTGCCGATTTTAGCTCGAACCTGATATGCATATAGACATTTATGAGAGCAGGCTAAGCATAAGCTGAAAGAACCTAACTTAATAATCTCTTTGACATAGACTGCAGTACTGAGATTCCATAAATTCAGCTTAACATATCTTTGAGTATGCATAGGAATACAAAAAAAAAAGCAGAGAATATATGCACACTGAAACTAGATATCTAAGTTTCCCTTAGACAAATTGTTGCATGGTGTCACTGGCTTTCTCACAGCTGACAAATACTTACCTCAAGAGGAAGTGTTGCTATCAATGGAGCACATACTTCTAGTGTCATTGACTTTTCCGCAGGAAGAAATATAGTCTTCACCTGTTGGTACCAGAAAACCGAATTATTGGGATAAAACAACAAAACTAAGCCAAGAAAGAGAATGCAGAGAAACAAGAAAAGAGCCAAAAGTTAATTACTTTGTCCCAGTTCTCTTCTATGTCAATGCCGCCACATTCAGAGAAGCTTATAGTGCAGCCAAGCCTATCAGATACAATAGAAAGGTAGTATTCTTGATCATGAGGCACAAAGGGCTCCACAATGAATGTAGTGATAGGTGCTTTACATCCCTCCATCTCAACCTGCGACACATACAAAACACACACACAAAAAGAAACATCAAACAATGATATAACAAACTTAACCCGCTGTTCTATAAGCTCGGGCGGCTGGAATGAGTCACCTCAGTACCGAGGCGGGCTTTGACAAAGTCAGCAACTTCAGCAAGATCCAGCTTGAGAGCTACCAAGCCACTTTTCCCGCGTTTCCCAAATAGCATATCAGGCTTCACAACTAGCTTTGTAGACGATAGCCATGACTCCTGGTTGGTCAACTCAGTGAAATCTGTAGATTCTGTCACCTAAAAAGTACAAAACAGTAAACAAATCACCCATATGTATTAGAGAATACAAATCAGTTCTTAATTTAATGTTCTCGTTGGTTTAGACGACTAGATAGACATATCCCCAGTTCATCCATAGACTCTCCCAAGATTCTCACTTTCATTAGCTCTTAATTGAATAAGTCTCAATCACAATGAGGTACAGTTGAATAATTCTATAGAATTTAGCGTAATTGAATATGCAACAGTTTTTGACAATTCAAAGCAGATCAATGAGAACAAACTAGAATTCGTAAAAAAGTGACCTGAGCAGAGCGAATTTGCAGGTCAATGTTAGCGAGACGCTTCAAGTGTTCCTTGAGAAGTCTCTTAGAGTCATACTCTCTTATCTTCTTCCTCGCCATCGAATTAGACAATCCAAACCCAGAATCTGAAACAGAGATGGTAAGGTTTAAAAAACAGTGATCGTGCCTCCTTAGCACTTTAAATAAAGGGAATAAAAAGTCTTTCTTTCTCCGCCGAAAAAGAAAAAAAAAGGTGAGAACTTTCGAGACGATAAGATCGAAGAAGTAGTATAGAAGATGATCTCAGCAACACAACGGTGACGCAGACTCAGAACCAGAAGAGACGTTGACGTTGAGGCTTGAGCTGTCAATCAATGTCAAACCTACCAACCCCCGCCTAAACCACCTGTATTACCCCACCTTCCTCAATAACCAACCGGTTCGGTTCGGTTCGGTTCAGAACAACCGAATTCGAAACATTATTTCATTGAGGCGTGAATCAGCTGTAGCCAAAACCAGAGAAGTTAAAGTTGCACTCTCGTCTTCCACTTACTTAAAGCCGCTTCTTGAAGTTTTAACAGTGTTAGCTAATAATAATCCCTGAGGAGGAACTATCCTCATGGCTCTCTCCAGTTGCTTGCTTCCCTTCTCTCAATCAGCTACGGCTCCGTCCCCCTCCGCCTGCTCTTCCAATCTCGCCGCCACTTTTTCTAATTTTCCGGTATTCGCTGGACCTTTCTTGCATGCTTTCGTTTATTGAAAAGATCATTGTGTTTCAGAAATAAAGATAGTTACTTTCTTTGTTTTATGCTAAAATTTCTACAATCTCCTCACCAGAGATCTCAAATTTTGCTCTATGCCAACTGAATTTAAGCTTAGTAGGAATTGATTTTATCTAAAGGAACTTGCTTTTTGGCTCCAGATGTTGAAATTTGAATTCTTTTGTGTGTGTGTGTGTGATTAGGTTTCGTCAAGAGACTATAGTTTCTCCAGAAACGAAAACCTTGTTCTCAACGGAGGAGGCTCAAATCTTTGCCGGAGATTTTGTGGGTTGAAGAAGCTATGGATACTTAAAAGCCTGAATATTAGACAAGGCAGCCACAGAAAACACCGGCTTGTAAACGAGCTTAAAATACGCTCAGAGCTCAGCGATGAACTAGGGAAAGACTCAAATACATCCCCTCAAGATCCTTCTTTACAACTTGCTACAGATTTACGACCTGAAGAGAATTTTATAGGAGCTGATTTGAGTGATGGTTCTCACAAAGTTGGAGATTTACTACCTGTGTTGAAACAATTCTCGGATGGTCCTTCAGATGTCCAAAGAGGTGCCTCGCTTTGCATTGCTGTTGTTGGAGCTACTGGTGAACTAGCAAGAGGGAAGATTTTCCCTGCACTGTTTGCGTTGTATTATAGCGGCTACCTTCCTGAGGTACGGTTTTGCTACTCATGAACAAAATGATCAGTAAAAGCTATTGGATAGGTTTTTTATTTTGGTTAGTCTTCTTTATTGGACTTCATTGTCGCAGGATGTTGGCATATTTGGGTTTTCAAGAAAAAATCTTACAGATGAAGACCTTAGATCCATCATCGCGTCAACTCTGACTTGCCGTGTTGATCATCAGTATGTATATATTTCTTGTTCCCTACATTATCCTTGGTAAATGTGATATGATCAGTTCTAACTAAGGATGATGCCAAATGTTCAGGGAAAATTGCGGGGAAAAGATGGATGCGTTTCTTAGTAGAACATACTATATCAATGGAGGTCATAATAACAAGGATGGGATGTCCCGACTTTCCGAGAGAATGAAACAGATTGAGGTTCCTAAGAATCTTTTTGTTCAATTATTACATTTTGTGCTAGAAGTAGTCCTCGTTCTGTGTTTGCAATATTCAGAACAGACAAGAAGGATAAACACTAATACAATGATAGCGTTCCTTCTTTAGGGAGAATCAAAAGCGAATAGGATTTTTTACCTCTCAGTACCTCAAGAAGCTCTCATGGATGTGGCATGCACCATTGCAGATAAAGCTCAAGCACCACGAGGCTGGACTCGTATAATAGTTGAGAAACCTTTTGGTTTTAGCTCACAGTCGTCTCAACAGCTGACAAAGTCACTTCTCTCGAAATTTGAAGAGAAGCAAATCTACAGGTCTTTTTTAATCTAGTTGCTTTCTTGACATGCACAGCTCTCCCAGTTCATCTTTATTCACAGTTTATGTGCCCATTGCAGGATAGATCACATGTTAGGAAGGAACCTCATTGAAAATCTGACAGTGTTAAGGTTTTCAAATCTAGTTTTTGAACCACTATGGAACAGAACATACATACGCAATATACAGGTAGATTGTTTATATTTGTGTATCGTGCCTGGACTTTCCTCCTCCACATTCTGGTTTGTTCACTTTGTCTATAAACATGTTTCCAGGTTATTGTATCAGAATCAATTGCGCAAACAGAAAAGTAAGACACGATAGTTCTGTAAACAAAGAAATGGCATCAGTACCTAATTTCCTACTGTTTTTTTTAAGGTATTCTGATGGATATGGAATCATACGGGACATAGTGCACAGTCATATACTTCAGACAATCGCATTACTTACCATGGAACCTCCGATAAGTCTCGATGGTGAAGATATCCGGAATGAAAAGGTCAACCTGCACTATCAAAGAACAAAATCCTCTTATATATAAGTTCTGTACTCATGTTCTGTCAAGTGACCTTGTGACAAACCTGCTTCTTCAGGTGAAGGTTTTGAGATCAATTCGCAAACTAGACCCGCGTGATGTCATCCTTGGCCAGTATAAATCTAGTTCACAAGACAAGAACGGTGTGATCTTAAACGGTGTAGACCCTACATATTGCGCTGCAGCCTTGTATATTGATAATGCACGTTGGGATGGTGTACCTTTCTTGGTAAGAGTTGGCACAGGCCTCATTAAACACAGGTAATAATAACTATTCTGACTCATGGAAATATCCAACTGTCATTACAATTGATTGGTGTGCCTTAATATTCAAAGAGTGGAGATTCGTGTGCAATTCCGGCATGTTCCCGGCAACCTTTACCGAGAAAATATTGGAATAAACATAGATTTGGGGACAAATGAGCTTATTCTGCGTGACGAACCTGATGAGGCCATCCTGGTGAAAATTAACAACAAGGTTCCTGGTTTAGGTCTTCAGCTAGACGCTTCTGAACTGAACCTTCTCTATAAAGATAGGCAAGTTCTGCTTTTCTCATCTGTGTTTCTACAAATTTTGAAAATGAAAATTTTACTCCTTATAGTTATTTGCGTTGTTGGGTCAAACCTGTAGGTATAAAACCGAAGTACCAGACTCATATGAACACCTGATTCATGATGTAATTGATGGAGACAATCATCTCTTCATGAGAAGCGATGAGGTTGCAGCAGCATGGGACATTCTGAGTCCGGTCTTAGAAGAAATAGACAAGCACCACACAGCTCCGGAGTTATATGAATTTGGTGGCCGAGGACCAGTTGGAGCATACTATCTCTGGGCCAAGCATGGCGTCCCATGGGCAGATGACTGAAGGAGAAATATAGGCACATCAACTAACAGAGCTTTACAAAACAAATGAGAATGATTCTAAATCCAGGCAGTCCAGATTGTTCAGTATGGTTATTGTGAAGTGGTTAGTTTAGCTTGAAGCTGAACCATTCCCTGTAGACTGTACACATGTATGACATGTTGATATTTGAATGTCCATAATGGTGGGGTCCATATTAGTGTTGAAAAATCTCCAAAGCCACCCAAAGAAAAGAAGAAAGTATGAGAGACTTTTAGATAAGGTTATGTTGTTGGTCTTCCCACTAGAGGCAATAATTATCTCTCATCCACCAATTCCTGCAGAAAATTATTCAAGATCTATCATGTGTTGATGATATAGAAAGTGTAAGTGGTGTAGCTAAAGAGAAAAGAAAAGGAAGAGAGAGTGGTTCAATGGATAGAGACAGGAAGAAAGTGAAAATGGAGAAGGAGGAAGACGAAGAAGAAAAGATGGAAAAGATGTACACATTTCTTAAAAACGCAAGGGAAATGCGGAAATACGTGATCAGCTCCATTGAGAAGACGAGACAGGAAGAAGAAAGAGCGAGGGTTTGTAGATTCCCTTCGTTTCAGCCTGAGGATTTCGTTTTCATGAATGGAGCAGAGGCCAAGAACAAAGAAAAAGCAGCTGATACGAGCTCTTCAGCATCCAACGAATACGGCTCCAAGGAAAAGCAAGACGGATCAGAGACTGACGTTTGTTTAGACTTGAATCTTTCTCTGTAGTACACAAGAGACAAAGATCTCTTCAGTTTCTGTACAAGCAACAATGAATGTTAATAACTATTATGTACTAAAAACAAAATTTCCATTGGATTCTAGTTTCGCTTGCAGAGAGATCTCTTATTCTTATTAACTATAGATAAGGAAATGCTACAAATGCGCATTGATACAAAATCAGTTAAAAAACAAAAAACAGAGCAGAGCATAGAGAGAACACTCTCATCAATGGTTGAACAGGCTCCTATGGGTTGTGAGTATATATACAACGCTTCAACGATCAGATGAGAACATTTTGCTTGGCATTTATAAAATCTCACCAATAATCTTTACAAGAACACTCTCCATTTCTGAAGTGATGGAATCTATTTGCATCTCTTAGAATGATATCCCTCTCTTTCACCTTAGAGATTATTTTGATTGCTGTGTGGCAATCCCTACAAACTCTTAAGGTTTTTCATAGCTCGGATGAGTACTCCTTCAGGTAGCTTCAAGAGACAATAAGCCACCGCGAGTCTCTCACTATGGTATCTCAGGCTAGCAACTTTCTCTTCCTCGTCTACATCATGTAATGCATAGCTGCAATCAGGAAGGATTATAGCCAGCTTCTCTCAATAACCCATCTAATTCATCCAATATCTTCATAATTGATTCCTGCTCAGGATGGCTACAAATACCTTTGCGAGTGAACGTGTGCACCTTGTTCTCGACTTCAGTCCAGCTACAACCTGGTGATTTTCTTACCATCTTTGTCTTCATAACTATTCTCAGTTCCGCAACATTTGCCCACCTACCTAGAGATGCATAAATGGTTGACAGCAATATGTATAAGTCCCAGATTTCTCAGGTTCAATCTCTATGAGTTTCATTGCAGAAAGTTCTGCTAAATCCAGCTGCGAGTGAGTTCTACATGCTCCTAATAGAGAACCCCAAACTGCAGCATCTGATTCGACAGTCATACTATCAATCATTTCCATAGCCTCATCTAACCGTCCTGCACGCCCAAGCATATCTACCATGCAAGCATAATGCGCGGTTATGGGCTTAACCCCACAAACTGATTCCATAGATTCAAATATCTTAAGCCCTTCCTCAACCATCCCAGCGTAGCTGCATACGGCGAGAGTTGCAACAAAGGTGACTTCGTTAGGCTCAGTACTACCAGACAAAGGCATCTCATCGAAAACTTTTACAGCTTCCTCTCCTAGACCGTGTGAGGCATAACCAGATATGATTGAATTCCACATGATAATGTCCTTGGAAGGAAACCTGTCAAAGATTAGCTTCGACTTCACAAGCTCGCCGCATTTAATGCACATGGTCATCAAAACAGACGCAACATACACATCAACATCATACTGACATCTAACCAACTGAGCATGGACCTGTTTACCATGGTGGGGGCTTGCTAAGCTGGCGATGTTGATGTGTTTGATATTAGTATCAGTGTTGATGTTTGCTAACCATCGAAAAGCTTCCGAGCTTCACGAATCTGTCCGATACGAGAGAGATCAGTGTTTTTAGCATTTGCAGTCGGAGCGATGCTTGAGCAATACGTTCGACGTAGGAGTAACCGTGCCTTCATTCTCAGTGTAATTTATTAGTTACCGGGAAAATGAAAAACAAATCTTGGTTGACAAGGAAAGATATACACATTACACAATAATACGATTTTGTGGACGTAACGAATCCAAGATACCATACCACACATCACATCGTCATTAAACATACCAACCAACCAATCAAGATACCATACCACACATCACATCGTCGTTACTTAAAAGTTAAAACAATTCGTAAACAAATGCTCGAGTATCGTCATTGACTTTTGAATACTCAACAAGTCTCTCAAAACTTCCTCCGTTTCACGTAACTGGTAAATAAATCTCCAAAACAATCTCTGACAAAACTCAACACAAATCTGGGAGTCATTTGAAAGATCGATCGATGGAGAAAGCAACTATTTCTGCAACTAAACAGATGATTCCTCTTCTCACCCCATACTCGATGAGAAACTTCAACCTTACACACAGGTACCCAACCTTGTCTCATTCAACACACACAACTCTGTCTTAACTCGGAATGAAAACTCTTAATTGTAAATAATAAATTCCAGAATAGTTATGGCTCCGATGGCGAGAATGAGATCATACGGTAACGTTCCAAACCCTCACGTCGCCTTGTATTACTCTCAGAGAACAACTCCTGGAGGTCTTATCATCAGCGAAGCCACCGGAGTTTCTGAAACTGCCATGGCGTAAGTCTCTATTTATAACCAATTCACTTTGACTTTTTTTTTGTTTAGGCTCTGATTTTGATTGACTTTTTTCTCTGAAAGGTATCAAAACATGCCAGGGATATGGAGAAAAGACCAAATAGAAGCATGGAAGCCCATCGTTGACGCCGTTCACTCTCACGGCGGCGTCTTCTTCTGCCAGCTCTGGCACGCTGGCCGTGTTTCTCATCGAGGTTTAATTTATAAGAAACCCTTTTTATAAAGTTTTCTCTTTTAGGATTTGAAGTTGCTCATCTTATGAATCTCATCATGAGTTTGATCATCGTGTGAATATATTGTAGATTGTCAGCCAAATAGGGAAGCTCCGGTGTCTTCTACGGATAAGCCATTCGCAAACGATCCATCGAATGAGTATACACCTCCGAGAAGGCTAACAACTGATGAAATCCCCACCATTGTTAATGAGTTTCGTGTCGCTGCAAGAAACGCAATCGAAGCTGGTAAAAAAATCCAAACTTTGAAATTGATTCAATCAAACACAAGAAGAAAGGTTCCAACTTTTTTTAATCTTCTTACAGGTTTCGATGGAGTTGAGATCCATGGAGCTCACGGGTACATAATTGACCAGTTTATGAAAGACTCTGTTAACGATCGAACTGATGGTTACGGCGGATCTCTAGAGAATCGATGCAGATTCGCTTTAGAAGTAATCGAAGCGGTGTCGAACGAGATCGGACCTGATCGCGTTGGAATCAGACTCTCACCGTTCGCTAATTACATGGAATCCGGAGATTCAGACCCTGAAAGATTAGGGCTTTACATGGCTAAGTCTCTCAACAGATTCGAGATACTCTACTGCCACATGGTTGAGCCGAGGATGAAAACAGCTAGTGAGATTTTCGAATGCACGGAATCACTTACGCCGATGAGAAAGGCGTTTAATGGAACGTTCATTGTCGCCGGAGGTTATACTAGAGAAGATGGGAACAAGGCGGTGGCGGAGGGAAGAGCTGATCTTGTGGCGTATGGACGACTGTTCTTGGCTAATCCGATTTGCCTAAAAGGTTCGAGCTCGATGCGCCGCTGAATAAGTATGACAGACCAAGTTTCTATAGTTTTGATCCTGTTGTGGGTTACACTGATTACCCTTTTCTCGACACAACAGAGTAAATCTCTTGTCAGTTCAATTGTTATGTAAGTATGTCCAATCATATGTGACCGGGTTTATATGAAATATGAACTTTGGATATATATAATATGAGTTGAGAGTTCAACCAATCCAACCAATTAAAAGGCTTAAAAACAAAAGCCGAAACAAAAAGAAAGTTTCATGCTTCGTTGGAACAGAACAAGCACATAACAAGAATAATATCAGCTGCCGCAGAAGAAGTGGAAGGGAGTTGGTGGCGTAGAGTATTGCATCGACAATACTTTCATGGCTACAATGGCGTTAGCCGTCTCGGTGTAGTGTATTCCGTCCCAGCTTATAAACCTAGACCCTTCTTCGCAACTTTTAGAGTCACCGTTCCCACACGTTATGTTTACATTGTAGTTATAAGGAGGCCCTCCATATCCGCAACACGCCATTAATGGTTTCTCAAAGCCTGCACAAACACAATTGCGTTGTTTAGATAACCATAATCATGGACACAATATGAATATCGCTTGGTTTAGGTTTTATTATACATGCTTGATTCTAGACACAAAGATGTTTAACGAAGTCACGTTGAAATCAGTATATGAATGTTCTACGATGAATCATAGAGTACTAATATTTAAGAAAGCTTACCGTAGTTGCTGGAGTTTGTGATGAGATCGTACTTGATGGCATAAATGTCGACATAGACAATGTTGGCCTCTCTCAGCTCTGTCCTCAGCTCTTGACACATATGATCCAATCCTTCGTTGAACAGTTTTGCAGCTGCGTTATAACTCACAAGACAACCGTGCTTATCGAAAACTTTGCTCTGAACCATTGAAAGTTTCTGAGGCAAACAACCTAAAGGTCCTGTATTGTGAACCCAAAATTTCCTCCCTCCTTCATCATACAATATCTGCAAAACAAATTTCAACAATTCTACTTAATTGATTGAATGGTCACACATAGGGCCTCGATAAAGAAAAAATGTGTGTGTTTGCTTTAATGTTAAGAGGACCTATATGTGAAAGTTTAGACCTTTATGGCACTTTTGATCTCGGATATAACGTTGGGAATAATAAGCTTGACAACCCGGGAGTAAGAAAGGCCTTTGGAAAATGAATTCGCAATATCATTCTGCCCGATATCGATCATGTACAAAGCGTTTCTAAATCCACTCTCGCTAATCATCATTTCTTTCAAAGGATCTGCAAAAACACAATGTAAGGGTCATTTAGTATAAGTACTAAGTTTATTGCTAAGGAGTTACCAGATAGAGAGATACCTGAAGTAGAAGCAAGCTCGAGTGCTCGGGATTTGAAATGAAGGAACTGCATGAGCTGAATGTTGAGAGCGAAAGGAACATATCTAGGAAGAGTAGAAGATCCAACGATGGCGAAGTTAGCACCGTTTTGGAACTTTGATCCAACCAATGAGTCTAGATATGGGTTCAATAGACTCGTATTCAAACTCTCGCCTGCAAATTAATTTCAATTTTGTAAAATTATTACATTCATTTTTAGTAGTATTAAAGTTGTTATACTTCAACTTCTTCACCAAATCACCGAGAGATTTTAATCCGAATCTAACACATGCGTAACAGTATTTTAATCATCAACATGTGTGATTAGGACAAAAAACTGAACTCATTAAACTGCACGGCGGAGTTTGTGTTTGTGTTTGACTCTTTTTTTATTTACTCACGAAATCTAACAGAGTGGGACCCGCTTTATTGATTGTGACATCTTCCCATGTCTGAATTGGGACCCACTTTTTGTTGGATTAGATTTTCATCGTTTCAACGAAGTAAATTTAATTGTGTCGTTTTGCGGAATTACGTAACGCGATTAACAGCCGTCGATTAAGATTTAGATCCGTTTCATCGGACGGTTTTCACGACTTTATTCCGCTACCACTAAATCTCGACCGTCTAATATTATTCACTAGAGTCAAAGAGGAAGCTGACTTACAGAGGAAATCGATGACGAGTCGTCCGTCGGATAATCGGCCTGTGGATCGTCGGAAAAATGAGCGGCCGTTGGGGAGCCCAATGTAGTAGCCGAGTCCAGCGGTGAGTCCACCCGTGTCGGAGTTTGAATCTCCAAAGTTAAAGATCACAGGAGGATGTTGACATCCTTCAGCCACAACCAAGTGATGTCGTGGATTAAAGATCACCGGCAGGAGAATGAAGAGGAAGAAAGAGTAGGAGTGTAGAGCGAGAGAAGTAGCCATTGCAAGAACCTAGAAGAGACTGATCGATAGTAGTAGTGGTGTGAACAGAGAGCTTTTAGTAGTATGGGATCTTTGTTTCACTTACTTTAAGCTTTTTATTAGTGTGATCCTTTTTATTTAATTTGAAATAATAAAGCCAAAGACTTTGTAGGTTGGTGGTTGATAGTGACAGACACATAACTCAAGCTTAGGCATATCGAGATAGATCGAGTCCCCAATTTAGTTTCCCACCGTTGGGAAAAAAAATAGAAAAGATATGCGTGCGCTCCAATGTGGATCTAGGCTAAAACAAAGAATAAAACAAAAGAGAAACTACAGTGTAGTTTTCCAAACCGGTTCGTTTGGGGTTAAATTACTGTGATTGGTAGATTTTTTCCAAACCTCATACTTGTAGATACTTCTGCATGACGATTGGGCTTTTGTATCATAGAAATGTGTTTTCTTCTAATTCGAATTTAGCCCACACAAGGCCACAAACGAAGTGGACGCGATAGAATGAATCGATTTTGCACGGAAAATTCCTTTTTGTACGTAACACAACAAAAAAGATAAAATAAAACTAGAAGTGTAAAAATACGCGGCGAAAATTCACGTTAGAACTTAGAAACCAAATAAGTAAGAGACACGAAAGATCATTTGGACGCCAATGCTAGCTTATTGACTTATGCAATGAAGCAGAAGCATTGTACTAATTATTAGTCATCTTCAATTTGGAAAGCATTTCGTGTGAAACCACTTAAATCCAGCAAGATATAAATCATTACTAACTTTCTCAATTTTCAACAAGCATTAATTTTTTTTTAACGTGTTGTGTTATATGTTGTTTTTGCTTTTGGTACACGTACATCTACGTTTATATTTATTTGTTTCTACTCATGAGAAAAGACATTCTTGCTAACAGAAGTCACTGTACACCTAAGGAAAAGCCTTTAAGCACAGGTAAAAATTTAGCACTTTTAGCCCAAATAAATTTGATCACACACACTCACACATATATGAGGGGGGGGGGGGAGGTATGTTGTTTTTGTAATATATGAGATTTTTCATCACACAAGTTCTCATTATACATTCTACTTTAGATTACAAAAAACATTATATAAATAACCAACACAAAAAAAAAAAAAAAAAAATCAATTTGCTGAGTTAAAAATAAGTATGTCGAACTCACTGTATATAAAAAAAATCAATGAAACATGTAATAATAATATTGATAAATGTACTGCATTTAATTCAATTCTATACTGAATATTAGAAAAACTAAGTATTTGCACACAGCATGGTTATATTTGCACCACATAAGATATGTGGTATTTAATTTATATATATATATATATAATCCATGCTTATTTTCCTTTTTTTGGGACATAAATAGTATACCATATTACCAAAAAAAAAGTAGTTAAGAGTGATAAAATGTAAATTAATTAAGATGATACTAATTCGATAATGATCATATATATAATCAAGAGATAAACCAAATCCTTGATTTAATATTACAGAAACGAGTTTTATCAAAGTAGAATTGGTTGCTTGAAGGTTGAGAAAGATATTCATGCATTCTCCTACCATTCATTCACAAGCTCCACCAAACCCCATGAAAAAACGGAAACCAAATAAAGGGACTGAAAAGAGGAAATAAGTTTTTCTTTTTCTTACAAAACGCCAATTCGGATTATCATAGTAATCAACAAGGAGAAAAGTTATATAAATTGCCAAAAATATCAAATGATACATATCATCTATTGTTTCGTGTTCTTATGCCCTAAGGAGAGCACAAGTGTTACAAGCAAACTTCATCCTCGAACCGTTTCTCACCTTTCTGTTTAAAACATCTCTCTTTCTTTCTCTCTATATATATATTTTTAAATAAATAAATAAATAAATAAATAAATATATATATATATATATATATATATATATGTCTTGGGCTATAAATATATAATGTTGAACCAAAGTAAGAGATAGATTTGGGGGAAACTACTAAATATTATAGAGAACCCACCTCTCTCTTTTTTTTTTTTCTTGGTGTCTCGACCTATTATTATTGATTAGTAATAGTGAGAGAGACCTACATAGAGATATATAAACACATATAAAACTGTAAGAATAAAATAAACGAGAGAGAGAGATGGGTAAATCAAGAGATCTGTTGCCGTTCTTGGCGATGGTGTTGGTGCAAATCGGCTACGCAGGCATGAACATTACGTCGAAGATGGCTATGGAGGCAGGCATGAAGCCTCTCATTCTGGTCGCTTATCGCCAAATATTTGCCACTATCGCCACTTTTCCGGTCGCATTTTTTCTCGAAAGGTAGAAAATCATACTAATATCTATACATATACATTTGATTTTGATCATCTAATGATTTTGGACATGCATGAAAACTATGATTTTTAAAATTGCATCCATAAAATATTGAATTTTTGTTTGTTTATCTTGAATGGCATTGTTATAAAATATTTTCTTATTACTTTTTTTTGGGAGTCAAATTTAAAGGTTTTACGTAGTGAGTCTTATGTTTTACAAAAGATCAGCGTGAGATACTTTTCATACTTAACTTTGATTGTCATAAACCAGGTAAGAGTTTAGCATTGAGTTTGGGTTAACTTGAATATCTGAAAGTGTGTGTTTTAAGTTCATCTTAACTAATTGCGAAAAGTACAAAACGATGACATCATTCATCAACGAGTGGAAACCACTTGTTACTAAAATATGGCTTTGTGAGTCTGTTGTATAACGATTTTGCGTCTTCTAGCTTTCGGGCGTCCGCGTCACCTAAATTAATTACTTTCCAAAGTTTAAGAAATCAAGACACAAAATTCATTGACATAGAAGTACTAGTTACATTTAAGTCTTTTTCTCTTTTATTTTTTTTGGTCAAGATTCTTTCACATACAGTATATGGTAATAATTAATTAATCAGTTCTAGCATTTGAATAGACTTAAAATAAATTTATTTTCCATTATTTACAGTTTTGACAACTAATTAATATCCATTTGAAGTATTTAAAAGTTAAAATGATAAATAATAATTAAGAAGGAAGAGTTTAGCACGATATCGTTTTATTGTCCTACCTGAGACTACGATATAAATACGCATAATATGTGGTAAGTTAAAGATTTCGGGAATTGCTTAGTTGAATTTAGAATAAGAAAAAGTGGTATATAGTGCCAAAGATAAAAATATGTTTTTTTCTTTTATTGAAATTAGTGTTGTTTACCGTTATTTTTACAATATCTCCGGTACTGTCAATCATTTTTGGTCGTATGTGGGAAACCTAAGTAATTACATTATCATTAATTCCGTTTACCGAGAGAAAGAAATGAGAAATGTGACGCAGTCTAGCAGCTCACACAATCCACGCACGCGTCACACGTTTTTCTTTCTTAAACCGAAACACATGCAGACAACACAAACTATGATGCCAGGTGAGTTAAGCGTCGTCAGTTGCCGTGCCAACTTAATTTGCCAGGACACGTGCTTGCTTATACGATGCCGTTTTACTCTCTTACTCTACTACTACTCACTTTCTATGATGATTGAATTTGATTGTTGTTTTTTTTTTTCAGTCATTCAATTATCAGCCTAAAAATCCTTTAACCATAAATCTGAAATTATAAATGAATTCAAGCTTTCCACATTGGACTGGTTTACCCTGTTAGGTTTTGGTATTAAGAACACTGTTTTCATGCTAAACGAATTAATTGATTAATGATTGATGACTAATGAAAAAGTTTCGTACACGGTTTCTTGTGCAGGAAGACAAGACCGAAGATCACACTAAAGGTTCTTGTCCAAATCTTCTTCTGTTCCATTACCGGGTATCTACATACACCTTGCCTACTAATTACAATCTCTTCTTTTTTTTTTGGTTCAATCTTTACAATCTTTTTTAAACTAGTCCATCTCTACATGAGTTCTTAATTACGAGGAAAAAAATGACCTAATAGATATATTAAACCTTGATTTAATTTGTAGTGCGACTGGAAACCAAGTGCTATACTTCATAGGACTTCAGAATTCATCTCCGACCGTTGCTTGTGCCTTAACTAATCTCTTACCAGCGGTTACGTTCCTCCTCGCCGCAATATTCAGGTATACGAAATTACTCTTAATAAAGTCTTCATCAAAACAGAACTCTCTGTTTTGACTGCTGACACAAAACTATGTTTCAGACAAGAAACCGTAGGGATCAAAAAGGCATCAGGACAAGCAAAAGTGATAGGGACGCTAGTATGTGTGATCGGAGCCATGGTTCTCTCCTTCTACCATGGTCACACCCTCGGCATTGGAGAGTCTAAGATCCATTGGGCCTATGCTGAAAACATCACGAGCCAAGGTTCCAGTTCTAGCAGTTCTAACTTCTTCTTGGGACCTTTTCTTATTATGGCTGCTGCCATTTCTTGGGCCGCTTGGTTCATTATCCAGGTAACCTTTTTTCTTACACAGGTTTATCTTTTCCACATACAGTTTAGTAAAGATTCAGAACGTTATATAACATATTGTGGGTGTGCATATACTTTTAGAGTTAGTTAATTTTAAGAATATTATATATTTTGGTTACAGACGAAGATGAGTGAGACATTTGCAGCACCATACACGAGCACACTTCTAATGTGTTTGATGGGAAGTATCCAATGTGGAGCCATCGCTTTGATCACCGATCACAAAGTCTCTGATTGGTCTCTCAGCTCTCCTCTCCGCTTCATATCCGCTCTTTACGCCGTAAGTCCATATACTACTATACATTTATACATGTGCTATCAATTAAGCTCCCTAAGCTAGTATATCTGTATATATGATGTATTAATACAAAACGCGGTTGCAGGGAGTGGTGGCGTCTGCGTTAGCGTTCTGCCTAATGTCATGGGCGATGCAGAGGAAAGGTCCTCTTTACGTCTCTGTTTTCAGCCCTTTACTGCTCGTAGTGGTCGCCATTTTCAGCTGGACACTTCTTGACGAGAAACTCTACACCGGCACGTATGTTTCCATACACCTTTATCTCTCTCTCACTATAGATAAACGGGATCGGATGATGATTAATTTGTATGATTATTATATGTATATCAGGTTTTTGGGATCAGCACTTGTGATTATTGGCCTCTATGGCGTATTGTGGGGGAAAGACAGAGAGGTGAGTGAGAAGGAAGAAGAAGCAGAGAAGGTTAAACAACAACAACGTAAAGTCAAAAGTGAGAGTAATGAAGATATTGAGTCGAGATTACCGGTCGCATCTAGTGGAAATGGTTCCACAGGACCTATATCGCCTTAAAACAAGCTGATTGTTAGCTGCTTTATCTTATAAGTATGAGCTATGAATGAACCTTTTGGTGATTTATGCTGTCTAAGTTACTGCAACTAAAATTGAATATCCATTTCCGGAGTGTTTAATTTTGTATCTCAATTTGAGGCCAATGATGGAGTGGTTAATTTGTGTGTTATTTGGAGTCTTCATTCCATAGACACTACATATATCTCTAATTATAATCTCTATATTTTCATAATTCTGTTCAAGAGTACATAAACTAACTCTGTCACAGCCTCAAAGTATTACAGACCTTCAATAGACCCAAATGTAAAGTAGTTAGTTTAGACAGAGGCTTCCGGTTTTTGCAAGTCAACTGCAATTGGCGGTTACGGTTTAATCCTGGTTCAAAAACTCAAGTGTATGGTGAATTTTAAAATAATGAAAAACAGAGTTGTTTGTACTGTTACTTCAACTCCGTCTTCTTCTTCTTCATTCTCGATTGCGACTTGCAAGTATTATCTCGGTTCATGTACTTTTAATCGATGGAGATAGTAGATTTTAGGAAGACTTGCCCGAGATTAGGCTTGCTGGAAAGAGATATTTTACATGGAGGAGCACATGCGATATAGTTTTCAGACTTACATAACCGATTTGGACTAGTTGAAGGCACTAGTTTAGACATGTCACATGTGCCAATTGGTTGTAGATCAATCAAGAACAACCTATTGACATTTATTAAAATTAACTTATGTTTCCAAAAATAAATAATTGAAGTATATACACATTAGTTGACCGGCTGATTAGGCGATAAGATCAACGAATCCATAAAAGGACAAAGCAATCAAATCTTATACTAATCGAAAACATATATTAATGATAATATTTTATGTAAACATTAACATTATTCTTGTAAACATTTTGCTTCTACTATGTTTCAACATTAAGATTATGAAGAAACCATTTGACAAACGATCTGTTCCATGGCTGATAAGATCATGGTCTGTCTGTTTTTCTCAATCAGAGGATTGATCTCATAACCGGGCACATTAAAATCTGTCTTACAGATACCAACAGCCTTAGAAATCTTGTTTTGGATCTTTGCGATCTTACTGTAGTGAGCTTGATTGAAGAAAGATATAGCATTAGTGTACGCCAAGTTCACAATGGAGTAAGCCTCAGCGCACATTTGAAGATCTTGCCTCTCGTCTCCAGCATTGTCGAGGAGTGTGCTGATGAAGAAATTAGTGTTTGCCGAGAACCTTTCAGCTTCTCTCACTGTCACGTTCATGAGATCTTTGTTGCTTGGGACAGGAGTAGGCAGGTTCTTGACCAAGACACTACTGCAGAATTTGATATCCGTTGTCTTTTTGCAGATTCCGTTGACCATTTGTTGAGTTTTGCCATCGAGATTAGAAGCTTCTGCAACGGAGAAAGCGAGTATGATCACCAAAACTGACGATAGAATGCTATGCATTTTCATGTTTGTATGTTCTTTTTGTTAATTGTGAGTGTGGTCCTTTGAGAACGAAAATTTTGATCTTTATATTTGAACATTAAGCGTATGAATCAGTCAAAGGTCAAAAGTCTTCGTAACTTACCAATTGGTGTCAAAATTTGTGAATTCAAGGAGAAAAAAACATTTCCAAAAATATGACATTTGTTCATTTACCTGGACTAAAAGTTAAAATTTATTAACTATTTAAGTTGACCATATAAATTAAAGAAATTATTTTATGTTTTTGTTTGTGGTCTCGGATCACAGAATCTGCTCGTTAGGTCAGTATGTAAAAGTCAATGGGTTATTGGCCAATGAAAAAACCAACTTTTTATTGTTTTGAATAAAATGTAAAAGCGTTTTTTACATCGAGTACATCAATCTTTGGTAACTTTCGAAAAAACCAACTTAATTATTTGTCAAGATCTTAAATCTAACGGGCCAATAAAAAAACCAACTTAAATTTATAACTTTTGTCAAGATCTTAAATTTAAGAAAATATAATATTTGGTTTTGGCTACTTTTGTGATGTATAGGAAACTTTTTTAACTAATCAGAAAAAGATTTGGTTTGACTACTTTAATTGTTCGCATCTTATACAGTAATTAGTAACTCGAATATGCAAATGAGTAGGGGAATCAATAATTCCTTAGGCTTTTCAAATGGTTGATAATGTTGACGAGATCTAACTAGCTATAGGGTAGAGAAGGTGAATGCATCGAATAATGTTGTTGATGTGATGACCAAATCAGTCTATCGCGGTTAAGTTTTAACATTGCTTAGATTTTATCTAAATTTATCAATAACGATAGTGATCAACAACAACAACTCTTACACAATTAGACTACAAAATCTTGGTCAATCATTAGTATTTGTTTTCGATGGAAATGAATAAACATTAATTATAATTTATTGTATTCGGATGATTATCCATTAATTTATGTTTGAACAATTGTTATGAAAATAGCAAGATAAGAAATGCATGCTTAATTCTTTTGTTATAACTTTTATATTATTGAAACTTAAGCTGTTACAAACCATTGATTAATATGTTTCTCTTAATAACTGAAAATCTGCGGAATAACTACTGGTCTAATCAAGGAAGCTTTTCCATTTTTTACCATATATCCAGAAACCGCAGACATGGTGATCAATATTCTCATAACTCTCTTCTTCTCAGTTAGAGGATCTTTGTAAGGAGGAACAAGAAATTCGGTTCTACAACGGTCTAACATTTTGGCTGTGGAGAAAATGATTTTAACCATACGTTCGTACTCTCTTTTTGAAAATAGAAAGCGAATCTCTAAGAAACTAGTGGTCTCTCTATTATAAACTGCATGACAAGTCTTGAGACAATTCTTCTTCTTGGGGGCGGGCCATTGGCGGAGTATGTTATCGATGAATACGTAAGTATCATTGGCCTGATCCGTAGCGGTGTGAAATATGAGACCGGTGAGCTCGTTGAGAGTAGCCGTTGGTGCCTTCAATTTTTCATGGATGATTTTACTGCAAAATCCATAATCTTCGTTTTCTACGCAGATACTATTGATCAGTGCTTCAGTTGGTCCATCGGCTTCGACTGCTTCAATATGAGGAGTAAAAATGTAAAAAACAAGAACGAACACGAAAAAAATGCAGCGCGCGAATTTCATAATTTTTGTATTTAAATTTTATGAGAGATTGTGTTTGATATCTTGATTCTCTTGAACAACATGTTAAATAGTTGTAGTAGCTTACTCATTTATATATATTTTTTTAATAATTAATTGTGGCTTCTAAAATTACTGAGTCAATAATTGTAGGAAAATGAAGAGCTTACCAAATACAAATATAGCAAGTCTATAAGTACTAGAAGTTTTTATTTATTAAGAATACATATATATAGATATATATTATAAATAAGTTTTGAATATATTTTCAAGTTTCATTTACTAATAATATATACTAGTAGTATTTTCTAAGCCGTATAAATATAAAAGGATTGAAAAAGATTAGAACATTCGATAAAATATGGATCCTATTTTAATTGGTCTCATTATTCCTGTTTATCAAATCTAAGAAGATTTTTTTAAAAAACTGTTGAAGTAGATTACATTTTAGGTAGAAAAGTCCGTAGCAAACATATAAGGTACAAAGAGGGTTTGGGGATTAAAAACTCCTCTAAGCTCACTGAAAAAACAGTAAAGCATATGATATCCTAATTATTAAACATCATCAGTTTCACAAACTAATAGCAAACAGGTGTTGAGAAGAACCTATCACACAGCCCTCCTTCACAAAGTTGTCTAGGCCGCGGATGGAGCTTTGGTGCAGTGAAGCACAGCAGCCTCACACAAGTCTGTAAAGAACTGTGGAATGGTTTGCTGTTTCTTTTGGACATCTTCTTTTTGTCCGCTATGCAAATTTACGTTCTTGTAATCAAGAGACTCGTCATTGTAAATGTCCCACCATTTCTCTACAAGCATCTTGATGTCTTCTCTCTCCATATTTTCTTCTTGGCCTGTGAACCTGATATAAACAGAGAAGCAACTTGAGTTCTTTCATCTTCTTAATTTTACTCTTTAAAAATGTATCAAGAAGATAATTAGATCCTATACCTCCAAGGCTTAGCACCAGCTGCACAGTAATGAACAACCTTGGCTTCGTTAAGCTCTATGTTCTCCGGATGCCTCCAGAGCATAGCCAAGACAAGATTATATACTGGTGGAATCGGCTTGTATATATCTTTGAAGTACATGTTCAAGAAATCCTATAAAAACACACAAACCAATTTAAACTTATAATTAATAAAGTTTTAAATTAAGGTATAGTTTAGACCTATAATATTTATAATGAAACATCCCAGTGTATGTGTAGAACCATATAAATGTGTGGATTTGTTTACCTGTTCAGCAAAAGGCGTGGGAGGGACAACTTTGAGAGTCTCCAAAAGGTTGTAGTAAGTGGGGAGGCTTGGTTCGTAGACGAACATTCCGGCGTTGAAGTACAACGGTGGCTTAGGACCAAGCTGCTCTGTCTCCGGCCACGTCACCTTGTCCGGACACTGTTGGCAGTAGCCGATCTTGTATTGAGGAGTGTGACTCCATGTCTTCTCGCAGAAACAGTCTTTAACAGCGTAGAAACTGCCGTAAGGAAGATCGAACAAGTGATCTATGTTCTCAAACACTTGTATGTCTCCGTCTAAGTATATCAGCCTGCTGTACTCGACAAACTGCATCCACATAGTTATTATTAAGTGACAATCTCAACTCATGTTTTCATTTTTTTTTATATGGTAAGAAACATATCATGTATATACCTCCCAAATGCGGAGCTTGGAGTAGTTGAGGACGTAGTAAGCCATAGCGAACTGGGTTTGGTTATCTGGTGGGTAAACCGGCTGAATGTCCTTGACGATGCAGCCTTGATCCACTAGCTGTCTACGGTGATCAGCCGGCACGTCGGGTAACACAGCAACCACTAATGGGTACTTGCTATTAGCTTTCCTCAGCCCTTTAGCCAGACCAACGACGCCTTTCACGTAGTCTCCGTTCCCAGCAAGGAAAGTCACGTACGCCCTCTTCTTTCCTCCGTAGCTCAACTTGTTGTTGTTCATCATAGGTGCCATCTCTTGTCAGAGAATTAAAGAAATTAAGATTATCGAAGAGAAAGAGAAACTATTGATTATTATTAGGAGTTGTTGATTATAGTGATTTGATTGTTGGTGAGAGAAACCAAGAGTTGGCTTTTATAGAATTTGTAAGCCGTGATTATGGATAATTAATAAAATGCTAATTAGCCATTCACTTAAGGGAAGCTTCCTAGCTTCGGGTTATTAATTAGTGCATGGCTACATTGCTAACTTAATTTGAAGTAGCGGGTAATGATGACGTGGCGGTATTATGACACGTGTCACACTAGTGAGGTGGTGTCTAAAATACTACCACACTACGACGTGTGTCACGAAATATTGTGATTGGTTGGAGCGTCTCTGTATGATTTCATATAAGGCTGTGAAAATTCCACGTGGCAAAAAGGGAGCCCACGAATACGAAGCTGAGTGAAACATTTATTGGTTGTAGTTAAACTGACACCATGCTATTGCTATTGCTATTGCTACTCGCTGTTAAGTAATCTTTTTTTCGTCCGACTCATGACCGACCTACTATTTATGTAGTTGGTTATTCATATCACGTTGATATTTTCTTCTTTTTCATAACGTCAAGATTTTAGTATATAAAAAAGACTAAAAGTTTTTCTATTTTTTTTTTTGTCAACAGGCCAAAAACCAAAAAGGCATACAAATATCGTAAATATTTAGTTTATAGCATTACAATGTTTCTTTTTAGTCAAGTTGCATAGTTAGTTTTCTTCGAGTTGAGATTGCATCAAGTAATGTAGCATGCACACTAAAAATTTGACTATCAATAAATTTTTGAGTTAATAAGCTGCTTTATAGATAGTGCTAAAATTTTGTTTACAACTTTATGACAACGGATCATGATTTTAAGTTTATATAAAACATACGGAATTATGAGGAGTATAAGGTGTGGCAATAGTTACAAAAAATTGTTTGTTGAACTTACCCCAAAGAGAAAGAAAGAGAGAACTACCAATTGCTCATGAGATGACAACATTTATTTTTGTTCTATCGGATCAAGATCGTCGTGTCTACAATATATTATCGTTCAGGCAGTTTTTCTGATATTTAGATAGTGTTCATGTGCAATTTGTTATTTTCCTTCAAGCCAAATTCCATGGATCACCGGCTGACCACTAGCTGCCTTAGTGTGGTGGAGGCGTTTTTGGAATTTTTAATCTAAAGAGTAGCACTGTAAACATTTTGACGTACCGACATATACTGGAAAAGATAAAAACGTACCGACATATAAAAGAATAGAGAAGAAGAAAAATTATTATGATATTCAATTATTTTTATATAGAGTTAGGAATTTTGACTAATACTCTGGTGCTGCCAAAAGAAAGAAGACTAATTCGTTTTTGTAGTATATATATTTTGGAATCTTAACTCCACAAGATTACGACTCCGGTGGCCAAACCTTTCCTTACCAAAAAAAAGATGAACGAACCCCCCCCACAAATTGTAACTTTGGGCCCAAAGATAAATTAACGTTGAATGGGGAGTTTTCCGGTCATTGTTATCACATAGTGACTGCTTTGTTGCGGTTAGACGACACCTTTTCTTTTATTGCGGTAACGTATATCTGTCAATATTTTTCAAAATGTCTAAAATTACACATTGAAGATGTTTCCATTTGAAGATCAGGTCCACATGGTTTTGGATATTGTACATGATAACGAAACAAAAACAATAATAATTCACCCATTGATGTGATGCAGCATCTTATCTTATACTGGAAAGGACATTTTAAGGCTCCAGTAATTTTTTGTTTGCCTAGCATCCTCTTTATAAATTGTAAACTTATAAAATCAAAAGTCAAAAACACAAAACAAACAAGGCTGAAGAAACGGGACCAAGAGATTTTTATAACTTAGGTTAATTGCAAAAATCTGGTTCTAGTCTTTGTTCGTCATTAAAAATGTAGATATAGCCTTATATCCCACATCGGTATAATAGACTCAACAAGGCATGAATGTCTCTATAAATTAAGATGCAAGCTGCGATTACTTCCTCGTCAAGTTGAATTATTCAAATGCGAGGATTTGTAAGATGGGCTTCTAAATTTAAATTTTCGAGCCCAGTTAAGTTTTTGTGTATCTGGTTCTTGGTAGGCCATTTAAGTTACAGTCGCGGGGATTCGATTTTGTGGTTCGGTTCGGTCGGTTACTAGCTATGATTAATTAAATTTGCTTGGTAGTCGGTATGGCTGAAATCTTGGTTCGGTTCAGATTTAGAAAGAGATACCGAATTGAAAACCAAATTTCCAAAGTTACCAAGAGCGAGAGCCAAAGTTGCTTAAGTGAGATGATTTCGCCTCTTTTTAGTTACTTAAGGTTCTTCATCGTCCCAAGTCCGAACCAAAATATAAGTGAGATGACAATAAATGTGAGAATCTTAAAGAGATCCGGTTGATCACAATCAAAACAAGCCAACTATGAGCGATTCTTAGGACTGAAGAACAAGTTTCTTGCTTAGAATCATATCATCAGTGGTGAAATCCGCTTCTTTCCGGAAAGTTCCACGGCCGAAATCAAGGTTGTATGAGTCAGTGAGACCTTCTACCAAGTCGAACTCTGGTTTCCATCCCAGGACACGCTTTGCTTTCTCCACAGATGCAAAGAAATGCTGCAAAGATCGATCACACATAAATCAAAACCCCAAGTTTTTAAAATGGACTCTTTGATGTTTGCTGGATCATTTGAACGTTGGAGTTTTTACCTGGTCACGGAAAGGGAATGCTTTCTTCTTCCCAAAGTCGAACTCTTTCGGGTTGTAGTGGACAATCTCTGGCTCTGGAAACCCACCAGCCTGAGAGAGAGAGAGAGAGTTGAAAACATGAACAAGTTTACTCAAACAATGATCCAAAAAGCTCAGAGATGTATTCAAAACTTTTTGGATTGATAAGAGAATACGGAAAACAACAGACAAAGCATGTACCTTTGCGCAAGCTTTTGCTAACCCATCAAAAGTGACGTATTTATCGCCTGAGATGTTGAATATCTCTTTGCTGGCTTTCTCGTTACCAAGCACGTTGAGAAAGGCTGTTGCCAAGTCCTGAAATTACATAATCATCTGATGTTATAGATCAATACTCTTCAAGAGTGATCAGAGGAATGAGATAGTGCTGAGTTTGAGTTAAGGGTCCCCTATGACATAACGAGTGCTCTGAACCATGTAAGCGAGCTCAAGAGCATAAGAGAAAGTAGTGTGTGACCTTAACGTGACCGAGTTGTGAGATCTGTATCCCAGAGTTTGGAACTGGTATTGGGCGACCAGCTTTTAGACGGTGAAAGAACCATTCTTCCACGGGGTTGTAGTTCAGTGGACCGTAGATGTACACAGGACGGATAGAAGTCCAGTTTACACCTTTTGTTTGCAGTAAGCTCTCAGTCTCCAGCTTCCCCTTGTGCCTGCTCTTAGGGTCAACTGCATCCTCCTGCATTGGTTATGTCCCAGATAAAAAGTTACTCCAACTGGGCTCGGGTAATAAACTTCTGAGTGATATCATATCATATGATCAAACCATAATATCTCTATGGAGAATTTCGAGAAATACAAGCTCATATTCTTCCAGGAATAAGAATTAAGAAATATTTTCCATACCTCACAGTGTGGCAAGATATCAGATTTCAGATAAACACCAGCTGAAGAACAGTAGATGTACCTATAACATTAACGGCAAATTACAATATTGAAAGGCTGTTTCTTGGGAGCCATCAACGAAATGAACAAGTTGGGAGATTTGTGTAAACTTACTGCTCTAGTTTAGGCAGTGCATCTATGATGGGCTCAACTTCTTCGGCCTCCCTCCCTGAGAAATACGAGAAACATATCATGCATCAAGACAAGAGACAGTACATTCTTGAATTTACAGTAAGAACAAAGAGACCAGATGTTACCGTTGATATCATAAACAACATCGAAGCCTTCTGCTGAAAGACTTGACTTCACAAAGTCATAGTCCTTTCTGTCTCCTTTCAAGTGAAGAATCTAGAAAAGACCGAGAAAAAATCATTCATTTTTGTTGGAACCCTAGTAATAAATGATGAAGTTTTCATCAAGTTCCTCTTGCTCAAGTTCTATGAGTTCCTATGATTACCGCTATATATTATATATGAGTGCGCATACGAGTTCTTTGACAAAGAATCATGTAATACCTTGGAAGAAAAATCAGCAAAGTCTTGGTCAGATTCACCGGGCAATTGTTTGGCAATAGGAGACTTACCCCTTGTGAACAATGTAACCTGCAAAAATAACCATTAGGTAAAGTTTAGGTGAGAAGACAGTATGATCGGTCATGGAAGAGAAATGAGAACCTGATGTCCCTCTTTGACAAGGAGCCTGGACAAGAACACACCAATGAATCGAGTGCCACCCATGATCAGAATCTTCTTTTCACTCGATGCTGAAACATAGAGTGCTCCTTTTGGCTGATGAACCTTCCTCTTGTACTGCAATTTCAACAACAAAGCCAACTCTGTAAAACATCTTATCTACAAAATGTAATCTGTAGTTTCAATCCTCACTTTAAGAGATACAATATTTATTCTAAGACTACTTATAAAATCTGAAGCTGGAGCTTCACAAATACAAATCACTATGGACATAAAAGAAAATCCTGAGGAAGTGTTCAAAAAACTCAGAACTTTAACAATTATGACAAAGAAGCTCATAAACTTTACTTAAACAACAAAATCAGAGCTGAAACCAGAACCACACATGGACTATATCAGGCACACATTCATTAATCAAGACACAATGATCCAATCCTCAAGAAGTCAAACAAAACGAGCTTAGACCCAATTAGAAAGAGATGATTTTTAAATGTGCCAAACGCATTTTGGTTTCATTAAAGGAAAAAGGAAAAAAAGATGGACCTGGACTTGTAAATGGAGCTTAGCGCCATTGAAGTCAGAGAGAGAAGAAGTAAGAAGAGAGAAAGAAGGCTGATGCTGTTGCAACATCATCATCTTCGCCATGGTTGGTTTAACTTAAAACTCACTGAGCAACTGAAGAAAAAGCTCTTTATTTGAAATTGGAAGTGTGTGAGTAAGTATCTCTCTATCTGTGTATGGTTCGTGTGGCCCTATCATCTTCTTCCTTCCGATCATTAAAAGTCTTTATCTTTTTTCTAAAGGGATAAGACAAATTATCTCAGCCTCTCTCTCGCCATTTCATGGTCACATATTTACAGCCATCGTCGTCCTCTTCTTTCATTTTTTTTTCCCTTGTTGTGGATATAGCGGATGATTTTGATCAAACGCGGAAGTTTTTGGGGTCAAATCGTAATTAACATTTTATTCTTATTGGGCCCTAAATTTTCCAAATATTATTGGGCCAAATTATAGTTATTGGGCCTTCGTTTTAGAATTAAAACACATTTGTAAAAATATATCAAAAAGAGAAGAAATCACGTAGCAGACACGCGCAAGAGTTTTGTTGAAGATCTGAAATTTTCAGAAATTTTTCTCGGGAAAATTCTGTGGATTTGATCGTTAGTTTCAACAACGGAGAGGTGTTTTTGTTTCTGCTGATCAGCAGATTACTTCTTTTTTTCTCGGATTGATCCCTTTCGGATTCTTCGAAAGATGGACCCTAACCAGGTTTTAATCTCAGCTGCTTCCCTCTTCGTCTTTTGATTCTTGTTGATTTCTAAGTTCGATTGCATATCAGATTCTTGATTAGCTTCGTTGACTTGTTCGATCTGAATGTTATTGGTTTGGATCTGTGTTTCGTATCCGAGAAAGTATACATTTGAGCTAGGTTAGAGAAGAAGACAATGTAATAAAACTTGTTTCTTTTTACGGCAATGTGTAGAGGGGAAAGTAATCTTTTATGTACCCTTTTGTGGTTAGCTTGGTTATGAATTGTTACAATGGAATCTGCTTGCATGAACTCCTAATAAAGCGTTTGCTATCATACGTCATAATTGTGATTTTCATCAGAATTGAGGCTTACCAAAACTTTGTTCTTCCTTAGATTCAGGCACCAGTTGAGAATTATGCAAACCCAAAGACATGTCTTTTCCATGTTCTCTTCAAGGTATGAACAACTGTTTGTCAAAGAAAAATGTTTGGATTATTGGACCAATGGTTGGTGACCAGTTTTGTATCTGTTATTGGAACAGGGTGCTGCGTTGGCGTTTTACATTCTCTCTGCTCTCTTCTTCAACAGCTTTGTCATAATCTTTGTAGTCACTGTTCTTCTTGCTGCACTTGACTTCTGGGTTGTTAAGAATGTGAGTGGGCGTATACTGGTTGGTCTGAGGTGGTGGAACGAGATCAATGATTTGGGAGAAAGTGTCTGGAAATTCGAGTCTCTTGATCAGGAGGTTAGTCTTTCTTCACTTATTCATATAAGGCTACTATGGGTTCAGTCTGTCAAGAAATGTGGGGTTGTGTTTCTTGAATACTTGTGTTTTCGTCTTTTTTGTCGATGCAGTCCTTGTCTCGGATGAACAAGAAAGACTCATGGCTTTTCTGGTGGACACTTTACCTTGCAGTGAGTATCTCCTACCTAACACTTTAGTTGTAACATATGCTAATTACTTAAAACCTGTTTGCAGTCCTTCTGAAACTTTAGTGGAAGGATTAGGAATAAGAATAGGCAAGAATAAACACGTCCCTTCTGGTGAAGCATATTCTGCAAAGGTGGTAGATAAGAATTGAGAGCAGTCTTTTAGTACCCCAACAAGCTACCATTTTATAAGTTTGTGACAAATGCTTTTACCCCTGTTGAGTGGGATCGTGGCATTTGACACTGGAGTCAAATCACATGCGAAGTCACATTGCATAATATGCTGAGTAGGGAATAATAATCTGCTGGAACTAAGTCTGCCATTTGGAGTATATCCTATGGTCACACTTTGACTACATATGATATTGGTTAAAACTTGGTAGCTTATAAACCTATACGGCCAATTACCTTACAAGCAACCTATAAAGAGTCAGGTCTAGCCATGAGATGGTAGCTATGCATTCAGTGTCTATAGTACAGGAGCTTAGTAAACATTTAAAACATGTGAGTTTCTTTGTTGTCCTTTTTCTGTTGTATTTACAGCTAAATCTTCTCTTTTCCACTCTTCAGGCAGCTGCGTGGTTTATCCTAGGAGTATTTTCTCTGATAAGGTTTCAAGCTGACTATCTGCTCGTTGTTGGCGTTTGCTTGTCCCTCAACGTGGCTAATATCATTGGCTTCACAAAGTGCAAGAAAGGTAAAATCCCTTATCAATTTCCGATAATTTCCCTGATTTTGTTAAGAATCAAATCAGCTATAGATCACTAGGTTCTTTTACAAAAGAACATATGCATGTACGTATATAGAGGTAACTGATAGGCATTCACCAAATTTTGGTTGGCAGATGCAAAGAAACAGTTTCAGCAATTTGCCTCGCAGACAATTGCATCACGATTCCAATCAACTGTACAATCTGCCTTCACCCTTGTCTAAATAAAGAGAAAAAGACGCTTTGAAGGGTTGTGAGAGCTAAGACAGTGTACAAAGAAAGATTGCGAAAACGACATCGTTGGTTTTTTGACTGATTATTTTCCAATGTTTTGTAAGGGTTTAAGTCTAAAAGGTCCTATATTGGTCTATGTATTTTACATTTATTAACATTTTGCATCTGGCATGGTCTTATCATACGTATATTTAGCCCAAAAGATAATTCAGAAATTTTCTATACCTAAAACAGTCAACATGCATCTTCCTTATATGTTGCAAGGCTTCACATAATTGAGTTTATCCATCCACACTAAATAAGCTTCATGATGATTTGATTTACTTATCTTCTCCCTAAACGTATTACAAACCATATTTGTTTGTTGGAAGAAAAGTTCTTTGTTATTTTGGAAAACATGTTTCGAAAGAAAAAATTATTGGTAACAAAAAAACAAATTTTACGTTTTGGCCTAAAAGTCTACAGTTAAAAAAAATATTTTGATAAACGCAATTTTGACTTACCGATTTTGGTCTTAGTATTAATAGGTTTTTCTAGTATCACATTTTGAATATTATTTTAAGTCTCAACTTCCAAGTTCGTTTCTCTCCAATAGAGAATCAAAATTTTGTGACAAGCAGTCTAAGAATCTTCTACAAGCTCAGATATGGTAATATTCAACAAGCTTAGATATGGTATGACGTGGATGCATATAGTGTATGATTAGAACGCTGACGAGTCATATTATAAATTATGGAAATTACCATTAACAAAATTAATATTTCTTCTTAACTAAATAATATTATTTCGGTAAAAAAAATTAAAATATATTTTAAATTATGAAATCAATAATATTATCTATCTATTGCATAATTAAGTTTAATGAATATTTATAATTACAGCTCTTATAAATTATTAAATCACTGATTTTTAAACAAATTAATTTATATAAATTTTTTTTTTGGATTAAAATTAATTACAAAATATTTAATAACTTTTTTTTAAATCATAGATTTCAATAATATTTATTTTTAACATACAAAATCAATGATTTATTAAACTATTGCATAATTAGTTCCAAAAACATTTTTTAATCAAAACACATAGTTAATAATTTTTTTTGGTCAACAACTTTAATTGATCAGCTTAAATAAGTAAATGTGAAAGAACATTGTTTACAATGCTGCTTTTGTTAATATTTTTTGATAAGTTTGATACCATTTACCGACTAAATATTCTTTTGAAATATTTTGTGAAATTTTTACGTTTTGGAGTTTTTATTAAGAGGCTCAAGAGCACATACACCATAGAACCCACGCGATGAAAACCCATTTAAAAGCCCACGTACTTTTGTGGCCTTTCTCTACCCATAACCCCCACAAGCATAGTTAATTAATATTTTTTTAGTGTTGTCTGTTGAAAAGAAATCAATTCGTAAAACCCTAAAAAAGGTGATTCCTTTGAGATCCTCACTTACCATCCCTTCCGCTTCCCGCCAGTATATTTTCGATTCTAGCGTTTCCCATGTCTCTGCGGCCACGCCAATCTCTTGGGGTTTCTTCTCCGGCTAAGCAAAGGAAGAAAGCCCCCCAAAAAACCATCGCCACGAGAGCGAATCGAAAACGTCTGCCTTCTTACATAAAACCCGGCGCCGCCGTGGAAATCAGCTCCGACGAGATTGGGTTTCGCGGCTCATGGTACCCGGGAAAAGTGATCACTACCCCATCCTCAGATAAGGAAAAATGCCAAGTGGAGTACACGACGCTCTTCTTCGACAAAGAGGGTACGAAGCGTCTGAAGGAAGTCGTCGACTTGAGCCAGCTCCGTCCTCCGGCGCCGCCGATGTCTGAGAGAGAGAAGAAGAGGGAAATCGCGATTGGGGATGAAGTCGACGCCTATTACAATGACGGTTGGTGGGAAGGGGATGTGACGGAGGTTCTAGGTGATGGGAGATTCAGTGTTTTCTTTAGGTGTTCTAAAGAACAGATTCAGTTTGAAAAAAATAAACTTAGGTTTCACAGGGAATGGGTAGATGGAGCTTGGAAGCCTCCATTAGAGGATACAGAGGAAGATGAATCAGAGGAAGACAAAGTAGACAATACAGAAGATGAAGAGGAGGTAACTAACACATTCTCAATTCTTGAAAACGGTTCTGTGGAAGTAGTCTATTGGAGAGTTTTGCTTAATTTCGTCTCGCTGTTCTGTATTTTACTGTATGGGAATATTAGACTGCACATTAATGATGAGAGTGACGATAATGCAGGATATTTTAGCCCGAGTGGATTTGGAAACTACCAGAGCAACTGCTAAAGAAATGTTTTCTAGTGGGACGATTGTGGAGGTTAGCAGCGATGAGGAAGGTTTCAAGGGGTGTTGGTTTGCAGCTAAAGTCGTTGAACCCATTGGCGAAGACAAATTCCTTGTTGAGTACCGAGATTTGAGAGAAGAAGATGGCATAGAGCCTTTGAAAGAAGTAATCGATTTTCTGCACATAAGGCCGCCACCACCAAGAGATGAGGATGAAGATTTTTCTGTTGGCGACAAGATTAATGCATTTTATAATGACGGCTGGTGGATAGGTTTTGTCATAGAGGGTATGAAGGGTGGAACAGTTGGTATACATTTTAGGCAATCAGGAGAAAAAATGCGGTTTGGAAGGCAAGGTCTTCGTCTGCATAAAGACTGGGTTAACGGTACCTGGCAGCTACCACCACTAAAAGGAGGGCAGATAAAGAGGGAAAAGGTTCTGTACGATTTCCTTATCGATGAACTCTAGACAAGTTCACATCTATCATTCTTATCTCATTCTTCTTTATGCTGCACATAATCTTCGCTAATATGTTTTAAGTTTTTACTTTTATCTGCAGACCGTTTCATGTAATCGGAATGTGAGACCTAAGAAAGCAATCGAGAAGCAAGAGTTCAGCATTGGAACTCCAGTAGAGGTTAGCAGTGAGGAACAGGGATTTGAAGATTCTTGGTTTCCTGCAAAACTTGTTGAATACAGAGGAAATGGCAGATGCCTTGTAGAATATGATAACCTGAAAGCTGAAGATGGGAAAGAGCCTTTGAGAGAAGAGGTTAATGTTTCACAGATAAGGCCTCAACCAGTAGAGCAGGTCATGGTTTGTCCATTCGAGAAGAATGACAAAGTTGATGCTTTGTATAATGATGGTTGGTGGGTCGGGGTGATTAGGAAGGTTCTTGCAAAGTCATCGTACCTGGTTTACTTCGAGAAGACTCAAGAGATGCTAAAATTTCATCATTCTCAACTGAGGCTACATCAGGAATGGATAGATGGCAAGTGGATAACAAATTTTAAGGTATGCTTCTAAAACGATCAACTCATACTATATCACATATAACTCTGTTATTTGCTCCAATATCTAAAACATTTTAGTATCAATCTTGGTTGTTGACCTGCAATATCAAGCGTTTACTAATGTGGTTTGCTGCCATTGATTTTTATTTTCAGTCTCAGAAGGTGTAATTGGGCTGGATAACACGTCAGGATTTCGGGATCTCAAGTTTTGTTTTTTTTGGAGGTATTTGGATCCTTAGTCTTAACCCCGGCGTCCATTGCTATTGTAGATATATGATGCTTGACTAAAAGGCAAAGACCAGACCAGTTGATATTTTTATTGATTTCCCATTTGAGAGATACTGCTACTCATAATGCTCCTGATTTCCATTGATTATTTGATGGGCAAATCGTTGCTGTAAGGTTGTTTCCTTGCCTTGTTGATTCTCCAATTGTCAAATTAGCTGATTTATTTTCGTCATTATTATATAACCTATGATCGGGATTTAATACTCAAAATCTTTAAACATTGTGCTTTTGGAGTCGATGCATATGAATGAAGTTGCTGAGTGTCTACCTAGTCAAGGATATACAATACATTATTCTTGACAATCTTGACAGCCACACACAGGTTAAGTGTCCATTCAAATGTAATCTTAACAATCTTAAGCTCTGTGTATATAAGACACTCCTACAATCGAAAACATACAAGTAATGTAAGATCTCACTTTTGCTTGCTAAGAGGATTTTCCATGTTCATGTTGTGGCATACAGAACCAGCTTCAAAGTATATAGATAATTACGGATAATTTTTGTGGAACAGGATGATGTTGACATCTTATTACAGGTAAAACAAGTGGTTGGTAATGGTAATACATGAGAGTAAGAGCAGTGAGAAACACTAACTCTCCATAATTTGTTCAAATTCTTGAAGTGCACTTAAAATTCTGATTTCTTTTAACTTCTGAAGCAGAGGCTTGATTAGGCCTCTTTGACTGCAACAGCCTCCTTGATAGCAACAGCCTCCTTGACCTCTGTGGCTTCGCTGCTCTTCTCCTTGGCAGGTTCCTCTTTGGCTGGTTCCTCTTCTGGGACAGTAAAAGCTGAGACTGGGAAAGTCCTGGACAATGTGGTTGGTGTCTTGAACGTGATCTTCCCTTTGGTAGGCGGGTCCTCAATATAGATCTCGTTGATAGTGACCCAAATAAGAAGCTCCTTGGCCTTGACTCCAGTGAGCTTCTTGATCTTCCCGGTCTCAACCACGGCAGTGACCTCAGTTCCATAGGAGACAAGCTTATCAATCTCTGCGAACTTGTGAGTGATGCTATGTTTCTGCTTTAGCCACACAACACCCGACTCTCTGTCATATCCAACCTCTTCTATATCCTTCAATGGTAGTAAACCATTGGGCAAAGATACCTCCTTGAGGAAAGTCTTTGTCTTCTCTCTGCATATCTCATCTCCAGTGTACTTCTCTGCCTTAGCTCTCACCTCCTCTGTAACCAAACCCATCTCTGTTTCTTTGTATCTCTTGTGGTGTTTTTAGCTTTGTCTAAAAGCTGAAGTGTGTTGTGGAGAGGTAAGGGACTTCAGCCTTGTGATATATAGGTGACCTATAGGGTGTTTGCCCTTGGTTTCCTGATCTTATTACGGTGATTGCCACCAGGTTTAGAAAATGAACGGTATGTGAAATACACTCGGATTCAGAACATACCTTTGAACATTATACAATTTTAGAAAAAAATTATTACTTTTGGTATCAAATTAAGACCAACTCTTTACAAAAAAAAGGTGAAAAAAATCACTATCGATAACGACGTGATCGATTGTCTTAGAATGCAAAATTTTTAACTTTTTGAGTTTGCAATTTCATGTTAATTTGGATGAGGTACATGTAAAAAGCATTAATGGGCATGGTTGGGCAGATTTATGGGTGACTTAGAGTATAATATCGAGATGTCGTGTCAACTCTTTTTCCAGTTTTGGGTTAAACCATATGTCTTACATGATCATATGGCTATCATCAACACAATATTAATGATGGTTATTATTATGATGTGGTGCATGGCCCTTCCTTATAAATGCAGTGCCTATCATCATCTGACATTCTCCTCACCTGCTAACCAGTAACTGACCTCAATTATTTTTGATATGAATTTAATCCATCTCTTTCGTGTTACGTATTAAGATCACATATACTATTAGTGTACTGTGATTTAATTTTTCTTATATCTTAAGAAACCAACCATAACCAATAAAGACATAACTATACGGGTTCCAACGTCTAACTTATTTGATTGTGACCTTACTTTCTCTTAACTCGATGTCTTTTGGTTTTGCTACTTACAATTCCACTGTTTCAGAATGCTACTTAGTTCATGATTTCTTTAATACACTTTTCAGTCTATAAGCCAAACGCAAGGAACATGAATACACGTTTGAAATCTTGTTAGAATTCTTATCAATGATGTTTGGTTCAAAACAATCGTTGTGAGTTCGTTTGCAACCTTTAACCTTGCGAAGAGAAATTGGCGAAGCTTTGCGCAGCGTCTCCATGGCAGTGATTATTCAACAGTGTCTCTATGTGTTTGATCTCCTTAGGCATTGACCCTGTGAGCACCTCGTAGCCTGTCTCAGTGATCAGAACGTCATCCTCGATCCTTATCCCAATCCCTTGGAATCTGCAAATAGAGAAAAAAAAAATAGCAGTATCAATAGAAATGTCATTTCCCCATTTATTTTTCTTGTTGGATAGATCATGTCATGCTCCCACGGTTGATTTGCTAATAAATTACTCAGATTTACACAGTTCAATACTTTATTGGATGCAAATATTACACAGTTAGTGCGTTGAGTTTGGAGAGAGCATTTCTACCTTTCAGGGCAGTCAAATGAAGATGGAATGTAGACTCCTGGCTCAATCGTAATCACCTGTCCAAACAGAGTTTATAAGTTTGATATCTGAGAGTCAGAAAGATCACTGTCTAGCAAACACTAAAACCAGTCAGTCATTTGATGTAATCTAGCCTAGTAGATTCTATCAATTGCACCATCAAAACCATTTTTCAAACTGAAGGACCTAACGCCATTACACAATTAGTTAATAAACTTCAACGATCAGGATTCAAAGGGCACATATCGGATTTAATGGACAGCATCAACAATCAGAGTGTCTGAGGTAGGAGGGTAAGTAGAACGCTGAAGATATTATAAGCCTGACTTTGGTGGGTTCCTTACAAAAACTAAGACTCAAGAGAGTAGTATTACTTACAAAACCAGGTTGCAAAGGACGGTCATATCCCACAGCAGAAGAATCATGCACATCCATCCCAAGGTAGTGACCTTTTTATCCATCACAAAAGAACTCTGTTAGATAAGTTTTTTCCCAACGATACAGTATATATATATTTTGTGATTTTGATTACATGATAACCTTTTATTTCTTTATGGGGCAGAAATAACTTTTATACAGCATAATGCAGGAAAATAACAAGGATGTTACCATCTAGGCGTCAATCAGACTTAGTTGATTGTATTCGTTTCATCGACCAAAATTGCAAATAAGTTAATGTGATCGAGTTCAATAATGTATACCTATGGAGGTCGGATTCAGCTGGTGATACAGTCTACGACTTTTCAGGATGCCCATCTTCATCAGTCCATCGCACAACAACTCGGTCTGCAAAACCACAAAGCATTATCTGAGTCCAAACATCACTCTGTTGGCAAATAAAGCTTTTAAGTTTAAAGCTGCTGAGTGCTGATGGTATTTATAACATCTCTAGTCCATTTAAGCTTCTGAAATATTTGTAAACCAGCCATCTACAGAAGTAAACTAATATTTTCATATCATACCAAACCGGCTAATAGTGAATGGTACATTTTGTGTGTTTGATAATACATTTTAAGCACAAAGAGACGGCCTAAGATAAGTTCATATTTACCGAATATGTGTTTAGTTTGCGGATGGTTGTACCAGGCTTGCATTGTTTTATGCATTCTTTGTTTGTCTGAAGTATAAGATCATATAGCTCTTCCTGTAAACAATACAGATATTATTATCTTTGATAGGGAAAGTTTTAAGAAAGCAGCTTCACAATTACTATCTATCTTTTTATCTAAACATAATTGTGAAATCGACCAAAGATCCACAAATCCTATGCACATGTACAAATTCTGACAAATGGTATATTGTACTAAACAATCCTAACATGCAACAAACAAAAAACATATATTTGCGTGATACTCAGATGCTAAAACAATCCAAAAGAAATTCTGGATACAAAAAAATTGCTTTCAGACAATCGGGTTTTGGTAGATATCAGTGACTAATAAAATTCATGCTTCCAAAGGTTTCCTAAATCAATATTATAAGGAAAAAGCTAGCCTACGTAACGTACATCTCAGAAAGAGCAAGAAATCTGGTAGTAGAGTATGACATAGTAAGTAAAGTCATATCTCTCAGTTGCACCATCGAAACACCAACGGCAAGCACAAACGTGAATAATTTTGAATATCCAAACAAAATAAGATAAAAATTGAGATAGCAGAGACATCAACCTGAAGAGAACTGAATTTTCCACAAGGAGGCCATGTCCGAGTAAGATCACTAACATAACCATGTAACTCGCAACCCATGTCCATCAAGACAAGATCACCATCTCTTATCTGCAGATAATTATAAAATAAGAAATTGGCTTCAAAAACATCGCTGTACTAGCTATCAAATAGGTTTTTCTCAAACTTACTCGCTGATCATTTCGTGAATAGTGAATAACACTAGCATTTGAACCGCCACCGACTACAGGATTAAATCTGAGAAATAAAACGTGACATTTTACTTGTCACTAGAACAAGAAAACTAGAAAAAAGCTTTTGTAAAAATAATCCTAAATCACATATTTATTCATGGACTACATATAAATGTCAAGACTTACGCCATTCGCTGAGCACCTCTTATCCGGCACTCATATTCAACTTGGGCTGATAAGATGCCTTCATCAGGAAACCCCTTTGAATGTAGCATTGTTTTCAGAAGACCCTGAGGATGAAAATATCCAAATCACTCCATACTCATTGTCTGTAATAGCTATTATCTTCAACCAATATTTAGAGAATGGTTCATGACGTTATATTGGCTCTATGTTCCTTTTTCGTAGCACTTTGGCCACAAGACAAACGTAACAATTAGAATAGAAAAAATTCACATATCATTGAGCATTCCCTTCATGAATCACAAATTTGTTCCTTCGGATCATGGCTAGAGAGCTTTCTATGCGTATGTTCCTCATTTTTTTCACATCAATTCCCAAGATTAAATTGACTATATACACAGAATCGTCAGCAAAAGTTGTCAATTTTAACCAATTTGTCCTATTATCTCTTGTAATTTCCCCCACCATCTTTAATTTTCAGTTACTCTCTAGCATCTCAGTTGTATTTAGAAGCTAAGAAAAAACAGAAAAGTTTCAAGAGTATTAACTATGCGTTCGTTATAAACAGGAATACCTGGCAAGCAATAGATGCAGACTCTCTCATCAATTTGAGTTCCGCAGGTGATTTAATTAACCTCAGCTCATGTGTTAAACTTGAAAGAGTTTTCACTTTGCCAAGAGATGCTGACTTTTGAAACTCATCCAAGTTTGTGTATCTTTGCGAGGCAGTTTGAACATTATGAAACACTTTTGAAGAATGTCTTATCATGTCTGAAAGAATCTGTACATAAAGAATGCGAAATAATAACAAATCTCGCGTTATATAAGTAATAAAGTCAACAACATAAGAAATATTATAAGAGAGGCCGCTTAAGGAAGAATATAAGCTACCTCAGGTAATTTGCTAATCGGATATGCTTGGTCTGCCTTGAAGAACTCAGACGCTGCATCAACTCCAGCAACTTCTCCTTGCCAAGCAATATCCTACATCACAGATCAATTCTTATCAATTGCCAAACAGAAATAAAATCACTCTGGATACAGAAATTTATATACTAATAGATCATCATACGTACCTTAGGAGTTGACTCTGGCATAAACATGCATAAACCACGATCATTACTTAAAACAGCCACACCACCTGGCTGCTGGCAGCCAGTTAGATACAAATAATCAGCCTCTTGTCTGAACGTATATGGAACAACGTCTGTCATCATTTTCTCAGGGGCTGAAGAAATGATAGCTAAGCTGTTCTCAGGGAGAAGCTCCACAAGTTTCTTCCTTCTACCAATGTATTCATCAATTCTTATTCCTGGTGTGATCTCTCCTTCCGCCATTAACTGATTGGGAAGAGCGAACCATCAGAGCATATTAAAATAGCATTTTCAAATCCAAGAGAACATAGTCAAAGTAAATATCACATGGAAGTTACATGAGGATGAGATGCTGGAGTTGGCTGACCAATCTCTCTGACCCTTTGGGTTGAATATGCATAGCGACTAATGACCTGAAACAAGTAATTAGATCGGTTGTCAACTACTCTGCAACCAAGTCTCAAAATTTCTGTCAATTCTAATTCAAACTCTTGGAGTGAACCCGAAAAATTCGATCTTTAATCCTCAAATCTATACAAAACAAGGAGGAGGCAAACTAGCAAGAAAACATGAATTGAGCATTTACCTGAGTTCTTGATACTCTCCGAACTAGATTCCGAGCAAGTACCTGCATCTCTTTCCTCTCTCAGACTCTTGAGAAGGTCGAATCGGACTTCGTGTGATGTTCTATAACTATTGTTCTGGTAGGCTTTCACAGGGTTTAGCTGTTTGAAGCTGCGTTCTCTAAACGTCCCGTTTCAGGGTTTTAAAACGCTACCGCACTTTCCAAATCGCTGAATCCCCCATTAGGGCTCAAAAAGTCTTTTACTTTCTCCATTTTTTTTTCTGGGGTTAACTGGAACATAAAGTACCCAGCAAAGAAAAGAAAAAAAGCTCAACACTTTTGATAGAGAGAGAGTAACAAATTAACAATGGCTGCTGTAGATGAAGTGAACGATGTTGGAAGAACAGTAGAGGAAGAGCCTGTGTGTGAAAAAAGAGAGAGAGAAGAAGAGGAGGCTGAAACAGAAACATTGACTCCATGGGAGCAACACTCCAGGATCATAAGCATCCCTCGGTTCGACTACAAAGCTCCTTCTTCTCTGCTTCATCATTCTCATTCAGGCTTCCTCGTCACCTGCACCATCAGTATGATCTTCTTCCAGTACTCTTGCATCCTTTTTAGTTTTCTATCTGTTAATTTCGTTTTGCGGCCATGACCTTTAAATTTCTCGAATTCTTTGATTGTCTCCGAGTTAATGAGTTGTGGGCATTTCGAAACTGTGTATTGGATTGAGAAATATAGATTTTGTGTTTAACGAGACTCGAGAACTGTTTCTGATTTTCACTTCTTATCAGAAAGGGAGAAAAGTGCTACCAAAGAGGTCATGTCCATCCTTGGAAAGGTATCGTCACATTGCTCCATCAATAGTGAGGAACAAGTGTAAATTTTTGTTCCTGCGTTTAGAAGATGAACACAGGGTGATTGATAATTAATTGTGGTAGTAAAACACTATGTTTCTAAACGAAAAGTACTTGTGGAAATTAAAGTTTGTAAAGATGATGAAGTAGTACATTAGTGGGGGATTAAATTAGTGTTTGAGTTGGGAAGTTACTAGTTCTCAAATGTTCAGTTTATCTCACAGAAATCGAACTTTTTGATTTGTTCAGTATATTGTGTCCATGCATGAGGAGAAATCTGAAGTTTTAAAATCAAAAAAACAAAAACTTTGTGTACAAGAGATAGAGGAAGGCGAAGAGAAGACTGTACCTCTTGAGAATGATGCCTTGCAAGAAACAGGTAATGTTTATTTGGGGAAGAGCATAGCCAAATTCTTGTTTTTTTTTTACTTTGCGCTTATGGTCTTGACTTTATTTTTTCTTTTTGTGCCTTGTTTAGGTGAAAATCCAAATGTTGAGGATCTCAAATTAGCAAATGAAGAACACAATTCTCTCATGTCATTGGTTAAGCTGACGAAGAGTGGCTTGCTTCTCTTTACTTTCCCTGTTGAAAACTCTCCCGATACAACAAACATCGTATCACAAGTCTTCCAATCTATGGAATCTGGAGCTCTGAAGGCACCAATGTAAGTTTTCATTGTGAAATGTTAGTTAGTGAACCTTTGGTCATTTGATTAACCTTTTGACCGTTCTTCATTAGAAATCAAGCTCTATTGCTACCACTTGCCTTAGAACTCAACTCTACCATGCTTATAGAGTTCTTATTCAGTCTTGAATAAATTTTTCAAGTCCGATAGTCCCAAAGAGTGGTTTTTGTTACATATCAGACCTATTTCATTCTTTTCGGACCATGTAGTAACTAATCCACTGTGCTAGGAACTTTTGATCATTATCTTCTCAGACTCGTTGATGTAAGTATGTTTTTACATCGAAATAAGTAATTTATGATTTCATTGATGCAGCTGGTGCCATCGGATATTCCCAGTTCAAGCTACTTGTGGCTTGACAGAGAAAGAACTTCGGGAAACAGTATCAAAGCTTGTTCAGCGGTTTGTCAATGATAAAGACAATACACTATCAAAACCTGTGAAGGTAAGAAAGAGTTTGTCTGTAGAATCAAGTTTCGTATGTAGGAGTATATGTTAAGAATATTGTTAGATTCATGGCAATGGTTATTAACCACACACCATTTAGTTTGCAGCTGGGTATCAGCGTAGAGGTGTGGAAGAGACGAAAGGAAAGATTCAGAAAGAAGCATCACAGGTTCTAGATCAATGTCCGTTGCTGGACCGCATCAAATGCTTTGAAACTGTGGCGGCTGGAGTGAAAGACATTGTACCAGATTCAGTTGTGGATCTCAAAGCTCCAGAGGTATTGTGTGTATATATAGAAAATAATTCTAACCGTATAATAACATCATCCCGTTTATAAAGTCTGATGATTGGAGTAAAAATGTGCAGTTATGTGTTCTGGTGGAACTCTTACCGCTCTCTAGAATACCAAGTGGCTCCATTGTAGCTGCTGTATCAGTGCTTCCACATAGACTGGTTAGCACAAAGCCGAAACTCTGCATCAAGCCTCTAGTCCCTGAATCCAAACACAAAAAGGGACAAAACTAACGAGCGCAAAGGCATATCGTTGCATTGAGATTTTCCAGAGCCAAAAAGATTAACCGAAGTTGTAATCTCTCTGTTTAGTTTTAGTCTTTAGATATGTGGTTTGCTTTCAGTATCTGCAGTGACGTTAACAAGGTGTAACCAATGTTTTTATTCAAGAGAGAACAAAGATAAACCCATCTCCACCTCTTGTTACAATGCTTTGTAGCTAGCTATGTCATTCGTCTACACTGCCAAGTTTTTTTCACATAACTAAACCGGCAATTACAATTTAATCGGTTTAAATTTGTTTTTGATCAAACCAATTGATTTTATAAACAAATTTCGGTTTAATCAAGGTTTGGTTTGGTCCGCCACAGTCTCGGCTTCCTTGTTCCATCTTCGCGACGCCTGAGAATGAGATTATCGTTTGCTTCCCTCTATCTCACTGGAAAGAACGAAGAAAAACCCTAATGGGAACGAGCTCGCGTTGCGATGGCGAGGAGCAGAGGATTAAAGATGAAGAGCAATACGGTGTGTTGCTGTACTACAAGTACACCTCTGTTCCTGATCTAGATGAGCTCGTTTCCTTTTATGAATCAAGCTGCAACTCATTAGGTTTACTCGGCCGAGTCAGGCTCTCCCCTAAGGGAGTCAATGTCACTGTATGCTTCTAATCTCCTTCTCTGCATATCCAATGTTTGATATTTGACTTTCCCAATTCTGAGTTCTCTGACTGTGTTTCCCGTCTGATTGAGGATTAAAACCATAAATTGAAAAGTCTAATCCTTTATCTGTTGACAGAGGTGTACTTGTAGACTACGTTTGAACTTTATTTTGATAAGAAAGTCTGAGAACATTGGGGACTACGTTTGCTCAAGTTTGTTGAAGTTGAATGATAGAAAAATAAAGCCAAAGCCTTTGAGTTCTGAGTTCTGTTGTTTGATAATTTAGGAGTAGTGGTCTCTAAATATAGTTACAAGTGTAATCCATCTTAACCATTAAAGAAGCAGACATCAAAAGTCTGAAGCTTTTTACTAGACTTCTGTTGATTAGATTGATTTAACAGAAAGCTTTACTTTTTGGTTAGGTTGGTGGGAAATTAACTGCATTGGAGGAACACATTTCTGCAGCAAAGTCGAATTGTTTGTTTGAAGGGACCGACTTCAAGCTTGCACCTTGCCATCACCCCTTGAATGACAAAGTTGCTCAGGAATGTGGGTTTACATCACTCTCCATCCGAGTTGTTGAGGTTATTGGCTTCTCTTCTTACCAAACATAGTGTTTCTTATGTTAAGTTCTTATCTACACAACACAACATATGCGTAAGGTTCCTTTGCTGGGATGAGGGAAATATTCATGTTATGATCTCCTTAGCTCATCTGACAGAATGTTTTCTACTAATTCACAAAAGAATCCGACTGTACTTCCATAGCATTTTGATAGACTTGTGGCATTGTGTTGTGATTTTGCAGGAGTTAGTGACTTTTAGTCCTTGCCCTCCTCTTAAACCCCCAGAAATTTCGAATGCTGGAAAGCATCTCTCTGCTGCGGAGTTTCATTCAGTCCTGCAGAGTGCCAGTAAGTTTCTTTATTTCTTTTATTACTTACTGCTATATTGCATTTCTTAGCTGATTTATGTTTTCTTCCAACTCAGCTGAACATCCGGATGGAGATGGGAAGTCTGAGAATAAGGAACTTGTTTTGCTTGACGCAAGGAACCTGTACGAGACACGGATTGGAAAATTCGAATCAGAAAATGTTGAGACCCTTGATCCTGAAATCAGGCAGTATAGTGATTTGCCCACCTGGATTGATCAGAATGCCGAGAAATTGAAGGGAAAAAACGTGCTCATGTATGAATAATAGTTCTGTGACATACAGAGATTTCTTGTCTAGTTTACTTTCCCCATCACTGAAGTTCTCTTGTGTTGGTGAAATCAGGTACTGCACTGGTGGAATCAGATGTGAAATGGCATCTGCATATATCAGATCTAAAGGCACTGGATTTGAGAATACTTTTCAGGTGAGATTCTTGGTCGCAAATGGATTTGATACAAGTCACTGAACTTGCCTGACTCCAGCTCTGTTATTTGTTTTTTGCAGCTCTATGGTGGCATACAGAGATACCTTGAACAATTTCCCACTGGTGGGTTTTTCAAAGGGAAGAACTTTGTGTTTGATCACAGGTATATTTCTAGCATCTTTCTCTTATAATCTACCAAGAAAACGATCTTTGTTGGTCCCGGGTAACATACATTTTTACATGTCGGGTTTGAAGGATCTCAGTTGGGAGCTCAAAAGAGGATATAATAGGCAGCTGCCTTCTTTGCAACAATACCTTTGACGACTATTCTCCACGTTGCCGTTGCAGATTATGCCGGATGCTTGTTTTAGTTTGCAATCATTGTCGGGTAATGCACCCAGACTACTTTTGCTGATCAAGTTCACAATTATTGTGTATTTTGGACTTACAATGTGTTGTTGATGCAGGTTAACGGAGATATATATGTGTGTGAGCTGTGTCGTAAACACGGGAAAGGGGAAGTCCCTTTGAGTCTTGATCCCTCAAACCAACCTTCTGAAAGCAATGGTAAGGTCTGTTTCTTCATTTTCGAATCAAATTATGTTTTCAATGTCATAGAATGTTTCAAAATGTTCTAATCCCTTTTTTGTCATTTCACTTCTATGGTCAGGTGACAATACAAGACGGAAGCTGAGGATCTTGTGCTTGCATGGTTTTAGGCAAAACGCATCTGGATTTAAAGGGAGGACCGGATCACTAGCAAAGAAACTGAAGAATATTGCGGAGCTTGTGTTCATCGATGCACCACACGAACTACAGTTCATCTACCAAACTGCTACCCCTCCTCCATCCGGAGCATGCAACAAGAAGTTTGCGTGGTTGGTGTCACCAGATTTTGATAAACCGAGTGAAACAGGCTGGACAGTGGCCCAATGCCAGTTCGATCCGTTGCAGTATCAGTCTCAAACTGAAGGGTTTGATAAATCGTTGACATACTTGAAGACGGTTTTTGCAGAGAAAGGGCCTTTTGATGGCATTCTCGGATTCTCTCAAGGTGCGGCAATGGCTGCAGCTGTATGTGGGATACAGGAGCATCTCGTAGGTGAAATAGACTTCAGATTCTGCGTGTTGTGCTCGGGTTTCACACCGTGGCCATTGTTGGAGAAGAAGGAGAAAGGATCGATTAAATGCCCTTCACTTCACATATTCGGAAGCCAGCCTGGAAAAGACAGACAAATTGTGACTCAAGCCAGCTCAGGTCTGGCGGGGTTGTTTGAAGATGGTTGCGCCACCATTATTGAGCACGATTTTGGCCACATTATTCCTACAAAGTCTCCTTATATTGATGAGATTAAAGCTTTCCTTTACCAATTCATTTGAGGACTTTGTTACCAAGGCGAGAGACTCTTGCAAGTTGCAATCAAAACATTTCTTGTATTTGTACTCTTGCCAAGTAAAAGTTATAAAACTAATAATAACGAGAAAGATAAAAGTAACAAATACAAAGTGTGACCATATCCTAAACCAGTAACCACACTAGACATAATCCATCCCAGAGTTTAAGATACAGAATCAGAGATTGATTCAGACAAATAAGGACAACAACAACAACAAAAAAAAAAAAAACAGAAGAAATAAGCCTTTTTGCATAGAACTCAAAAACTCGAACTTGAAACTGGCAATTGTCAATAACAGTTGCAAAAGTTGAATCTCATGTTCCCCAAACCAAAGGAATTCAATTTGTATTATACCTTTTCAGCCAAATTTGAATCCGCCAGGGGGGGCAGCGGGCTGGTTGGTCCCAAAATTGAAGGTCTGTTGTGAATTTTCATTCACGCCATCCTGCAGAATCTGCTCTTCGTCGTCTTCATTCCAATATCTCTCCAATATCTTAACGGCCTTCTCATATATCTCATTGTTATCATGGGATTGAAGGTTTTCGATTTTGTCCAACCCATCAGATTCTTCTATTATGTGAGCATAGAGATTCACCCCATCGTTTAATCCCATCTCCTTGTCAGCCTCACTAACCTTAAGGATGTTTTCAAGCCCCTCGAGGCACACTGTCACAATCCTCGGATCAGGGCAGATTAGAAGATCACAGAGTGGCTTGATGCAGCCTTGGGTCACCAAATATCTGCATGCAAAACTGTGTTAAGGCATTTTTTGATCTCGAGATAGATGATGGTGTAAGTAAGAGGGAGCACTATTAAGTGAATTAGTTGTTTGCAACTGCGCTTCAAAATGATGACATACTGAATCTGCTCATGAGACCCTCCTGAGGTGGCATTGGAAATAGCCCAAGCAGCTTCCTTCTTTATATCGAACTCAGCGTTTTGGAGCAAGTGCACAAGAGGGAGGATTATTCCAGCACCAACCACAGCCTATTGTATCAAATATATAAACTGATTAAAGAAATGCTTTTAGCTCTAAAACTTCAATGACTCTCAATATTTTCAGTAGCAAGTATTGTTGGCATATAGCAATGGCAAAAGCAAATAGCAAATAGGGTAATAAACTCAAGAATTTGCTCGCTCTAAACTCAAGAAAAGAGTCAAAATCATTAACTTCTTCATCTTGCAGAATCAGAATGAAATAGCATATATCTTCCACGAACAACTTGACATATTAAAGATAGCAAAAAAGCCTCATACCTCTATTTGAACTTTATTTCCAGCAGTAATATTCGAGATAGTCCAACAAGCTTCTTTTTTAATACTTTTCTTGTGATTTTGCGTAAGCAAATTATAAAGGTGCGGAAGTACACCACTATCAATTATAAACTGAAAAGCAAAGACACAATCATAGTCAAAATTCCAAAGCAAACATCCAAATCAATACAAATAGTCGTTCGTCACAAATCATACCTGTGTCTGAGAGTCATCACCAGTTACGATGTTCCCCACAGTTCGAAGGGCAGGAATGAGAACCGTAGGTGATGGATGACTTGAAGAAAGATATGTTAATTAGTATAGTTGCACAAAATAAAACCAGTATACATAAGGAACCAGAATATGAGGCAGTAAGAACATCAACACTCAGTTTCCAAAAGATAAACAAAAAGCATCACAAATTTGAAGATAGCAACACCTTTATTGAGAAAAGCTAACTTATATAACAATAAGAGCCAAAGGAAAAACAAGGGAGACTAAATATGATTAGAAATAAACAAAAATTATGTCTAGTCAATTATATGCTAGGAAAAATGGAACTAACCTCAGAAGCTCCACAAGTCGTGGACAGACACCTGCCTGAATCACAGCCTGAATCTTATCATTGGGGCCATCTGAAAGGTAGGAGAGAGCCCAGCAGGCATCGGTGAGAACTTCTTCATCATTCAGATAGATAAGCTGACGAAGAATTGGCAACGCAGGCTTCACCTTAAACATATGAATAACCAACACTAGGCTTGAGTAATGTTAGGAATGCAACGAAACATATATAAAAATTATGTAAAAAAGAGGACCGTCAATCATAAGTTGTCTAGACAAAACAAAGAGAAACCATTTCTGTAGTCCTACCTGTTCAAATGGTGTTGGTGGTTTACCACGACAAAAGTTGGACAAGGTCCACGTAGCATTTCTTAGCATGGACAACTTAGAATTTTCATTTAATTGAGCCAGCAATGGCTCAAGAGCCCCATAGTTGAGAACAAGATTCCTGCAGTTTGGGGAGTCCCCAGCAACATTGCCCAAGGCCCACACCGCCTACAATGATATCATCATGCAAGGGATTTTTCAGAAAACACTAAACGTTTTAGCACCTATAACTACGGAAAAGCAATTGGCCGACTATAATATCATATCAAAAAATACCACACTGGATCAAATGAAACAGCAAACAAACCAAATACGACCACGGAAGTTAGAGGCATGTATCCTGGTCACAATATAAAATGGAAGTGCACAGTTTTCTAGCTAGGTAGTGGCAAACCTGCTCTCGAACGTCATCACTAGCAGAGCTAAGAAGCTGAACGAAGATAGGAACCGCCCCGTGTTCAATTACAACCCGAGTATGATCTGATGTCCCTGACGCAACATTGGTCAAAGCCCATGCAGCCTCAAACTGCAAATAAAATTAACGTTAAGCCACCAAACCATTCTTGAATCTTTACGGTGCAATTGATAAAGAACAAAACTAAAATGAGTGAAGTAGACATACCTGCAATTGCGGATGGTCTTGCCTTCCAAGAAACTCAACAAAACGTGGGACAACCCCAGCTTTGATCACTTCATCAATAGGAGGACTACGCTCTGGTTATCAAATTGCAGTACAAGCAACCATCAAATGTCTATTACACACAAAATAACCCCATAACATAAAATTGCTTCTGAACGGAACAAGTATATATACCTACCTATAGATAACAACTTTCGAAATTGAGTTGTGGCTTCTAGCTGAGCTTGAGGATCATCAGAATAAACACCTTGTACCATCATTGGAATACCTTCTAACTGTCAAAAGGCACATGAACAGTATCAAACAGCTATTACCACAGAAACAAAACCTCTCCTTGGCTAGAAAAGTAACACACCCAATCCATTAACAAGATCATCAGATCAGATTCTAGAAATCCCGATATCTAACTTAAGCAAACTATACACTGCGATCAGCATACATGATGATCAGATTTGTGGTCATAAAGGATCAATTTTGATGGTCAATTATGAGATTAGGAGTGTTCAAGCAGCGGAGATCTAGAATTGAGGTGGGGAAACAGAATCAAAGCCTCAGTTTTTTTCAACAATCAAACAAAGATCCATCACTCACAAATCAAATCCAGGGATCCAAATCACAAAATTGAGCACAATTGTCTCAAAAAAAAGTTTCAGATCAGAGGAACTTACTCGTTTCTCAACAGCGGCAGCGTTCTGGGGACCGTCGAGGCCAACTCCGCCGAGAGGCTGCTGGTGCTGGAGCATCATTCCTTCGCGACGCTTCTTGAGGAGACTGTCCTCACGCTTGTTTTTCCTAATCTCGACGAGATTGTCCTCTCTCCTCCGCCTCGCCTCATCGGCATCGACCCCTGTCTTGTATATCTTCTTCCTCAGCTCCGCGCGTGTGCTCGGCCTCAGCGACATCGTTCGTTAAGTCTCTCTCTCTTTCTCTTTCTCTTTCTCTTTCTCTCTTCCCGGAAACGAACAACTTCGTCTGGATCTTCCTTCTCTCTCTCGCTCTTGTCTCTCTCGCTCTTGCGGAATTGAAATTGGAGAAACGGGATCGTGGAGGACGAGTCGTCTGGTGCTGTCGGGTCGGATCCAGGTCGGAATTTGATTGGATGTTGGAACTACTTGGATCCTTCCTTCTGACACGGAAGTATTGCCACGCTGTCGCAAATTTTTGCTTTTCTTTTCTTTAATAAAATGGGTCAATGTGTAAAAACTGTTCAAGGTTTAATACCTCTCACCTTATTTTTAAAATCTACGTCCAGCACCGATTATATTCCTTAAAATAGTTAGGTCTATCATTTCCGTCTCGATTAATAATTAATTCTCATCTATCATTAATTATTTAGTAATATATGTTTAATTTCATATGTTTAGTTCGATTATAACCCACCTAATATGACTACTCTCAATTTAATTTTGTGTATAATGATTATTTTTTTAGCCAAATATAAGTCAAATATTTTTTTTTGTTACTTAGACATCTAAACTAAGAGTTCGTGATGTTTTACAATAACTAATGTACAAACTTTTAATGAAAATCATAAAATTTTATTTTAAAATTACGATTTTATATGTTTACTTTAGTTTTAAAGACAATACTATAGTTTTATATTTTATTTGATGTTTTTAAAAAAAATAGAATTATACATATATTTAATACTATATATTTATATTTTATTATTTATTTAATAAAATAACCCTAAAACTAATCTCCGATTAATTTCCGTTTAATTTCTGATTTTTTCGCTAGGCGCTATACGTATCTCAAGCGTCTAACTAGTGCCTAGCGATTTTTAAAATATGGCCTCTCAATCATTGATATTTGTGGATTTTATTGAATATTTATTTATGCAATCAAATTTGTACGTTGAGATTTTCTTGTAACAGCCGAAAAATTCACAGTTTTTTTTTTTTTTTTTTTTTTGCAGCATAGTTATCGCAAAACGTAAAATTTTCAACTCTTTTACATGAATTACGATTATGCATGCGTGGCAATAGCAACTCTTAGAATCAAAACCAAGATTCAGTCATATGGCATTTAAGAAATAATTAATCTGCTATTATATATATTTTGCAATATAATAAGTTAAAAAACGAAAATTGGTTTGTAAATATATCATATAGAAGTCATATAATAAGTTGAAAAACGAAAAATGATACCTAACTAGAAATAAGAAAAATCGCAAAACTAACCAAGGAAAAAAAAATAAGATAGGTATTGTATCCGAACAAAGGCATAAAAACTGAATACTCTTAAGTCTACTAGTTATACGATAGGTTTAGTTATAATTTGAATCAGAAAGCTCGACAGAGTTCATCTTCTTCCTTGAAACATGAATCTCTCTGTAAACCCTTTTTTCATATTATAATCTCTACGTGTCACAGGATTGGACAAGATCTTCCACGCATAATTGATGATCTCGAAAGCTGACTTGGCAGCAACAGACTTGTTTCCGTCGGGAAAGAGCTTAGCCATGATCTCATGGTACTTTATCTGGATCAACCGATGGTCACATAACGGGTCTTTAATTCTCAGAATCTTGTAGAGTGTGAAATGACGTAAATTATCCCAGTTGATTTCATAGGCGACGAGAATCTGTGAGATATCTTCGTGGTTTTCAGATGTGTTTGCTTCACACATTAAGTCATGCACGATTTTAATGGCTCCTTGGAGATCGCCCCTTTTGTAATGTTCTTCCGCTAGTCTTACTAGAATTTTTGTCGGTGACATCGCTTCACTCGTTTTTTTGGTTAAGGACGAATTTGAGAGATTTGATGATGACTTTAGTAAAAGCACACCTAAATAAGAGTTTGAGATTAAGATGACACCAAACTATAAGGAAAAAATGGATTTAGATGGACATCCCAGTATATTTAAGAAGCAAGAAAAAAATAAATTTTACATTTTCAAATTATGACAATAATCATTAAGTAGTTTCGAAAGGAGAAGTTTGACATTAAAATGAAAGTTAATATGACAATAAGCATTATTTGGTAGCCGAAAGAAGAAGTTTGACATTTAAAAAAAAAAAATTCAACCTAAAATAATAAATTTGTTAAGTTTTTTAAAAAATTAAAATAAATTAAAGCTAATAAACTTTTATAGTTGTTGTTACGGTTGATATCTACTTTAACAAACCGTTTAGAATTGTACTCATCTCTAGATTCTGTTTTATATTTGTGATATCATTTTCTTGCTAGAATTATCTTCGTTCGAATTGTTGACAAGTAATTAAAAGAATAGATGGAAAATGTCGTTATTGATCATGGATCTCATTTGATCATCAACTACTAAAAAAAATGGATATCCAAACAGATCAATCACCATTCTGCAAATGAAATACTGGACTTAAATATTCTGATTTTATAATTTGGATACTTGATTCACAAAAATATATACAAAAAAAAAGTATAAAAAGTAACATGTGATGTTTGTATATAACAATCAATATTCATTCAAGTATTCAACTATAGATATCGTCAGCAAAAAAAATTAAACCTTATATTTAAAAATTTAAAAAAAAACGAAGAAAATGTGAGGCTAATAAAATTGTTCTAGTTTCGTCATCATGATCCTTTTTGTTTGGAAAAAAAAAATATATTCTGAAATTGCAACAAGTTCAAACTCGTTATATTGCGTCAAACTTACAACTTTATAAGAGGATAGATCTCTTAGAAGATTTGAAACTGATATAGGGAAGTAAGGGAAGGTCTCGAATGAAGGAATATTAATATCTCACAGGCGATCATCGGATCATGGATGATGAAGAGTTGTTCCCGTGTCGGGTTTAAAAATATTGAACCATCTAGGATGAAGAGTTTCGAAAAAGGGATGCTCACCAACACGTCAAGTGGCGGTAAAAAAAACATCAAAACCAAATTTAAATGAAGTTGACCAAAGTCGTTGTGACAAAGCCATTTGTTTATCCATTCCTTGTTGATTAGGAATCGTTGTGACGAAATCATTTGTTCGAACATAACTTTTGCCCGTTTCAAGAAGTGCCTGGATGCAAAGATTGATAATACGATCTAATTTTTCAAATTAGGCCAATATTTGGCTATATAAATTTTTAAAAAGTGTAGATAATATACAATAGAGGTAGAAACGAGAGAAAAAGAAAAGAAGAGAGGTAGTGACGTAGAAACAAAATCGTAGGAGTTGAAGTGGATAATGGTTGACTTGAGAGCACGTGCAGAAATGTTAGAAAACACGAGCACAGTTCGAAGACAACGAAATCTGTCTGACCAAGACATGTGCAAGTGCATGTTGTCTTGCCACGAGTTCCATCTCATTACACCGCGCAAAAAGTCTTTTTACGTGTAATCGTGTGTATAACAAACTTACATGAGAAAAATAAAAAGATATGGACGAGTCTATTTTGGTTGAATTATATATTTTGTCAACAAGGGTTTTTGTTTGCCTCTCTCGTCGTCGGACCCATTGTTTTAACTACTCAACAATTCGGGTTTGATTTATTCTGCCGGTTAACCCGATTGTATATTTCCTTCTCTCTCTCGTCTAATTAACTCATAGTATATTGGGAGGATTGGTGAGGGACAAAACCTCATATAATCGATCGATCATATACTTCGAATTTGTTAGGCCCTCCTTTCATCGGTAGTGACTAATTATCGCTGCGGTTTGACACTAAACTCAGTATACACATTAAGAGATCTTACTTTCACTTAGCATTGGACTTGAAGTTTTACGACTTCAAAGTTTGTGACGATTTAATTTGCAGTGATACATGTTAAAAGCTGTTAAACAAATACTAGTTTAGTTAGAGAAAAATTTATGTAAATGCATTATTTAATGATACATTATTTGATTGTTTACTTTACTCGTGGAATTTCATGATTCATTTTTGTTTATCTGTCTCATAAGCTAGATGTACAGTTGATATGTATGTAGCGATGATACTATATTTTAACATATTTTATACCTTACTTTTCAGTAAAATTCGTCACTACGTTATCCTCTTATACACACGATAAAATTATGAAGAGCTGAATAATTATGAACTGTATAAGGTAAAAAAAAAAAAAACTAGTGTTTGTATTTACTTGTAAATAGCGTTGTACAAAAGAGAAAGAAAGAGGAGATTCTTGAAAATTTGGCATCGCCTCGGCCACATTCACATATGAGGTTCATAATTGGAGTCACATGGTTGCATGTGATCACATTGGGTCTACCTTTTTAGCCACATATGGCCAACTTCACGTTTTCCCCTTTTTTTTTTTTTTTTCTTTTACTTTTGTTTTGTTTTGTAGCTATCATTCGATGAATTTATATATTATTTAGTAATTAATAAAACCATCCTTATATACATAAATTTCCCCGCATCTATAAATTCCAGTTTCCATTACAAAACCATATCGTGTGAACGAATACATTAATATCAAACACCATATCAGCCGTACTAAGAAAAGAACAAAAGATGCAAACGATCACATTATATATGGACATATCTTAATTAGTTGACAAATAGTATATCGAGATACTATCATACAACCATATAAATTCGGAATTATCTATGTACTTAATACAAGGTTAAGACTATAGATCATACTCCAAGCTCGATCCAAATACTTATCAAGGTTGATTTTGTGAAAACTATTTGCGATAACTACTTCGTATAAGTAAACTCGGAAGACACAAAGACACACAAACATGTTGCCATTTAATCTGATAAAAGAAGGGTGTGAATGCATATTGAAAGACATATCGGGTGTAAATAAGAAAGGGCCACACGTGGGGAGGGGGAGAGTGTCTTAAAGAGGGAAGAAAGATGTTCCAAGAAACTCATTTCTCAATCTTATTGTTTCTCCTTATTTTGGTGCCCATTTTTTTCTTTTCTTTTGGTGGTCCTTTTTGCTCACTCACTCTTCTTTCAATGTACCTGTCATTTCCTAGCTAGTGGATTTTTTTTTTTCTTACTGACAAACTTACTTTTACTAACTTGTATTTTACACCATAATCAATCTTTAAAAATTGTCAAAATTCTCTTGAAGAGTCGTATGCTACAGTCTATCCTCTTTTAATGTTGACATTCAAATTGTTCTTATTAATCAGTTTGAACGATTTTGAGGGCATTGAGCCAAAAAAAAAACACACACACATATTGACATTAAAAACATGAACGTGGGAAAAAGTCTATCAGAATCACATGGAGTCCATTGGCCCCAAAATTAAGGTGGGTGTCCTCAACACGTTACACGCACATGGCTCTCTTTTTTTTTTGAATTGCTTCAACTTGTCAAATTATTTATTTAACTTTTGTTCTTCTCTTTACTTTTCTTTAATTTAATTTCTAAAACAACTGTTTAAATATCGAGATTTGTTGGAATTTGTCAAAGAAAATTAAAGAAAAGATCAAAATAAGACTGATGTAGATACAAATAAAATACATGAATTTAATAAATTAAAATCGCGTAGACCAAACACAAAAAACACTTAAGCAAAATAAAAGGGTAAAAAGGTAAAAAAAAAAAGCTAATTAACAACTGACAAAAACTAACTGCCGCCGTTAAGGTCCGGTCAACGTCGTCCGTGGTGCGGCGGCGGTTAAGAGTTCAGCGAGAGCTTCCATAGCTCGAACCTGCATCTCTAACGCGGCGATGTAATCCGTAGCTTCATCTAAAAGGTTCGGTACAGAGACTTTCCGACAACCGGGAACTAACCGGCCAAGAAACTTGAGTTTTCTATCAACCGCCGGTAACTTATTCCGATTCGTTTCCGTCGCGGCTTTTCTCGATTTACAGTTCCCGGTTGACTTCTTCTTAGCTGCTTTTTTATGTTTCTTGAGCTTCGCTCGTACACGGCTCGCTAAAATCGCTCTGCTCCAACGAGTTGTACCTTTAGCCGAAGCAGCAAGAACTCGATCCGCCGTCTCGCGTATCTCTCTGGCCGCAACGGAGACAACTTTATTAGGCTCGTTGGTGGATCTTTGACGAACTCGACGTAAAGCATCGACGAGCTTGGAAGCGTAGATCTGCTGAACACGATTCGTTTTCCATCTCTTCAAGCTTTCTTCGTTGATCCTTTGTGCTTCTGTCTCCGTCGCCTCTGTCTCTGATATCCTCGGCTTCTTGCGTCTCGACTCAGTAGACGATTCACCACCTGTGGTTTCGATGTTCGGAAATAGATTCGAATCCACCATCAAACCCGATTAAACCAAATATTACTATATAAAGAAAAAACCGGTTAACAGGCAAAGAACACAATCTCTTTTGAGAATCAAGCCTTGAGATATGTAAGTCTAAGAGTCTCTCTCTCTCTCTCTTTGAGGAGGTGCGTTGGAAGAAATAAGAAGGGGAAGGATGAAAGGAGGAGATAGAGCAAGTCTCTGTTTATATATCTCTTTACCAAAACCAAAAAGCCCCGAGAGAGAGAGAGGCGTGAAACAGCGGGGCTTATTATAGACTTGTTGTTTTGTCATTTTTAATCCCAGTTTTGCCCTTATTGTGATTAGTGTCTTTCTTCAACTTTTTTTTGTTTTTGTCGTTGGCATGAAAACTCCAAAATTGTGCCCCAAAAAAATAGTCAAATGCTGAGCGATGCAAACATATCTAGTGAATGGTAAGAAACGATGATGATGATGATGATGATGATGATGATGATGATTATGAATCTGGATGAAGCCATTAGTTTGTTTTTTTTTTTCAAGTTGTGGTCAAGGTTATATTAACTTGATATGTGATATGTAGTCGTTTTAGTACTAATTAATCCGAATGGTTTTTGGTATGAAACGGTCGTGATAACTACTTAATAAGCTAAGCTATTATAGCAGCAAAAACTTTTTTTTTTTGGGATCAATATATGTCGGAGAATTATGTCGGTTGGATACACAATTTAAAAGGTGAGAAGAGAGGGAAAACACACACACACACAAAAAAAAGGGTACTCAGAAAGTAAAATAGGCAAAAAAAAATAAAGAAAGAAAAAAAAGCATTCCATGTGACCATTTTCATGGCGCTGCTGCCACATAATAACACACTTTTACGAGTCTGTTTTGTAAATTTGTGGACAATTTTTCGCCAACGAAATAATCTCTTTTCTACTGATTGTTCTATGTTTTTCTAATTGATACCTCAATCTATCTATAGAGTAATGGAGTAGTCTAAAAAGGAACCAAATAAATCATACTATAAAGTTTTTAAAGAGTAATGAGTAGAATTGACCATCAATTAATCATTTACATACATTAATCTTTACATTGTCATTATGAAAATATATATGACTCAGAATTAATCCAAAATCTTTACAAAATATCAAATATGACTCAGAAGGTGTATAACGTTAAACACTAGATTTAGTTGCTAGACAAATTCTATGATATGAGTTAGTGACAGAAATGAATATGTGCATTTATGCAAAATAAATATGTGGGTTAATAATGTCAAAAAAAAAAAGAGGAAGAGGAAGAAGATCTTGAAGAGAATCTAAAAGGGCCCTTTTTATCTGTGGTTGGCCAGAGAGGCTTGCCCCCTTAATTGAGACACCGTCTCCAGGTTTTTTTCTCTTTTTATTTTTTTTTAACCACGCTCAAATCTGACTTCCCCTACCAAATAATAACACTGTATTACTCACCAAATTTATTTTAATTTGGAATTAGAGAAACATTGTATGTAATGTAGTTCTCGCAAGTTTTTTTGTAGTTGGTTTTTTCGGGTGCGTGTATCACACATGACACAACATTCAGAACCCTTATCATGGGTTACGAAAAAGTCTCCACATGTGTACGTCCATTCAAATTCACGGTTAAGTCATACTAATAATAGTCAAAGTCAATCATTAAGACTTTTTTTTTCTTTTTCGACACTAGTTTTTCATTTTGGCAATAGCTAATTATCATCAGCGGACACAACATAGGAAAAGTCTAGATCTTACTCAGGAATTCATTAACAAAGATGTCACTGTCAAACAACATCACACAAAGGAAACAGCTCTCTTGGATCAAGTAACTTGTTTTTGCTAAGTGGTTCGTTTCTTAATCTTTCAGGTATTATTACCAGGAGCCTTCTGCACCAACTGTTGGGTTTGTGAACGCCTTGAATTCCCAGAATGTCTTAAGCGAGTACGGCTCAGAGACCGTCACACCTTCCTCTGTCATCTTTGCTATCTGCAATGTTCCCAGAGTAACGAGTCTGGTCAATGACCTGATTCCCCAATTAGATGGAGTTGAGTTGACATACTGAAATTAAAACAGACCTGAAGCTTGTTGATAGCTGATCTGTCACGGTAAAGAAGCACACGCATACATTTCTCTAGGAGTTTGACACCTTCTTCAAAACTCAGGTCCTCACGCCATTCATCACGAAGAATCGGCCTAGCTAGGTGATTCCCAAACCCAGTGGCAACATGGTTGTCCTCAAAACTAACACCAATCATTGAGACCTAGAGAACAACATCACAGCATTCAATTCAGTACTGTTACTACACTAACTCATTTAAGAAGGTAAAAAAATGTCTTGTTAGGCATTTACCATCCCAAGGTACTTCTCTCCATTTTTTACACCTCCAAGGACAAGAGTGTTCCACAAAGGGTTGAACTTGTTCCGGCGATTATACATAACTCGGGTCAGATAGTTATGAACTTCTTTCGGTCCCAAGGAATTACCATCATCCCACATGTTATCATTCAGCCTGAAAACAGTAAAGAGTTTAAATCAAGGGCCAAAAAAAAGGGAATGGTTAAGAAGGAAACGACAAGAAAAGAAACATTATATTAAATGTATTCTTACGTGAGCTCATCAAGATAACGCAAAATTTCTTGAAAGTCGCTGATTTCCCCACTGGCGCCAAGAAGAGAATGCTTACCTATAGCCTTCATTCTCTCAATGTTCTTGTACCTTAAGGTGGATCCATATGAACCTGCAGATCAGCAAAAGTTTGAGCTTGTTTTATAATAACAGTCTCACCATTCTCTAGAACCGAAAAATCCAGGAAATCAGCATCACGCTCTTTGAGTTAAGGAAATGTTTAGAACTCTAGAAAAGAACGAGGCATACTTAGTTACATTATCCAAATTGTTGACTCAATCAGAAAATTTTTGGTATCCAAACTCCAAAGTCTTAACACTATTTCATATTGGAGGGTTAAGGTTACAAGAAATGTAACTATATCAAAGCCTTTTCTTTTGCTAATGATAAAGTAGGTGTTAGTGTCTTAGTGTTGCTAACCATTCATTCCCATTTCCCAGTAAGCAATTTCTTCTATCTATCTTATAATAAATGACCAAGGTAGTTTAAGATGATAGAGTGGTGGATGCGACACTCAAATTGATCAAAGAAGCTATAATGCCGGTTTCACTACCAAACTTGAACACTCAAATACCTCTCACCAAAAAATCCTTATACAGACTAAACACTGAGTAAGATGAAACAAGGTGTTACAGCAAGCAACCAAGATCGTATATATCTTACACATCCTGACTCTGGATTATTTGTACTTATATCTATATAGCCAGCACTCCTGTGAACAATGAAGCATGCATAAAAGCAAAGCCTAAAAGAGTAAATTGCTTTATCTACCCAAGCAAGCAACAAAAACAAGTTATGAACTATCCAAAAGACAAGTAGAGAGCTGAAACTAGGTAGATAGCATCATACCTCCCATATCAGAAGCCATTAAAATCCCATCTTTGTACTTGATAGCTACCACTGACGTTCCAGTAACATACGGGTACCTAACCAAAATTATAAAACCCTTAAAAATATGAAAACGGAATCCCAAATTATTTTCTCATAGTCAAAGAACCCTAATAAGAAGAGAGGTTTTACAATGTTCTTTGGGAATCAGCCTCAGCGTCCTTCACTCCATTCCCGTTCTCAATCTGAATCGTAAACTGCCCAGGACAAACATACAATCAAAGTCCATCAAAACCCAGGAAAGTAAAATAATACATGAGCAAATTGAAAGAATGATCCGACTTACAGTCATCTTCTCAGAAACTCGAATGGCTCCTCTCTCTCTCTCTCTCACGATCTGATGTTTTTGTATCTTCTTCTTCTCGATTCCAAACCAAAGTAACAACAACAAGTTCCTTTACTCAAGAAACACATGGAAACGGGTCGGGCCTTATAATTTTACCAATGTTATTCGAAAGCTATATTGGGCCATGTTGTTTAGGTCTGGCCCGTTTACATATTCAATCTTTTTTATTTTAGGGCTTATTTACAAACCTACTGGGCCTGGATTGATCCGATGGCTGCGGTTATTTTATAAAAACAGAAAGAGTAAAAAAAACAAACAAAGAACAATTGAGGAAAGACACCAACACACACAACACAAAGACACAAAATCATAACTAGAAGAAGAAAGCTTCCAAAGTCCTGATCTTAAGACAACTGTTCCTCCCTCGCTCCAAACTCTTCGATCATCATGTTCTTCTTCTTGCTCATTATCGCGTGGATCTTTGAACAATTACACGGCTGGAGCCAGCATGAGGGTCCACCAACGACGACATTCCCAGTTGAAACAATAGGAAGCTTTTTTGAGATCACCACGGAATTAATGACATCATCTGTCGGGTGATAAATAGACAAAACCTCGAACCCCTGAAGATCACACGGCTCAACGATCGGATAAAGAAACGCTCTCGGGCCATGAGCACTCCTCAGCATGAGCACAGCACCTGGATCCATGTGTTTCTGAAGATGCTCGATCACTTTAACTTTCTCCTCCTTGTTCATTCCAACAAGAGCAGCTAGAAACACGACATCGAAGCTCTTCAAGCTCTCTTTCACATCCATTATATCAACGGTGTGAAAGAACATGCGTTGAGATATGTCTGGATCAGAGGAAACCAGTAGAGAAGCGAGTGAGTTCGCTGATGGGTCGATATCAAAGTTGTGAAAGATTGTGTCTTTGAGATGGAATGAAGCAAGAACGATGGAAGTGAGAGGGAGGGGACCAGATCCGATGAAAGCCACATTTTTGGAACAAAACCATTTAGGTTTTGTGTGAGGAGGTCGAATTCGAGCTTTCCGAGTTGTAGATAGTTGTTGTAGTAAGGGAAAATGTTTAAATGGTTAATTGGGTTGTCTTGGAAAGAGGTCAAGATGGAAGAGAAATGATGTTCTAAGTGACCTTCGGCTTCGCCACAGATCTTGATGAGGTTAAGTCGAATCTCTTGGACTGTGTCACTCATCTTGGTAACGTCGATGCTAGGGTTAGGTGGGATGCATGCGGAAACGAGCTGCTTGAAGAGAATGTTAACATCTTCGGATGGTTTTAGACTCTCGAGCTTCGAGATCTTCTCGTAGAGATCGCATATTGTTATCACCAATTGTTCGTCGTGGCAACCCATGTAGACACTACGATACAATGAGGTTATTGTTGGTCTTTTTTTTTTCTTCTTTTAGTATATGTTTTTTGTGTTTCTCTGGTGGTGAACTGTTTGGAGGGATGGCTATTTATTGGTAGTGAGGTGGGAATATATCCATATCAGCTCAAAAAGAATCTTATTACTGTATTTTAACATATTATTATTCAATTTAAAATAAAACAATTTCGTTGTTGTCCGGATTTCTTTCCTTTTTAATTAGGACTACTAGAAAAAAATATGATTATTCTAAATTTTTATAATTAACTAGACTGCATCGTTTTAGACTAAAGTTATCATTCGTTATAAGAAGTTACATTTTTTAGAGTTCTGAAATTTGTTTATAATCTTGGGAACTCTGATCGTGTAAACATGGATGAGCAAAAACGTTATAAATTAGCTATATATTGTAGTATGTATTACAGTATTATACAGTAACTGGTGGAATTACGTGAAATCTTATCTCCAATAATTGATGGATGTACATGTCTTTCTTTCTGTATATATAAAGAAAAAGAGAGATAAGTTTGCATGTGGCCATCGATGCATGCACTTCTTCCAACTCGTATGAAACAATAAAAAAATTTGCATTTTGTAAACACATATAATTGTACAAAATGAAAGAGCGCAGTTCTAGTTGTGAATAGTTGTGAATTCTTAAACCCGTTTACTCCAAGAGATTTTGTTTAGAAATAGTTGTGAATTCTTAAACCCATTTATCAAAAATAAAAAATAAGTTATGAATTCTCCGTATATTTTTAGAAGTGGCTTTACCAAACAAAACGTCCTTTGTTTGTTTCCAAGCATCAACTTTGGGAACAAATTGCAAGACTACAAATATCAAACTGAATATGCGAATTTCAGAAGAAGATAATATCTTCTTGGCGTGTGTCTTCCACAATTTTCTTACGGCTCTCCTTGTTTTCCTTTGATATGCTTAACTTCTTCACGCAATCATTCAATTTGTTCTACCTAAAAAGAATAATAAATAATAGAAAACTTATCTCAATTTTGCTTTTTAGGAACTATAGGAGAGTGGAATACTATACGTTGATAAAACAATAGATAACAAAAAGAAAAAGACGTATGTATATATGATTATATAAAATTGTGGAAACCATTTGTGAGACGAATATGAAGGATTGGAATACACAAAGTCGCAAATAAGGGCATTTTTATATGGGGAACTATTTTGGGTGTTCTTAGAGTAAATATATTATGAAAATAATGTAAGATCAGTAGTTAAGATCTTTTGTTAAAAGGTTAGTTATTGGGGGAACATGTCTAAGATCATAAGATTTAATAATATAATAATATTAAACATATTACAATTATAAAAACTTATAAAATAACATTTAAATTGTAAACTTATAAAAATGTTACTAAAATTCAGAATACAATACTAAAATTTTATGAAACAAAAAAACATTAAAAAAAGAAAAAAAACAAACATATTACTTAATTAAAGCACACAAACATTTTATTTGATTAATATATAGTTTAATGTCCAAATTTATTCTATATTCTCAATCAAATCTTCTTTTAATTTGTGAAAATTGTTTACAAAAATAATGGAAGATTGGATTATTAAAAGAATACTACAAAGTGTTACAAATGGCCTAATAAGAGGTACTTAGAGACACACGCCAACTTACTTGAAAAGAGATCGGATATAATTCCTTGACGCATCATTCAATATTTCTTGTGCAAAAAAACATATTCGATGAATGCATTACTGCCTCTTGTATTAACTCCACGGGCAACCAAATCCATACAAACTAGTTTGTCTATTTTTTTTCTCTCCCTTCTTATATCTATTTTCATTTTTTTGCAATAGGAATTCAACAACTTATTATTTTCCCATACTATTAAAATGAGATATTTTTAATTTCTTATAAAAAAGGATTGCGTGAAGAATTTGAGAATTTCATGAAGAAGACAAGAAATCAAGGAGAGCCATAAGAAGTGTGTGGGAGGCACACGCCAAAAGTATACATTATCTTCTTCTGAAATGGACATATATATTCTTAATATTTCCCAAAATTTGAAGATTCAGTTTTGATAATTGTAGGAAAACTTACAAAAATTTGTCAATTTGAATGTTTTGAAAACTGATGAAAGAAAGTATATGTGGTCAAGTAACCTGTTATATAGCATGTTCCCTTCACTATCAACTCTCCATCTTCTTATTGAATTGTGTTGTCAGCTTCACAATTTGTTTTCTTCTTCTTTTTTCAAAATAATTATAACTTATGTGTCCTCTTATGCTATATTAATATTTTGTATTGATATTGTAATGCTGAATTTGTCGCTCATAAATAAAATATATCATAGATTTATATATGAACTATAACTATTTTTATGAAATGAAAAATATTATGAATGCTAAAACGTCCAAAGCCGTTGAGACGATGTGAAATACTAGTGATTTCCATCGTTAAACAGGTGTCCGCCACTAGTTCTCGTTTTTGTTTTTTTTTATAACATCATATACATTAATTGATGAGAAAATACATTCTTATCAATTATTCTCAATGATGAAGAACATCATTTCACTTCAAACATGTAATTTTGATAGTTGTAGTTGTAGCTTCTCAATGGTCTCTAGCTATTTTATGTTATCCAAACTATTGTATTTTCAAACCAAAACGAATGAAGCTTGTATAAGAGCTGTGTGTGTCTATAAACTATGTTGACCACAAGGGTGTATATGTCTCACATATTTTAACATAAAACGCCGTCGTATGATATGACTTAACTGGTTCGATCATTTGACTCCAAAATCTAGTCCGGTTTAGTCTCGCAAATCAATTTATTGAAAACCACACAACTCAAAGATCGGATTTTTTTTTTTAATGGGCCACACAGGTGGATAAGCCCAAAAATTAAAACACAGACCGCCTTCCCGGTTTGATTTAATTTTCTCACTTGATCTGTATGGTTTCGATAACTGACCAAAAAATCTAGTCCGGTTTAATATCACAAATCAATTTTATCGAAGGTGTCATCGTTCTGAGTTGGGTTTCGAGCTCTAATGGCTGTACATGCGACATCGGAGGCGGTCGTGAATATACCGGCGACGCAATATGATTCTCAGGTCACAGAGCCGTTTAGTGTAACTCTTGTGGTTCGGCATCTTCCTGATGGAATCCCTCATGATATCGTCTCTCGGCTCTTTTCTCAGTACGGAGCTTCTGCTGTTCGTCCTTGCTCCGGTGGAAAGTAAATTTTCAGCAACCTTTCGATTTACTTGAAATTTAGTATTAGTTAGAAGATATTGGGGACTGGAAAGTTCATAGTTTATATTTCTTGGAATGTTTAGGTTACAAAGTGAAAAGATTTCATCTTTACTGGAGAAGAAGTGATTGAATGTGGAATTAGTATAACCTGACATATAATTTTTGCCACCACAGATTGAGAAATGCTGCATTTGTGGATTTCAAGAATGAAGCTTTTGCTTCCCAAGCACATCGTCAGTTAAATGGGTACCAGTTTTGAGAATTACTCATCTTTCATTAACAATAACATGATGGAATTCAGGTGTTCAAGTCTCTTTTTTTCTTTTCATGGTTGTGTAGGCTGAGGTTTCTTGGTAAGGTTCTACAAGTACAGAGAGCCAATAAACCTAATGAGAACAAGAAGTCTCGACAAAACGAAGAATCTATGGTCAAGGGAAATGCTTTCTCTACAGTTAGCACCAACACTGATTTAAAATCTGAGCAGATGCTTTCTGGCGAACCGATAGCTCCTAAACTCGGCATAAACTATGCATTTCCTCCTCACCTGCAGTAAGTTTTACTTGTTTCCTCATCCTTTTAGTCACAATGTGACAACACAACAACATTCTTTAATTTTGTCGGCTTCAGATGTTTCTATGTTTGATCGGTTTCATTTTTGCAGATATGCTTACCCACCACCTGATGAAAATATATTAGCCAACATTACTAATGCCCTTATCGCTGTCCCACCGTTGTACACCCAGGTTAGCTTTACTGTCACTGACTCACTGTATAATCTGCAGATATCAATTATCATGGTGTGCATTGTGCATAGCAAACTAGAATTGTAATTTTAGACCTTTTGATCGTAGGTGCTGCATCTGATGAACAAAATGAATCTTCCACCTCCTTTTCGCCTTGCCCTGCCGACGCCACCTCTACCTAAAACTGTCCCCCAACCAACTGAGTTGGAGCATCAATCTAGTAGCGAGTCAGAGATGGAATCTGATGAGGTATGATGCGTCATGCATGTCTGCATTTTATGATATTAGTAAAATGGCTTCATGCTAAGCTTTACATATCATAGTTGCTGCTTTGTTCTCTGTTTTTTTTTTGTTAGTAAACCTATGTGATAATCAACTAGTCATTGATATTTAGTATTTGGGTAAGAATTGTGATGGTATTACGTTTAGGATACAGGTACATCAAAATCAGGAAGGAAGCGTGCTAGACATGAAAATCTTGTTGGTCCTGGTGTGGACAAGGATGCGCCGCATGAGACTGTTGGATTGAAACCTTCTTCTTTGACCCCAAAGGAGATCCCTCGAATAAGAAAGAATACGCATGTTATGCAGGTATCCGGTTATCCTTAATTACCTTTCTATAATAATATGCTGGTGTAGTTGTGCTGATATTTGTAAGGTCTATGACGATAGATCAAGATTACCCCAAAAGTTGCACAAGAAGAATATAAAGAGGATTGTGAGAATGAAGATCCTGCAGACGAGCCCAAAGAAGAAGATTCAAACTTGAATCCCTTTGTGAGTTTAGAGGAGTTGGAGAAAGGAAGGTTACCTCCAGAGGATATTCTTTCACTGCCTATGTTCAAGGTATGGATACAAAGATCAAGTTATATAATATGTTTGTATTGCCTAGAACTTTCCTGATGATGTGAGCCTGATTATCAATTCCAGCCGTTCCTTTGGGTATGGAAAATGTAATTTGGCTCATTGGCTAGGCATACTTGTTACCAGGGATTCTCTATGCATGAAGATATATTTACTGCATACTAATCTTATCTTTTCTATGCAGTTCTTTCATGACTATTTTCCTACTCCATGTTATAATTCCAAATATAGAGTGTGTCATTTCTGAAAAAAAACATATTCACTGAGAGAAAAATGCCTTTTGTTTTCCTATCGTGTGCAGAACTACACAGCTGGGAATCCATCGGTTGTGTTGTATGTCAAAAACCTTGCCAAAGATGTTGTTAGTGATGATTTCTATTACATATTTGGTAAGAAGTAGCTCCGCTAGTCAAATCAAAATATTACATACCTGCTTACTACGCTTGTCTCTCTGGAAAGTCATAGCTAAATAATAGCATTCATTGTAGGGTCACAATTTGAAAGCATGGAAGCAGCTAAATCCAGTCTTGGTGTGAGGCTGATGCAGGTGGATGCTTCTTCACCCTTAAACTTGCCTTCGATTATAATCAATCTTCTTGTTTATGTGAATTAAATGATATTGTTGCAGGAAGGAAGGATGAGAGGGCAAGCTTTTTTGACATTTCCATCTGTTGAAGTCGCACATCGTTCTCTGGTTATAATCCTTAACAACACCCTCTGCATAAAATTGTCTTAATCAAGTAAATTGTCTTAATTGACAAGCATTCATTTTGTGACTTTTGCAGAATCTTGTAAATGGTTTTGTGTTCAAAGGAAAACCAATGATAATCCAATTTGGCAGGAATCCTGGAGCAGCCAAGCCAAACGAATGATGATTTATATATATATCGAAAGTTTTTGACTTTTTGAAGATTAGCTGCTCTGCTAATTCTTATTGTGGATCATCATGATGTAACTCTGACTCTCAGATTAAAAAGTCAATCGCTGTCTAATATATAATGGTAGAAGTAAATCCTTGAAATCATTTGTTTGTGTACACAATCATGTTCTTGTTTTCTTCAAGTAGAAGAACCACCGCTCTTCGCTCTTCCACTATAATCAAACGTTCTTGTTCTTCTTATTCGACTTTGGTTTCTGATGGTGAAAGCATCATCTCGATTCAACACTTTCATTCTCTTCTGCTAAAAAATGAAACAAACCTTAGAATCATCCACCAGCTACATTCTCACTTCACCACTTCTGGGCTTCTTCTCCTTGATCAGAATCATCAAAACTCACTTTTTCTATTCAATCCTCTGCTTCGATGCTATTCTCTTGGTGAAACCCCTCTTCGAGCTTACTTCCTCTACGACCAACTCCAGCGACTACATTTCTTGTCTGATCACAACAAGAAGAGACTGCCTCCTTTTGATAGTTTCACTTACCTCTTTCTCCTAAAAGCGAGTTCAAATCCGCGATTCCCATCTTCGCTACTGGGAATTGGACTCCACGGGCTGACGCTAAAACTTGGTTTTGAGTTTCATGTCTACGTCCAGACAGCTTTGGTTGGTATGTACCTTGCTGTTAGAAATAGAATCGATGCTTACAAAGTGTTCGACGAAATGCCTGAGAGAAATCCCGTAACTTGGAATGTCATGATCACTGGGCTTACTAATTTGAAAGAGTTTGAAAAAGCTCTTTGCTTTCTGGAGAAGATGCCTAACCGGACGGTTGTGTCTTGGACCACTATCATTGATGGGTTCGCAAGAGTTAATAAACCCAAGGAAGCTATACTCTTGTTTTCAAGAATGGTTGCTTGCGATGCGATAAAGCCAAACGAGGTAACCATTCTCGCCATTCTCCCAGCTGTTTGGAACTTAGGAGACCAAAAGATGTGCGGATCGGTTCATGGTTATGTAATGAAAAGAGGGTTTGTCCCATGTGACATCCGTGTAACGAACTCACTCATCGACGCTTATGCAAAATGTGGGTGTATTCAAACCGCGTTGAAGTTTTTCATAGAGGTTCCAAAGGAAAGAAAGAATCTTGTATCGTGGACAACGATGATCTCGGCGTTTGCAACGCACGGGATGGGCAAAGAAGCGGTCAGTATGTTCAAAGACATGGAAAGATTAGGATTGAAGCCGAACAGAGTGACTATGGTGAGTGTGTTGAACGCTTGTAGCCATGGAGGTTTAGCAGAAGAAGAGTTTCTAGAGTTTTTCAACAAGATGGTAAACAAGTACAAGATCACTCCGGATGTGAAACACTATGGATGTCTAGTAGATATGTTGAGAAGGAAAGGGAGATTAGAGGAAGCTGAGAAGATTGCTTTGGAGATTCCGACTGAGCAAAAAGCTGTGGTTTGGAGAATGCTTCTTGGAGCTTGTAGCGTTTATGATGATGCTGAAATGGCTGAGAGGATTACAAGGAAGCTAATGGAGTTGGAGAAAAGTCATGGAGGAGACTATGTGCTTATGTCCAACATCTTTTGTGGTACTGGAAGATTTTCAGATGCCCAGAGATTTCGTAATGTGATGGATGTTAGAGGAGTAGTTAAACTTCCTGGACATTCACAATTAACATAGCAGATAAACATATATTTTTTGAGAGCTCTCTTAACGGTTTAGCAATTTCACTGATTGCAAGTTTAATAGATACAATAAGAGAATAAAAAACGATGACGAGAAAGTAGTAATCAATGTAATTTTTAATTTGTTTAATAATACTCTTCCATGATACTTGAAGCCATAGAGTTTATATCATCACCATGGATCTCAGACGTAGCAAGAAACCTGATGTAAAGGGATCTTCTGCACCTGCATGATGCTTTAACAATTGCAACATCCTGACATGTGAGAAGTTCACATAGCCAAAAGATAAATTATGTTTCAATTTCAGTAACATTATAAAGAGTACCACAAGGAAATTTGTTGTTGTTGCTATGTATAACCTAGTATGGCCTTGATCTCTCTCAGCAGCTACAAGAGAAACGACCAAAACGGCATATAGTTTGGTATCCAAATCGTCGCTGCGAATAAGGTTGTCAATCACCTCGTTCAATTCAATTACACACTCTCCATTGACCTTGTCACTATGTAGAGAATTGTGGAAGTTAGCTTCTTGACAACATTATCCTCTGTCTAGAAAAGTAAAAAAATCTATTCAAATCAAAACTAATTTGCACTTAAAAAAAAAAGTAACAGCTAAATTTTTTTAAAAATACCTATAGTTATTAGTTAAAAAAATATATTTTCTCCCTCTACTAAGGTTATGGACGGAAATTACTAAATATATTTTTTTAAAAATATAAACCAATAAGAACTTCAAAAACTACGATTTTATATCCAACTAGACAATCAAATTATTTTTAACAACTAGATTTCGAAGATTTTAGTAAGATTTCAAATTATGATTCTCCTATCATCATTTTTTATTTTATTTACAAATTGGTTGGAATTTTCATATAATACTTATGATTAATAAATATGCAGAATTTTTTCTCTATGTGTTTGATTTGAATTTTTAAAAACGAAGATATATTAATCTTTTTAAATGTAAAAGATATATTACATATTCTATGGAAAAAATATTTGTTTTAATTTCTACATTGGCGGGTTGGTAAAATTAAATTTATATAGTTGAGAAATTAATAAATTTTATTTCCTCACAATTATAATATTAAAATTACTATTTCATATCTTACAAAATATTGATGCATATACAACAAACAAACAAAATAAAACTCTAATATACAACTAAAAATAAAATTCTATAATATTCTAAAATAATTAGTATTTAAAAAACATATAGATTTATAGAACAATTAAAAATAAATATTATCTCAAATAAAATAATATTTTTTAAAATATATAACAATAATTTTTGTTATTATATATATATTTTTTTAAAAAGTGTTGATCCATGCTTAAAGTACGGGATATCTTCTAGTTAGAAATTGAAACAAACATACATACCGTGTGTATGTACTAGACACACATGTACTAATTATGTACACGGTATGTGTATGTTTAAATATATTCGTTTTAATTGACCCAATAATTAATCATCTTTACATTGTTTACATTTAATGTATTTAAAAGAATGGAAAATGTCTGGATCATGGATCTCATTTGATCATCAACTACTAAAAAAATTTAAGTATCCAAAAAGATCGATCGCCACTCGGCAAATGAAATAGTGGACTTAAATATTCTGATTTTATAATTTGGACAAAAATATATACAAAAAGTATAAAAAGTAACATGTGATGTTTTTCTATAACAATTAATGTTTACTAGGATTTAACCCGTGGTACACTACGGACAATTATTTAATTTTATTTATAATGATGTTTGATTTTAACGGTATTTAATTTAGTAATAAAATTATATATTTTAAATTTTTAGTATTTTTATATATTTAAGCGGTGATACAATTATTTTTAAAGTTATAATTTTATCAGGATAAAACACTAAAATTATGAAATATAATTGTTTGTATAATGTATAATTAATCAGAATAATATGTTGTATTTATTTAAAATAATACTATTATTATTTTGTTTAATATATAATTATTTAATTTAACTGATTGTTTATTTTTCAGTATATACAGTCTAATGATTGATTTTTTTATCTTTTTATTTTGGGACACATATATAGAAAACAAATTTGCTATTAACAAGGAATTTATGTAAAATTAATTAGTTTCTATAAAAAAAGTCGATTTTGTTAATTTACCATATTTTACTTATTGCTTTTAGTGCAATTATGTAAAGACTAAAATTTTAAATAAAAAAAATTAAAAGGGTAGAACCCAAAATGTACTTTTATAGATTCATCCATATTATTTATCAAGAGTAAGTGGGCCCAAAGCCCACATAAATGGATATGGAAAACAAAGAAAAAACTCCTCATTGTAAAGATTGCAGGCCGAATTAAAAAATGGGGCTAATAGTGTATGTCTATCTATGGTAACAGATAAATGGTTTTAATTCTATTCTTTATTGCTACTGGTCAAATGCACCTTCACACGGATCGGTCTTATAAAGAATAAAATCCGCCCGTAGATTTTCACTTATCGACGGCTAAAAACAATTTCACGCGGATCGTGATATAAAACCTCTTATATCCGTCGATTAAAACAAAATGAACGATTCAGATTCTAATCCCGCTAAAGAGACAAAAAAGCGAAATATAATTCCCGCTTCTTGTAAAATCACCGGCCGATAAATATCCCCTCCCCCTTCCTCAGTCGTATCACAAACTCAACAAATCCACAACTCAATTACTTCGAGAAAAAACATCATCAACAAATTCGAAATGGCTCGTACTAAGCAGACGGCTAGGAAATCAACCGGAGGCAAAGCACCAAGGAAGCAATTGGCTACAAAAGCGGCGAGGAAATCAGCTCCAGCCACCGGAGGAGTGAAGAAGCCACACAGATTCAGACCTGGAACCGTCGCTTTAAGAGAGATCAGGAAGTACCAGAAGAGCACTGAGCTTCTCATCCGTAAACTCCCTTTCCAGAGGCTTGTGAGAGAGATCGCTCAGGATTTCAAGACGGATCTACGTTTCCAGAGCAGTGCCGTCGCCGCTCTTCAGGAAGCTGCTGAGGCTTACCTTGTTGGACTCTTTGAAGACACTAATCTCTGTGCTATTCATGCTAAGAGAGTCACTATCATGCCTAAAGACATCCAGCTCGCTAGAAGAATCAGAGGCGAACGTGCTTAAGATCTATTATTCTGTTTGGCTTTTGTTTGTTCTTCTTTAGATCGAGTGATGATGATTTGTATAATTTCACGTTTTAATCCTATGGTTTAATATTAATCTTATTCGATTATGTTTTTATTAATTGCCTCTCTTATAATTAGGTTTAATTAAATTAAACCATAATCAACTTTTACGCCCAATTTGAAGATGAACTCGAATTCTCAGATCTTCACCTCCATTGACATGGGAACAAACTCTTTTAAGCTTCTTATAGTCCACGCGGATCCTTCTGGTAGAGCTTTTGTTCCAATCGAGAGACTCAAGGAGCCGGTGGTGTTGTCTCGTGAATCTCCGACATCGATTTCGTCTCAATCTCAGGATCGCGCGCTTCAATCTCTACGGAAATTCAAAAGTTTGATCCTCTCGCATAATGTTTCCGGTGAACGGATTCGTTGCGTTGCGACGGAAGCCTTGCGGCGAGCGGAGAATCAGAAACAGTTCGTGGAGGCGGTGTTTGAGGACGTTGGGTTAAAGGTTGATGTGCTTTCTGGTGAAGAGGAAGCGAGGTTGGTTTATTTAGGCGTGCTTCAGTTTCTACCTGTGTTTGAGAAATCAGTGTTGTGTGTTGATATTGGTGGTGGTTCGACTGAGTTTGTTGTGGGTAAGTGTGGTGATGTGAAGCTTGCTGTTTCTTTGAAGCTAGGTCATGTGAATTTGACGCAGATGTTTTTGAAAAACGGTGATGGATTGGAGAAAATGCGAGACTATATCCGTAATGCGATTGATGAGTCTGGTTTAGTGGATAGATTGAAAGAATCTGATGGTTTTGAGGTGGTTGTGGGATCTTCGGGAACTATACGAGCTATTGAGAATGCGGTGTTTAGTGGCTACGGAGCTGATATGTGTGGATTCGATTTGGAGGGGTATAAGAGGGATTGGAGATTTGGTAGAGCAGAGCTTAGCAGCCTTGTGGCGAAGCTATGCAGTGAAGGAGGAGATGAAGAGCAGATCCGGAGAGATGGATTTTTCAAGAGAAGATCAGAGTTTATTGTTGCTGGGGCTGTATTGTTGGAGGAAATATTCAAGGCTTTTGCTATAGAGGAAATGGAGGTTTCAGAGTATGCATTGGCAGAGGGTGTGATTGCTGATTCTTTGGCTAATGCTTTTGATGGATCATATGATTTGAATGCCAATGCAAGGTGGCGATCCGTCATGAGGCTTGCCACTCGATTCAATGCTAAAAAGCGAATGAATCATGCTATACGCTGTGCCAACATCGCCAAGGTACATCCCTTTTCACTAGTAACTTGTAATTGTGAAATATTGATTGGGAGATATTTATTAAGATTATATAGCTTTTGTCTCAGATTTTGAATAGGCATTCTTCAGTGAGTGTGTGTGTTTCAAATTTCATTTCGAGCTCTGCACAACTGGATATGTTATTTTGTTTGATTCAGTAGGTTTGATAGTACAGTGATTTTCCAGGCGATCTTTGTAGGTTTGAGGAAATGCAATGATTTTAACCTTATCTTAGACGAGAAGGATCTTGAGTATCTAGAAGCTGCGTGTTTCTTGCACAATATCGGAATCATCACAGGGAAAAAGGGATATCATAAGCAGTCTTATCATATCATCAAGGTTAGCTCATCTAACGCTGTTAAACATTCTATTCAATAACCACAGCTCATTATAAATCTGGAAAAGCAACTCACAAAAGCTTATCACCAAGAGTACGCTATGTTTCTTTTATAAACTCTTTTGTAGGTTTTCAGTATCTGTTTTATCCTCTCATTGTTATTAATAGTTTCTTCTTTCATAGAATGGGGATCATCTCCATAGCTACACTGCTGAGGAAGTCGAGGTAGGGTACTGAATTCTCTAGAAGGAAGAACTTATCTTGAATTTACTGTTTCTCTGATTACTATCACATGATGTTCAGCTTATAGCATTGCTTGTGAGATACCAAAGAAAAAAGTTTCCCAAGCTTGATCGTACACTTCATAAGGACTTCACTGAGGAGGTATTTGTCTCATATATCAGCTTAGCAAACCTGTCTCCATCTCTTGATGTGGCTGTTGATCCTTATGTTTGTCTGTTGCAGGCAAAGCAAAAATTCGTAATTTTGTGTTTGATTACACGATTATCTGTTATACTTCAACGAAGTGAGAATGTGGATCTCCAAGAAGTTGAATTTCTTGGATCTTCTGAGAGCTTCAAACTCGTAAGTAAATCTTTCTTATCATTCTATTTCCTACGCTGAGCAACCCCATAGAATACCATTTCAAGCTCTACAATCAACCCGTTGTAGCTCGGTGTGTTGATCACCTCTTAGTCAATGTATTTGAACATTTTAGTAAATTTCCTTGCTCTGGCTAGAATGAAAGTTTCCATTTCATCCGACAATTTTAGAAAATTTCCTTGCTCTGCTTTTTGTTTGTTTGTTTGCAGGTACTGAAAGAACAACACCATGGACCCGTAGAAGTTGGTTGTCTAGATCAAGTAAACAAAAACTCTGACGCATCACAATTGGAGAAAGAAGTTGAGCATTTTAAAAGGGTAAACTTCCGTTACCCAAGAATTTTGATCAGTTTCTCTTTAATAATTAAATGTTTGAATTTCTTGCAATGAACTCTCAGCTATCAGCAAGTATCTAAAATTGATTAGAAACACTAATAACAAAGACAAAACAAACCCTCACTAGCTGAAGTAGCCAAAGTTTCCATATGTAACTTTCTGTTATTCTTTTGCCTTGAACTGAGCAGCTATACAAAAAGGAAATGGTGGTTGTTTTTCCTTCCTGAAAACCAGTCAGACGGGTTGCTAAGCCTACAAGTCATCGGTAATTATAAAACTGAAGCTCTCACAGGTACGAGAAACTTTCTCTGAATTAAAGATAGAAAGCGTGTTATATTATATAATAACAGCCATGACAAACCATTTCCTCTGTTACGTTAGAACTAAATCTCTACATCATTTGATTCATTGAGCTGTTGGATTTTTCCTTGTGGTATTCGTTGTCCAAATCCTGAAGTAGAAAGCGTCAGGTGGTCTTTATTATTCGTCACTCGTCAGTCAGTTATCTTATAGTATAATTTGCCTGATGGTAAAACTATAATTTGCCTCTTTCTTAAAGCAGAGAAAGAAAGAATGGAAATCCGGATGAACACTAAGAGATGGTGCATCCTCAATACTCTTGACCTAGACTCTGTAAATTACTAAATTTTTGTGTTCGTTTCCTTCTCTTTCCAACATTACGACCGTGTTTCTCTGCTCATTTCCAGAATGTTGTAACGATCTTGAACTTGTTTTCTTTTGTATTCTAGGCTTTCTAGCTAGTTTTACAGACTCTCTCTCTCTCTCTCACCTATACTTGATTACTGTCTTCATGGCGCTTGGTGCCACTTCCACTGAAGTAAATATGTTACAAACTCTTACTGTTTTTGATTTTGTGGTTGCGTTTACAGTGTTAAAGAAGCTTATTTTGTTAGAACTAGGAGATGTAGTTAAGATTGTAAACTCAAATATCGTTATAAGTCGGAGATGTAGTTAAGATTGTAAACGCAAATATCGAACGGAAAAAGGAGAACTAGGGGATGTAGTTCTCTGCGTTTGGTATACATAGCAAAAGCATCTCAGTATGACTATGAAACAAATGGGCACAAGCATCTCAGTATTCTCTTCGGTGAACAATTTGTGTTCTTATCGACAAAAGAAAGAACACAGATGCAACTCGACAGTCGAAACTCGAAACCATGACATAACGATTACATGTAAAAAAAAGGCTTCAGGCCACGCTCGCATACTAAACACAGTAATGTAAAACTATAAGCTTCAGATTTCCATGAAAAATTGTTTTCAAGGTAGAAACTTCTGAGTTGGGTTATATAAAATCTGATAGATTGATCTTAATTAACTTTGGTGATCAATAATATTTGTCTAAATACTCAGAGACCTTTAATCATCAATCAACACACAAGAAAAAGAAACCGTAATTAATTTAAAAAAATTCTTGAGACTCTAATCTTTTAGTATATATTAAAGACACAATACAAATCAAAATATATTAAAGTTGTCTTCAAACTAGATTATCACCTTTAGTCTCTTGCTCTTATCATCTTTCTCGTTAGTCTTGCTCTTATCGTCTTTTTTCACTGGATCTTTCTTCTCCACATTCTCTTCTTTTGTTTTTGTCTCACTAGTCCGCTCTCCGCAAACACTGGATAAAGCTGCCAAGATTAGTATAGCTGCGACTATGAAACACCATCCCAAGATTGAGATCGCCATCGTCTTTGAATAATAAGAAGAACAAAAAGAAGAGAGTAAACGCAAAGTAGAATTGTTTTTGTGATGATTAAAATTGTTTGCTTGTTGATGATCTGAAAACTATATATATAGGGGAACTGCTGGAAAACTTGGAAATTTACCATTTTTGATAATTGAAAACTTGCTAAAAAAAATAAGATATTTATTACTTATCTTTTCAATCAATAACTGGTATATTTCCTTTTTCAAAATTTCATAAACAAACTAGTAAGGGTAGGAATGTTTTTGCAATTCATGCCTAAAACAGACGAAGGAAGGGTAGACCCGTTCCAACGTTGAAGGAGAGAGACCCACTTTTGATTTTGCATAACCAGACTCTGGGCTCTGTTTTTTTTTTACTACAGATAAAACGATCCGGAGAACAGACGATGATGAAGGTAGAGTGGTTCCTTCATGGAACCTGCGGTTCCTCTACTTCCAAACTTCATATATGCACGCCTGCCAAGCTTGTAGTAGAGCTAGAGAAGTATGATTACTAGCAGATGCGGATTTTTCCTGTCTTCTTGAAAATGTCTATTGTGTGATTTTGTTAATTTGTTAATATCGTTAGAAAAAACCAAGCTACAATTTGGGCTCTGTTCGTAAATTCAAAATACTACGTTGGTCTCTTTGTTTATTTCACTCTACAGTATTCTCTTTTGCATTTGTTACAACTACCAATCAAAAACAACAAACAATTGCGCCTAAAAATAATATTTCATATGCAACTTGCATATAATTTAGCTGGTGTAACACACCGCAAAGCCTTAAAACAAAGTCGAATTGGCTTTTAAAAGTGAGACACAAAAAAATAAACAAAGCCTTTTCAAGAGGAAGAGCAACAAGGCTTCTTAACGTTTGAATCAGAAGTAGCAGCGACATTAATCGTTTGGCCTTCCTTGATGTTGGCATTTGCAGTTCCCTGGTCTGAAGATATCGATTTCTTGCTGATGATCCTATAAATCTCTGAGAGAATCGTCTGAAAAGCCTTCTCTACGTTTAATGCCTCGAGGGCAGATGTCTCGATGAAAGACAAGCCTTCTTTCTCTGCATAGCTCTGAGCATCCTCTGTGGCAACAGCTCTGAGATGCTTCAGATCTGTCTTGTTACCAATCAACATGATCACAATATTGGAATCAGCATGGTCTCTGAGTTCTTTTAACCACCTGCTTACGTTCTCAAAAGTTGTTGGCTTAGTGACGTCGTATACCAAGAGAGCTCCAAGAGCGCCTCGGTAGTAGGCGCTGGTTATGGCTCTGTATCTTTCTTGCCCAGCAGTGTCCCATATCTGAGCTTTCACAGTCATTCCATCCACCTTAAAACAAAGATGATGATTTTGCCAAAGAGGTTAAAATCAACAAAACAACTCGAGACTGTGAAACAACGACCATGATTCATGTAATCAGAGAAAGAGAGAAGAGTAGAGTAGATCGACATACTTGGAGAGTACGTGTAGCGAATTCGACACCGATGGTGGATTTGGATTCTAAGCAGAACTCATTGCGAGTGGATCTAGAGAGGAGATTTGACTTGCCGACACCGGACTCTCCGATCAAAACCACTTTAAGCAAGTAGTTTTATACAGTCGAAACTCGAAACCATGGCATAGCGAACGATTACATGTAAAAAAGGCTTCAGGCCAGGCTCGCATACTAATACTAAATACAATAATGTAAAACTATAAGCTTCAGATTTCCATGAAAAAATTGTTTTCAAGTTACGCGTCGTCAAACTTAAAACAATGTAGAAACTTCTAATTGGTTTATATAGAATCTGATAGATTGTTCTTAATTAACTTTGGCGATCAATAAAATTGTCAAAACTACTCGGAGACCTTTATTCATCAAAAGAACACACAAGATAAAGAAACCATAATTAACTTTGGTGATCAAGAAAATTGTCAAAACTACTCCGAGACCTTTAATCATCAAAAGAACATACAAGATAAAGAAACCATAATTAACTTTTTAAAGTTCTTGAGAGACTCCTTCTCCAAGACTGGATCAGACTGGATCATCCTGGATCCTACTTCTCCACCCTCCCATCATCTTTTGTGGATCTTCCTTCTCCACACTCCCATCTTTTGTTACCACCCCCCGCTCTACGCAAATACTGTATAAAACCGACGACAAGATTATTATAGCTATGCCTATGAAACACCATGCCAAGATTGAGATCTTCATCGTTTTTAAATAATAATAATAAGAAAAAAAGAGAGTAAACGCAAAGTAGAATTGTTTTGTGATGATTAAAATTGCTTGCTTGTTGATCTGATATATATATAGGCGGGAACTGCTAGAAAACTTGGAAATTTACCATTTTGATAATTGTAAACTTGCTAGAAAATACTATATTTATTACTTATATTTTCAATCGATAACTGGTATATTTCCTTTTCCAAAACTTCATAAACAAACTAATAAAAAATATTTTTGCTTTGCCTGTCTTCTTCTTAACTTTCCTTTCAATAACTGGTATATTTGCTTTTTTTCCCTGTCTTCTTGAAAATGTCTATTGTGTGATTTTGTTAATTTGTTAATATCGTTAGAAAAAACCAAGCTACAATTTGGGCTCTGTTCGTAAATTCTAAATACTACGTTGGTCTCTTTGTTTATTTCATTCTACAGTATTCTCTTTTGCATTTTTTTTTCTAATTATATATAATTACAACTACCAATCAAAAACTACAAACTTGCCTAAAAGATAATATTTCATTTTACACAATTTGTATGATCGTTTTCATACTCCATAGAATGTCATCTTAGAGAGTTCTTATCAACAAAAAAAAAAAAACACAGATGCAACATGCATATGTAACACAACGCAAAGCCTTTAAAACAAAGTCGTATAGAGATATTGGCTTTTTAAAGTGAGACACAGAAAAAAAAAAAAACAAAGCCTTTTCAAGAGGAAGAGCAACAAGGCTTCTTAACGTTTGAATCAGAAGTAGCAGCGACATCAATCGTTTGGCCTTCCTTGACGTTGGCATTTGCAGTTCCCTGGTCCGAAGATATCGATTTCTTGCTGATGATCCTATAAACAAACAAAAAAACGCATAAATGTTCAAAGCAAACAAGTAAACATCAAAATTCAGAACCAATCTCAAACGTTCCAACACACACAAATGGCGGCTTCCGAGTATTTCGTATAACATTGTACGGGTAATGACTACATAGAGGATCGAACCACATAAAAGCAACAACCAATCCTGATTCCAGAGACAATAAAATAAACTTACTAGCAATCCTGATGTAGTTAAGATTGTAAACGCAAATATCGTTATAACTGCGTTTGGTATTAAACCGTATACATAGCAAACTACTTGAAGTTGGAAACAAACAAATACTGTATAATGTTTGGTCTAGTTACTAAACCGGTAAAATAGCGTTTGAAATTGACGCAAAGCAAAGCAACAATAGTTGAGTGAGACTAGAGAGAGAGAGAGAGAGAGAGAGAGATGAGCAGATTCGAAGGTTTACTGGAAATCGAGCGGAAGCTGCTTCGTCTTCTCCACGGCCACAATACTCGAACCCGTTTACCCGAAATCCACGCTCATCTCCTCCGTCACTTCCTTCATGGTTCCAATCTCCTTCTCGCCCACTTCATCTCCATCTGCGGATCCCTCAGTTACTCTGATTACGCCTCCCGCGTCTTCTCTCATATCCAAAACCCTAACGTTCTCGTCTTCAATGCCATCATCAAATGCTACTCACTCGTCTGCCCGCCTCTACAGTCTCTCTCTTACTTCTCTTCCATGAAAAGCCGCGGAATTTGGGCTGATGAGTATACTTACGCGCCTTTGCTCAAATCATGTTCGTCACTTTCTGATTTGCGGTTTGGGAAATGCGTTCACGGTGAGGTTATTAGAGCTGGGTTTCACCGGCTTGGGAAAATACGGATTGGGGTGGTGGAGCTTTATGCCTCTGGTGGGAGAATGGGTGATGCTCAGAAAGTGTTCGATGAAATGCTTGAGAGAAACGTTGTTGTCTGGAACTTAATGATACGCGGGTTCTGCGATTCTGGGGACGTTGAAAGAGGTCTTACGTTGTTCAAACAGATGAGCGAAAGGAGCATTGTGTCGTGGAACTCGATGATATCAAGTTTGTCCAAATGTGGCAGAGATCGTGAGGCTTTGGAGCTTTTCTGCGAAATGATTGATCAAGGTTTCGTTCCAGATGAGGCGACGGTGGTTACAGTCTTGCCAATCTCTGCATCTCTCGGAGTTTTGGATACTGGGAAATGGATTCATTCTACTGTAGAATCCAATGGTTTGATCAAAGATTTCATCACCGTGGGAAACGCTTTGGTGGATTTCTACTGTAAAAGCGGTGACTTGGAGACAGCAACGACAATATTTGGACAAATGCAGAGGAGAAACGTTGTTTCATGGAACACTCTGATATCAGGATCAGCTGTGAACGGAAAGGGAGAATCCGGTATAGACTTGTTTGATGCTATGATCGAGGAAGGGAAGGTAGCTCCAAATGAAGCGACATTTTTGGGGGTTTTGGCATGTTGCTCATACACAGGTCGGTTGGAGAAAGGAGAAGAATTGTTTGGTTTGATGATGGAAAAATTCAAACTTGAGCCGAGAACTGAGCATTATGGAGTGATGGTTGATCTAATGAGTAGGAGCGGACGGATCAGAGAGGCGTTTGAGTTTCTACAAAGTATGCCCGTAGACGCTAATGCAGCAATGTGGGGGTCGCTGCTCAGTGCGTGTCGCAGCCACGGAGATGTAGAGCTAGCAGAGGTTGCAGCCATGGAACTAGTGAAGAGTGAGCCAGGGAATTCGGGGAATTATGTTTTGTTATCTAATTTGTATGCAGAGGAAGGGAGATGGCAAGATGTGGAGAAGGTGCGAACCTTGATGAAAAAGAATCGCCTTAGAAAGTCTACTGGCCAAAGCACCATTTGCAATGTTGTTCCAGTATGAGAAGTAGCTGGTTTAGTCTATAGAAAAGCCTGGCTTGTTGCTTGGTCGTTCCTAACCAAAAATATTCAGCTGACCAGGGTTCTTGTTAGACTCCTTACCATAATCATTCAGCTGCGGCCAGCGTGACACCACCACCAGTGAGCTAGAAACCAGATCAAGAATCTCGGAATTGGTAGCGAATAAACATGTAAGTTCTGTATGAAGAAAATGTTTTGACAGGGAATTATACATTAAGTCGTCTTGCCACTAAAGTAAAGACTCTGAATTGATAGCGAATGAACGAACATGTAACTTCTGTTGTCTGTTTTCTTTGATTTTCAAAGTTGAATCGTGCTTGCTTGCTTGCTTCTGTTTGGTTAGTTTTTGGCGAAAATGATTTGAATTAGAATAATTTGAGAGAAATTGTTTAAGGCATCGACTTAATATTAGAACTTAAGAGAGAAAACTACAACAGAGAGAGTTCATGTCTTTTCAGATAAGAAAAATTTGAGATGTCTCTGATTTATATAAACCATGAAGCAATGCTGTCTGGTAATACTGCTTTACTTGATATACTGAGACATCCATTTAAAACCCTCACCATATCCCATTTTGCGAACGATGCTGCACATGAAGACCTCAAGGGGACGAACACCAGAGTCTCCAAGAGACACATTACCTTTACCAGTAGTGAAATTAGTAAGACCCAAATGATACCTCAGCTCGTCTTCTGAAGCTGCATAAGGGATATCAATCTTGTTGCCAAGAATAAGAAAAGGCACGTTTCCTAAGGCTTCATCTGATAGAAGAGCGTCAAGCTCTCTTTTAGACTCCACAAATCTTTCCTTGTCATAAGCATCCACTAGGTACACAACAGCATCAACCTTCACCACACCACAGCAGACAAACCAAAAAAAAAAAAAAAAAAAAAAATCAGATTAGATTCACTTACATCAATCAATTTGGTTTTAATGATACATAGGCGAGGGATTAATATGATGGAACCTTGGCATAGTAGTCTTTCCAAACACGACGAGCAATCTGATGGCCACCCAAGTCAAAAGCCTTGAACTTAATTTTGCCAATGCTGAGTTCCTCAGATGTGGGATGCTGTGTTGGTTGGTGCTGAACTAATCTCTGCAAATACCAAAATCGAGGAGATTAAAGCATGTTTTCTTTATTCCAGTGAATGATAGATACATCATGTTAATTTGTAAAAGAGAGGGGAGAGAGAGCAGACCTCGTCTTTGAGCATGTGGAGCAAAGTAGTTTTGCCGGCATTGTCTAGGCCAAGAAACAAGATCTTGGCCTCTTTCTGCCACAAACCTAACGAGGCCAAGATTCCATAGAACCAATCGAACAAAAACATGACCTTCGATCGTCTTCCTCAGAATCACAGAGAATACGAAACAATCAAAAAACTATACCGTAGATCGAAGCTATTGAGAAAACGAATCAAAAAAGCTTTGAGAGATAGAAAAACCAAAATCAAAGTTTTCGTTTTGTTGTATATATATTTATGTAAATATATATACAAAAAGGGGAAAAAAAAAGAATAAAAATATACACGTGGGTGATGGGAAGCTGGTGAATTGATGTGGAAACTTTTGATTGGTTCGTTGACATCATTAGAACCATTATGGACCGTCCGATCGAATATATGAAGATTTTTTTTTTGATTTTTCCGTCCCTATTGGGTTAGGTGAGAGAGAGAGCCCATTGAGAAGTTTTGATAACACGTGGCGATGAATTAATGGCAATGAAGGGAAGGAGCGTTTATTTCGTTCGACAAGAAGCTGTTTTTCACATCCACAATTAAAAATGTCAAAGGCACATAGGATTCGAGTACAGGGTTGTAGTATTTACGATTTATACTATGTAAATGTATTAGCTAACACAACCAGATTAAGAAAATTTTACTTTTAGAAACAATACTGCATAATATAAAATATTAAACTAATCTAAAAATTACATAGAAATTTAAAAGCATTCTATATTATGAAACAAAAAAAAATTTCAAAAACATCTTCTATTTTAAGATGAATGGTGTTTTGAAAACTCGTCGATTATAGTTATAAAAACATACAATACATTCCTACTATATCCAATCAAATTTAGCATTCGTATAGTCTCTATAGTCAATAGACATGTAATCAAAGTCTATGTACAATAATTATAATTTTTGTATAATTAGAAAACAACATTTTTACAGCTGTTGTTATATCGATCACATACACACAAAAAAAAAACATTTTATACAAATTTTATCAACGTAAAATAATCAAAGAGCTCACGACTACGAGAGATGATAATATAGTACTGGCGAGACCACGGTGTTTGAAACAGTCAACGCCGCTTCCAACAAAATGGCCGCCACTACTGCTACCGCCATGATTTGAAGATCCTCCGTTCCCAGAGCCACCGCCACTACCTTCATGATTTGAAGATCCTCCGTTCCCAGAACCGCCGCCTCTATCTCTGCTGCCGCCTTTACCGCTGTTTCCACCTCGACTACTGCTGCCACCTCCGCCACCACTACGACCTCCGCCACCACCACCGCCACCGCTGCTTTTAAGCTCCCGTCGCCAAACCGGTAAATATTTTTCCCAACATGTTTTAGTTCCTGTGATGGGATTTGGTTTCAGATCATGGACGGCTGAGACATCAGAAGTATCTGAGATTGAAGTAACGGCTTGGATATGCGCATGAATCGCTACTACCAACAGTAGTAATACGTAAGTCACTGTTTTCATGAGTTTGTGTATCTCCATGACCTTTTCTGTTTTTATCACTCAAAGCCAAAAGGAGAAAATGTGGTTTTGTGTTACATATGACCTTATAGATCTCTATTTATAGTTTATACGAATTTCATATGATAGTTCTTGCTCGTTTTCGTGAAGAACAAGTAATGGATGCCACTACAACAAAAAACACAAATATTTTATTTTCTCCAATTCTAATGTCCGGAGTCCGGACAGGAGCAAGGTCAAACTAGTTAAGGCGAGTAAAACGAAAACGAATCGTTCAGTGAAAATTGAAAATACAGTTTGGAATTTGAATGTGTCTTATTATATATTATAGAAGCCACATATATAGCACTTTCAAGGACCTTCTTGAGTTTCATACGAAATTGATTTTAAAATTCTATTCAATTTTTTTTTGTTTTCGGTTTTTCAAGTGTTTACCATTTCGTTTCAACGCAAACTATAATGTTTCGTGGCTTGACTATTCAAACCGGGATGTAATTATCGAGCAGCTGTCGCAACTTATTTTAAAGAATCGCTAGTGTTGGTTCTCTAACCGAGATTGATTACAATAGATAGATGAATACTTCGAAATTTTTTAACCCTGGATAGAATAGTCAATGAACGAAACCTTTGTTAACCACACTCTAGGTTTAATTTATATAGCAAAATTAGCGACTTATTTAATTTAACGTTCGTTTATAGTAAGGGAGTCGAAGCCATAATAAGCTCATTCTATCAATTTTTAAAAATTCCTAAAGGAAAGGCCTTCTTCATTCAGCTAACTTTTTATAGGCATGAAAAAAGCCCAAATCTTTTTGCCTGGCTCCTTTAGGTTCCCATGAGAAGAAAGAAAAAAAATGGATTCGGGGCGTTGGCGTGGCTAAAAATTATCATTATGTATTTTTGTTTCGTTTTACACATGATGGTAATTTTAGTGATCACTAATCTTTTTTTATCTGTTCGATTGTTTTCACTTTTCAAACATAATCAATACAAATCGATAATTAACCAAACCCCAAAACTAACCTAATCTCTATCCATTCCATTCATTTTTTCTGAATGATTCCAGTTACATTCGATTGTTTTCAGCCATAATCAATACAGAACAAACATTAACTATTACTTTACATCAAGGTGACAACTGACAAGTGCTTAACTAAGTTTCCAAACATTAGCAACATATAACTTCGTGGTAATACGTGTTTATTTTTCCATATACTCACAACATTTTTAAAAATAATGTTTCTATCATTTTTTTTTTTGTATGAGTTGGTATCATGTTCAATAAATATATCACGAAGAGAAAATAGAATATTATTTGGGGGAAAAAAGTCTACAAAAAAATTAAAGATATACTAATTTTCAATGAATTAAAAGGATAATTAATTAAAAGGGTCACTTTCAAAAGATGTGGGTACAATCATCCTAGCAAAACTTTTTTCGTTTATAATTCTTCTTAATATCTAAATGTCTTGTTGACCGAATTATAGCTTAGTTCTTTTGAAGAAACTAAAAAATAATTTTTCATGCTGACCTTTTTTAATTTCTTGAAGAAACTAATCATGATATCATGTTTATTCGCTTTTGAAATCACCTTGGTACTCAAGAAAAAACAGTTATTCAAAGGTATATAATTTTCATAATTAGCCTTTAATTATCTCTTTCATAGAAATTAGAGATCCAAAAGTATTTAATTTCCACTTTCTACTTTATTAAAAGGGAAAAAAAACGCCCTTTGATTATAAGATTTAACTATGTTGATTTTTCTAGTGGTAATGTTAAGTCAAACTACAAAATTTTTACTGTATATTTCTTTATTTAAACATACATTTTAAGAAGACAAAATGATTAGTAGGAAATAATTCGGATACAAATACCATTTAGACAAATTGGGAATTTTAGTTAAAACATTGTTACTTGAAGAGTACTAATTTTTTTTTACCATTATAAAACTTAGTGGATGGTTGAAACATATGCGGGATTTAAAGACGTGTATTATATATTTTCACCACCTATATATTAAAGTTCGTTCATATTAAAAGTGGAGCAATTAAGAATAAACAAAAAATTTATTTTGAATATTGAATATGTCCATCCATCTATAGAAACCCAGGAGACTCGGGGGCCTCTGCTTCATTCATGTCTCGCTCTTCTTCTTCTTCTTTCCTCTTGTTTTAATTTTCATACAAACGAAAAGAAAAAAAGACAAGGTCAAAAACATTTTTTTTATTCTTTCTCAATTCTTTTCACTTTCTTTTCTCTTCCTTATAAATCTGAGCAATGTTCTAACATATTCTTGTAATCTAACATAGCTTTTTGACAATTCTTTGTTCGATTTTGGTAAAGAAAAAAAAAAGAATCTGTATCAAAAAAAATTTGTGAGATTCTCGAGTTGAGATTTTGGGAGTTGAATTTTCAGTTTTTTTTTTCTTTTTCTTCTAGGTATCTTGTTGATCAAGCTATATAAAGCTTTGAATCGTTTTCTTGTCAATGGCTACGGAGCAACAAGATTCACGACTCTGTTTGGCATCGATTCTGGAAGATTTTCTCAAACAACGAAACATTCGAGTTAGCAGCGTTGGTGTTGATTCTTCCACTTCGACAAAAGCCGATGAATTAACTTGTACGTTCGTCGATTCCTCTGTTTCTTTCTATCTTTTGAATTGAAAATATTTCTGAATGCTGCAGATTTCTGAAATTAGGGTTTGTAATCGAGTCAGGGACTAATTAAGGGATGGTATACAGAAATTTAGGATGACCATTGTTTGCTTCATACTAGAATGAGATAATTGACGTTTCTTGTTTTACTAGATCAATCAAGAAACATATGAATTTTATATATCCAAGATGCTTGATCATAAGTCAATCTCTCAGAAACCTTTATAGTCTAGATTTCGTATACCGTCCAGCTTCTGCAATTTATATTCACTTTGTATATAAGAAACACACTTGGTTATGAGAAAATGATATCACAATTGGTGCAGCTAATGGAAGAGATTTGCCAGTAGATCCTTCAGATTTAAGAAGGTATGAAGCAGCAAGGTGGATAAGAAACACACTTGGTGTAGTTGGAGGAAGAGATTTGCCAGCAGATCCTTCAGAGGATGATTTCAGAATTGCATTAAGGAGTGGGATTTTGCTCTGTAATGTCCTCAACAGAGTTAAACCTGGTGCTGTACCAAAAGTAATGTCTCACACCTAATTACTCTTAGTTGCACATTTGTTTTTCTTTACTTTTATTTTATTTTTTAATGGGTTTAAATATATACTAAACTTTTTAAAAGACTTTTGTAACGTCTTAGGCCTGCTTGGATAAAAGTTGTGCAAGCATGATTAGTACCATTTTGTGTAATAACATATTTTTATAGAGTTACAGGAATTAATATTTTAGTGCCGATGTTTCTATAATTGGGACCATAAGTATCTCGTGGTTATCTTAGTCTTGATTCTGTGGCTGCAGGTCGTTGAAGCTCCAAATGATCCTCTTGTTAGTCAAGATGGTACAGCAGCTCTATCTGCGTTTCAGTACTTTGAGAATCTTCGAAACTTTCTTGTGGTTGTGGAGGAAATGGGTATTCCAATGTTTGAAGTCTCCGATTTTGAGAAGGTGATAGAACAAATCACAATTCTACTGTATACCTTATCTACCGTTTATGAAGAATACAATGATATTTGACGACTGAGGCTTAATAAGACGAAATATATCACCGAGAATTATTGTAATTAATATGAGAGATGATCAATGCCTAGTAGTGTTAATGCTAGCATAGCTTAGGTTCGAATCAATTGTTATCATCATAGGTAGGTCAAGGCAGGTTGACCTACCTTGCCGGAGGCGCTACCTAGACTAAGCTAAAATGGTCTGGAGTACTTAGAAACAGAAGTAGGCTTGATGCTATGTTTATCATTTGGTACACTAAATTGCAGACACATTGATGGCACAGTCGTGGTAGGGTCGTTGTGACCATCACTCCATCAATGTTGCAAAAGTAATGTATTAACTTTAGCTAAATAAATTAGTCTTTTAAAATCAGTAATCACTCTCCATAATTTGGGTTAAGTAATGTATTAACAAAGCTAGACATCTTCATTTTTTACAATGTGGGAATTACTAATTAACATTGACACACATTCTGTGTTGTGCTTCATGTATTTTCAGGGAGGTAAATCCGCAAGAATTGTGGAATGTGTTTTGGCTCTCAAGTCATATCGTGAGTGGAAACAGAGCGGCGGAAGCGGTACATGGAGATACATTGTGAACACAAAGCCAACCACGTTTGGCATCGCAAAACAATACAAACGCAAAGACTCAGAAGCACTTGTGGATGCAGTCACCAGTAGCCCTTCTAACACTCCATCCAATGAACAACCTTTGTTTGATCAATCTGATTCTAGTACCAAACATGAAGTTAGTGAGCTATACACCAATGCCTCCTATTTTATATATCCCTAATATTGTTTAAAGTTAAAAAGATCTCAACTTACATTTCAAGTTTTGTTTCAGGGAAGTGCCGATTCAATAGATGCCATTGTTCGTGCGGTGTTCTTAGAAGCCAAGCACGAAGAAATCCCCGGTGTAATCATTAAACTACCTTCCTAGTTCCTACTATTCTTTAACTTAGTCAACCTTACTAAGAGATCAAATATTCTTTTGTTTATTTTCCAGATGGTGGAAGATATGCTGAAAACTGTCATGTTAGAGTATGAACGTAGATTAGCCACACAAAAAGAATTAGTAAGAAATTTTAGTAATCTCATGTTTCTTGGATAACAAGCATGCATTTTTTCTTATAGCTTCTTTACACTTTTCATCTTGAATTATGCAATTGCTTAGTTCCAAATGAGCGCTGGAAACCAAGATGAGCTTCACTCTGGCGATCTTGGGAGAACTATCTCAGGCAATGAGGAGTTGCTAAGTGATGATGCTTCGGTAATTGCATCCACCTTGAAATTGGAGATCTTGTTATCTTTATAGATTTGTTAATCTATCAGTGGATTATATACTGAACTGGTTTATACTTTACATATTTTTCAGAACGGAGAAGAACATGTGACAGAGATTGCAAACAACAAGGAAACTCCACAAGATGATAGTGTTGAGGAATCTAAAATCCAAGATTATGAGCTCTATGTAATTTCAAAAGAGAAGACCAAGAAACAACAGATGATAATTGACAGACAACAAAATCACACTGAGGTATAGTTCAGTTGAACATAACAGATATAGTTGCATCGCGTCTCTTTTAAGTTTTAAGACTTTGTATTTGGTGGATTAGTAAGGCAAAGTATATATATGTGTTGGCAGGAACTGAAACACGATCTTAAGGCTGTCAAAACAAGTCTCAGTCTCTTGCAGATGAAATATCACCAAGAGTTTACAATCTTAGGTGAGAGAATCTACTGTGATTTTAGTCACTATCTCATAGCTTTTCTAGTAAAATCCATTTTACTTTCGCAATCGTTACCAAAGAAACTAAGATTAATTGTTCTTTTTCGGGCCAGGCGAGCATTTGCATGGACTTGCGTATGCAGCTACATCATACCAAAGAGTTCTTGAAGAAAACCGGAAACTTTACAATCAAGTCCAAGACCTCAAAGGTAAAAACTGTGGAATACATATTGCTATCACTACATGACTTGTGTAATTTTGGTGTTAAGTTGAGATCGTTTTGCAATATTCAACCTTTAACAAATGGTTAACAGGGAGCATAAGGGTCTATTGTCGAGTGAGACCATTCTTACCTGGGCAAAAGACTGTTTTGACTACTGTGGATCACATAGAGGATTCAACCATATCAATTGCAAACCCTTCAAAGTTAGGTCGGAAATCATTCACCTTCAACAAAGTGTTTGGCCCTTCAGCATCTCAAGGTAAATTTTCTCACTTTTTCTTTCTTGAATTTTCTATATTCTTTCAATTTTCTGCTCTCATATAAAAAATTACAAACTTCAATATGTAGAGGAGGTGTTTGGAGACACTCAACCTCTGATCCGGTCTGTTCTTGATGGTTATAATGTATGCATATTTGCATACGGCCAAACAGGATCCGGAAAAACTTTCACCATGGTACTTTTCTTGAACAATCTAACTGAATTATTGTATAGTAACTAATGACTTTTTATATTCTCATACGAAAACGATGTTATCCTTATTTATAAGTTTTATTTGTTGGTGTGGTAATCAGATGGGACCTAATGAACTGACGGAGGAAAGCTTAGGAGTAAATTACAGAGCATTGAGTGATCTCTTTCATTTGTCAAGTGTGAGAAAAGAAACCTTTTCATATAGCATTTCAGTTCAAATGCTTGAAATTTACAACGAGCAAGTCCGAGATCTCCTTGCCACTAACGGCCAAACCAGCAGATATCCTTTTTAAAGACTTCATATTCTAACACCCTGCAGATTTTCTCTAGCTTTTTCTGGTTTTTTAATGCTTATTGCGTAAGATCATTGTGCTTGTTTTTCTTGACTTGTGAACACATTAGAGATCCGAAATAGTTCACAAGATGGAATCAACGTGCCAGAGGCGACATTGGTTCCAGTCTCCACAACTTCAGACGTCATTCATTTGATGAATATTGGTCAAAAGAACCGTGCTGTCAGCGCCACAGCCATGAATGACCGCAGTAGTCGCTCTCACAGGTTCCCTTTTCCTGTTTGTATTATTATCTCTTCCTTTTATTGAAGCTTGTAACTAATGTATTACATGTTCTATATATATGCAGTTGTCTCACAGTACATGTCCAAGGAAAAGATCTGACATCAGGTGCAACTCTAAGGGGTTCAATGCATTTGGTTGATCTTGCTGGAAGCGAAAGGGTTGACAAGTCTGAGGTCACCGGTGATAGGTTGAAAGAGGCACAACACATCAACAAATCTCTCTCTGCTCTTGGAGACGTGATTGCATCTCTCTCCCAGAAAAACAACCACATCCCTTATCGAAATAGCAAACTCACCCAACTTCTCCAGGACGCTTTAGGAGGTCAAGCGAAAACACTTATGTTTGTTCACATTAGCCCTGAACAAGAAGCTCTGGGAGAAACACTCAGCACCCTGAAATTTGCGGAGAGGGTGGCCACTGTTGAACTCGGTGCTGCTCGTGTCAACAAGGACACTTCTGAAGTTAAAGAACTCAAAGAACAGGTGACTAGCTATAATCTTCAAGACCTTTTTCACATTATTAAACTCTTCATTCTCATTATCAAAATCAGTTACCTTTGCTATTTCGTTTTATAGATTGCTAGTTTAAAACTTGCGTTAGCAAGAAAGGAGAACGAGACAGCTGATCAAACACAGCTACCAAGGCCCCTTACCCCTGATAAACTCCTGAGAAGAAAGTCACTCGGCGTTTCGTCTTCATTCTCTAAATCAGCAAACACAAGACAGTTCCAAACCAAACATAAGCCGTCGTCACAGATTGATGATGCCAACAGCATCGAGGTAAAGAGAACTCATGAACCAACCACACAAACTAAACTCTTGGATACATCTTGCAGTGGGTTACTTCATAATGTACAGTGAAATTTACTTGCAGGGTCAAAGTGACTCTGCATCCAGCCTTGACTTACAAGGACTAGCGGGTTCACCATCATGGAAAAGTCCGTCGAGAGATGAGAAAGAGGAGGAAATGGAGTTTATATCAGGCAGTGAATGGATTGATAAACATGAAGACGAAATCACGCGTAATGGCAAACCTGAAAACAGATCACATACACTGGGTGATCAGAAGCGATCGTCCAGCTTGAAACGTGAACCAACGAGAGGTGTAGACAATAATGTAGTAGATAAAGGATTTGAGGTAAAGAAGGTTCCATTCGAAGAAGAAGCAAACGAGTCAGATGAAACCGCAACAAGTGACTGCTCGGAGACAAACTTGATGTGGCAGTTGAATGTTCAAGTGAATATGCCAAGAGCAGCCTCTAATGGTTCTTCTACTACTAAGCTAAAGAAGACTCAATCAAAAATCAGTAGAGTTGCCGCTGAGACCAGGTGAGTTTTTATGTTTTTTTTAAAGCGATTGGATTATTTTTATGTATTTTTTGCTAATGGGAGTGTTGATGATCAGGAGTATGATACCTTCGTTAATTCCGACACCTACAAGGAGATTGTCGCTTGGCTCTAACACACCAGGACAAACTTCCTCAAGGCATAACACTACACTAGTTGTGAAGAAAAGACAAAACCCCAAGTAACTAGTGAATACATTTTGTGAGTAATACAATACAAAAACAATCCAATTTCTTTTTTTGTTTTTGTTTTGGCGGACCCATTCATATGTGGTCATACATATACAACGCCGTATACAAAGAGTAGAGAATACGTATGAGCCATAGGTTGAATATAATGTTTTGTTTGATGTGGATGGCGTATATATATACGACGAACCTATGGGCTTTCTTTTTTTGTAATGTAATGTCGATAAATATTGTATAATTTGTATACTTCTTCTCGATCGACGACGCCAATGTATATCTTTCTATTCGTAGCCACTTTCATCAAGAGAGGATTACATTTTTTTTCTTTTTTAATCTTGTATATAGTTATACTCTATAAGTTTTAAGAGGATGATTTGTAAACGTTGCAATTTTTACTAAATCATAGTATTTGTAAGCTACCAGAATATTTCATTATTGATGGCAGTTTGACTGGAAGGGATCGTGATGTTTAACAACTGCTGCAAGTAAAAAAAGTCAAAACAATTGTTGAAAAAGTGTGTCAATAATTTCTCAACATGATCAAGTCCTAATCAAAAAAGTCAACCTGTTTATTAAAAAAATAGACAATTTTTTATGAAAATCAAAATATTTAACGTATATTGAAAAAAAAAAAAAGAACTTTAAAACTACCAAATATCTTTACTGTCTTTAATAAATTGTAATAAATCCTATTTTCACAAAAAAAAAAAAAAAAATGCTTTTCTATAAAATTAACTAAAAATATACATATATGTGGATTAATTAAATTTACCTAAAGCAGCACTTTTGAGGGGTAATTACGTAATTTCAAGAGGATATCATTTTCTTAATAAAATTTAGCTGTCCCTAACCTCCCCTCTCCCCCCGCGTCGCTTTTTTTTCTCTTTTCTTCCCCCAATCTGAGAAAATCCACTCTGCAACTTCTTCTTCTGTAAACTCTTCACGCGGTTTCATACTTCCGTTCGAATTCTCAACGACGTCCCCCCCGGAGAAGCGAGGAGGACCTTAGCATTATATAACGAAGCCATTCTTTATACTAGATCTGTCGTGTATGCTACTCGCGATTTCATTCTGGTGAGTTTTCATGGTTCCTTAACTTGTGTAGAAAAGCTTCGATAGTAGTGTTCTTCTACTGATTTTCTCTGTTGCTTATTTGCTCGATTCTACTTTTATCACATTTTTTATTTTTTCGGCATCTCAAAAGAATTGTAGAATTCTCTAGATTAGGGTTTTCCTCTGCATTTGTTTTGGTTTGCATTCACGAAACTGAGGTTTATGTATGAGTAACTCAGTAGAAACCAATTCATATACTAAATGATTAATTTTTGTCTGTGATTTTGTTCCAGCCAATGCTGAAGTCTGGATAAAGATGAGCGTGTCAAAAGCATCGAGGACGCAACATCCGCTTGTTCCTCTTGCAACACTTATTGGTAATGAGCTGAGGAGCGAGAAAGTAGAGAAGCCTCTTATCAAGTATGGTCAAGCTGCTCTTGCTAAGAAAGGAGAAGACTACTTTTTGATCAAAACTGATTGTCAAAGGGTACCTGGTGATCCTTCATCGTCTTTTTCAGTTTTCGGGGTAAGACATTCTTCTGTATAGTGGTGACATCTATAGCGTTCTTGAACTTAAAAAACTCTCATTTGATTTTTATTCTTTGTTTTGTTTTCGTTTTGTCTCTAGATATTTGATGGACACAATGGTAATTCAGCTGCCATATATACTAAGGAACATCTTCTAGACAATGTGGTGAGTGCAATTCCTCAAGGTGCAAGCAGGGACGAGTGGCTTCAAGCTCTTCCTAGAGCTTTAGTTGCTGGCTTTGTGAAAACTGACATTGAGTTTCAGCAGAAAGGTTTACTACGCTTATGCTTATTGTTTTAAAGGCCTTTTGCTAGCTTTAGTATTCGTTTTTTTTTCCAAGTATGCTCTAACTGTTAAGATCTGTTGCGTTTACAGGGGAAACTTCTGGAACAACCGTGACTTTTGTTTTAATTGATGGTTGGACTATCACTGTTGCTTCTGTTGGTGACTCCCGGTGCATATTAGACACCCAAGGTGGTGTGGTTTCTCTGCTGACTGTTGATCATAGGCTAGAAGAGAATGTTGAAGAGAGGGAACGCATAACTGCCAGTGGAGGTGAGGTCGGAAGGCTCAATGTATTTGGTGGCAATGAGGTATGATCCTTTACAGGGAAGTTAAGTTACTCCGTCATTGTGTGTTTGGCTGTGGTAGGGTTTGTAATGTGCTTTCATTCTGACGATGCAATAGGTTGGTCCACTTCGATGCTGGCCTGGTGGTTTGTGTCTTTCGAGGTCCATTGGTGATACGGATGTGGGAGAATTTATTGTCCCTATACCACACGTTAAGCAAGTGAAAGTAAGTTCCCTTCACCTTGGTGCGTTTTTCATCAATTCTTATATTAGATATTGAACAAAAATGTTTTTTTTTTTATCTGTACATTCAGCTTTCAGATGCTGGAGGGAGACTCATTATAGCTTCAGATGGTATATGGGATATACTGTCTTCTGATACGGCTGCAAAAGCTTGTCGGGGTTTATCTGCCGAGCTTGCTGCTAAACTTGTTGTTAAGGTTGGTGATCAACCCTGTTGATTTAATTGTGTACTTCCTCCAATCGAGATTCCTCTTATTCTCTGAATCATATGTTTTATCAGGAAGCATTGCGAACAAAAGGGTTGAAGGATGATACTACCTGTGTAGTTGTTGACATAGTTCTATCCGATCATCTAGCCTTGTCTCCAACTCCCATAAAGAAGCAGAACGCATTCACCTCATTTCTGTCTAGGAAAAACCATACAGCTACCAACCACAAAAACGGGAACAAGCTCTCTGCTGTAGGAGTTGTGGAAGAATTGTTTGAAGAAGGTTCTGCTGTGCTTGCAGATAGGTAATCTTCTGGCCAAGAAACTGATATTGCAAGTACTTGTCTCATAACTCATTATACGTGTTTATGTTTTTAAGGGCTTATCTAACGCGTTAAGTAACTGAGATCTTCAGATACTGATTATTAGTTTTTATTGGTTGGTGTTTTGAAATGCAGATTGGGAAAAGATCTTCCCTCAAACACGGAGAACGGGCTCTTAAAATGTGCTGTATGTCAAACAGATGAATCTCCGGGTGAAGGTTTATCAAGCAACGGGGGTTCCATCATCTCCTCAGCATCTAATCGATGGGAAGGTCCCTTCCTATGCACAATATGCAAGAAAAAGAAAGACGCTATGGAAGGAAAAAGACCAAGCAAAGGTTCAGTGAAAACATAAAAGCCACATTGCTCTAGAAAGTAATCATAATATCTGGTAAGAAATTAGTATGTATCTCGTTTTCTTATCTACCTTCTTCTGGTGTGCTCTGTGAGGTAGTCTGGTATTGTGTTCTTTTCCCAGGCTCTGATTGGAGAAGTAGCGGTAATAGTATAAGTGTATGCAAATGTTTGTAGAAAGAGAGAGAGAGAGGAAGAGAGACAATAGATCCAATTCTTTTCCATTGTTTGAGGTTTCCCTGGTTTGCTTACTCGGCTTATGCTGACCATTTACCTTCGTAGATGTGTTTTTGCTTGGGAATTGCTGATATACTAACAAGAGTTTCTATGCTGTAAGTAATTAATATTTGGTTATCTTATTGCACCCATTCATTGAAGTTAATTTGTTTCGGTCTATACCTCTCTCCTCTGGTGATACGATTGAGCCAATGTGACCCCACAAAACGCTTGGTTTTTGTAATTGCTATGGTTTGGATTGGTCAATACTTTAAGATGCGGTCTTGATTCTCTCATCTCTTTATGTTTGTGGTTTTGAACTTTTGACCAAATGAGGTTTAGAAAATATTATTAAGTGTAATACACACGTTTTCATTATTTACAAATATTCCATTCCATTATTATAATATACCCTACAAAATAATGCGTCGGTGAGCTTGTTTGTCAATAAAATCCATATATCTCAGGTTCTGAGCCTCATTGCCGGAGAAGGGACTACTTAACACCATCATGTTACCCAAACAAATATCTCATCATAAGTCAAAACCAAAAAGCCTCAACTCAAATACAGAACACAGACTTATGTAATGAGAGAACAAACTTTTCTCTCTTTAAAATTTTCGGGAGACACAAACGTTGTTTTCTCGACCAAACAACCGGCAAACGTTGTGTCTGCGAAGAAGGCTCTCTTTAAATTTTTGAGGAGAGACACAAACGTTGTTTTCTCGACCAAACCGACCAGCAAACGTTTTGTCTGCCAAGAAGGCAAATGATGTTAGGATGTTACTACTATTCGGGAATGGGCCATTCGGTCCAAAATGGTAACTACTAGGACGCTTATAAGAGACTCATCTCGGTCACGTTTTCCATCTCGAAAACAAACAAAAACAAAACAGAGCCATAGTAGTCTCTCTCTCTTTCTCTCTCTCTCTCTCTCTCTCTCTCTCTCTCTCTCTCTCTCTCTCTCTCTCTCTCTCTCTCTCTCTCTCTCTCTCTCTCTCCCTCAAATTTTGAAGAAGGATGATGTTACCAGAAGCATGCGTAGCAAACATCCTCTCCTTCACAACTCCGGCCGACACATTCTCTTTGTCGGCCGTCTCCTCAGTCTTCCATGTCGCCGGTGATTCTGATTTCGTCTGGGAGAAGTTCTTACCTTCCGATTACAGCCACGTTGTCTCTAGATCGACTGATCATCACCAGAAGTTCTCCTCCAAAAAGGAGCTCTATCGATATCTCTGTGAATCAATCCTCATCGATAATGGCAGAAAGGTTAGTATATATTATTAGTATTACTACTACTTTCTTGATTTTCTAAAGAAAAAATCAAGAAATCATTATATGGATACATTTTCAATATCAGATGTTCAAGATCGAAAAACTTTCCGGGAAAATTTCGTATATTTTATCGGCGAGAGATCTTTCCATAACTTGGAGCAACCAACGACATTACTGGTCTTGGAACCCTCGATCAGATTCAAGGTCATTTATTAATTAAATAAATAAAAGTTTATATCATTGGTGTGAAAGCACTACGTAATCATTTTGTTAATATTTTGAATTATAGATTCTCGGAAGGGGTGGAACTTATAATGACGGACTGGTTAGAAATCATCGGAAAAATCCAAACCGGAGCTTTATCGCCGAACACAGACTACGGAGCTTATCTGATTATGAAAGTGACGTCACGTGCGTATGGGCTAGAGCTAGTTCCGGCAGAGACTTGGATAAAAGTGGGGAATGGTGAAAAGAAAACACAGTCAACTTATCTAAGTCGCTTGGATAGCAAGAAACAACAAATGGAGCGGCTGTTTTACGGACAGAGAGAACAGAGGATGGCGATGGACAAGGTTGTAGGGGCTCATAGGAGGGAGCCAGATGTGAGAGACGATGGGTGGATGGAGATAGAGCTCGGAGAGTTCGTGACGGGACAAGAAGGTGGTGAAGACATGGAGGTTGTTATGAGTCTAACCGAAGTTAAAGGTTATCAGTTAAAAGGTGGGATTGCGATTGATGGGATTGAAGTAAGGCCTAAACCCCAAAAGTGACTGAGTAGTTAACTGAACCATTGAGTGCCAAATTTTGGGTTTACCTGATTATGTGTTTGGTTCGTGTCGAAAAATGTAAGATGAGACAACTATTTTGGTGGGATGGTAATAACCAATTGAACTATATCAGTTTGTTTATGCATGTAGAGTAATGTCAGACCAAAAGACTTGTCACCTGTTATCTGACAAGAAAAAAAAGGAGACCACGAATTGTCAAATATTTTGGTTCGTTTGGCGGATTATTGTGTAATTTACTTTATATTTGTTGGCATTTAGTTGCTACTTGTTCAAACATCTCTATCAGTTACTTATCTATATATCAATAATATAAGTTGTACAAATACGAATAATTTTGATTGATTTAATGACACTTGCAAGAATAGTAGATAAAGAGAGTTTTTTTTCCATGTATGTACTTAAGTGGACATTAATACTAAAATGAGGAAAATAGGGAAAAAGACATGTCATAATGTGGTCATTACAATTCGCATAACATGAGGATGAGGACATTCTTAGCACATATCGAATTTCTGGTGTCACCTAATATCATGTATAGGTGGCCTCTATTCTATATCTTGGTTTTTGTAAAACGTTGTCACATCGTGCAAGCACGTGTATGTTGTACCATTATATCATTTAGTCATTTACACCTTTTAAGTAAAATACGTAGGCACATTATTCCTCAGTCTTTATGGTTTATAGCAATTTGTTTACAACATTCGATCAGCCTTTTTATTCATATAGTATTTGTTTATTTTTGTAAAACTCAAACGTTAACGAGGAAACAAAATTATTGTAATTAAAAAATCAATTAAAACAAAGGTGACTTGACCGAATTAATTGAGCACATATTTATAGGATGTGCGATACGGTGACTTGCTTAAGGCGTAAAAAGCGACTGATTATACGGAATTAGAAACTGTAGAAACCTTAGCTAAGGTTGATGCTCCCTCATAAAATAAACATCAAATATTTGAAAACGATAAATCAAAGCTAAGGTTGATCCGGACAAAAGCTTCATAAGTTTGTAGAACATAAAAGGAGATCATAATATCTCTCTCCGACAGTGACTCACATTGGCATTTAACTTTGTCCTCAATCTAGCCGCTCCATCTGCAGAGATTTCAAATAAACATAGGCGGTACCAATTTTAGAAACTTTTGATTTGTGTCTTCTTCCAAAATGGAGTAAATATCGACAATGAGACTGCTTGGCAACAATAATAATAAGAACATAGAAGCGCGAAAGAGGGGCTTAGTGTACCTTCCAGAGACCGTCGTTGAGGTAATGCATGGTGTCCACTCCGATTCCTTTGTTTATGCCCTTTCTGTGGACGAACACAAGAAAACCGAATAAGGAGTGTTAACTACACATAGACCTAGTCAGTAAATCACTACATTTAAAGTAACACAGAGACCAAATCTAGATTGTGATAATGGCACTGAGATGGAAAAGTTCAGCGAAGTGAAGGTAAATTTATGAGCAAACAGGCGAAAGGTGACCCCATTCTATTCTGGTGCAAAGATGTGTACCCAAGGAAAGAAGAAAAATCAATTTAAGTGACAAATATTGGGTTCCTTAAAGAAGAAACTGTAGCCAAGAGTCCGTATGTTCGCTTAAATATGAATGTATATAGAACCCTATGTTTGTATTTTCTAACTTATTCCTACAAAAGGAAAAAATTGACTTACATGTCCTTGGCAGACATTTTGGTGAAGCCTATTGCTAAGGCATGTTGCTTTCCTTCTGCATATATGGCCTAAGCAAACACATATTCATGGTTAAGATCAGCAAAAACAAACAAAAACGCACCCAAGGAAAGAGTGTTTTGTTCATACCACTGGCCTTTCAGCGTCAACTTCTTCATCCAGAACGCCTCCCGGTGAAGTAAGACCAGGACACATTATGTTTGCACCAGAGAGAACAAACTTTATGGCACCTCTATCAACTTGAAACCTCCTCATTATATTTGGGTCTGCAAAATTTCAATAATTTAACTGCCAAATTGACATTCTTGGCTAACTGATAAAACCCCAAATTTTCTATTGGATTCACTCTAGTATGTGAAATTGTAGGAACGTAATGTCTTTAAGAACATATTTTGCTAATCCGGGAAAGGTATGGAGAAATATATTTAGCTAAAGTTCATGGCTTTCTAATCAACAATGGACCTTTTATTAGTACAGTGGCATGAGATAAGCGAAAGGAAGAACAACTTACAGAAACCAAAACCCTGGAAATTCCAAAAGTGTCAGACATATTATTCAACTACATGCAGTTTTTGAACCAGGTAAATTACTAAGTTCTAATGCAGATCATAGTGAAACTAACAGGTGGTTATTATAATTTGTTAAGATAAACACCCAAATATGTTATGCTGTGACAACAAGACAATATAGCATGAATGGTGTGAAGGAATGGTGATATTACATTGATGAAGAAGTCGCAGTGTTGGCATGTATGGCCCGTCACGGATACAGAAGAAGAGGGGAACATTGTTGACAACAACAAGGGTCAGATGGTTTGGGCTGCACGAGGTCAATAGTAAGTGTAAGAATAGAAAGTGATAAAAGAAAATTCAGAAAACATACTACTGATACAAGAGGTTGTTATTATACAAACCACTTCACTACGATAAGAGGAATCTTTTTGGGGAGTAGATCCTCCATCACTGTTTCAAGTCCCGGGTACTGCAACATTTACATAAACATTTACACAACATCATAAAAATTTAAGAAGGGGGAAAAAGGCAAATGAAACAACAGGCATACCTCATCTTGAATACTCTGGCGGATCCTACGTTGAACAGATGCCTTCACTTGGTTTTGTGATGAAATCTCCTCCAAACAAAACCTAGGTTAAAAATATTGAACATAAATACCACCTTCATACACATAATGGTATAGCAAATAGATCTGTGATAGTTGCGAGTTCCAATCAAGACCCAAAATTTTCACTATGACCCACACTTTCATTGTTAAGATTTGGTAAACACTATCAAAACAGATCATATCTAATTTCCAAACAAAAGAACAAGCAACAACGACCAAAACCTAACAACGTGGAAGATGTTTGCTTTTGAGAACTCACAACCTTCCAGAAGATATAACAACCAACCATACAGAGACAATTCTAAACAATGGAATCAGAAAGCTTACGTACCAACAATGTGGTCGAAAAGTAACTACAAGCCAATATCCTCCAAAATTGTGATTAAGAATTTGTAGTAAACTATAAAGTCCAGTAGAGGTTTTTACATTACTAGTCACTGTCCTGACTTAAAAAAGATCATCCAAACCAGACCCCCTTAATCCAAATTTCCAGTCCCATTACACCACACAATCTATATAAACTAGTATAAAACAATGCCGAGATGTTGAGAACACTAATTCTTAGATTCTACAATCCAAATAAGATGTTGATGATAAAATTATGAAATTGATAAAATAAAAATTCAACATGTTGGAGGAAAGATGCTTACTTCTTGAACATGTTGGAGGAAAGGTAAGTGTAGGAGAAAGAGTCGATGTAACTATCAACTGAAGATAATCTCCAATTTCTAACTATGATTTGCTTCCCTGCAAAGTGAACATTGGAGGACGTTTGATTTGAGAGATATACTGAGATTTTTCGTTAACATAAAAAATCAACAACAAAACTGGGCAAATTCAATAGTAAAAAACAAAAACAAAACAGAAACATCAAACGGAACAGAGCCAAGGAACTCACGGACTAAGAGAAGACGGCTGACGGAGAAATGGGCCCTCGGCGGAGGAGGAGTAGTAAAACTAATCGGCGATTGAGATTTGAGAGGAATCCTCCTACTAGTAACAACCACAAGAGCCGAGAGGAAATAATGGGATGTTCAAAACGACAGTGTTTCACAAAACCTAGGAAACGAGTGGAAAAGATCCGAAGGGTAGTACCAATTTCGGTTTCGATCCGACCAAACCGAAAAATTGGTTAGGAATTACTACAAAATAGGTATGAGTCACCACCACACTTTTTAATAAATAAATTATACTAAATAAAAGTAGAAGTTATAAGTTCGTTAAACTGTCCACCTAGGATTTAAAACAACCAATAGTGATAAGACATATCACTAATTAACATTTTCTAAAATCTCCAGAATTTTATATATTAAGAATTATTTTAAACAACCTATCATGATTTGACATATGATTCATTAACATTTTTTAAATTTCCAGAATTTTTTAGAAAAAAGAAAATTTAAAATTTTTGGAAATAAAAGAACTATGCACAATATCCCACATTGGCTAGAAAAGTTTTAGACAATGGTTCATAACCAGTATAAATAAGATTAATATGTTTCCAAGAACGAATAAGCAGGAAAGCTTGATTTATCAGGCTTTCAAGTTTAAAAGTTTTATTTGGTTTGATCTGGTTTTTTATTTTATCAAATTAAAACTTTAAAAAGTTTCAAAAAATATTATAATATTTAAAAAATTAAAAGATTAAATATTATAAATATTGAAACTTTTAAAAGTTCTTAGTTTTTAAATATTATAAGTTTAAAATATTATAAATATTGTAACTTTTTATAAAGTTCAAATTTTATATTTCGAAACCTTTTAAAGTTTAAAATATTATAAATATTGATGTAAAATATAAATTATCATATTTATCTACATTTGTGTTTTTATTTCTTATAATTTGTAAAACATATTTTTGTGTATGATTTTATAGATGGTTGATATTCTTTCATTATTATTTTTATTTTTGGGTCTAAGGAAGAAGAATTGACATCGCAAGACCTTGATTTGATGTTTGAGTCAAATTTTGAGGTTTAAAGAAGAAAGATGGGCGACAAACACACATGTTTTTTATTAACTATACATAGGCATGACCAGGGGTTACGGTTGTCGGGGTTACGGGTTATTAACCATCGGTTATGGTTAGAAATTTTTAAACCTTAACCGAGCCGTTTAATAGCAGTTAAACAGTTACGTTTAAATACGATTACGGTTGTGATTCTTTGTTATATAAGGTTAAATTATGATAATATAATACAATGATATTATTTGATATAATATAATTGATATTATTTATTTATAATTAATATATTCTTATAGTGTACTTTATTCTATATATCATATGATTCATATTAAATAAATAATTATTATTACATGTTTTATTATGTTTTTAAAATATTATAAACCAAAGTAAGGATTTTGGTTTGAGAAGTTTAAACACGTGGATCTAAAACCAAATAAGTATATGGATAAAATTATCAATAATTGGGTGCGTGTGTTGACTATGCTTTGGTCTTCATGAATTTCACAAATTATATGGGAAAATAAATGATTTGTTAATTGAGTTTGATGGGTTAACAAGTTGTGTGGTAGTCTTAAAAGGTTTTTTTCATTGGAAGAATGTGAAGAAGTTGACGAGGAAGAAGAGAAAAAGTATGAGAAAGAACCAAATGGTAAAAGTAGGTGATAATTAACAAAATTTGACAATGAAAATGACAAGAAATAATATAAAGAATATAAAAACATTGAATAAAAAACACGAAAACATAGGTGGTAGCGATCAATTAAATATGAAAACGAGTTAAATTCATGATTATAAAATTGTTTCGTTTTTCTGGTGGTCAAAGAAATGGTTTAGGATATGTGAGGTTATCAGTTTGATTTGTCTCGCCTGGACGTCAAGTTAAATCCATAATTTTTTTTATCAGATTTGATTTTATAACACAACTGATTTTTATATTTTAAAAGATTGTGTATCTGAATTTTTTTTTTCCTTAGTACTAATTTTAATTTTTTATGAGATAATATGTTATTACCGTCATCAATCATATATAATTTTTATCAAAATAAATAAAATAAACCCACGCGTAGCGTGGATTCAAAACCTAGTTAATGTAATAAAATCGATGGGTTGCCACTATATTAGAACCTCTACTTATTCCTTTCTCAACATTTCAACCTTTACTTTTCACCTCTTTATAAAACAACCTAAACTTAATTTACTCTGCATAAAACAACACATACTTTTAAAAATTATTAAAACCGTACCTCTTCAATTGAGATAGAAAATTACGATCCCTAAACCCAATTAAACCAAAAATTGCGATTACTCTTATGCGTTTGACACAAACACGGGACTCGACAACAACCCAACTTAAGAGAAAAAAAAAAAATACTAAGTTGTTGATGATCGTTTAAGAGCAATCATTAAAAAGAAAAGAAAATCAATTTGAGGATTTAGGGTTCTTCAAACATCGACAATCACAACTTCTGGAAATCATGAGCTAACTTCTCATTAGTTCCCATCCTAATTTTCCTATCTCTTATAACTATCGGATCTTCCTCTTCATCTGAACTCTCTGGGATAGTATTTTGCTTAATCCTAAAGTCATCAAACCAGTTTGCTACCGATTCCTCTATCTCGAACTCAAACATGTCAACTATGTCGTCTTCTTCATCTTTCTTCTTTGTTGCCTTACTCTCCCTTTTGTAATCTTCATGTTCAGACTCGTCTCTCTTTCGTTTTCCGTTGCTTTGGTTTGCTTCATTCCCTACTTTTACAACTATGTCATCACCAGCCTCATCAATTCCATTGTCTTTGTCTTCTCCATCATCTCCGCTCTTGTCTCCATCATCCTCACTCTCGACAACATTATTCTCATCGTCTCCATCATCCCCGCTATTATCTCCATCATCCACACTCTCTTCATCTGAGACTTCCTCGGAACTATTAGGAGTTTCATCACTTGCATTGCTTTTGGGATTGAAATCGGGATCATCTGGATCACTCTCATTTACCAAATGACTAATTGGCATCTCTTCTCTTTGTATCCTAAAATCACTCGAACTCATTTTTCTCTAATTTTGAAGAACCCTAGATTTTGCTCCAGTTTGTTTTTTTCTAAATAAAAGTATGGCCAAACTACGTAGTTTATCAGGTCGAGTCATACAGGTCACGTGTTTGATTCAAACGCATAAGAGTAATCGCGATTTTTGGTTTAATTGGGTTTACGGATCATAATTTTCTATCTCAATTGAAGAGGTACTGTTTTAATATTTTTTAAAAGTATGTGTTGTTTTATGCAGAGTAAATTAAGTTTAGGTTGTTTTATAAAGAGGTGAAAAGTATAGGTTGAAATGTTGAGAAAGGAATAAGTAGAGGTTCTATAGTGGCAACCCTAAAATCGATCCATCAAAATTACATATTTAAAGAGCCCATTGGGCTGATCATAAATGTTTATTGGGCTCTTCGTGATACAGGATATCGTTTTTACACGCGGCCGCAGAAGATTAGATCTCGTCGACCTATAAAAACAAACTCGTTTCTATAAAAGAAAAGGATCGAACGGTAGTTGTTGTCTGGTTTCCAGAACAATCTTCCAACACTTTCTCTCGAACCACCTGTCTCCTTCTTCTGTCCTGCGAAAAAAGGTGAGTTTCAAAATCTTTTCTTCAAGGGATCTAATTCAATTCATTCAAGATTCTCGATTTTTCAATCTTGTTCTGCACTCTTGAGTTTTCAGATGAGTAGCCGATGGAATCGTACGATCTACGTTGGGAATCTCCCTGGAGATATTCGCATGCGTGAGGTTGAAGATCTCTTTTACAAGGTTTTGCGAATTTCCTCCTCTTTTGCTGATTTGATTTGTGGTTGCAATTTTTGTGATCGGCGCGCTTATATATATCTTCGTTTGCAGTACGGACCAATTGTGGACATTGACTTGAAGATACCACCGAGACCTCCTGGTTATGCCTTTGTTGAGGTATTTTTAATTATGATTCTTTGATTTGTTTTATATGTTTATATTGTTATTGTTAACTGTCTATTATAATGACTAAGAGAGTCTGTTATTATTTGATGCAGTTCGAAGATCCTCGTGACGCTGACGATGCTATCTATGGCCGTGATGGATATGACTTTGCTGGCTGTCGACTTAGGGTTAGCCTACTGAACGCTTTTGATGTTTTGACTTAACTTAAGTTTCTTTTATTTCTTTTCTAAAAGATGATGTCTTTTTTTTCTAGGTTGAGATTGCACATGGTGGTCGTAGAGGTTCATCATCAGTTGATAGGTACAGCAGCAGCTACAGTGGCAGCCGTGCACCTTCACGACGCTCCGACTTTCGTGGTTTGTAAAGTCTTCTCCTTTTGTGTTGTTTGCCGTTTGTTGTGTTATTAAGAAGTTTGTATTTGATGACTCACTTCTTTATTTTGTAAAACATACAGTGCTTGTGACTGGATTACCCCCATCTGCTTCGTGGCAAGACCTTAAGGTATTGAATGCTATCTAATCCTGTTTCTGGATGCTGGGTCATCTATTTCATGTTGGATTTATTTTTATTTGGTTTTTTTGGGCCATTAGGATCACATGCGCAAAGCTGGAGATGTCTGCTTTTCTGAAGTTTTTCGTGACCGTGGAGGTTAGTTAGTTTAAATAAGCTTGTTATAGGTGTTTATGTTGGTTTTAGGCATCTGAACCGGAGGACTCACGTTTAACATTTTTTTTTGTAGGCATGTCTGGGGTTGTTGATTATAGCAACTATGATGATATGAAGTATGCGGTAAGTTTGTATATCTTTCCAACGCAAATGTTCCCAGCCTTATTCGTTTAACAGCTGTCGAGCTGAATTTGTCTTTCTAGAGACCAATGTTGGATCTTTGATGTTCCTTTCAATTTTTGTTTAACAGTTAAGGAAGCTCGATGACTCTGAGTTTCGAAATGCTTTTTCTAAAGCTTACATACGGGTATGTTATATTTCTTATATCGACTTTGACACTTTGTTATATCTATCATTAGATATATATGGAGTTACCTCAAATTTAACTGTTCAGGTGAGAGAATATGAGTCGAGGAGTGTGAGTCGCAGCCTGGATTATTCCAGAAGCAGGAGTCGGAGCCGTGGTCGGAGCTATAGCTACAGTAGCAGGAGCAGGAGGTCTGTTTTTTTTCATAAAACTAAGGAATAATAGTGATTGACTGCTCAAACTCATTTGTGAATATTAACTGACTTCTATATGCAATGCAGTGTGTCACCTGCTAGATCCGTTTCCCCGCGATCACGGTCCCTTACTCGCTCTCGTTCGCCACATAGCTCTGTTTCAAGGTAGGACCTTTTGTTGTTTTCGAAAACAGTTAAATTTTCTTGACCTTTTTAACCTGTCGAGCTATATGGTAGTGGGACTAGTTGATTGCCACTTGATTATCTTCCTAAGAACTATAATAGTATGGGTGAAGTTGCTTCATCGTTTGGGACCTCGAGAGTTACCTTTTCATTCCTTACAACTTGAATGTGTTTTTTATGTTTCTAGTTTTCGTCAAGAGTTGCTTCAGTGATTTTTAGCCAGATTGCATGTTGCAGTTTTCTGAAATGATCAAATCAACACAAGTCACGTTGTCGTGTCGTCTTCTTCTGGATGGTTTTCTTAATCTATAGCTTTACTTCTCAACTTTTTCCAGCAACGTGAATTTAATACGGATCAGTCATTCAGTCTACACTATCTGACTTCTTCTGTTTTATAATTTGGAGAACACTCGCCTTGAAGTTTTCTTTTTGTAAAGATTTCTTTGCTGTTGGAAGGGAAACGATATGAATCTGGATTTCTGAGGCCTGTCCTTGATCATTTACAGTGATTACAATTGTATTGCCTTGTTTGTTTTCTAGATCTGGCTCACTGCTGCGAGCTGGGGATTGGATCTTAGGGACTTGATGGTCATCTAGATGGGTTGTTGGACTGGATTTACAAAGCTGGATTAGCATGAACTTGAACTTCTATTTTTGGTCTTGTCCGGTACTCAGCGCGTATCAGCTGTAGGATCTGATCACAGCGTTTTGGACTATGATTCCCCAATATATTATCTGATTTGACAATGCTGTGTTGTGTTCTTTTCTAGGCCAACTTAAGTCCCGAGATCAGTTGGGAGATGGTCAGTGAATTGCTTTCTCATCCGACACTTACATGGTTTTTTTTTTGTCCTGCTGCAGGTCGCGATCAAGATCAAGATCAAGATCCGGTTCTCCTGTTTCACCCGTAAGTCTAAAAAGCTGAGCCTTCTTTAATTCTCAATCTCTGGTGTATTTTTAAATGGCTAACATGGTGTACAAATTTTGTTTTACAGGTGAGATCTGATTGAAAAAGAAAACCGGAGATCTGATTGAAAAGGAAACCGGGGTTGTCGTGTCATTAACGAGCAAACTCTGTCAAATTCATGGGACTTTTATATTTCTACATTACAACGTTTATATTTTTACATTACAACTTTTATTAGGCTTGTCGTGTGTTTTAAGATTCTCTTTTAATACTCGTGTTACAGTAAAACCTCTATAAATAAATAATTTTGATAGTCCAAATTTGGTTAATATAAAATATAGCAAAATTTAATAAAATAATAAAATAATGTTATAATTTTTTTTGTCTAAAATATGATGTAATGATATCATAAATTAATAATTATACAATTATATATATATATATAATAGTGTATGATATAATAGTCTATGTTTTAAAATTCTGATTTTTTAAAAAGAGCTTGTTTCTAAAACAATTATTATATTGTATTTTCAACTATAGTGATATAAAATATTATATAACATGTTATCAAATAGCTAATTTTGACAAAAATTTCTAATATCATAAATTATAAGATATGTATCAATTTTTATTTTAATAGTTTTATAGGCTATTAAAATGTGATAATTGATATTATTATCTATAAATTTGAATTTAATTTATGTATGACTTATGACTAATTGATATTGTTTATAGTATTTATAACTTATGATTAATAAAAATTTCTAAATATTACAAATTCAATTCTAAAACAATAAATTTATAACATACAAAATCTAATTTTTTTTTTGCTAAAATTGTCTTAACTAATAATTATAAAAATTTTTAACAATTAAAATATATCTATTAATTATTAATTATTAATAAAATGTTATAATTCTAACATTATTGATTTATAGAAGGTTCAACTGTAAATTATTTATTTTTAGTTAATTATTTTATTTTTAGCTAGCGATGGTGTACAAATTTTGTTTTATAATTGAGATTTGATTGATAATGTTGTATCATGATCTAATGATATAATTCGGATTGACTAGCTGTATCCGAATTGGTCTCATACTTTCATGCTTTTCAGGATCTATTGCCAATAGAATCTGAGTTTATTCTACTGGTCTTCTCGTATAAGACGACTATGATGTCTTTCTAGTTTTAGTTGTGAACATGTTACTGGTGTGTCATTAACAAGCCAGAAACACTGTGATGACTGCATATTAAAGTTCATGGGATGTTGTGTTGAGTGTTTTTTTCTTTAAGTTGGTCTATGGTGTGTTTTAAGATTCTCTTTAACTATGCTATTGTTTTTGGCCAAGATCACTAATACTTGGGTGATAGTACAATAAAACCTTTATGAATTAATAAATTTTGCACATTAAATTGCCAGCAAAATCTGTTCAATTTGAATCCCACCAACATCCACATACTGATATTCTTCTCTCACCTTAATACTGATATACAGAATTGTCCCTAATAATAAGTACAGTTAACTCGAGTCTGTCTATTGTCAACTGGGCCTGGGTCTCCCAACATGGGCCTTGGCTATACAAGGGGGAACATCAGATTACGGGCTAAGAAAACCCGACCCGAAATTAATTCTCTCCCTCTCTCCCAAAGCATCATCGGTGCTAAATCCTCTGGTTTCCTTTCTCCAGCCAGTCCCATTCTCGCGAGCTTCCGTCTTCAGTAGCTCTTCTTCCACCACCATGGCGTCTTGCTTACAAGCATCCATGAATTCCCTAATTCCACGCTCTTCTTCCTTTTCTTCTCATCCTCCTTTATGTTTGAATTCGCCTGGAAGAAGAAACTTAAAGACCTGTCGCTATGCCTTTCGCGCCAGAGCCTCTGCCAAGATCCCTATGCCTCCGATAAATCCCAAGGATCCATTTCTCTCAACGCTCGCTTCCGTTGCCGCCAATTCTCCAGAAAAACTTTTCAATCGACCGGTTAACTCTGATGTGCCGCCGTATCTTGACATCTTTGACTCCCCTCAACTCATGTCTTCTCCTGCTCAGGTGAACAATCATGAATTTGGAATTTATAGTTAGATATATCAAATTTTTACTAAGCAATACTGTGATTTGATGAGTTTGGTAGTCACTGCATTATTGATACACTGCTTTCAAATCCGCTGAAGGAATCTGTTGGTTAAAATTATTAGGTTGAAAGATCAGTGGCTTACAACGAGCACAGACCGAGAACTCCACCACCGGACTTACCCTCTATGCTTCTTGATGGAAGAATCGTTTACATTGGAATGCCTGTGAGTTCTTTCACTTCTAGGATTCTGATGGAGTTTTTGTAGTGAGGACTGCGTAGACTGATATTGTGATGCTGACTTGTTTTGTTTTCAGCTTGTGCCTGCAGTGACAGAGCTTGTTGTTGCAGAGCTAATGTATCTTCAGTGGCTTGATCCTAAGGAACCCATCTACATTTATATCAATTCCACAGGGACCACTCGTGATGATGGCGAGACGGTGAGCTTTGAACACTTTTTCTTATCATCTAGACCCATTTTTTTTATTCTTTCTATTATCAGTGAACAATGTTGACTAAACAGGTTGGCATGGAATCGGAAGGTTTTGCTATCTATGATTCTTTGATGCAACTTAAGAATGAGGTAATTGTTTATTTACTTGTAATCTGCTTGTGAAATGCAAACATATAAGTAGTAAGTTATGAATAAAGGATACTACTCAAGTCTCAAGCTACTTGAATATTTATCGAGACAAGCACTTTATCTTCTCCCAAGTGTTTTCTGTGTGATCAGGTTGGTTTTTTCTTTCTGCAGGTACATACAGTCTGTGTGGGTGCAGCCATAGGTCAGGCATGTCTTTTACTTTCAGCGGGTACAAAGGGTAAACGGTTTATGATGCCGCATGCTAAAGGTAAACATATTGGTCAACTGGGTGGTTCACTCCTGATAATTAAAGCCTCTCAAACTTATTGATTCAATATGTTGCAGCAATGATCCAGCAACCTCGTGTGCCTTCTTCTGGGTTGATGCCTGCTAGTGATGTCCTGATTCGTGCCAAAGAGGTTTGATGTTCCCTCTGCACACTCTGTTCTAGGAACTTAATTTTGACTGAGATTTTCTCGCGCTGTTTGTTTATACATTCATCCCTGATATTTTATATAATTTGGAAACGAATTTCTCAGTTAGGCACGGAATTTATTAACCTTAAGTGTAGTAACTGAGTTTGATTATCCCACATTCCTGATTTGCAATTGCAGGTTATAACAAACAGGGATATACTTGTGGAACTACTATCAAAGCACACTGGGAATGTGAGTGCAGAAAGTTTATTTCACTTTATAATTTTGTGTGGAGAAATTTATGGCTGATTAAAACATCTTATTTGTCATTTAGTCCGTGGAGACTGTAGCTAACGTGATGAGAAGGCCATATTACATGGATGCCCCAAAAGCTCAAGAATTTGGAGTCATTGACAAGGTAAGTTCGGGAACTGTAACATGTGATACTGATTTTCTTATGCACATACTAAGAGATTGAGCTAATTTATCGTCGTTAAGAAAAGTAATCTTCCCAGTCAAGGTTCCCACTCTGCCGTTCTTTCTAATGTTATAGCCTGGGCTTAAGATGAATATGTTTTCAAACTCTTCCAAGTTAAAGACACTATTAGTGTTTCATGGAATGTTATATTGCTGACACGTATTCCTCCAAATTTGAGACCCTAGTTTTGGAAAATTCTTCGTTTGTCTGTTTCCTCAAGGTTTAAGGTTCATCGAAGATATATGAGAATTATTGCCTGGGTCTATAATTTCCAAGTTTCCTGTTTGACGTCTGTTGTTTTTTGATCAGAAAAACTTGTGTTCTCGTATATATTTATCATTAAAATTGATCTCATAATTTGGTCTCTGTTGGATTATAACAAAAATGTGAAACAATTTTCACCAGATTCTATGGCGCGGTCAAGAAAAGATTATTGCGGATGTGGTTCCTTCAGACGAATTCGACAAGAATGCGGGGATTAGAAGTGTAGAACAAGTCTAGTTTCAAGTTCTCTTGCCTCAAATCACTGTAAGTGACATGCTTAACTATACATCAGTAGTCTAAGCATGAATGTTTTAAGAACAAAAGAATATTTCGTGGTCGGTAATGATTCTTATTCTTATTCATTTAAATGCACACTATCGACAAGACTTATGTACACTATGAGATTTATTACCTTGAATCTCCTCATTTGCAGGTGTCATGGGGAAGAACAAATAGACTGATTAAAATTCACATTGGCTGTGACTGCCTTGTTTCAAATCACTTGGTAAAATGTGAATCATTCGATTAGGAGAATCACACTAAAAGGATCTTGAAATATTATGATAAAATTGTAATGTGCTTGTTCGTTAGCCAAAGTAAATACAATCTTCAACTCTCTCTTTTTACCCCCGTTGATTTCAATATTGAACAGTTTCATACGCTTTTATTTTGGTCAGCTTTTTAAAATTCTATCATATCAATTTGGTCAGGTTAAATAGCAATGACAAATGTTTTTCACTATAAAGTTGATGTACTAAGGTAGTGCCTTGAGCGTGTTGTTATATTTTGTGACCGATAAACAATGGTAGACAGAGATAAGTAGTAACATGATTGTGGGGCTCAGTAGACAGTCATCAAGTGAAGTGATCTTCCCCAGTCAAGTTAGACGTATATAAATAACCCAACAGTCCACGTAACTTGTGAATGAACCTAAGAAATTCCGTAGCCAGAAGAACCAACTTACATGGAGCTTTGAAATATACGGAAACCAAAAAAAGAAACCAAAAAAAGAAGCAAAAAGCTCCGATGCCGGGAATCGAACCCGGGTCTCCTGGGTGAAAGCCAGATATCCTAACCGCTGGACGACATCGGACTTGTTGTTAAACATTGCGTATAAAGCTACAAGTAGAGAACCTTCATGCACTTGGACAAGTTATGTGAGAGGTTTAAATCCTATGTAGTCCGCAAATAACTTATCTTTGGTATTATCGGCGATTGGGGTTACAGATACATTCGAGGAAAATAAATGTGAATGCAGATGTCAATTTTGAAGAGCTTGCGCGATCAACAGATGATTTCAATGGAGCTCAACACAAAGCAGTGTGTTGAAGCGGGCATGCTTGCTCTGCGCCGGGATGCAACTGAGGTATGCATATATATAACTCGTTTTAATGGTTATAACTTTAAGATGGATGATGAAGATAAAATAGTAAATGTGTGTCAGTGTGCAGGTGAACCATGAGGATTTCAATGAAGGTATAATTCAAGTACAAGCCAAGAAGAAAGCAAGCTTGAATTACTACGCCTAAGTCCCCTTTTATTTTCACTCCTCTTTTCTCCTATTTAGATTATAGAAAAAGTTCAAGTTGTAGTCTCAGCTTTTGAATTTGGAACCCCTTCAAAGTGGTTATAATAGATATCAGCTTCACACAATTTGCTTTTTTCGTATATGTTAGTTTATGTGTACTTGCTTTGATAATGCACTTGCATTCAAATTTTTTTTGTGATAATGGATTATTATCATTGGTTTATTAGTAGCTAACATGAGTTGCTACATGCTAGGCTTTATGCAGTATAGTAATTTACTAATGAGTTTGTAAAATATTAATGATGGATGCTGATTAATTTAATTGAACTAGAAGTTCTCCTTATGGAAATCAAACTTGGTTGTAGTTTTCCTAGAGAAATCTTGAGCCAGTCTCTTTAACTCTCCTATGATGCATGTATTACCACAGTAGAAAACCCCTACAAACATAACAACAAAAAAGGTAAAATCAATCACTAGAAAGATTTATAATATAGTTTACGGAAATTGTTGTGATAGTGACGACATACCAACTCGTTGATTGACGTGGTTGACAGCGACATGCTTGAAGACGCTACGCCAATCGGGTCGAGCGAAATGGGTTCGGACCCGAGTGCCCGAAACGATGTCAATGCCGCTCTTGGCGTGGTGCAATGACTGCAACATCGTGATTAGTGCAGACCTCGCGTCCCCTTCCTCATACACGCTCGTGCAGTAATTATGTAGTTCAATCATCCCCTCACTATCATACTCAGCTACCTCGTTCATGACCTCACTGAACCATTCCAATGATCCCTGCTCTCTTGTTACCCAATAGAAATAAGCTCGTTTTGTGGTAACGTAGTTTTTTATAGGGACATTGTTGTTAGTGGCTTGCTCGATGGATTTCTGGTTCTTGATGTTGTTAAGGACGTCCCTGATTATACTGATTAATGGGGTTGCTCCGATCCCTAGACCTACCAGAAGCAATACATCGTAGTTCCGGTAATCTTGTGCCGGTGCACCATATGGACCATCGATCAACAGCCTCGGAAACCTTTCCATGTAAATATATATGATCATATAGTAAACTACTTTTTTTTTTCTTTGTGAACTTGTACTTCTTTCACATGCTCTGTTTTCATAACAGAATTACGAAAATAATACATCAAATACCTGGTTATATTGTTGGCTTGACCTATGTCAGCTATGAAGAGGCCACTTTGACTTGTTGAGGGAAGTTGACAAACCTATGGTTTTTGTAAATTAAATAATCAAAACAAGCTATAAAGCTAATTCTAGTGTATATGTCATCAATTTCATACATGTTACTCTTGAAAACTAACCTTGGAAAATAAGGATTTGAGTTGCGATGTCCAGTCGCCGAGCGTACGGATATGAATGCTGAGGTAATCATCCCCAGAAGCAGAAGTAATTGAAAACGGATGCCTATGCGAAATTGAAAAAAAAAAAGAAGTTATCTTACCAAAAATAATAAAGTTTACAATATCTTATGATTATAAAATGTTCGGGTTTTTTTTAATTACCATTGTAATGGTGAGACAACAGAACAGTTAACGTATATGTACTGCCCACTTGTGTACTTGAACCCTTTAGGCTTCGACATGTAAAGTGAAAGTACATTTCCTGGATATACTGCAACCTGAAACTTATATTAAGTTAATGTTTTGTAGAGTTCCTATAGAACATCCCATTTGCATTTTCGATATAGTGATAGAAAAGTTAATACTATGAACAAATATAGAGATACCTTTAAGATCTTTACAGCCTTCGCACCTGGTCTAAATGCACGAATCAATCGTTCAGATGCATATAGTAGTACGGGAACAGCCAGATACATCCACGTCTATACCAAAAGCGATGCTTTCATTAAAAGAATATTTTATGATTTTTAGTCTAATTTTAGTATAATGAAGACGTATTAAAAAGAAAATGATATTTAAGTACCGTCTTGTGGTACCATTCCTTGGAGAGGTAAATAAAGTAGCCATGCACGATTAGAAGCACATAAACGATGACAAACAAATGGTGGGAGTACCAAAACGCATTGAAACCAGTCAACCGTTTCAACGATTTTGGTAGGTTCGCACGGTTGCGTCTGAACCATGATTGAGCCAAGACGTAGGCTACTACCATTAGAACCACCATAATGACACCGGTCCACCCATCTGTCCCTTTCATAAACCACCCGTAATTGTCAGGCCTCTCGTCTCCGAAAAACTTTTTCACTGGCTCAAACTCTACATTTTTTGCATGCAGCAAACGTGGGAAATCACATGCCAGATGAGATATGGCGTGTAAGCCTATTCCAACCGCGATCCCAAACGCAATAACCTGCTTGGATCAATAGAATTAAGCAAAACCAAATTTTTATGATCTTATTTATTTTTTGATGATAATATACATAAAATACCTTGTGGAAATTGATATTGTCATCAAATGGAACAACGGACCCAAGCTTGGACTTGGTCCTTAGCCAAGTGATAGTGTTCCTACAAACAGGCAAGAGAATAAGAGCCATGTTGAATTTCAAGGTCTCTGCACTGCCTTTGGCCACGGAAACACAGTAACCCAACACCTCGAACACGGTTCTGCGTCTATATTGTAGAAATTTCCAAGTGAAGAGAGCCATGCAAATGGATATCCACAAAGTTATCACCCAAATCCTTTTCCAATTCTCCATGAAGAAGTAAGATAAATTCCTAGCAAATCTTTTCAGCGGGTTCCGATCTTTCGTTGGTATTAGCTTCTGGCTCAACATCTTGTTGAGTGCACGTTTATTGGCGGATGATGGACTGTTGTTTGATTGGCTAGGAACTTGGAGAAGCAATGTTTCCAAGTTGTGTAACTGCAAATTAATAAACCATTACTCTGAGTCTCTGACTATATACTTTTGAACACATTGGAATAACAAAACCGTCTCACTGATTTTAAAGATTTAACCTCTTTTAAAATAAAGAAATAAAATATCAAGTGTAACCATTTATATACTCCATCCGTTTCAAAATATAAGATGTTTTAACTAAATCACGCAGATTAAGAATTTTTTTCTTTTAACAAATTTAACCAATCAGAAACAATACTGCATAATATAAAATACTAAACTAATCTAAAAATTGCGTAAAAACTTGAAAACATTTTATATTATGAAACAACAAACTTCTGTAAAATCTTATATTTTGAAACGGAAGAAGTAGTAAATAACGAACCTCAATATATCCAAGGTTGTCGCGATCGAGTTCTTCCATGATCAAGGCAGCATATTCATCTACTTTTTCCTTAATCTTTGATAGTTTGTTAGCCGAAGCACTTAAAGCAATTATCTACACAATTAAGCCAAACCAAAACTTAATTTTTTTTTTTTTTTATTAATAGAAAAATTGAGATCAATATATATAGTAAGGAAATCGCTACGAATAATTTATCCTTCACCTCCTTAACCTCGTCTCCCGTTATACGTCCGTCCAAATTCTTGTCCACCCTGATTCACGTAAATACAAAGAAATAAATAAAGTAATCCTATTAATTACAATATTGTGTGTAACAAATGATAATCAATGCATTATATAAAGAACACAAAACTATATACATATTTATATACTTACATATCAAAAAAGATTTGCAGCCTAGCGTCAAAACTATTGCCTGTGATCTGCTCCCAGAATTCGAATAATTCAGTTTTGGTGATTGACGATGACGTAGTCCCTTTCCTTCGGACCAACGCCTCATAAAGCTCGTTCACAAATTCGCTAGATTCAGCCATTCCTATTTAATTGCAAAAAAAAATTATTCGAATATTGATATCTCTTTTTCAGGAAAAAATATTAATTTGAAATAAAATGAAACTATACATTTTTCAGAAATCTTGTAAATTAACAGAGCTAGCATACATTTGATATTTATAAAGTACGTTATAAATAAATAAAAAATGTTAAATTATACGGGAAATAGGTTGAGCATTGCAGTCATGAGATTACCAAACAAAAAAAAAAAATAATAACTTAGAAACAATTTTTTTACCTATGCAATGTCCAAATTTGGATTTAGGGAGCTTCCCTTCAATGGCTAACTCATCGAATCTCTTACCAACATCCTCCCAGCCTCTGCCAACAGCGTCGTTTTTGGCGATGAACCTCAAACCTCGAAGAGCAAACATAGCACCGGACGACTTACTACGCTCGAGCCGTGGTGAAGCAAACGACAGTGACTTAACCATCGTTTTTAACTTCCCTGAAAGAACCGAACGAAGTGTCGCCTTGGACTTCATCGTGCTGATACTTTCGTCTCGCACTTGGAGTGTGATCTCAACGTAGTCCTCATCAGGATTACCTGAACCAGTGGCTTTGCATCGGGAAATTTTGTTTTTCTCTCCTTCTGCCCAAGACTCCATTTCCTCCTTCTTGCATTCGCTAGACTTACCTTATCCACGCTGTTTTGTATTTGTATTAATGCAAACTCAAGTCATCAACCAACGGATTTTAATGACCATAATACCCTTTGACAATTTCGAGTTTATCATACGTTATGATGTATAAGTAATACTATATTTTTAGTTTCTATCTCAAACTCTCAATCATATTATATATACACGTAGAACACAAGAAAACTATATATATATCTTGTTCTTTGTAGACTGATTAAACAGAAATCAAATTTATTATAGTAAAATGTTTATATCGTGCGAACGTATGAAAATAGAGTTTTGTTTTTCTTGGCTAGACCATGGATGAGGTGGGTTTACATGGGTTCATATTCGAAATTCTGCTTTTTGACTCACTTTTCTGGAATTCGTAATGTATATTTTTTAAAAATGTAATTTACGAAAATAAACAGACAAGTACAGTACTATGATGCCATACATAGTATTTATTCGTATTTTAAACAATTTTTTTTATTTAATTTTTTTTTTTAAAAAGCCAACATGTAATATGGTCAATTGTTTAGTTTTGAAAGTGAATATCAGAAGCCAAAAAAACCTAGGGCCGCCATTAGGGTTGGTTTGCTGTTTTATTGTTATCCTTTTTCTTATTGTACTTTGATTCCAATTAAAATACAAACACTAAGAGTAGTTAGAAAAATTAATATATCTCAGTATATTAATTATGTATGGAGTGGTTAAGCAATCAATGGCCATGTTCTTCCAAAATTACACCTCATCGCATGCATATGCATTAGTTTTGGCATTACACTAAATTCGTTAATAACAAAAGAAAAATATCTTTACTGTAATGAACTTTTTTCCTATGAGTTTTTACCACATAGGATTCTTCAGATTTTACTGAATTCTATAAGCTAAAATAAATTTATATAAATTTTAAAAACCTGTCGGATAACTACTATAAAAAAAAAGTGAATAAGTCATGGAACTTTGGAGAGGTTCCGGGATGATTTGATGTGACGCGTCCCTCTGGTATTGGGTAGTTAACGGATGAAAAAGTAAGGAGTGCAAAGTAAGGAGTGCGCCACCACAAATTATGTACAGTAGAACCTTCATAAATTAATATTCGATTAATCAATAATCTTTATAAATTAATGAATTTTTTCGGTCCCAAGTTCGTATTAGTATTATTTTGTACACAATTTGATAATATAATAAGATAATATTTTTTTTTGAAAATTCTTAATATAAAATAATAATTATATAAATTTATCTAAATATATGTATATATACACATTAATTTTTATTAGAGTTTATTCTTAATATTTTTACTATATAAAAATCTTTGAGTGCTATTTTCAAAACATAATCATTGTTATTTTCTTTGTAATTGATTTTATAAAAATATTATTTATAACAATCAAATCTTATTTTTAATTTTTTAACTAAATTAGAAAAATCTTTCTATAAATTAATCGATAAATTAAGACGTCTATAAATTAATAGATTTTCATGTTCCCAATCTTATTAATTTGTTGTTAAAAAAAAAAAAAAAATCTTATTAATTTATAGAAGTTTTAATGTAATTAAGCTTACGTGTCAAGCAATAATTGGAGAGGATACTCTACCAGGATAAATACGAATCATCGTGCTGAAGCTGCCGCGTATATAAATAGATTACGAGCTTTCATATTCTTCTGTACGCGAGCAAACCCTAATCGAAGAAGAGTTCTCATGAATCTTATGAAGAACAACAGAACGAATATGACGAACAAAGCTCTCGTGTATTTGGTTTTTCTGACAGGTAAAAAAACTTGTATCTTTCCGAATGTGTGTTTCTAAGTTTTTTTATGCTATAAAGTGCTTGAATTGTTTTTGTGAATATTTTAGCAGCTTTGATGTCAACTGTGGCAATAGAAGCCGAAGAGCAGAAACTCGGGACGGTGATAGGAATCGATCTCGGGACTACGTATTCATGTGTTGGTGTTTATCATAACAAACACGTTGAAATCATAGCAAACGATCAGGGAAACAGAATTACACCATCTTGGGTTGCGTTTACTGATACCGAACGTCTCATCGGAGAGGCTGCAAAGAATCAAGCGGCCAAGAACCCTGAGCGGACCGTCTTCGACCCGAAACGTCTGATGGGAAGAAAGTAAGGGTTTAGTTTCTTAGTGTATACGTCTAGTCTATATATAATTTTGAGCTTTTGCTTATGTTTTTTTTTTTGGTGTTGTGTTACAGATTTGATGATCCTGATGTACAAAGGGATATCAAATTCTTGCCATACAAGGTTGTGAACAAAGATGGAAAGCCTTATATTCAGGTAAAGGTTAAAGGTGAAGACAAAGTGTTTAGCCCTGAGGAGATTAGTGCTATGATCCTAACTAAGATGAAGGAGACAGCTGAAGCTTTCTTGGGAAAGAAGATCAAAGATGCTGTCATCACGGTTCCAGGTATGAGTCATATATATACACTTCTTTTAACCATTAGATGTTAATGGTAACAGTAGACAGATGGAACTAGTCTATTCAAGAAAAATTGACAATATGGCATTGTGGTGCTTCTTGGTTGTTTTGCAGCGTATTTTAATGATGCGCAGAGGCAAGCCACAAAGGATGCTGGAGCGATAGCGGGACTTAACGTGGTTCGTATAATCAATGAGCCAACAGGTGCAGCCATAGCTTATGGTTTAGACAAGAAAGATGGGGAGTCAAACATTCTCGTATATGATCTTGGTGGAGGAACATTCGATGTTAGTATCCTTACCATAGACAATGGAGTCTTTGAAGTCTTATCCACAAGTGGAGACACTCACCTTGGTGGAGAAGATTTTGACCACAGACTGATGGACTACTTCATCAAACTAGTCAAGAAGAAGTATAACAAAGACATAAGCAAGGATCACAAAGCGCTTGGTAAACTTAGGCGTGAATGTGAGTTTGCGAAACGAGCTTTGAGTAACCAGCACCAAGTCCGTGTTGAAATCGAGTCACTCTTTGATGGAGTTGATTTCTCTGAGCCTTTAACAAAAGCGAGATTCGAGGAACTCAACATGGATTTATTCAAGAAGACGCTGGAGCCAGTGAAGAAGGCTCTTGAAGATGCGAAGTTGAAGAAATCCCAAATCGACGAGATTGTTCTTGTTGGAGGAAGCACTCGAATCCCAAAAATCCAGCAGTTGTTAAAGGATTTCTTTGATGGCAAGGAACCTAACAAAGGGACTAACCCTGATGAGGCTGTGGCCTATGGCGCTGCGGTCCAAGGTGGAGTGTTAAGTGGTGAAGGTGGAGAAGAAACACAAAGTAAGTGACTTTTGTAACTCTCTTTATGACCATCAACCGTGTGTTCTTGTTAGACATTGTTTTTGAGTTGCAAAATACCTAACTTTACTGAAAACAGATATCTTGCTGCTTGATGTTGCACCTTTGAGCCTCGGTATTGAAACTGTGGGAGGCGTGATGACAAACATCATTCCAAGGAACACGGCGATCCCAACGAGAAAGTCTCAAGTGTTCACGACTTATGAAGATAAGCAAACTACTGTGAGCATCAAAGTCTATGAAGGCGAGAGAAGCATGACTAAAGATAACCGCGAGCTCGGAAAATTCGATCTCACTGGCATTCTTCCTGCACCCAGGTAAACTCTGATTCAAGCTTGGCTACTAAACCATTTAGGTTACAGTTTGTTTATTGGTTTACTTAAGACGCAAGGAACACACGTTTTTTCAGGGGAGTGCCACAGATTGAGGTGACTTTCGAAGTGGACGCAAATGGAATTCTGCAGGTGAAGGCCGAAGACAAAGTTGCAAAGGCGTCACAGTCGATTACAATAACGAACGATAAAGGTCGTTTGACAGAAGAAGAGATTGAGAAAATGATTAGAGAAGCAGAGGAGTTTGCTGAGGAAGATAGGATTGTGAGGGAGAAGATTGATGCGAGGAACAAGCTTGAAACGTATGTGTACAACATGAAGAGTACAGTGGAAGATAAAGAGAAGCTTGCAGAGAAGATAAGCGATGAAGATAAAGAGAAGATGGGAGAGGTTTTGAAGGAAACGTTGGAGTGGTTAGATGAGAATGTGAATGCAGAGAAGGAAGATTACGATGAGAAAATGAAGGAGGTGGAGTCGGTTTGTAATCCGGTTATCAAGTCGGCTTACGAGAAAACCGGTGAAGAGAGTAAAGACGACGATGAAGATGATCTTCATGAGTTATAGAGTTCAGGTGATTGAAGATTGTTTGAGTCTGTTATTGACCGGTTCAGAGCCATTGGATTTGCAATTGTTGGTTTTTCATCTTTTCCGGTTTTCTTATATTTTTTTAAGGTCGCTAGATATGTAAAAAGTTGACACGAATATCTTAGATTTTGAGAAAGTTTTATCCTTCTACGAAGAGATGGTAGTAACTTTTTGGAAGCTTTTTTTTTATAACCGGTGAATTAGTGAAACATTTCATAAGAAGAATGTTCCTTTTTGTCATTTCTGCAAACTACTACTGAAGCTTGAATATCACCAAGCAAGTAACTTGGCTTTTTACTAGTGATAGATAAGTCCTTTTGTGATAACAATGTTCTTAGACGAATATATGAACCTTCCCCACGGAACAGAGAATATACAGAGCACTATCTTTCGTCTGTTTCATTTCATTGCATTCTATTCAACAGCCAGTGATTAGAAAAAGCATAACGCTTCAATACATTCATTAGAAGAAAACAAAGAAACCAAACACATAATACACACAGGATAAAACTTGATCTCTCTCAGGTTCTTCACATGATTCATCAAACGAAAAACATAGAAGAGCAGTCTTAGTTAAACCTAAGAAATTAAAACATAAAGCAATCAGAAGTCGAAATCACCACCCATGTCACCCATATCAGCAATGTCAGAAACAGCTTCACCAACAAGCAACCCACCCAACAAACCAGCTCCAAGCCCAAGACCTAGACCCATTCCAGCCCCACTCTTCTTCGGTTTCTGCGGTTTACCATAAGCCTGTTGTTGCGGGTATCCATATGGACCCTGTGGCGGATACCCTCCTTGCTGTTGCGGGTAACCGTATGGACCCTGTGGCGGATATCCCGGATATCCACCTTGTTGCGGTGGCGGATACCCCGGGTAACCTCCTTGCTGCGGGTAAGCACCAGGTGGCGGATAACCACCGGGTCCAGCTGCTGGCGGGTATCCACCAGGTGGCGGGTATCCGTAAACACCACCATGCTTATCGTCATGTCCAGGCGGTGGATATCCGGAAGAAGAACCCGCTGGAGGGTAAGCAACCGGAGCACCAGATCCAGGCGGGTAAGCGGTAACGGGTTGATCCATAGTCTTATGATCCAGACCCGATGGAACAGGAGCGTGAGGAGGAGCACTCGAAGATCCACCAAAAGTATACTTCTCACCAAACTTGAACGAGAATTTGAGAGATCCTTTAGTCTTACCGTTAGGCAACCTAACGGCATACGTAACAGTCTTCTCCTCATCACCTTTGTTCTGATCCAAAAGCTCCTTCATCGGAACGCTAACCTCACCAACAGGTTTATCACCGGCGATGGGACGATCAGCCACGATCTCGAACACAAGAGTGAGGCGATTCTCACGGGTGGCAGCGTCGTCGACGGTGAGCTTCATCTGATGTTTCCATTTAGGTTTGGTGCCGCAGTCTTTGTCAACTTTTGTCTTTTGCTTGGTTCTTGCGTCGCGGTTGATTGAAACGACGGCGTAGAGGTCTTGTTTGCCGATCAATTGAATGTCTTTTAGATCCTCGGCGGATATAATCGTCAGATCTAACGACCTACACTCCATGATTGAGATTGAACGATTGAAACAAGAATTGAACTTTTTTTTTTCGGAAAAATCGATTTAATTCAGATATTTCAGAACTTTTTTTTAATTTGATGATGAGGAAAATAATAGTGAAGGGTGTATTTATGCATTTTGTTAAAGTCGGTTTAAGAAATAAAGAGGATTTTTTTTTTTTTTTTTTTACACACGGGACAGACACGCACGAGAGTTTTTTTTTTTGTTTTTCCTTTTTGTGAAGGACGCGTTTTTTTTTTTTTTTTAAATTTCCTTTTTACTAATAATTTAGCCTAATATTAGTTTCTTCTTATCTGAAGTTTAAATATCTTGCTATTTTTTTAACAAATTATAGTTTGACTCTAAGAACAAAAAAAATGATAAACCAAGATATATCTAAAGCGTTTTGGTGATAATGGCAATATAAACGTTTTTCAAGACTGCCTTAAAAAATGGTAAAAGCTATCAGTTTCCGAAATTCAAGTGATGAATCCCGTACGTGAAACAAAAAAACCGATGAATATTGATATTTTTTTATAGCTGATACACAGTTTGTTAGATTCAGTATCTAAATTTGGATTTTTAAGTTTTGGTTTAGAGTTATTTGCATTGAAGAAACAATAGTCCCCCGGGTACGTATAAACACGATCAACGCACGGTGGTGCATCCATTGACAACGTAAGCAGGTACGTAAAACAACTAAACAAGGCATGCCACACTCGGGGAGTTAATAGACTTACTATTGTTTGATGTTGATATTAAAAAAAAAAAAAGCAAGCAGATAGATACGTCAATTTCACTTTTTTAAGTATAGCAACAAGAAAAAAGGGTATTAAGGAAATAACAGTAACTAGTAATAATATTATATTTTATTAGTGGTTAAATCAATGATGATAACTTTACATTGAATTAGAGTTAGAAATTTTAGAACTTTGAACGAAACAACTAATCGGTGGTATATGTTAAAAGAAATACTAATGACGGTAACTGACTAACTGGTAAAAAAACGAAACATGCATGAATTATCTTTCTCTTCAATAATTTTCTATGATAAGCAATAAGAAGAGAAAATTAGAAGGAATTCGTATATTTTGAAAAGAAGACATAATCTCAAGCATCTTTCTTGATTCTTGGTATCTCCTTTAATAGTCAAGAAGAGCAATACGCGTGGAATAATAACGCAATACGTTTACTATATTTGCTTACTCTTGAAGGGGATAGGTTCTCAGTTTTCTCGATTGAATCAACTTTTTAATTCAACGGTAGCCTCACCTCGCGTGGCCGTGACGCACTATCCATATTCTTTGCAACTTTTATTCTCCTTCACGGGACATTTAAGTGAAAACCCAAAATCACACGTTATATTATATTGGAAGCCCACCAATTCACAAATTTTGATATCTAAACAAATTGCAAAAAAAAAAAAGAAGCTGATTTTTGTTCTAGTTACATGACATGATCACCCAACTATTTGAAAGTCAAGAAACTCATCGGTCATTATCAACTAAAAATTTCTAGCTTCTGTAAGCAAAAAAGTTATTCAGTGATAATTAAAGATCCAACAATCATTTATCATTTATCACACGATCATATTTCATATATATGTTGCTAGAGTCATCCAGTCTAATTAAACTGGTTTTAGATTAACATACAAAAATATGTTGTTACGTCAATCTGCAACATACATATTGGAAGATGATGATAAACACCTCCCAGTTTTGAAAGGTTTGTCAAATTTTGCATCCTATATCTTTACGTTATATCAAAAACATGATATTACCATCTTTCTTTACAATTATCAATCATACACGGTTTTTAACTACTAGCAAAGAGAAACAACGATAGCATAAAAAGAAGAAGAAGCAAATAGCAACAAAGACATCAAACAACAAATCATTTATATTGTAAACGATCAATAATTTTTTATAACAAAATTTAATGACTAATTAACAATTACTATAACTAAATTTTTTTCATATAACTAAACGTACTCCCTCTGTTTCATATTAAGATTTAGTTATAAAATTTAGTTATAAAATTTAGTTATATTAACAATTAACAATTACTATAACTAAAGATTTTTGACGGCTAATAATAACAAAATGAATATGCTATACCTATAGTAATTGTTGTTATCATTAGCAACTACGAAACAACATGTTTGTAGTCAGTAATTTTACCTTAGAACCAAGTAACTATTTATAATTGAACTATATAATCCAAGATCCAAATTCCGGATAAGTGCAAGCAATACAATACAAATAATGTGGGTTCAATTTCAAATGTAAAAGAATATTTATCCACGCCTATTAGTATAATGTTTCAACAATTGGTAAGTTTATTATAAATAAATTTAAAGTATCAAAAATACTTTAATTAAAATTTGGAATTCAATTTTTTAATTTTTTTCCTTAATTTTTGTTTTGTGTTTATGTCCATATTTTTGTGGGGTATCTGTGTACTATCATCTTATGATGACTGTACAAAATGGGATCCACTTTGAAGCCAATAATAAACACCACAATGAAAAAATAAAAGAAAGAAAAAAATGAAAAACAAGCTAAGTGAAGTGAAGTGAAGAAGAACCCATGTTCTGTCTGAATACGATCTACAGAGGAGGAGGAGAAAAGGAAAAACCTAAAGAGCCAAAGGGCAAAAAAAAAAAAAAAAAAAAAAAAAACCAAGCAGAAGGCAAAAAAATAAATAAACGGGAGACACAAGTGTCCTCCTGAACATGATAGGTCTCTCTCCCCATCTAACACCTCTGCAATTTCTCTCGAACAAAACCCTAATTTCAGGTTTGGGCTTTTCCTTCTTTCACTCTAAGTTTGTATGTATGAACAATTCTATATATATATATATATATACACATCGATATACACATATGTTTAGCCTTTCGAATTCCCAATCTTAAACCCTCTTCTCTCAAACGAGATTTCAATTGTTCCGCTGTTAGCGATTTTGGAGTTCTCTTCTTCTTCTCTCTTTGAATTTGCACGCAACGCACTCTTATTCTATACATATATACCCATGTACAGATATGTATCATCTGTTAAGCTCTTAAGGTTCAGTGATCATGTGTGTTCTTTGTTCCGTCGTTGTGCATCTCTCTTTCGTTCTGTCTCCTTCTACTCTCCCTATCTTACTGTTTTCTTTAGCTTAGATTGAACGTGTTTCTTGAATTGGGGGATTTTATGGGTTTTCCTACAAAATTGGATTTAGGGATTGCAAATTTAGTTGCTTTTTTTCCCCTTATGTGAATGCTCAATTTTTGATTTTAACAATGCAGGTTAGTTTTGATGAAATTTGCGATTCCGTGATTACAATGAGTGCTAATGAGCAGATTCGATCCAATGGCAATGGCAATGGTGAAGGTATTCTTGGGATTCCAGATGATCTACGGTGCAAGAGATCAGATGGTAAACAGTGGAGATGCACTGCAAAGTCCATGCCTGATAAGACTGTATGCGAGAAGCATTACATCCAGGCTAAGAAGCGGGCTGCTAATTCTGCTATCCGTGCTAACCAGAAGAAAGCCAAAAGGAGATCATCGTTAGGCGAAACAGATACATATTCAGAAGGAAAGATTGATGATTTCGAGTTACCTCTCACCAGCATTGAACACTATAACAACGGTCACGCCTCTGCTTCCAGGGATAATGGTGGTAGATTACATAAGAGACATAAAACAACGCTGATGCATCATTACTCTCCCGAGACACCAATGATGAGGAGTTTTTCTCCACGTGTTGCTGTTGATTTGAACCATGAGTTGTTGTCTAGAGATGATGGAATGTTTGAAGATAGCTACAGATCTTATAGGGTACCACCTTCTGTTGCTATTATGGATCCGTCACGCAACAGGTCACACCAAAGCATGAGTCCAATGGTAATTTTGTTGGTTTCTCATTGGTTAAACAGAGAACTTGTTACTCACTCACATATGTGTTTGTTTGGAGAAAGCATTTACTTATAAAGTAATTGTCTTTAATGTGTTGTAGGAATACTCAGCAGCAAGCACAGACGCGTCTACAGAGTCTTTGGGGGAAATCTGCCATCAGTGCCAGAGAAGAGACAGAGATAGAATAGTTTCTTGCCTCAAATGCAATCAAAGAGCCTTCTGCGACACTTGTATATCGACAAGGTGAGCTGTTCTTTAGTTATGTTTATATCAGAATTATGTAAACCTCTGGTAGAAAGAGTTAACTTACTGACGATGTCACATGCATTTTTAGGTACTCTGAGATATCACTTGAAGAAGTTGCCAAAGTTTGCCCTGCGTGTCGTGGTTTGTGTGATTGCAAACCTTGCCTGCGTTCTGATAATACTATAAAGGTGTGATCTTGTAATCTATATCCGTAAATTCAAAACATTGCGACCTCTTTTCGGGTTTAAAAGTTAGGACCATAACATGGCTTTCTGTGAAATATTGCAGGTACAGATCCGGGACATACCTGTTTTGGAGAAGTTGCAGTATCTTTATCGTCTATTATCAGCTGTCCTTCCAGTGATAAAGCAGATCCATCTTGAACAATGTGCAGAAGTAGAACTAGAGAAAAGGCTTCGTGGTGAGACGAGTTTTTATTTACAGTGACAGTTAATGAATTATATTTACTACTAACATCTTTTGCGGTTAACATTAGTTTGTTCTGTTCTATAGGAGCTGAGATTGATCTTGTCAGGGCAAGATTGAAAGCAGATGAGCAGATGTGCTGGTACTTATGATCTCTCTTACATGCCTTTCTTCTTACTTGACTAAAATATTCTATCTTAAACAACTTAATACTGCAACTATCTCTTGTTGACCCTTCGTATTATAATACATATTCTTATTGACGTGTTGTTTCTCGCAGCAACGTGTGTCGGATACCAGTGGTTGACTACTACCGTCATTGTTCAAACTGCTCATATGACCTGTGCCTGAGATGCTGTCAAGATCTACGGGAAGAGTCTTCAGTTGAGATCAGTGGGACTAATCAAATCGTAGGAGAGATAACAAGAGTTCCTAAACTAAAACTAAACTTTTCATACAAGTTTCCTGAGTGGGAAGCCAACGGTGATGGGAGCATCCCCTGCCCCCCTAAGGATTATGGAGGCTGCGGTTCCCATTCTTTGAACCTCGCTCGCATTTTCAAGATGAATTGGGTTGCAAAGCTTGTTAAAAATGCTGAGGAGATTGTTAACGGCTGCAAAGTATCTGATCTTCGGAACCTTGAATTGTGTGACTCCAGATTCCGCAAAATTGCTGAGAGAGAAGAGAGCGATGACAATTACGTGTACAGCCCGTCGCTTGAAACGATCAAATCTGATGGAGTAGCTAATTTTGAGCAACAATGGGCAGAGGGTCGGCTTGTTACTGTTAGAAAGGTACTTGATGACTCATCTTGCTCTAGGTGGGATCCTGAGACTATTTGGAGGGATATAGACGAGATTTCCGAGGAGAGATTGAGAGAACATGATCCATTCTTGAAGGCCATAAATTGCTTGGATGGGTCAGAGGTAAATTTCTTTGTTCTTCATATGATCATATCTTTATATTGTTGCGTCAGAGATTCATTAGTGTTCATGTTCACAGGTTGATGTAAGACTTGGAGAGTTTACAAAAGCATATAGAGATGGAAAAAACCAAGAGACAGGTCTTCCCTTATCGTGGAAGTTAAAGGACTGGCCGAGCCCAAGTGCTTCTGAGGAGTTTATTTTCTACCAAAGACCAGAGTTTATCAGAAGATTTCCATTTCTCGAGTACATACATCCCCGGTTAGGCCTTCTGAACGTGGCAGCCAAGTTGCCTCATTACTCGCTCCAAAACGATGCAGGTCCAAAGATATATGTGTCTTGTGGGACATACCAAGAAACTGATGCTGGTGATTCATTGACTAGTAATATTCACTACAGCATGCGTGACATGGTACATTACTCAGCTCTTGTTAACAATTTATCTCATTTGTCTTATTTTGGTTGATATGGGAAACTGGTTATGTTAGGTCAACTAATATTATTCTTCTAATCAGGTATACCTCTTGGTGCACACATCTGAAGGAACAACAGTCGAAAGAGTGAGAGAGACAAATCCCGATCCAGGAGAATCCGATCAGAAGATGGACGCAAAGGAGTCACTTCTTAGCCCTGAGGAAAATTTAAGGAACGGAGAGTTGCATGATCTATCACTTGGTGGAGTGAATACTGAGAAGAATGAATCTGAGATGATATTGACTGTGAATCCAGAGGACAAAATGGATCTCGATCACAACATGGACTCTCCTTGCACGTCTTCATGTACAGGAGGAGCCCAGTGGGATGTCTTTCGACGCCAAGACGTCCCAAAGCTGGCCGAGTATTTGCAGAGAACATTACAGAAGCCTGATAATTTTCATACTGATTTTGTGAGTCTTATCTGTTAAATCCACTATATGAAATGTGAATGTCCTATTATTTTATGTCGAATGATTGAGTTTCCTAGTTTGTTTACGCTGCTTTCAGGTGTCACGCCCGTTGTATGAAGGATCGTTCTTAAATGAACAACACAAGAGACGACTAAAGGACGAGTTTGGTATGAAAAATAAACCCTTTTTAAATCCAAACGCTTATTGCATGGAAGCCTGAGGGATGACTCTTACTATTGTTTCAGGAGTTGAGCCATGGACGTTTGAGCAACATCGTGGTGAGGCTATCTTCATTCCGGCTGGATGTCCCTTTCAAATGAGGAATCTTCAGGTAAAGTTATTTTTCTACGAGACATAAAACCCACCGAGTTTTCTAGTCCATTGCTCTTACTATATTTTGTTCACATGTGTACAATCAGTCGAATGTTCAGGTGGCACTCGACTTCTTGTGCCCTGAAAGCGTTGGAGAGTCAGCAAGACTAGCTGAAGAAATCCGGTGTTTACCGAACGACCACGAGGCTAAACTTCAGTTTTTAGAGGTAAAAATTCCAACTTTCTTTAGAACAAACCTTTAAGCATCTCAGTGCCTTGAGTTCTGAAAACCTTGGAGATTGGTTTGGGTTTTTAATATCAGATTGGAAAGATATCGCTATATGCAGCTAGCTCAGCCATCAAAGAGGTTCAGAAACTGGTCTTGGATCCAAAGTAAGTCAGAAAGAATTTAAGCCAAAACTAATCTAAAGATTGTGAAGAGAATTTTGAACTGACAATGTTTTTATTTTGGTTCCTATTTTTATGGCTGCAAAAGATTAGGAGCAGAGCTTGGTTTTGAGGACCCTAACTTAACCAAAGCAGTCTCTCGCAACTTGGACAAGGCAATCAAGCCGGCCGCAGCAAACCAGCTGAACTTAAATCAGTCAAGATTTGTATAGTAGTATAAAAATCACTGTTGTGACTTTAGTTTAGACTACTACTATACAGGGTTTGTATGTATCTATGACTGTGTATATCATGCTTCACAAATATTCATAACCATCACTTTAGTCCAGTTATTTTTTCTGGATATTGTTGACCATATGAAAAGTTTCTACAAATAACTCCCAAGCAAATCAATAATAGAAACATTACTTCTGACTAATAATTGAAATTATAAGAATATAGCAAAGGGTATGAAAGAAAATAAATATCTCTTCTGTACACATTTTTATTCTTCAGCAAGGCCAATAACTAATATTTTCACACCCAACTTAAAACTTTCAAGACTTACGTTCCTGAAGCTCCTTAGCCACGCCTGAATGGAAACTTCAAAACAATCGGTGGAAGCTTAGGGTATTCAGTTGGGACTGGCTTTGAATCCTGTCCTCGATCCAGAGCCTTACTCTCAGCTCTTGCTTCATTGAGAAGGTAGCTAGGTTTTGGATCCTCTATTTGATCCAAGGGCTTACTTGTTGATGCTTTCTTTACAAGACTGCTTCTAGCTTCTCCTCTGTGCTCCAAATCTGCACTCCCATTTCCGTTACACGCTTTAGCTGAGCGCTTTTTCTTTGTTGAACTCTCGCGTTTTCTCGGCTCCGGTTTACTCGTGCTTTTCATTCTCTTGGTTGTAAGAAATTCAGATTCAAGAGCTTCCAGAGCCCGAGTGGTCAGTGGTCGTTTTCTTGTGCTCTGTCTTCTCGGAACATCTGCATTAATCTGTTGGTCGCAGCGTTTTTCAGATGAACCCAGTTCTTGAGTAGTTTCCAGATCGTTGGAAGTACATCTATTAGTAGTAGAAGGGAGCTCAACTGCTTGCTTTTGTTCCACATCAATAGAAGCCCGTTTTTCTTCTGGCTCTGTCACTGAACAGAGTTTAACCTGCTTGGAGATAGAATTTAACCGACTTGGTTCAATCTCTGACGTTTCTTGAATCTCAACATGCGAAGAAGACGGCCCAGCTCCAGTCTTGTTTGGTTGATCAGACTTTAAGTTCATTTGCTCAACCGACAGCACGGTTTCAGATGTCTCTTTGTCCTGCTTCATCTCTTCACCAGTGCTATTTTGGTGTTGGACTCCACGTATATCTTGCTGCTCTGATTCAAGACAAACAGTCCTTTTTGTGTCATCCCCCGGTAAATGTCTGGACACTGGACTTTCTCTTGAAATGCAAGCACTGAGCCGTCTGCGCTTCATATATGGTGCAGAATTTGCTGAATTATTTTTGGTTTCTGTTGGGACGGTAGGCCTGTGCTTAATCAACTTCTTTGATGGATCCTTCACCTTCTCAAAAGTTTTCTCTTCCTTTATAGCAGAATCAGCCCCAACATAATCCCTTTTTGTGACATCACTTGGTAAAGGTCTCCATCTCCTAAACCCTGATAACTTTTCGCAGTGGTCTATACTCGTATCAATAATCGTGAATCGCATTTGGTCATCCACTTGATTCTTGGTAAGAGGCCTTGCTGGAGACTTTGCCACATTCTGATTGTCCAGGGGCGCAGAAGAATGTTTTTCAACTAGTCTCGTCTTTGGCTCAGAAACTAGAGACACTGCATTAGGATTTCGTAAATCACACAACTTCCCTCCTTCAGCAGCCAAACTAGTGTCCACAACAGTGAAGTTCATTCCCAGAGTTCCACGGTTAGAAAATGGAGACCTGAGGTAACGGTGTCTCTGACTATCAGCCCGAGAAAACTCTTCATCTGATTGGTCAGGAGAATTCTCTGCAGCGGTGGCTTCTCTGATCTCCCCTCTTGTTTCAATGTCAATAAGCTCAGGCTCTGAAACAACCTTTGTTAGTATATCACTGATGGAATCAAAGTAATGATAGCCCTTGACAAGCTCCTGTCTTGAAAACTTTTCCACGCCAGGGACAATGAAAACAATGTAATCCTTAGATCTTAAATAACCCCGGTCCTGAGGCTGCTCTGAACGCCATCCTCTGTCTAGCAAACGCGGCCATACGGCGTCCCAGAATATATCATTGCAACGGCCTTTGCTCAGACGTGAACTGCCAGTTAATTGGTTTATTATGGCAGCAGATGTGAGTGAATTGTAAGCCCCTACGCCCGGTACCGAAGAAGGTTTCGAAGAAACCGTGAACCATGGTTTGGTCTTCATTGGTGTTGATGTAGGAACCGTGAGATCTTCTTTTTCTTTACCAATCGCCACAGCGTCTACCAGAAGACTGAGACCCACAAGATTCTTCACTGAGTTTACGTATTCCTCCAGAGTGATACTACTTTCAGCAAATGACTTTGAGACCTGTAAATATATATTAAGATCAACGAACAGAAAAATGTATAGTGGTTAAGAATTCAGCATCAAGATGTGAAAGAGACTCACATCCACGAGCTTCTGTTTCTGAGCTTCATCAGGTATAGAAGGCATCAAACGGGTTAACAACTGTTGTTGCCTCCAACCTGAATAGAGCTTTCTTCCATATACACATTTCCGGTTACGCTTCTTGCGGGATGCAGACCAACTGTGGTACGGAGTAGAATTGTAGAACTTCCCATAATAAAACAAGACAATCTCTCCTCTTCCTTTGTTCTCCATGAAGTTCTTCACCTGAGTAAAGTTCTTGCCAAATGTATACAGACCAAGAACAAAGCTAGCCACATCAAAATCTCCCCAAGGACTGGATGGTATAGCAGGAACAGCCTCAAGATTCAATCTTTGATTCTTGTCACTCCTGCCTCTGTTCTTGGCAGAGCAACGGCTTTTCTTGGCTCTTAAAGATTTCAAAGACTGGTTCATGTCAACATTATCATCTCCATTCCCTTGTCCTCTTCCATGTTTTTCAATCCACATTACTTGGACAGGTAGTCCGACAAGAAAAGAACAGGAAGAAGCATCCAAAGAAACAGGAGTCGAAAGAAACGCAGCACGCTCGGATGCAGACATCATAGGAGGAATCTCGGCCTGATATTCATCTCCAACACGAGGCTCAACTCGTGGCTCTCCACAGGAAAGTCCATCATCACAGGAATCTTCGATAACAGCTGTATCTTCCTCCATAATACTAGTCTCCCCATCCATCAGAAGAACCATGCTCAACGTAGTGAAACCTGAAGGAGCACAAAAAGAGCTGCATTTTCAGTATTGAATCTCAAAACTGTAAAGCATCAAGAACATACGAACTGTAAACATCCAAAATCAAACAGCAAAGAGAAATCAATCATAATCTTTCCTGGCAAATCAGATACGTACAAGATCTGACACTAGTAAGAAACCAAAACACACAATGATTAAAGATCCAACTTACCCTAAAGTATGAACATTGAAATTAACAATGAAAGAAGAATGAAAAGTAGAAACAAAACCGCAAGGAGCTCAAATGCAAACATTGTCCAGAGAAACACGACGGGGTGAAGTATAAAGCTCAAATATTTTTTTAGATCACAGTATAAAACTGAAGATTCAACTACTTGAGATCGTGAAAGATATACCAAATACATTCGATTCAATTCACGACTCTGATCATTGAAACAAACACAGCCACCGGAAATTAAAGAAAGCAAAACCCACAAAAGCACGAAGATAAAAATCTAGTGTTTTCAGAGCCAAATTATGTAAAAACACTAACCCAGATTCACAACCTCGGGTAATCAGAACTGATATCAAAAAGCAAAAGCCCATAAAGCATCGATCCCGAACATCAAACAAAGTTGTAACACCATAGACATGTAATTCTCAATGATCTCGTTACGGATTAGCCCACGAGACGAACATATTATATCAACAATGGTATGCAAGCAGAAGCAAGAAAAGTCGAAACCTTTACGCAACAGACAAAAACATGGAAACACACACAAAAAGAAAAAAAAAAAAAAAAGAGATGAGTACTTTGAGGATTCATCATCTCTCGATTGTAAAGTATCTCGATTTATAAGGATAAAGCAGTAGCGTTGCGACACAACAAGACCCAGAAAGAGGAAAGCAAACACGAAAACGTGAATTGCCAAACACGGCATATACAAGAAGAAACCAAAGGAGAGGAGATGATAGAGATTTGATAACCTGATGAGTTTTAGTTTTTTTATGAGAGATGTCTCAACTCTTGCAATGTTGGAGGTTGTGGTGGTACTGTTGTGAGAATCTGGGAGTTGAAAACAAGAACAAAAGATAACGAAGGATTGTTTTTGTTGAGAGAAAAAGAGAGAAGAGAGAGCACTCTGGTCGCTCTTTCAACACGAAGTCTTCGAGAGATGAATGAGGCACATAAGGAGAGAAATATATGAGAAAGAGTCGAATATAAAAGATTTTTTTATTATTATTATGCACTTTGGAGATTTCCATTGGCTATTTTAAGGGTTTAGAGTGTTTTTATTGTATTCTTTTCAAAGTTGAAAAAAAAAATATACTCATAAAGTTGTGTACGTGATTTTGTTAATTACTAGGTTCATGACTATTGTTTTTTCTTCTTCTTAAGGCAAATCAATATAGTTTAATAATATCATTTTTAATCAATATTAACATTTTATAATGTTTCAAAAATTAGGTTAAACCAGATTTACAGTATCTTTTGTATATTGTAAGAGCTATATTGTACACAGCTTTCAAACTATTTAAAGGAAACGTTTGATATATAGAAAGATTCGTATTTGGTCAAAGAAATTAAAATTTGCTAAATTGTTATCGAATAACGACAAAATTGTATTCCATATAATTATGATAATCTTATCCTGTTATTGTTATTTAATTAATTATAATATTAAATATATTAATTTAGTATTAATGTTGTTTTGGCAAATGAAAATATTCATATTTGGTCAAAAGAAATAAAAATTTTCTAAATTACTATCGAATAACGACAAAAATGTGTTCGATACAAACTATGATGCTTTACCCTTTTCTCCATCAGCTATACTTTAAACATATATTAATTTCGTATTAGTATTGTTTTGATAAATGAAAGAGATGAAAATTTGCTAAATTGCTACTGAAAAGTGTATTCAGTACAAATTATCATAATTATGTCTTTTTTATCAATTACACTTTAAAACTATATTAATTTAGTAATAAAATATGTTTAACATGTTAAATAGTAATATCAAATCTAATTATAATATATTTTATTTTTGTATGATGGGAGTGAAAAACTATATGATAATGTCTATATATAGAAACCTATAACATATTACAAAATTTGAATACATTAAATAATAATGTACAAACCTAAGATGATATATCAAAATCTCATATGATAGAAGTAGATAACCATATTGTAGGAAGAGAGAAACAAGCGTCATGTTTAAATTATATAGGCCTATAAGGTAAAACCATCCAAAATAATATGAAAAATCTCCCATTATCTTTTTCTTAATTCAATTTTTTTTTTTTTTTTTTTAATATTAATCCAATCTTTTCTATTGCTGCAATTTTCTCATTATATCAAACTAGAGGAAAAATATATATACATCACTTAATTTTAGTTTGGTTTATTTGACGTGAAGTGCTATAATTTAGTACTATTAGTTTTCTTTGGCCAAAATAAATCAAAAAGTGTTACGAAACAAAATCTTCACCTTAAGCCAAGGTTAAAAAAAAACTGTCGATAGATTTTGTGGCTTCAAAGTTAATATTGGGCTAAAAATAGAAGGATCCGTGAACGTAAAAAAAAAAAAATGAAACAAACTTAGAAAGCCCATAGGGCTATCAAATCAGGTCGTTTTCTTCTACATCATGCACGTGCTCTTTTTGTCCTTCAAACTAATTAGTTTGTTGCGAAAAAATTATGAAATAAGGATTAGTCCCTGCTTATTATTTTTATCATATTTTTACGTTCATTGTTCATATTTTATTTAGTTACAGCATAACTCAAAGCATTTGTTTTCAATTAAAAAAAAAAAAAACATTTCAAAGCATGCGAAACGTAAAATTGTTTTTAAATTTGGGTTCTGACTTGGAAAGAGAATAATTAACCAATACACATATTAATGAAATGATATTACAATTGGACTAGAAAAGACAGCATTAGCTAATTATTTATCATATTAGCAAGCAAGAAATGGGAGACCATTAACAACTTTCCAATTAAATTTCTAATTCAGTAAGGAAAAAGTGAAATGCTTTTCACAAAAGAGATGAACAATCTAACTTTACATACACTTTTCTTTGTAACTTGGTTGTGCATGGTTACGTCAACCCCTGTTTCGAAGTATGTAGAACGTCTTTATAATCAAACGCATGATCCGGTTTTAAATGCCGTATTCTAAGTCTTACGTAAATATATGTTTCTTCTATATAAAGATTATAATAATATTTAAACTTTCTATAATACCATGAAAAGTACAGAATGTAAAGGAAAAAAATGCACTAATTAAAAACTCAGAAAAAAGAAGAAGGAAATTAATGCTCAAAAGTTTTCATCTTTACTTCAATAAAGCTAATCAGAGCAGAGAGTATATGTGATGTGACCTTAAATTAGGTGAATTTTTACGTAGTATACTAATAAGTATATGTTTTTTCAAACATTTAAAAAAACAAATGTCAAATGCATGCGAGTGGGATATGATCGGTACTGAATTATTCGGATTACGTGCCTCGAATTTCAATTTTTTCTAATATTAAGGTTTTGACATTCCATAAGCCAACCATTGCTTCATCAAGAATAATTTCTTTTACCAAAGTAGCTAGCCTCTAATCAAAATTAGGTCAACTTTATTTTTCATTGTGGGTATTAATTCTTAGTTTTCCATTTAGAGCACTTCATGCATTACTTTACTCAGATTAATTTATTTACAGTATATAAGATTTTCCAAGACACTGTGATAATACGAATATTGCGTATATATATAGTAGAAAATCGTTTATATGTTTCGATCGTGGCTTGATCCATGCATGCATCATCAATCCTTTTATAGCTAACATATGGATTTCAAATTATAGTAATATATATATGACAAGTTAATACTAAATTAATATTTAAAAACTTAACTCAGATGTGGAGTCGTCGAATATTTCAATCGAATGAACTCAGGACAGTTTTAGGAGAAAAGGTACCGTATAGACCAATAAAGTACGACGTCAATATTTCATCAATTTTATGTTAAGTTATATTTGCAGATTTTGACTTAAATGGGTTTTCGTATTTTTAAAAAGAAAAAGATCATACACAAACAAGACTGAACACGTCAACACAATTTATACGCTTATGATGATTCCAGAGAACATGATGGTAACACAACCTATAAAGTATAAACAATAACCCAATTGATATTCTCACTTACCGCACTGCAATGTCAAAGGATATTCGTATCATACTTTGTTTAGTATATGAACTATATAAAAGCTTTTTTTTCGTACTATTGGAACGCACGAGTTGAAATCTCATTTCAATATGTAATTGACATTTTGATGTGTAGTTAATTAATATAGGTTGTCAAAAAGAACATTAAAAAGGTAAACACTAATTAATTTTTATATTAGCATGAAACTTAAAGATTTTCTTTCAACATAGTTATATTTTGGATATTTCTCTCTAAGAACAAAATATAAGTAAATACAGTAAAACTTCAATAAACCAACGCTATGATAGTTTATAGTTTAAATATAATGAAAACGTTAACATGATTACGATGGTATTGATGATCTTACAAAAACAGCATTGTCATATGATGACTATACGGACATAGATAGAGATAGAGTTATATTTTGAATCACTTGGTTGCAAAATAATAAAATTGAAGAAATCAGAAACATGGATGAGTTATTCGTTAGAGGAAAATTAAACTAGTAATACATTTAATGATGATAATGAACTACATCCACAACATACACATACTACACATATTTGCTTCACATACACACATCCATACAGACACAGAATCTTAGATATAGTATGTAATAAATTAAGAGTTATAGGTTCAGTGCAAGGACATGATAGCACATCTACTCATACACATATACACCTATACATCTATATATATAGAGAGAGAGAGTCTCATATTGGATTACTCGTATAAAAAGGTTATAAGAGAGACGAGAGAGGTAACAGATTCATTAAAACAAGAAGAGAAAAATGACAGATGAAGATAGGTTATTACCAATAGCCAATGTAGGGAGACTTATGAAGCAAATCTTACCATCAAATGCAAAGATCTCAAAAGAAGCAAAACAAACAGTTCAAGAGTGTGCAACGGAGTTCATAAGCTTTGTTACATGCGAAGCCTCGGACAAGTGCCACAGGGAGAATCGAAAGACGGTGAACGGTGACGACATCTGGTGGGCTCTCAGCACTCTCGGCCTTGATAACTATGCTGACGCCGTGGGTAGGCATCTTCACAAGTACCGTGAAGCCGAGCGAGAAAGAGCTGAGCACAGCAAAGGTAGCAATGATAGTGGGAACGAGAAAGGACCCACTACTAGAAGTGATCTACAGAGTCAGTCGACAAAGTTCATTAGGGGTGTTGAGAAGGGAAGCAGCTCCACGGCCCGTTGAACTAGGTATATATATGTTGATGTTCTCTGAATCATTTACTATGAAGCCAAGAAAGATCTGTAGAGAAACAAAAAGGATTCAGTAATGTTAATTAATGTTGAATCGTTAAACAATGTATATGTCTGTAATATTTGCTTTAACTATAAATTTACAATTGATATTTTCTACATATATAAAGATATGAGATTTCTTCTTGCAAGCAAACAAGATGTAATTTAGACTTCGAGTATTGGTCGGTTTAAACCAGTGGAAGATCTCATTCATAGTGAAGAAGATAAGCATAAACAAAGTATAGAAAGATAATTTTGGTTCTTTTTTTTGTTGTGGGATGTAAATTAGTAATTAGGAAGAAAATAAGAGGTTTATGCGTGCATAGATCGATATTTCGAAAGGCTACATACATAAACATGATTAGACTAAAAAAAGAAGAGATTTATGTGTATATATCTTACCGCATAGATCCATTGATCGATGGTTCTGTTGCAGTGGTTTGATCTGTGATATTTTTCATTCCCATATGCCTTATGGAGCCTGAGCTAGTACGTTAACCAAAATAAAGGAGCTAGCATTGGGACTTAGACCATTTAAAATGAAATTCTTATTACAAGGAATACGATTCCTAAAGAAGTCAGAACGTAATTAGTTCACATTAATGGAAAGAAGCTTAGAAAGTTGACACATGCCAGAACTTCGTTCACATGTAATTAAGCAGGTGAAGCACAAGATAAGAAAATTCCAATTAAGTTAAAGTCAATACATTTTTTCTTCGCAGAAACAGCCCATAGAATTAAGAACAACCAATAGGGAGATGAGCTAGCTGTTTTTTTCTTCTTTTTTGTTTATCGTAAAACTAAAGAGTCAAAAGGGTCTAGCTAGGGTTTGAATGGAGAGCGTTGGAGGTTCAGAATTCCAAATATAGCCCTAAGAATCTGAGGACCACAACCTTATGGGTACACTAAACCCAAAAATTATATATGAATTTTGAAGAGTTGTATATCTTATGACATGTTCACTTTATGGTTATTTGCAAATGGGTTTATCAAATTAAAAAGAAAGTAAGAAATGATTCATCAAAGAAAGATGCAACCTATAGTTTATGTAGAGTTTTCTTTGGGACCACTTCTCAACTATCTTATGTTCTTGTTCGAATCAACTAGGATTGAGCAAGTAACATATATAAGAGATTAGTTCAAAGAGACAAAAGCTGAAATCACAAACATCAAGATCTTTATTTATCAATAACTATACCAAGATAGTAAGTAACATTCTATAGTACATTTTTAACTATTAGTATACCAATGTGGTAACACCCAATGTTTTGTTATGTACTACTATCAACCTTAACAATGTTATATCTGACATCTATGTACTGAATGATTATAGGGATAAATGTTTGTTTCCATTGGTTTAAACCATGGAATCGCGGCATTGAGCTCCTGCACAGGCAGGCAGCGATGCCTCGGGAACCATGAGCGCGAATATTTTAAGGTAACAATAAGTATAAACCACATCTGATGTACCCATTGTGAAGGACAAAAAGAAAGATAGGACAGGTCCATGTGAAATATAATAGCTTATTATGATGATTTTACATATACACAAGCTTTGAGGTTGCAGCATGGACAAAGATATACATTAGCTTATTATGATGAATTTACCTACAACCGTTTATTTTACCCAAGTTGTTGTACTTGATTCCCATAAGAATCTCATGAGCATGAGATGCACCCTTGTCAAAAGTTCTACATGTAAAAGGAAAGAGCAGTTTGATACCACTTACTTTTTTTTTTCCATAGTTCTTTTATGGGGAACAACTCAATTGTAAAGCATCTTCAAAGTTTAAAGGAGTTTGAAAAAACATATTTCAGATAATTAGGTTTTCGTTTAAATGGGGAGAAACTATATATTACAAAATATTTAACAAGATTAGACTTTTAAATCATATTGGATATGGCATCACTTCTAAAAACGAATCTCGTAGAACCAAACTTCATACAAATACTGCCAATGCATAAATTAAGTTGTAATTCGTTGATCCACCACCTCTAGTCTATTAATAGGAAGAACCAGTTAGCAACTTTGGCTATTGTATGAAGATGTTGTACGTATAGACATATGTGTGCACTTTTCAAATTGGTTTGTGCCACTCCAAATCCGAGTTCTTCTTCGAAAAATAACTAAACCTCTAAAAAATCCTAACTCAATACATACTATAGTTTGACTCATCGATTCTTTTTGTTTCTTATATATATTGAACTCTAATTCTTAAGAACTGTTAATATCGCTGTCACTTCGTGTTTTTTTTTTTTTTTTTTTTTGCATAATTCATATGTTGACATATTTCATATTTTCATTGTTCTATTTTTTTTCTTTTCACTTCACGCATATTTTAAATCTCAATATATTACTTTGATGCATAAACCTTATCAGCTATTTCAGCAGAATTTGTTCCTTCTGTTTTCTAACTCCTAGAAAATTCATCACGTCAAACCAATGAAGAATGATCAGTTAGCAACTTTGGCTGTTGTATGAAGATGTTGTAGATATATGTGTGCACTTTTCACATTGTTATTTTATTGGTTTGTGCCACCTATATATAAATCCGTGTTCTTCTTCGAAAATAACCAAACCCCTAAACCCTAACTCAAAACACATGTTTTTTAATTGACCTCAAATTCTTAAGAACTGTTAATATCGCTATCACTTCGTGCATATGTCATTATTTTTTTTCTTTCACTTAGAGCATATTTTAAATCTCAATATATATATTTATTGTTCGCTGCATAAAACCTTATCTTCTATTTTAGCAGAATATTTCCTTATGTTTTTAGCTTGTAGAAAATTCTCACTTCAATCTTTTCATTTGACATCTTGTTATACTGTATTTTTATAGGGTAGCATTCAGTAGGACGATTGTAATCTATTTGGATCTGGAAACAAAGGGGTTTGGTGGACACTTCGTTAAGTCACTATAAAGTTGTATCTGATAATTCCAACATTGCAATTTATAAGAAGAATGATTGCTAATCTATCATCGTCTTCAAAATATAAAGTCAGTTGTACAAATTTTTTTTAATATAAAGTCAGTTGTACAATTTTTTGTAGTTGTATAAAGTGTTCTTTTTCATATGTTTTGACTTTTGAGCTTAGAGAAATCTAGACTCGAACCTTTTTTTTCTTCTTCAAGGATGTGTTTGGGCCAAGTTTTTGGGTTTGCCATCAGTTTACAAGACTACCGAGACGAAACCTACGAGACAATAATGAGTTTTTCATGGATATGCTAAAAACATGAAGTCTCTTCTATATAATTCACCTCAAATGACAAATCATGTCACAAAATTGTATTTACCCTAAGATAACGGGTTGGAGTGGGATGTTGTAATTATTTGCTTTTTTTTTTTTTTTAATCTAATGAATTTTAAATAACATTTAATTTTTTTTTTTTTTTGGGCTCAAAGTACAACAAATATATAATATGAATGATGATATTAATGAGGATAGAAAAGTCGTACTATATAATTTCTATTTTTATATTTTGAATAAAATCATTGTTTATTCTTGGAAACATATGTGTTATTATTCTGGTCAATCATTTCTAAACGTTTTGATATTTAATTTGTCTTGTTTAATTTTTTGGTTTGAAAATTAGAAAAGACAAATCAACTTTTTTAAATGTTAAACTATTCACGTTAAAAAAAAAACACATAATCAGAATCATTTTCATTGTAAAAGGATCGTCGTCTAATGTATTTGTAAAATTAATATGATACGATATGGTTTTTTTAGTTAGTTGACTTAAAATAAATATCAGATGCTAATTTACGCTAAAGAATAAAATAAACTATTTGTTAATATATAATTTTTAAGAATAGAAAAAGGATAAGAATATTCAGTTAATAAATTGTAAAAATTATAGAGAAAATGTTTTTTTTTTTCCCTTATAGAGAAAATGTTATTCGAAAAATTATTGTATATAATATAGTAAGTAAACTGAAAAGAAAAAAAATAAAAAGGAAAAAAAGGGGAAAGAAAAAATCATATCTGTGTCGATGGGATTGATTAAAAACAACATTTGCATTACGCAGCGCTTCTTCTCTCGCCCCTCAGATTCTCTTCTTCTTCACATTCGACCATCACACCATCTCTCTCTCTCATTTCCCCCAGATCCAAACAATGCCATCTCCACTCTCTTTAATTAGGGTTCTCTCCTTCTTTTCAAATCCCTAATTCCTTGCTCCTCTTTCAATTTCCCGATCATCCAGCTCTCTCTCTTCTCTTCTCTTCTCTTCTCTTCTCTTCTCTCTCTCTCTCTGTCTTCCCCAATTGAAAAGATCAGAGCCGCGAATTCCCTGGGAACCTTTTCCCTTCCGATATTTTTTCAGCTAGGGTTTCCAGGTCGTGTATTCTCATCAGTTGACCTTTCTTATATACCCAGATCGTTCCGTTGTTGAGTTTTAGGGCTCGGTTTATTTTCTTTTCGTGTTGGTGATAATTCCTATCTAGGTTTGGGAGAGTTCGGTAATTTCGTTATAGATCGTGATTTGGGATTTTAGGGTTTCGGTTACTGGGTGGCTGGGATTTATGGTAGTTTATCGAATTTGGACTCTCTCTCTCTCTCTCTGCATGTGTTAAAGCGTTGAATTCGGGTGTCTTCTGCTGAAGGAGTCAAGATACTTTTTTACTCACTGAGAATCGATTGAGAAGATTTTTTTTATTAGGAATTAGTGCTTTTGTGGATTGTAACAAACTATATAAAATTCACTGGGAGAGGGGATGTTTGGTTCTACATTGGATACCAGCCGTGGAAACAGCGCTGCCTCAGGGCAGCTTCTTACTCCCACCCGCTTTGTCTGGCCTTATGGAGGTAGAAGGGTCTTTCTTAGCGGATCTTTCACCAGGTGAGATGACTTACTGTGAGCTACTACCACTAGGATTTTTCTATTACAGGAAACAAATTTAAGGTTATATCCCATAGATTATGTGTGCTCCCTATAGTATTCATTGGGGGGGTTTTGGACTCCATGGACTGATTTCTGAAATGGGCATGTGAGCAGGTGGACAGAACATGTGCCATTGTCACCGCTTGAGGGCTGTCCTACTGTTTTTCAAGTCATTTGCAACTTGACGCCTGGATATCATCAGGTTAATACTCTTGTACTGGAGACCTTTTTCATGACAAATTCTTTGTGAATTAATTCCCGCAGGGGAGCATCTATGTCCTTAATTGTGATTTTGCAATGTCCATGGTACTGCTGTATTCAGTCTCTGGATTCTTAACCTATGCAATATGCATGAGAATGTTATTATATACCTCTGTCATAGCTGCCCAATTTTGGCTAGAAAAATTCGAATTTCCCTGGCTAATTGATCAAATTTTTGCTTTTTACATCACCATCAACATAACAAAAAAACTCTAGAAAACTTAAATTTTGGGTTCGTCATGTTGTTTTGATAGCTAATCACTTCTTTTTATAAAGGCTACAGAGTGTAGAAATTCATATATTTTTGCACTTTGATATACTACAGTTAACGTAGTTGTAATTATTACACCTAAGATACTTAAGAAGCCACTAATGTTACATTCACTTATTTTATTCTCATGCAGTATAAGTTTTTTGTTGATGGGGAATGGCGGCACGATGAGCACCAACCATTTGTAAGCGGAAATGGTGGAGTAGTGAATACAATATTTATAACTGGACCAGATATGGTTCCTACTGGTTTTAGCCCAGAGACACTCGGCCGGTCAAATATGGATGTGGATGATGTCTTCGTGCGAACAGTAAGGAATCTGACCCTTTCTTTTCCAAAATGCAATGTTTATTCTTGCTTATTGATTGTTTCGGTTTCCTGCGTTGCTTCTAGTTTGCTGTCTTGTACTTTTAACCTGTGGTTGGTATTCATCAGAGTATCATTTTAACATTTCGTCAGTAATCTATAAGTATGATTGATTTAGACCATTTTTTATGATGTATAAAGCAGGAATCATTAAGTTCCATTAAATTGTCTCTGAGACTACACTAAATTGAGTTTTTGACTGCTTTTATTTGGTGATTATATTGTAGGCTGATTCATCCCAAGAAACTATCCCTAGGATGTCAGGGGCTGATTTGGAGGTCTCTCGTCACCGTATATCTGTTTTATTATCAACCCGTACTGCATATGAGCTGCTACCTGAATCGGGCAAGGTATGGTTTCTTTTTCTCCCTATTGCCTGATCATTGATGATTTCTGTCTTCATGTCCTATAGATATCGCTAAGACTTCTGGCTTCTTACTCGGAAATTATCTAAGGTGATCAGAAATTTTACAGGTTATTGCATTGGATGTTAATTTACCAGTGAAGCAAGCATTTCATATACTCTATGAGCAGGTCTGCTCTATTTTCCATTGCATTACATTTACCCTTGTATCAGCTTCTGTTCTCTTAGGGGTGTTCATCTCTCTGTCTCTCACAGTCACTGTAAACATTCTAATATAGTTGTATCCAGACCCGAAAAGGGAAGGACGTGAAAATTAAATGAACTATAGATTGTCTGGCTTTCTGGTTTTTGCTAATTCAAGATGCTTTCAGGGAATCCCATTGGCTCCTCTTTGGGACTTTGGTAAAGGCCAATTTGTTGGAGTTCTTGGTCCACTAGACTTCATTCTAATACTGAGAGAGGTTGGCTTCTCTACACGCTGTTCTTTTCTAGAGCATTTCTTTGAGTTACATGAGTTCTTACTTTCCGTTTGTTCCTGCTATTATCCCATATTGTTTTTTGGCTTCCGGTGGGCTTGTGTTTCATTTGAGATATCAATACATCTTTTGCAGTTTAAACTCATCTTCCTAAGGATATTGGTTTCTTTCTACCGAGCCTTTTTAAGTCATGCCGAGTGTTGAACCAGAATTATCCATGCTGAGTAGGACTTGGGGGGATAACTATACTAGTGTGGGGCTCACAAATATTTATGTTCCTTGTCTAAACTTGTGATTTAATTTGCAGAACTATAATAGAATTACCTAGTTTCTAAGTATGTTACCTGGTGTGATATATCTGCAGATTTTCTACTAGCTTTCTCAGTATGAAATTTCACTCTTGCATGGTAATAACAAACTTGTGAAATTGCAGCTGGGAACTCATGGATCAAACCTGACAGAGGAAGAGCTTGAGACGCACACAATAGCAGCCTGGAAAGAGGGGAAGGCTCATATTAGCCGACAATATGATGGAAGTGGGAGACCATATCCTAGGCCACTTGTTCAGGTGTGATTTTCACAGTTGCAGTATTGACCTTCTTGTAGCTTCGCTTCTGTTTGCCTATCCTCTGAACATAGCCTTGTCTTATAAATTTCTATTGCATGTTACAGTAAAAAATCTAGTAGTTTTCTCTCTTGCTATTATTAAAGTTTCATAAATGGCTATCAGGTTGGACCTTATGATAATCTGAAAGACGTTGCCCTGAAAATTTTGCAAAACAAGGTTGCAGCCGTTCCGGTTATATATTCTTCCTTGCAGGATGGTGCATATCCGCAGTTACTGCATCTTGCTTCGCTATCAGGCATATTAAAATGTAAGGTGCCTTCGTTTGTGAATAAGACACTGATAAGCGCGCTAAATTTGACATACAAACTTTTTTATTTATGACGTGCATATGATTCTGCCATTTCCAAAATTTTCATCTCCAAATTCTGGGATGGGAATTACTATAGTTGCAATTGACTGTCCAAACTTCAGTTTCCTTGTTGGCTCTAAATTAAGCATAATCTTTCAGGTATATGCAGATACTTTAGACATTCGTCTAGCTCTTTACCAATCCTTCAGCAACCCATTTGTTCAATTCCCCTGGGTACTTGGGTCCCTAGAATCGGAGAATCAAGTAGCAAACCTCTCGCTACATTGAGACCACACGCCTCGTTGGGTTCTGCGCTCTCCTTATTAGTTCAAGGTAATACTTTCTGCTCCTTTTGACTAATATATTATTCAAAGCTCATCCATCTCATCTGCAACTTGAGACTAACCTCTACATCTCAGTGAAAAATTTCATCATAGATGGTAATATCCACCAAGTAGCTGAACACATGGGTTTCTTTGACCTGCCTAGTCAAAGTTGTTTAACAGAGCATCATATCGATCAAAATCAATACAGACCAAATAACCTGCTTTAGATGTTACAACCACTATTATAATTGTTACAACGTGAGTAGATTAACCAGGTTTTAGAACATGGAAAAATTATTGTGAAACATTGCATTCGATAACCTTTCTCTGTTTCCTTATGTATGAAATGAATGAAAATGTCGTGATTTATTTATGTCTCGGGTTTTCTGGTTATTACAGCTGAAGTTAGTTCAATTCCGGTAGTGGATGACAATGACTCGCTTATTGACATATACTCTCGAAGGTAAATCTTTAATCGTGGTTTATATAGGTCTTATGCATTCCATTTTTTGTGTCCTCTGATCTGATGATATTTGTAATGTTGTAGTGATATAACTGCTCTGGCTAAAGATAAGGCATACGCACAGATTCATCTTGACGACATGACGGTTCACCAGGTAAGCCTCTCATCATAAACCAAAGCCCGTCTTGTATCTCATCAAGCTTTTCTTTTTACGAGTTTACTTAAGAAGTCGTCTAACCTGCCTATACATAATTAGAAGAATGGGAAATGTTATAAATAAAATGGAGAATGTGTGTGTGATTTCAGGCGCTGCAGTTGGGGCAAGATGCGAGTCCGCCATATGGAATCTTCAACGGGCTGAGATGTCACATGTGCTTGCGCTCGGATTCTCTTGTGAAAGTGATGGAGCGGTTGGCAAATCCAGGTACAATCTCTCTCTCTCTCTCCCATTAAGAGTCTGTCAGCTTTGTTTCTCCAACCGAACATCAGATGAGAGGATTGTGTGTGTGTGTATAACAAACAAAACAGGTGTAAGGAGGCTGGTGATAGTGGAAGCAGGGAGCAAACGTGTTGAAGGTATCATATCATTGAGCGATGTTTTCCAATTCCTGCTCGGTCTTTGACTCCCACCACAGCAAAAACAAAACTTTTTTTTTTTTTTGTTTACCCTCATTTCCTCAATCAAACTACCCCACCAACAATTTGCATCATCTTATTTCTATTTTTATTTTTCATCTTGCAAGGAATTTGTAAATTTGCTACGAACCTCTTCATCATTGTTTTCTTCATCTTCTTATTTTTGTTGTTTTAGTTGAACGGGTTTCCATTCTTGTGAAGATATTGGCTACTACGGGAATCTTTTACTAGTAGCTTCTCTCAGCTTTTTCTTCCCTCTCTTTTCTTTTTTTCTCCCTTTATGTTGATTTTTTCGCTTCATCTATCCAGATAACGGTTTACAGAGATATTAAATGTAACCAGAGAATAAGCTCGACGCTTTACAAATAATGTTAAAATCATAATCTGAAGTACAATAGCAAGTAAGGGAGGGATGTTTCATGGTTGTCGAGTGGAAACGTCATGTTAACTGTTGAGCGAAAAGTGATATCTGTGATTCACATATGCAGTTGCATAAGTTAACCCACTAAAGGCTCCGAATAGTCGATGATGTAATAAATGACATGAAAAAAAAGTTACGTTTGGCTTATCCATAAGTTACGTTTCCCAAAACTTGACTTGGAAGAGACAATTGTCAACGCAAAGTGTTTTTTTTTGATTCTGAAGAAATTGTCCTGAAAACAAACATAGCAACTTCCAAACTAGTAATGGCGGAGATCGGGAAGACGGTGTTAGATTCCGACTGGTTAGCGGCGAGATCCACGGAGGTCGATGTCGACGGCGTGCAGCTCACTACCACCAATCCTCCTGCCCTCGGTCCTGATTCTCGCTGGATGGAAGCCGTCGTACCCGGAACGTAAATTAATCTTTACCTTTCCTCTTTTTATTTTTTATTATTTCTTAAAGCTAATTAGTTAGTTAAAGTAAGTGATCTCAGTCAACTCCGAAATAAGTTTTGGATTTTGTCTTCAAACGGAATCGCCTCTTCTTGTTTCATGCATGAACGATGATTTTGCTTATATATATATAGTTTCTTTGTGACAGTGTTTTGGGGACACTGGTGAAGAACAAAGCTGTTCCAGACCCATTCTATGGACTCGAGAATGAAGCTATCACTGATATAGCTGATTCCGGGAGGGACTATTACACATTCTGGTTCTTCACTAAGTTCCAATGTAAAAGGGTGAGAGATCACTGCTTACCTCATTTGACAGTATTGCTATATCGCTTTTCTTATCTATTTCAGCTTAAAAGTATGATTTCTTATTATATTCTTCATTCTATTTCGCTTGTCTATTGCTTGTTGTTTTTTTGCAGTTGCGGAATCAATACGTGCATCTGAATTTTCGTGCCATCAACTACTCTGCGGAAGTGTATGTAAATGGACACAAGACAGTGCTTCCCAAAGGGATGTTTCGCAGACATACACTTGACGTTACTGATATCTTGCATACTGAAAACAATCTAGTTGCTGTTATTGTTCATCCCCCAGATCATCCTGGGACTATCCCTCCCAAGGGAGGGCAAGGTGGTGATCACGAGGTACACCTCTCTCTCTCTCTCTGTGAAAAGGTCCTGTCATTGTTATTTTTTTGCTTTGTTTAATTCTAGCTACTTGGAAGCACTATATAACCAATGTGCATGACAGATTGGAAAAGATGTAGCTGCGCAGTATGTGGAAGGTTGGGACTGGATTTGTCCAATAAGGTAATGTTTTCACTTGGTTTTCGTTAGAAGATATCGGATGGTTCAAGGCATTCTCACTGATAACATTTGATAATGTCTTCTAGGGACCGGAATACTGGCATATGGGATGAAGTGTCAATATCTGTTACCGGGGTTAGTTTACCTGATTTGCATTGTTTTCCTGAGATGATTTATTGAGTTTCTCCATGTTTGGATCGTTTATAATCATGCTCTTATTGGATGTAACTGGCTGTTTTGTTTTGCAGCCTGTAAGAATAATTGATCCCCATTTGGTCTCAACCTTCTTTGACCATTACAAGAGGGCTTACTTGCATGTAACTGCTGAACTGGAAAACAAAAGCACATGGACTGCCGACTGTTCTGTAAATATTCAAATAACAACTGAACTCGAAAACGGTGTTTGTTTAGTAGAGCATCTTCAGACAGAGAATGTTACGATTCCACCTCAAGGACATATTCAGCACACTTTTAAACCGGTGAGTTTGGTACTTACTCCTTTCAGGGCTCTGATCTGACCACTAGAGATCTATGATGGTTGTATTATCTATCAGATAAACTAATGAGATAGTGATTTACAGCTCTTTTTCTATAAACCTGAATTGTGGTGGCCCAACGGGATGGGAAAGCAAAACCTTTATGACATCTTGATCACTGTTGTTGTGAAAGAATTTGGGGAATCTGATTCCTGGATGCAGCCATTTGGATTCCGTAAGATAGAGAGTGTTATTGATAGTGCCACTGGTGGAAGGTAAGCTCTATATATCTCAGTCTCAGTTCACTATGGGTAAAATGATTGCGGTAGAGGCTCTGCATCTTCTTTTCGAAATTTTCCAGGCTGTTCAAGATTAACGGAGAGCCGATCTTCATTCGTGGTGGCAATTGGATACTATCTGATGGGTTGTTACGGCTCTCTAAAGAACGTTATAGAACCGATATAAAGTTCCATGCAGATATGAACATGAACATGATCCGTTGCTGGGGCGGTGGGTTGGCTGAAAGGCCAGATTTTTATCACTTTTGTGATATCTACGGTTTGCTGGTATGAGTCAAGAAGTGTTGTTCGCTATCATTCTGCTTTAAGAGTCATCACCATTTCTAAAGTTTACCCTATTCTCAGGTCTGGCAAGAGTTTTGGATCACGGGAGATGTTGATGGAAGAGGTGATCCAGTATCAAATCCGAATGGACCACTAGACCATGAGTTATTCCTCTTATGTGCTCGTGATACTGTCAAACTTTTGAGAAACCATCCAAGCTTAGCTCTTTGGGTGGGTGGAAACGAACAAGTTCCACCAAAAGACATAAATGAGGCTCTAAAGCAAGACCTTAGGCTTCACCCTTATTTTAAAACCCATATGTTATCAGACGAGGATACGGATCCTAGTGTTTATCTTGACGGTACTAGAGTTTATATTCAAGGATCTATGTGGGACGGATTTGCAGATGGAAAGGGAAACTTCACTGACGGTCCTTATGAGATTCAATACCCTGAAGATTTTTTTAAAGATACATATTACAAGTACGGGTTCAATCCGGAGATTGGTTCGGTTGGAATGCCAGTTGCAGCTACGATAAGAGCGACAATGCCTCCGGAAGGTTGGGAGATTCCTCTGTTCAAAAAGGGTTTGGACGGGTTTGTTGAAGAAGTACCAAACCGAATGTGGGATTACCACAAGTACATTCCATATTCTAAGCCTGGAAAAGTTCATGACCAGATTCTGATGTACGGTACTCCGGAGAATCTCGATGACTTCTGCTTGAAGGTATATCTTAACCGTTTTAGCCTTTTGCTGGTGTTAGCTTGCCCTGGTGCATAAATGTTTTTCCCCTTAATTTAGTGCGATGTCTAACTTTGGTTGATGAAAGAAACTTGAGATCATTAGTGACATATTGTGACTTGTCTTTCCTCTGTAACAGGCTCAACTGGTAAACTACATTCAGTACAGAGCTCTATTTGAGGGCTGGAGTTCACGAATGTGGACAAAATACACGGGTGTCTTGATCTGGAAGAACCAAAATCCATGGACTGGTCTCAGAGGTCAGTTCTATGATCATCTTCTCGATCAAACAGCCAGTTTCTATGGCTGCCGTTCCGCTGCAGAGCCAGTCCATGTCCAATTAAACCTGGCAAGTTACTTTGTTGAGGTCAGTATGATTCCCTATAAATCTTTCTCTGGCAATTGCTGTGAATGAAGTTCTCAATAGTTTAAGAGTCTTGAGATTTAAAGAAGAAGTGAATAATGCATGAAATGATGTACTTTGACCCCCACAGGTTGTAAACACGACTTCTGAAGAGCTGTCGGATGTCGCGATAGAGGCATCAGTATGGGACCTAAACGGGAACTGCCCATACTCGGAAGTGTTTAAGATAGTCTCCGCACCGCCAAAGAAAGTTATGCAAATTTCGGAATTCAAGTACCCAAAATCAGAAAACCCAAAGCCTGTGTATTTTCTTCTTCTCAAACTGTACAATGTCTCAGACAAAACGGTTATATCCCGGAACTTCTACTGGCTTCATCTGCCTGGGCAAGATTACACACTCCTGGAGCCGTACCGAAAGAAGCAAATACCTATCAAGATCACTTGCAATTCAGTTCTGGTTGGTCCAAAATATGAGCTGGAGATCAATGTCCATAACACATCTAAGGCTGGCTTGGCAAAAAACGTTGCTCAAGAAGACGGAAAGCGTAATCTGGGGTTGCTCCAGAAGCTCTTTAGTAGATGTGTTGTTTCTGCAGATAGCAACCGTGCTTTGAAAGTGGTGGAAATGGAGGGATCTGATTCAGGGGTTGCTTTCTTCCTTCGTTTCTCTGTCCACAATGCAGAGACAGAGAAACAAGACACGAGAATTCTGCCAGTACATTACTCAGACAACTATTTCTCACTAGTTCCAGGTGAATCAATGTCTCTGAAGATCTCATTTGCAGCTCCTACAGGCATGAAGAAGTCTCCTCGTGTTATGCTTCAGGGCTGGAACTACCCTGATGGGTTTAGTGTTTTTGGTTGAGACAAGTTATGTTTCGTGTTTGTAATGTAACTACCTGTAATCTGGAACCTTTGAATAAATGAATGATACGCAGAGGCTTTACCATTTGTAGAGAACTTAAATATGCAACCTACACTCGCATTACACACATCTTTATACCTTTAACCCAGCTCAGAACCATATATTCAGACCAAACCTCGTTTCTACTTTTCATCATCACAGCATAATAAGAGTTACATATATACTAGTTGAGCAATCAAAAATCAAAAGCCGGAGATTACGACATCTCTACCCGTTTCTGGCAAGTCTTACATGAGAGACGAGGAGATTATTGTACATGTCATTTTCCTGGAGATGCAAACCTCGACTTCTCTCTATGTCGGCTCACGCCTCTGTCTCTTGGGGATGATCCCAACCCCGCTTGGCGCATGATCTCTGCAACAACAGATACTACAAGTCAACGATTTGATTTATCAAGCTTACACAAAGTTAATACTGCTATGTCCTGTTTCTCAACATTACATCACGACATGTTAACAGTGGTTAATGCAAACACATTCTAAAAAGTAACGTTTCAATGGTGCCTTTGATTAATAAAAAAATGCAGCTTAACATAAAAGATTAATAAGAGTGAATGGCAGCAACAACAAAGCAAGCTACCATGATTATCATCAAATAGTTTTATTTATTGATCTAGAAACGTCAAGACCACAGGAAACGTGCAGTGTACAATCATGAATGACAGAAAAGGGACTTACCTTGTCGCTTTCTTTCGAGTTCTTGATCAAGCTCTTCCTTCCACTTCATCTCTATCTCTGAAAGAGCAACACTGCAAAGCCAAACCCAGCAAATTTAAGAGATGAATGAATAAAACAAGAAGCCTAGACTAAGGTCCTATTGAAACTATTGCTGGCCAATGGCTAGGCCGAATCTTAAAGAGCAGGATGCTAGCTTTGGAATCCTTAAACTCTACATGATTGGACGCATTTGTGATTACTTTTCTCAAAGTTAAAGTTAGCTTTTGTGTAAAAACCCCATAATGCAACACTTTTGCGACATGGAGGGCGATCATAGCTTCAGACAAGCATGAATGGGACTTTGTTGTGGCTTCTTGATTCCTACCGAGTGCCAAAGAGGAATCAAAGGAAATATCTAAATCCCAAACCGAATTAACTCTTGAGCGACTAACCTCTGGCTTGATTCTTGTTCAGTATCAACAACAAGACCGCTCCAATTAGTGACCCGAGCTGATACACCGTTTTGTGAAGCTTCATCATCTCCATTGTTAATATTCAATTCACGGCTACCACCACTTCCTGGGCTCTTGGAACAACTAGTTGCGTCTGTTGCCCTCGAAGGTGAACCACCACGAGGACCCCGACTCGGTGACCTGCTTTTTGGAGGCAGTTTCAGGAAACCACGAGCTGCATCCTCTCTTTTACTGTTACTGAAATTACTCTCCATACAGCTGGGAGTGCATGGGATCAAACTATTGTAGTATTCTTCATAAAGAGGCGTCTGTAACTTCTTTAGTTCTGCAGCCTAAGGGAGATATATTTTCACTGCCATGTTAGTGTTTTATGTACAAATGAATTGAGAACAAATGAAAAATGTAGTATAATGTGCATGAAGCACCTTCTCATCTAAGAAAGCTTTAATTTTTGACTCTGCTAGCTCATCATCATCCTCTGAGTATGAAGGTTGGTCACATTCCATGCTCATTGTAGTCTCTTTCTCTCCATTACCAGGACTTTCATCAAATTTGGACTTCAGAGCAATGGACATATCACTTATGGCATCACAGCTCTGTCCACATATAATGAATAAGTGATGCTTACAAACATGATCCAAACAAGAGTTGAGACTCGAATAGCTCATTAGATATCTAAATGAGAAATCGTATATATGCTTACCTTCTTCAGATCACTATTGTTTTCAAGGGTAGGCCTCGTTTCTCCATCAAATGTCAAGAAATTATCATCATCAATCAAACACATATCGTCTTCATCACCTCCATTATCATTTTGTTGCCATAAATTTTTGTTTTGGATTGATTTCACAGGATATACAAGTGAATAATTCAAACTGCCAAAGTTACACATGTCACCTACATCGTCGCATGTAGAATCTGGACTGAAATAAAGGAAGCAGATGATAAACCGTCAAAGAATTTCATATTACCCACAAATTCATCTTATACTTTTGGTTTCAACCAGATTTACAGAACTTACGTGCACTGAGTGTTATTGTTCTGTAACGGTAGTGAAGTACTAGCATTGTTCTGGAAAATAACAAAAATAATCATTGAAGATGGCTTCAAGAAAAATTTATATGACATTCATAAGATGGTCAACATGCACCCACCATGACAGAACCAAGATCAGTAGAAGCAGATTCCTTGTGTTTTCCCGTAAGAAAAGGATGCTGCGAATAGAACAAATCAGGAATTTTTCTCAAAACTTCCCAGTTTAATACGTAGGAATCATTTAAACTGTTTATAGTTCACCTTAAGTAGCTCAGATGCAGTTGGCCGCAGATTTGGTACCCTGTCAAGACGGGTCAATGATTCAGCAATTCCAAAGACAAGACACAATAGTGGCGAAGGAAGTTACTACTAAAGTTCCAAACTAATTTTTTTGAAGAAAAGCAGCTTACTCCTGCAGACACTTGAGCAGAAAATCTTTTGCATCCGAGGAGAGGGTATCAGGTATCGGAGGATGTGATTTTGTTGTTCCAATGAAGAAGATAGCAGCAACCTAAAAAAAAAAAAAAAAAAAAAAGCAAGTCCATCAGTAGTTAAGAAGCAAACTTCTCCACAAAAAAATATCACCTGGAGTACAAAACAAATTACCTCTTTGTACTGCTGACTCCAAGGAGCCTTCCCAGTCACCATTTCAATAACTGTACAGCCTACGCTCCATATATCAGCAGAGCTGAAAATAATAGCAACAGGTTTGTAAGAAACTAAAATTTTGGGACACCAGAACTATCAATACTAGCCACATCCCACAGGTGTTTGAGATATCAGTTACAAAACATCAATTTTTGTATTTACGAGCAGGCTAGGGTGCTTACAAGCTATGTCCAGTTTGAAGAATAACTTCCGGAGCCATCCAATATGGTGTCCCTTTCATAGATTTTGCACCAGTAATCGTAGCCTATAGATGAAATTATGTGAATCACATTGAATCACTATGAAGAAAATGTTATACTAGACCAACTGAGAAAATAAGAGTATACACAGAAGACAGAACATAACGCTTCCTACAAAAGAAGTTGTAGAATACAAATCATTTGACTTACCAACTCAGCTACTTGTTTGGATGCACCAAAATCAGCAAGTTTAATGCATCCTTTGTTATCCACAAGGATATTTGCCCCCTGGGAACAGAGGAAATATAGAATCTCATGGTCAAGGACTTAAGATGGTAAGCACTTTCAAAGTATGAGGAAAAAAAATTACTACCTTAATGTCCCTATGCATAATTGCATGATTGTGAAGGTACTCCAATCCCAAAAGGAGCTGCCTCGTGTATGTCCGAACAACCTAATTCAATCATTCTCAACATCTAAGCACCGCAAACATACTAAGAGATCGAAAAGAAAAAGAAAAAAAAAATCCAAATTTAACTTACTGATTCGGGAAAAGGTCCAAATTTCTCCAAGAGCGATGATATAGATCCACCAGGAACAAACTCGAGAAGGATATTTAGGTGTCATCTTCCCTCACTGTACCCAAATATCTCTAATGCAAAGCAAAAAATAAAATTCCTACAATAAGGAAATGCTGGATGGATCCATATGAACTGGAGAAGAAGACAATAGCCACGAATATACTTACAACTATATTTGGATGGGAGAGATTTTTGAGAAGCTTAACTTCTTCTTCAAGCTCCTGAATATGAGCCTACTTAACACCAAACACAGAAAACAAAATTCATGAATAAAACCATTAATGTTTTATTAATCACAAATAGATTTGGATTCGATTGGATTGTTTACGAACCTGAGTTTTTTCCTTGGAAGCACAATTGGCTGCAATCAGAACCTGAGTAGAACAAAAGATTTGAAGTTTCAGTACCGATTCAGAGCAGATGCAAATTAGTGCGAAGATTTCATCAAATTTCAAAGTAATAAGAAACAAGCAGATCAGAATAGCATAATCGCGGATCTGAGATAGAACCTATAAGTCCCTAATTAGCTTAAAATCAATTAATAAACCCTAAATCACCTGTTTAACGGCGAGAAGCTCCCCGGAATCAAGATTCATACCCATGTAGACCGTACCGAAGGCGCCGCGGCCAATTAACTGACCTTTCCTCCATAAAATCGGAGACGCCATATCTACGGTGGTAGTAGTAGTAGGAGGAGGCGATGAGGGGAAGGGTTTGGTAAGAAACTCCGATTTGCGGATGCAGGAAGTGATCTTATCGGCGAGAAGACCGGAAAACGGAGACTTGTTCTCTTGGTTATTTTCGTCGGCGGTAAAACGGAAAACAATAGATCGACGAACGGAGCCGAAGAAATCGTAAATTTGGGGAAGACGATGAACGACAGTGAGTGAGAGGGAAAAAGGCTTCCGATATTATATTTTTTTGAATTCAGAAAATATGACTTTTAATTACGTCATTAATTCTAAATCTTTTAATATATTACGTCATTAAACTTTAACTTATATTATTTTATTTCCTACATATATATAATCCACATTTGCTTTCAAAATATAAAGACTCTACGTCACAAAAAAAAAATGTGTGTTACGTTGAATAAATTAAACGAGTTTGTTTAATTCTTGTGTTTACTCTTTCTTCTTCTCATTGGATTAGAAGGTTCTTCTTTCTAGTATCTCTTACTCTAATTTTCCAATGTCTTTCAGGGAAGCCATTAAGCTTAGCCATTTTTCTCCACCTCTCAATGTTCTTCTCCATCTTAAGATTCAAACCACAATAACCTTTCAACTTCTTGGGCATCTTGTCGTACACTTTCCACCATCTCTCATGCACCGACTCGCTTGCAAACACACGCCTTGTTTTCAAGTCCCAGTTGCAATCGTAGTCTCTGTAACATAGCCACGGTTTTAGTCCCAAGTAATGTATCCCCTCTAGATTCTCTGGGAGGTTGCGTGCTTTATCATTAATCCTGCTTTCATCACCGAAGTACTTCATCGTGTTCAAACGTTTTGATAACCTATGCCACCATACGAAATATTCGTTCAGGAATCCTTGGTCTCCCCCGTTGTATGACTCTATCTTGAATGCTTTCAGCATCAAATCCTCGAACAGACAAGCTGATGGCTCCAGAACCTGAACAAAACCATGGTTTGAATTCTTATTTACGTACACAAAAATATCAATTTGTATTTGAAAACATTAATGGAGTCATTTAATGCATGGTATATATGAAATTGTTATAAGATGCATTACCATGACTCCTGAGTTGAACAAGAATTTGTCATTGCCAGCAGCCGAAAGTTGAGGATAGAAGAAAAGGTAATCAATGTTCTTGACTATGATGAAGTCTGCATCTATGAACACTAGCTTATCGTAATCAGTTACTTGCCACACACGTAGCTTACTATAGTTCCACTCATTGTAAGAACGCTTCTTGGAAAAAGGACTACGAATTCTCTCTACTCGCCGTAGTTTCCAGCCGGCGAGCCTCAGACCAATGAGAGAACTCTTGGTTATGGAGTCGTCGTGGAGGAGTATCATGTCCTTGGTTGATCCAGATTGCCTTATGCTTTGTGCTAATGCTATTGCCCCGCATACGTATACCTCCGATGAGTGTAGTAACGTCACGTAAGCAACACGTTGGGTAGGAAATGATGATAATGTAGTTTTGGATGTGAGACTTTTGTTCTTGTCTTGTATCCATGCTTCTTGACCTTTAACAACGAATGAGAAAACTAGTTAGTTGAAAATTAAGCAAAGACAGTAAAAAGCAAAGAGGAAGAATTGGTATAAGGATCACCGATCTGAATTTTAGATGAGACCTTAAGGTAATAAATATTAGTTGTTGAAGATTCCTTTCTATAGCACTTTACCCATAAAATTAAAGATGTATTAATATAGCTATAATCATATGGATTTGGAAGTCTACGCTTTTGTAGTCTCTATCCGTATTAAGATAAGTTTTTAATTATTTTTCGAATGTAGTTGAACAAAGAATGGTATTAGCCTATTAGGTATCTGTTCGAATTTCTTTAATAATTTTACTACTTTTAATCTATAAAAACATCAATTGGTTTGTTGGATTTTCTTTTAACTAATGCATTATGTCATAGGACAATTTGAAAAGAAGAAGACGTAACGAAAGTACAAAACAAGTATGAACGAATGAACTAACCTGGTTGAGGAAGCGGCGGAGCAATCTGACAAGAACCAAGAGGCATGAGAAGCTTTCGCTTCAACCTCTTCAGATCAGGTCTATACACCCAATATTCACCCACGCGCCTCACGCGCTCATCACACCTAAAAATCTCATGCATAGGTCCACATGACCCGACGAAGACAACGTACACCGTCCGATCAACATCCCTCGAACCACTCTCCACCGCAAGATTCGCTGCCGCCAGATTCACCTGTAGCCTGAAAACGTCTCTCAACCCTCTCTTCTCCGAGAAACCGTCGCACGGCACTTTGACAACGACGACGTCCACGTCAGCGTCAGGACCTTCCGACTTGGGGAGAGGGACTTCAGGACAAATAGGTTTATGCCACTTGTGATCCTCGTCGATCCATACCGGGAACAAGCTATTCCACGTCAGATTCTTCGGAAGAGGATCGAGCGACACGTGGATATTCTCCAAAATCGACGTCCCCTTTGCCTCGTAGCTTTCTCGCTCGTTCTCGGCGATGTTGAGAAGACCCACTCGGATCTTTTTCTGATCCGGAAGATAGTTTCTGATGAGTCGGAGCCATCTCGGGTTCCGGACCTTACGGTTAACCGGCTCCGGCAAAGAATAGCGAATCTCAACTATCGAAGGAGAACTGATCATGGGATTGAGCAGAAACAAAGGTTTGAAGTTTAAGAGCAAACCCGAAAACGATAATGATATTACTATAAGATAAAACATAAATATTCTCCTGCTCGAACTTTGGTTTTTCGCCCCCATCTTTTTCCCCCAACTCTCTCTTTCTCTCTTCTATGCTCTTAATTAGCGATATCTGTATCTACATGTAATATTAACGTGTCTGTGTGGAATTCATAATCTCATAGACAGTATACATGCACGTATATGTGTGCGAATTCTTGGGTGTGTATGATTGGGAGCAGAGGAAGAAGGGCTTGAGGTGCATGGAGGCACGTTGGCGTACAAGTCAATTCGTTTGGTGAGTCTACGAATAATTGTGTAATAAACTTATTCGTTCGCTTGTGCTGTGTTATAATTAAGTATAATTTAACAATATTTCGGATATATCAGTTTGGTGACCAAGCTTATGATTGTTGTGTTATTTTAATAGCGATCAAACATTAAACAAAAGAGTAGTAGTTATAAGTTTGCCACATAGAGTTTTTTTTTTTTTTTTTGGGTCTCTTCGTATTTTTTAATGCTTTGATAACATATTTTTTAATGTAGTAGTTATATTTTTTAATGCTTTAATAACATATTTTGTTGGGTACGTGAATTTGTCATAACGGGAACACAAATCAATTCAAATCGTATTTTCAATGATTTATTGTTAGTTGGTTAATTAATCTAATGTCAGTAGCTATAAGCTGATTATTATTAGGTATGGGTTGAATATGCATTGAACAAAACATGTATATCAAGTCTAAAATATACATAACTAATTATATCAATCTTTCTATTTACTCAAATTTGAAGATTAATGTATTTATTTAATTAAGTACATACTGCATCAATTAAATAGATTTACTATTAATAAATGCAAGATTTCTCTCTCTTTTTTTTTTTTGGTAGGCAATGCAAGATTTCACTAGTGTTTATAGTCCTAACATTTTTGAATTTTAAAATTGCTATTTTTATATTATAATGGAAAATTTGCAAATAAAACCAAAAATAAAACCAAAAATAAAAACAATAAATAAGAAACTAGCCTAAAACATCACCAAACTTGTGCCGGACTCCTCTGATCTCCGTCTTCGGATCTCTCTTTATCCCTCGCTGGTCATTTTTTAAGCACTTTTCCTTTTACCAAGTGTTACTTTCTTAATTTTGATTTTTATAGTTCTATATATTCGTAAAAAAAATTTAGCAAATATGGTTGGTTATTCTCACCTAATTTAATCACCCTTTTAAAAAAAAAAAAATCACACCCCAATCGCTTTTAAAATAATTTAAATAATTTGCCATTAATGTTTTCGCTAAAACACAAAATACAATTGTCCAACATGGACAACAATTTATTTAATGCATTGTTGAGGTTTATTATAAACAGAAAGCAAATTAGACTCAAACATGTTATGGGTTGAGAAGGGTATTGAAGCCTGTGAGATCTAATCTCCCGTTGTTCCTAAGAGGTAGAGCGGTCGGCTGTTAACTGATTGGTCGAACCCCCAACACAACCATCACACTGTCGGATCCCACATAAAGAAAAAGCGATAGCCTATATGATTGGGAGAACTCTTCCTTTCTTATTCATTGTCAATCAGCATAAATCCCGCAAGGGAATCCACAAGACTGAGAAGAAAACCGTCTGAGCCAGACTTAGCTACCAAGGATACCGATACCGGAAGGTTTTCGTGTAGTCCTAATGGTATGCTCACCTATCAAGGGAACCAAACACCAGAAAGATCAGACCGGTTCTTATTAATTAACCGACTCCGCAAGAAGGCATTATATTGGATGTTGTTATATTACCTGACAGAATCCAGAAACGCCGGCGATCGACAACAAGCTGAAGGCTTTGCTGCTGAAAGATTCAAGTGCAGCCACATCAGCTTTGAGATGCGGTGGAGGACCTGGTACCGTTGGAATCACTAACACACCTTTCTCCTACAAAAGCATACTTTATTAGATATACTCATAAGAGTAAAACTTGGTATGATTCATATTTAACTGGTCACCCTTTATATTTCCTACAAAACCGAATTGGAACCGAAGCAAAACCTATTCCACAGAACTGGAAGAAATAGGAACAAGTTTGTACCCCGAGCAAAGTTGAGAGAGCCGTTTTAAGTTCGGATTTCACGGATCGGCAATGGTCTATCTTCTCATCGGACGTCCTGATAGCTACCTCCATCAATGCTGATATTCCAGGGCCAAACTCTGGTTTCACCGACGAGACCCATGCACTGTGGTTTATCTTGAATTCATGCCTGAAGTTTGGTTTATGACTAGGTAACTATTAGAAATCGAATCAATCGATACAACGTAGATGAGATAGATGTTCTTACGTACATTACTGACAATAGCACTGAACTCGATAGAGCCATGAGAGACGGAATGCTGAACTCTTGTTGTGCCGTGACATCATCATTTTTCATGAAATGTTTTAGGCTAGGAACATTCTCTTCAATGTACTTTCCAAGATTCACCTTCTTTACTTCAGTGTTGCCTTGATACAGAGCAAAAACATCAAGGAGTAAACTCTTGCAACAAAAGACTACAAGTTGTTTTTCATGGTTATTAGTTATTACCTCCAAACAATTTTTCCACGGCTCCAACCAGAGGCTGCACCAACAAATCACGTGGTATACTACACAGCTTGAAGCAGTCATCCGCGATGATCAGTTGATCTGGTTCGATGCACTTCAGGTGAGGCTGCTCCAGAAGAACACAGCCTACACGTTTCAAAGTGGCTGTGTCTCGAGCAAACCATCCTAAAGACAATGTTGGAACCATCAATATAAATCAAGATTTGGCTTTTAACCAAACAAGATCTCGGTTTGTAGTTGCCTTTACCCACTGTATCCAAGCTCTGTGCCAGTGGAGTAACTCCGGCAGTGGAAACAGCATTGTGTGATGGCCGGAAACCAAAAATGCCACAGTAAGATGCTGGAATTCGTACACTCCCTCCAGTATCAGTTCCTGTTTGTTTGATCAAAAACAGAACATGAAGATACAAATTAGACAGAACAACAACAAAAACTCACTCTTTGATAGTAATGATTAGTATGTCATAAAATCGTATGAAAATTTTTGGTTTAAACTCACCAATAGAAAAATCCACAAGACGAGCAGCTACAGCTACGGCTGAGCCACTAGACGATCCGCCAGGCAACCTATCGGAAGCAATCGGGTTTCTGGGAGTCCCATAATGCACATTATCTCCATTTATACTGCAAATTAAGTCAAAAACGTAACAAAACTAGTCTAATATTTCATAGCCATTGTTTGAGGACTATTTGTTAAGATGTCCTGGTTAGAACATTCTCCAAGTTTCTATAAACCAAAGAAGAAAGTGGAATTGAACCTGCAAGCCATTTCATCCATAATGGTAAATCCCAAAGCGGTGGCACCAGCTTGTAAGAGAGATGAAACTGCAGGAGCCGTGGAAGTAGCTGCCGAATGCGTCTTTAACCAATCCGGGTTACCAAAACCGGTTACGCGTCCTTCCACATCGAAACTGATTAAACCAAAAACAAGAAGCTCAAAACATGAATTGAGTGGGAAAGTAAAATGGTGGACAGAGGAAAACACTGATTGTATCTTTAAGATGGATGGATATCATCTTACATATCTTTAATGGCAAAGGTGAGACCCTGAAGAGAAGGAGGAACCAAGGAAGAAGGAGTTGGAGAAATTGTTAATTTCTCAATGAAAGCTCCATAATCATTATCAGTCGCCATTGATGCAGTTCCAGGTTCTGACGAGGTATAGTACTAAGTAGATAGATTATATAACCAAGTAGAGCATTTTTTTGGTTTTGGTTTTGTTTTTTTTAATACAAAAGGTAAAAATATAAAAGTAAAGCTCGTTGTAATAATACATAAAGATAAAGCTATCACAATTCACAACAAGATTAGACCACGCTTATGATCAAACATTAAACAAAACAGTACTTCGTGTAGTTTAGTTTGCCACATAAGATTTTGTACAACTTATTGCCAATTAGTATATATTATGCTTTACTTACATATTTTGTTGGGTAGGTGAATTTGTCGTTACGCGGACAGAATCACTCAAATATCGCACATTTTCAATGAGTTATATTGTTAATCGGTTGTGATTAATCTAACGTTCAAATAAGCTGATTATTAGGTATGCATTGCGTATACCGTATAGATGTAGAGTCCGGTACTGCTGGTAACTAAATCAATCATTCAACTTACTCAACATTTGAAGATTAATGTTTTTATTTTAATTAAATAGATATTGGCATATAATTATAATTTATAAACTCATACAAAATATTATTCAACAAATACATTAATTAAATAGATATATTAAGAATATAGAAATTAATATAACAAAGTATAATTAATAATAAAAGAAAATAAATATTTTCACATTTTAAAAAAAAATTTGGTATCTTTCCAGAATAATCTGATGACATGACCTGTTTTGAGCTGTCTTGCATCTCTGAGAAGGTTCCACCCACTTCCTAAAAAATAACCTGCTTGGTCTTCTCCCATATTTACCCAATATGAATTGTTATTATCCACAATTTCTACTTGAATGCCGTTCTGAGGTATTGGAACCCCAGTGATATTTATTATGTCGTTAACTTTTTTTTTTGGCAAACGCAAACGACCAATTTGACTAGCATCGGATTCTGTTAATTTTTTTTCTATCATTATAATCGAACTCATTTTACTTAGTTTTGAAGTGTCTTAGAAATATAACTAAGAATGTTTTTTGAAAAATGAAATATTGTTTTGAGGAGTTTGAAGAGTTCAACCCATTATCATATCTATATATAATATATAGTTCTCAGCCAAAATAAAGTTCATTGGCTTTTTAAATGTTTATTTGAACAATATTTAATTTTCTCAAAAACAAATCTCTAAAATTAGCTTTTTATTAATTTCTAATTTTACAACTTTATAGGTTAAATTAATCATATATTTCTTATTATGCTAAAATTTTATTTATAATAACCTTATTTTTAGTTCTTTTTTTCTTAAGTATTCTCAAGCTTAATATCTAAGAAACATAAACTCCATTAATATTAAGAAAAGCCTCATTTCCATGCCCTCTAAAAAGTGTGCATTATATCTTTGACACCTAATATTTCTCTAGTTTTTTACAATATCTTCTACTATTATTTTTGACATTAATCATATATTTCTTATTATGCTAAAATTGTATTTACAATAACCTTATTTTTAGTTATTTTTTCAAAAAAAAGCTTCTCAAGCTTAATATCTAAAAACGTAAACTCTATTAATATTAGAAAAGCCTCTTTTCCAAGCCCTCTAAAAAATGTGCATTATATCTTTGACATCTAATATTTCTTTAGTTTTTTTTACAAGAAGACTTCTACTATTATTTTTGACATTAATCTTCTATTTCTTATTATGCTAAAATTGTATTTACAATAACCTTATTTTAAGTTCTTTTTCTTAAAAAATTCTTCTCAAGCTTAATATCAAACAAACATAAACTCCATTAGTATTAGAAAAGCCTATTTTGCAAGCCCTCTAAAAAGTGTGAATTATATCTTTGACATCTAATATTTCTCTAGTTTTTTTTACAATACCTTCTACTATTATTGTTGACATTAATCATATATTTCTTATAATGCTAAAACTGTATTTACAATAACCTTATTTTTAGTTCTGTTTTTTTTTAAAAAGTCTTCTCAAGCTTAATATCTAAGAAACATAAACCTTATTAATATTAGAAAAGCCTCTTTTCCAAGCCCTCTAAAAAATGTGCATTATATCTTTGACATCTAATATTTCTTTAGTTTTTTTTTACAAGAAGACTTCTACTATTATTTTTGACATTAATCTTCTATTTCTTATTATGCTAAAATTGTATTTACAATAACCTTATTTTAAGTTCTTTTTTAAAAAAAAGTCTTCTCAAGCTTATTATCTAAGAAAAATAAACTCCATTGATATTAGAAAAGCCTCTTTTCCAAGCCATCTAATATTTCTCTAGTTTTTTTACAATATCTTCTACTATTACTTTTGACATTAATCATATATTTCTTATTATACTAAAATTGTATATATAATAACCTTATTTGTAGTTCTTTTTTAAAAAAAAAGTTTTCTCAAGCCTAATATCTACGAAACATAAACTCCATTAATATTAGAAAAGCCTCTTTTCCAACCCTCTACAAAGTGTACATTCTTTGACATCTAATATTTCTCTAGTCTTTTACAATATCTTCTACTGTTAGTTTTGACATTAATCATATATTTCTTATTATGCTAAAATTGTATTTACAATAACCTTCATTTTAGTTCTTAAAAAAAAAAATCTTCTCAAGCTTAATATCTAAGAAACATAAACTCCATTAATATTAGAAAAGCCTCTTTTCCAATCCCTCTACAAAGTGTGCATTGTATCTTTGACATCTAATATTTCTCTAGTTTTTTACAATAATCTTCTACTATTATTTTTGACATTAATATTTTTCAATTTCGAAATCACTATTAAATAACAACAAGAAACCATCTATATATATCAAGTTATCAACCAATGATACGATGACAGTAAAAAAAAAAAACAGAAAGCAAATTAAACATGTCAATCATATAAGTTCCGCAAGGGAATCCACAAGACTGAGAAGAAAACCGTCTGAGCCATACGTAGCTACCAAGGATACCGATACCGGAAGATTTTCGTGTAGTCCTAATGGTATACTCACCTATCAAGATATGGAAATTAAAACATCAGACAGGTTCTTTCTTATTAACCGATTCCATAAGAAGGCATATATTAGAATCTTGTTATATTACCTGACAGAATCCAGATACGCCGGCGATGGACAATAAGCTGAAGGCTCTGCTGCGGAAAGATTCAAGTGCAGCCACATCAGCTTTCAGATGCGGTGGAGGACCTGGTACAGTTGGAATCACCAACACACCTGTCTCCTACAAAAAGCGAAAACTGGATTGGACATTTTTCTATTTCAATGATTGACATACCTAAATTTGTTAAAAGTTTTTAAGTCTGAGAGAAATAGGAACAAGTTTGTACCCCAAGCAAAGTTGATAGAGCCGTTTTAAGTTCAGATTTTACAGACCGGCAAAGGTCGATCTTCTCGTCGGACGTGTTGATAGCTTCCTCAATCCGTGTTGATATTCCAGGACCAAACTCTGGCTTCACCGACGAGACCCATTCACCATGGTTTATCTTAAATTCATACCTAAACTTATGGTTATGCCTATGTATACGGTCAGAATTCGATAGAGAGTAAACGAGAAAGATGTTCTTACCTCTGTAACAATCTCATTGAACTCGATAGAGCCATGAGAGATGGAATGCAGAAATCTTGTTGTGTCGTGACATCGTGACTTGTCATGAAATGTTTAAGGCTAGGAACATTCTCTTCAATGTACTCTCCAAGATTCACCTTCTTTACTACAGTGTTGCCTTGATACAAAACAAGATCATCAAGGAATAAACTCTGACTTCTCTTTCAACAAAAGGCTAACAAGTTGTTCTGATGGTTATTAGTTATTACCTCCAAACAACTTTTCCACGGATCCAACCAGAGGCTGCACCAACAAATCACGTGGTACACTACACAGCTTGAAGCAGTCATCCGCGATGATCAGTTGATCTGGTTTGATGCAGTTCAAGTGAGGCTGCTCCAAAAGAACACTACCTACACGTTTCAAAGTGGCTGTGTCCCGAGCAAACCATCCTACATACAATGTTGAAACAAACCATCAAAATTTAGACTCGGTTTTTAACCATTAACATCACGGGTTTTAGTTGTCGTTACCAACTGTGTCGAAGCTCTGAGCCATTGGAGTAACTCCTGCAGTGGAAACAGCATTATGTGATGGCCTGAAACCAAAAATGCCACAGTAAGATGCTGGAACTCGTACACTCCCTCCGGTATCAGTTCCTGCTTGATGAAAAACAGAACATCTAGAAATAAATTAGACAGAAATAACAACAACAACAACAACAACAACAAAATTTACTTTTTGATGAATTCTGTTTTAACTTATTTAGTATTTTTTTTTAGTTCAACCCACCAATAGAAAAATCCACAAGACGAGCAGCTACAGCTACGGCTGAGCCACTCGATGATCCGCCAGGCACTCTGTCCAAAGCAATCGGGTTTCTCGGAGTCCCATAATGCGCATTTTCTCCGTTTATACTGCAAATTAAGTAACATGATGCACAAAAAACGTAACAAACCTAGTCTAATATTTCAGTTCTAGCTATTCAGAAAGTCTCTAGAAACCAGAAAAGACTTGGAATTGAACCTGTAAGCCATTTCATCCATGATGGTTATACCCAAAGCGGTGGCACCAGCTTCTAAGAGAGATGAAACTGCAGGAGCCGTGGAAGTAGCTGCCGTATGTGTCCTTAACCAATCCGGGTTACCAAAACCCGTTACGCGTCCTTCCACATCAAAACTGATTCAACCAAACAAGAGTCTCAAAAATGAATTGACAAGAAAGTAAAATGGTGGACAGAGGAAACACTGATTGTATTCAAATAGATATCTTACATGTCTTTAATGGCAAAAGTAAGACCCTGTAGAGAAGGAGGAAACGAGGAAGGAGGACTTGGAGAAATTGTTAATTTCTCAATGAAAGCTCCAAAATCATTATCAGTCGCCATTGATGCTGTAGTTCCAGGTTCTGACAAGGTTAGATGATAACCAAGTAAAGCTTCTTGTAGATAAAGGCTAAATCACAAATATCAACAAGGATAGAGTGGCCAGGTCATTTTCTTTTCTGTCTTTTTCCTTATGTTTATTGTCCTCGTTTTATATATCCAACGGCTTCAATCAAATATACTCTATTGATATTATAAAAATGTCATAAAGATAGAAAAATCAACATTCAAATAAAACAACCCTTGTCAAGCACACATGGTTTTACAAATTTTACACTCTTTTTGGTTCATCCCTAAATCTCTCCTCCAGAAACGATCGATAGACACAAACACTTAGATTCTTCTATAACACCAATTTGAAAATTCTGATATGTTCTTTTTCATTTTCTTGTCTAAAGTCTCCTCCTTTCTTAATTCCACCCTGGACGAGACTAGAACTCTGCAGGAAAGAAACACATAGACTATCACATTTTACTTCAATTACAAGGTAGGCCTAAAAAGAAGCTGGAAAACTCACAGTTTCTTGCTAATTTTCCGAGTCAGGTTGGTCAGGTGCCTGTTGTTGCCACATCGGTTGACCCATATACGGATTAGGTGGGTATGCAGCACCGGGGTTACCCATAACCATTCCCGGGTTCCCTATTGGAGCTGTTCCTGGAGGCAAGTATCCATAAGGGTAACCAGCAGCAGCGGCCTCAGGGACAGTCCCCCTCGGAATACTTCCCAAGACCTCATCTCGGAGATCCTCACGGGGAACAATATCCACAAGAAAGTCAAAGATATCGGTTCTAGTCACAGCAGCGGCGATATCATTCTTCTGCAGCGTCCTCCTCTTATTCTCCTCAGTGTGGTTCCACGACCTGAGTGTCAGCTCCAAGATGAACATCTCACAGGCCCTTGCAAACACGACAGGTGCCTCAGCAGAGATCATACGGACATCCTCGTCAGCTTTCATGATTTTCTTAATTCTCGCGAGAGGAAGGCTGTGGTTCTTGAAATCGGTGGTCTTCTCAATATCCTTGAACTGGTTCTCCCAAAAGGCTTGAAGCTGCTGTGCCAGCTGTTGCTGTTGTTGCTGCTGATGGATCTGGTGGAACGCCAGCTGGCCTGGTTGTGTAGCACCCCCGGATACAGTAGCAGCAGTGGTAGTCATGGGATTGGATTGGTATGGGTTTGTTCCGTAGTTCATAGCTCCTGATTGACCATGCTCTTGTTGATCCATTATCTACCAGAATAAAAAGACAAAACGTGGTATCAATTCTAAGCTCCTAATAAGAATCATCTGACCAGAATTTAAAAGATTTATACTGTATTAAGGAGATAAGGTTTCCCTAAACAAAAACAAGAATCTACTTAGATATGGTTTAATCAGTATGTCAAGATTAACCCAGAGCATCTCTAAACAGCAATAAGTATGAAGACAAAAACTAGTTACTGAGGAACCCATAAATTTGGTTAAGGCAAACAGGAAAATATCGAAAGGGATTGTCTTTAATCACTTTCAAAATAGAATCTGCTAACCCAGAACAAATTGAATTGTTCTTACAACACTAATCCTATAATCTTAACATGTGAATCTCCAATATGTAAGTAAGAACAGGTCAAATGTTATAAAAAAACAAAAACAAAAAACAAAAAAACAAAAACCCCGAGAGTGACCTGTGTTTGAAGGGAGAATCTGAAGTTGATTGATGCCGGAAAAGAAGAATCTGAAGGGGGAAGAGACAGGTTGATCCTCTAGAGAGTTTTAAAGATCTGGTTTTTGTGTTAATCTGTTTAGGGTTTTTGCTGCTTTCCCCTTTGTTTTTCGACTTTAACAATGAGGAAGGAACTAGAGAAGACAAGAGGGAAGTAAGTGGAAGCTTATAAAAGCTGCTGTCGTGTCAAGCATTGGGCTTATGTCAAGATTCTTCTGCTCTTGTCAGATGATTATTTGTTTTATCTTAATATCCATTATTTATTTATTTTATTAATATATATTTCTTGTGATTTAATTGGCAGCCCCCTTGAACTATTGCTGATTTATCATATGCAAAAAAAAGTGACTTCTGACTATTACTAAGAAAGTAAGAATACAATCACATAGAAACGAATTAGAATCAACGAATTGTTCTGCTCCAATACTACATTTTTTAAGGTGAGAAACCCCTAGAAGGTATTATTTCTCATTAATGTCAAAAGAATACAAATGTGTTGTTTATACATACATATACCAGACCCAAGGAAACAAGACCACTACAATCAACAGAAACCTGAAATGGTGGAATTCCAATATCTCCTCCCTAAAAGATCAGCATATCCTTTGCTCTTCACATGTATTTTACCATCACCTATCTATCAAACTCTCCTCATCTGCCTCACAAGTGTTGTGAGATTCGGAGATTTCCGGTGACCCATATTGGCTCAACTCAAAATTTTGCCAACTAATATTGGAAGTCTGAAACTCTCGTTGACCCAAGGTTATTCACTCCGCAGACTTTATGCATAATGATCACGTTGAGAAGCTGGCGATGATTAAACTAACAAACGTGAAAACAACATACAGTCCAACAAGACAGATCCCCCAGAATCTCGGAACTCGGAATCTAGACCAGGTTATTACCAGCAGAGATCCCATCAAACTAAGCAACAAGAATACGAAAGCGATCACAATACCTACATGGAATCCAAGTTCGTAAGCGTTTGGATACACATTAGCTGTTTGCATTACTAAGGCCGATCCAAGTCCAACAAGCATGTTAAACATTGGACCAGCAAAGCAACCAGCCATAGCCATTGCTGGTCTACCCGCCTTTGCAACTGCCACATCAGCAACAAGGTCACCGACCGAGTTTCCCCAAGCAAGAACAGTTAGGCCGAGGAGTGCCGGAGGCAGTTTAAGGAGGGTTCCAAGTGCAGCCAAGCAGTTCAGAAGCTCACCAGCAATTGTTGATATCCAAAAAACACTCATTATGAAAGCTACAACGATCACCGGCAGTTGCTCGGTTTTTGGTGGTTGCTTTTCAACTGTGAAGTGAAGGAACGCTAGGGAAGACGTCATCAAGAGAACAACAAGCCAAAGCGGGAGATGGGTGTTTGGAAAGAGGAACGAAATTGGATGGTTTAGTGGCACAAAAGAGTTGCAAGAGTATAAAAGGGCAAGAGGGCAGAAAACAATGTTGGCAGAACGATAAAACCTAGACCATTCAGAAGGAGAAGGCTTTGGGATGGTAAGGCTCAAAAGAACTGATACAGGAGTTTCCCACACCCTCGAGATCTGCAATCACAGCAGGAAAGGCAATATCAGACAACCCGGTCTTAACATCAAGTTAAAAATCGCTCGGACTTATATACATATGCAGTCTAACAGAAAAAGTAAATTACAGTAACCTGATAGGATCTAAACTGGTAAGTTGAATTCACAAGAGGAATACACATGATAGAGAGACTTGATTAACGACTCTTGACCAGTTCGCAATCCTAAACTCTATGAAAATCCAGAATACATCAATCTTATGCTCCCTAGCTTCTTTCTAACATATGTTACCTCTCTAGCTAACCGATCTGACTATTGTAACTGATCTATCAACACAGCTACAATCCAGTTGAAACCGCCTAAGCAAATGACAGTGCTCAGTTACTAGACTAACACAAAGACTTATCATAACCTCATAAGAAAACAGGGAGCCAGTAAAGTTCTAAAGCAATTCAGAACCTTTATTATACACATAATCTAAACTAAACAGTATCAGAATCCACAATTGGTAGCTGAAGATGATGCTACCATAAAATCCCAGAATTATGATCAAAGAAAACATTCTATTACCGTTCCATAAAGCCGAAAGATTCCTGAAAAAGATGTTCTTTCTCTGCTTTGTAACTCTGAAAAGGACCTGAAGCAATCTCACAATCATTAACTCTCAACAGATCCTTCTCTTCCTCACTGATGATTCTCCCTTTATCAACATTGGTACCAAAATCCATCCAAAAGACAAACCCAACGAAGAAAACGTAAAACCCAACGAAGCCTACAGCTTGCCACACAAATATCTCTCCACTCAAGTAGACAAAGAACAAGAAGGAAGCAGCGATCAAGTAAAAAAGCACATCCCTAACGAAAGAAGCAGCGTCCACAGGAAACGGCGCCGCGTAGATGGCAACAAACCCAACGACAAACGCGGAGACGAAAGTTCCAGCAGATAAGATAGCTCCGAACCCGGTTCGATACTGACCACCACGCAAAGCAGCAACAGATGCAAAAACGTCAGGTGCGCCGTTACCTAAAGCTAAAAGAGTCACAGCGGCCATACTGGGAGAGAGATTGAGTCGATCGGCGAGCTTAGTAGTGACGGTTGAGAAGTGAGTCTGAGCGGTTTTGATGAGTATGTAGAACTGTAGAAGAATAAAGAGAGACAAGATTGGGATCGTGAAGAATAGGTTTTGGTCGAAGATGCAGTAATGGAGGGAGAAGTAGTTGATAACTCCGCCGCTGCCATTATCGTGGGATCTCGAGGAGAAACAAGATGAATCTGGGTTAAGGATTAAGCTACTACTGTTCGTAGTAGTGGAATCGTCGAGAAGAGAACGAAGATGATGATGATCCGGGAAAGTGGGAATGGTGGTGAAGAAGAAGAAGAAGATGAGAATGGAGATTAGGGTTATACACAGAGCAGAGTTTCCAATGGTGGAAGAAGAAGGAATCATCAATTCCATGCCATTCAACTTGTGATGATCAATCAAACAAGACGCCACTACGAAGCTTTTGTAATCAAAAAGATTGGATTTTTAGCATCTGATTCGAGTTTCGCTGAGATCTGATTGTTCCATGTTAAGAAAACAATTAAAGTTTCTTTCTTTTCTTCCATGTGTGAACAAAAATAAGTCAATTTGCCCACTGAATTTCACAAAAATAAAGTCAATTTGAAAAACAACTCCGGAGAAAAATTATAACCAAAAAAGGGGCGTTCCGAGAATTGAACTCGGGACCTCTCGCACCCTAAGCGAGAATCATACCACTAGACCAAACGCCCTGTTGTTGCTTTTTATTATTCAATTCTGTATTTATAGCGTAAAACATATTAAACCGGAACCAATCCAAATGTGAATTCCAATTCGATTTTGAACCAACATGATACCAAATTCCACGTTTATTAACAAAACAAACAAACAAACAAATGGGATAAATATTTCATTTCCATGCATATATAATTATAAGAATAAATGTGAACAGTTGTACATAGTCTAGATAATCATCATTCTTCATCATCGGTGACATCTAACAAATCAAAATACTCATTGAGATGCAATGAACAAGAATCGTTGGATGTTACACGACAACCATCAACACGATCCATTTGATCATCAATCATTTCTTTGGACATCCCCCAACTCAACATCTCTTCTTCGGTGTGGTGTATCCCGAAAGTGTACTCTCCGCTTGCACCTAACTCCATCACTCTGAACTCGCAGTTCCCAAAGTTGTTTAACCGCTCGAACTCTTCCACCGTCCACTTGAACCATTTCGTTAGAAACACCCGAGAGGTCAGTCCGTGGGACACGATCACTAGGTTTAGTTCACTTGATGGATCCACCTGATGTCTGTTCATGTCCACGTCCCTCCACATCGACTCCAGAAAACCTTAATTCGTAATGAAGTGATGAAAAACATTGAGACTATAGCATCAATTACGATACTTGATTATTATACTACAGTAATTTTAAAAGAAACAGCCTAGTTAAAAATCTACAAACTAATTTAATTTATACACAATTAAATCTACAGTTACAAGTTACAACTTTCGCCAGTCGCACCTAAATTTTTTGTGGTTTCTTGAATTAGTAAGTATACGTAAGATACATGAAGACGTTCCCCTAAAATGTCAACAAAATCGATAACCAAACAAACTACGTCTTCTTTGCACATGTCAAAAGTCCTAATAGTCTCCTTTTCTAGATATAACAATTGTCAAATAAAATTTGTATTCAATGTTATTTTAATTCAAGTATCCACTATGCTAAATATATATATATATTTTTTTTTTAAAAAAAAGACTTACTAGAAACACGATCGTAGACGTCGGCGGCAGATTCACCTTCGGGGAAACGATAGAAAAATCTACCGAAACGTTCCCTAGTCTCCTTGACAATTCTCATCCTCTCTTCAACTTGAAAATTCCCAAAGTCTTGTTCTCTGATCCTACACTCTTCCCTCACTCCTATCACGCGCTTCTTCGAGAACCCTTTCCCTACTTCCCTCAAAGTCGTCCTCGTTCTCTCGTAAGGCGACACGTAGAAGTACACGCGCCAGTTCTCTCCGCACGCTCCACCGCTTTGAGTCGATATGAGGGCTCTCATTTTCTTACCGGCCTCACGCGCCTGCGCTCGTCCTTCTTCCGTCAGAGGGATCTTGTGATCTGGTGTGGTCGCGTATGCACCTGCGTCTATGTTGCCTGCGGACTCACCGTGACGCATAAGTATGATGCGTTTTGGGGGCATCTTCTTCTCATGATTCACCATTTTCTTGTATCTCTCTCTTTAATTTGGTCGTTTAGAGTAAATTTGATTTGATGGTGGAGAGAGAGAGAGATGCTTATTAATATGTATTATACACAAATTCAGAGCCCACCATATGAGACAACTTTCTCAATATAACGACTACTTTTGGGTTTTACGATTCCACTCTGTTTCCATTACGCATTCAAACTCACACCCATAAAAATTCAATTATTGCACAGAGTTGTTGACCAATGCTTGTATAGACCGGCCTTTCGAACCGGCGGAGACCATTGATAAAGATCAGGACATATACTATTTGACAAAACTATTTTTTGGGCCTTTCTATCATATATAACGCAGAATTTTATGTCCTAAAACAAAACAAATTGGGCCTACAAAATGTTTAGGCTAAGTCATTTAATCAAAACCTAATCATGACTAATTTCATACACTCACCAGAATGTACAGGTTAGTGATATGTGTGTTAGTGTCGCAATCCCATATAGTGCATAATATTGACAAAAATTAAACTCATTTCAGACTATACAATCGCATATGCTTCTTCAATCATCGCTTCTTTTTGCTTTTCTTGGTATGCTTTTCATCATCAATTGAAGTTTATCTCTATTAATTATTTTGTTGGTTCATTTCACGACGCGTTTAACTCGGTTTTAATCCTCTCTTTGCTCCTTGAAACAGAATTACCATAATGGAATGTGATTAATAAATAAAAATAGTGGAATGTAGTGACAAATGGATTAAGGTTTTAAACTCATTTGTATCATCTACTGTGAAGTCTGAAGTCTTTACAAATGAAAATAAGGATCGCCTAGTTAACAATTAGTAACTATCAATTAAAAATGCAACTTTCAAAAGTGGGTTCCGTTTCTCAAATCATGTCCGACACGCGCAAGTTGTCAACTACGATAACATGTTTGATGGGAATAGTAACTGTAACTAACAAAAAAAAAAAAATAGTCGAGATAATTATGTAAAAAGGTGTTTCATTATGTAAAAAAATATCATCGTCGTCGTCAGCAACTTCATCGTCGATGAGTTTCTCCATGATCACGAAAAGATCACACAAGATTTATAAAGGGGAAGCTTTTAGTTTGATCCACTAGATCGACTGCTTTGATACCAACAAAACAGAGAGCTACTTCGGCTTGTGCTTGAAGCTCATCAAGAAACTTGACAACTTTCTCATGGTCAAACCCGATGCCATTCTCATCTTTAAGCATTTTCCTCACTCTGTCTACAAAGGATGTGTCTCCGTGTCCGGTGCAAACTATAAACATCGCATTGGTTGGTAATGCGTCGTAAAGGGATTGGACTCTCTCGTTCATTTTCTTTAAGACTTCCTTGGTTTCAAGTGAAACATTGTTTTTTTCCTTGAGGCTCGTGATGTTGTTACATGTAAGCAATGAGATCATCTCCGCTATTCTGAAGTTTAGTTCCTGCGGATCATTCGCTCTGCTCTGGAAATGTGTATTCAATTCTGAGAACTGTGTCCAAACGAACTGTGACCGCTTGTTCTTTACCTCCTCCATGGCCTTTGAAAGTGCTTCGTCGTCAGAAGAAACTGGAATTGAATTGGATGATGACTCACAAGCATATCGCTTCACAATGCTGATATTGTCAATCATACAAGTAGAATTCCCGCTCTCATTCAAAATGGCGAGTAGGTTTTTTCTTCTCACTTCCGGTTGTGAGCCAAAATCAGGTCCATGTTTTATCTTCAATAGTGCCAAATCCATGGCTGCTTTTGCATCCTCTACGCTGTCATGTCCAGATTCAGACTGCTGTATCTCTCTAGCAAGAAACTTTTCTGCTAGAATTCGACGTTTAGTTTTATAAGATGGACCATGTGGATGCTTGTATAGTACGGCAGTGTCAATCACCAGGTTATGAGAGATCTTCAAAGAAAACAAGTCATTTTCCAACGAGTGTCCGACTAATATGGTCTCTTTGAAAACCAGCTTTAAGAACTCTTGCTGAATATCTTTAAGAGTTGTTGTAACTCCTTCCATCATCATAGCTGTTATTCCACTATACTTTGTGTTATAATCAGTAATAGGATTTGTTGGCATGACTAATTTATCTAGTAGAACTTGTCCTTGGATATCGACCAGTGTCACTCTTGTTAACTCCAAACCCTCCTTTGTAATACACATCTGGCAATCAAGAGCCACAATTTCATGGGGAGATGATCCTGGTGGTGCAGCAAGTGTAGGGGTAAACTCAAAAGTGTATCCATTTTGTTCCAGTTCCTTTGTACTTAGAGTATAGTATGCAACAGGGAATGGTATGTCTTTTGTGATCTCAATGAACGATTCCCCCATCAGATTGCATGCTTTTGGTGGTTCCACTGAACTCGTAAGTACAGTTTTCTTTTTTTTAACCTTGCAAGTAAGGATTGTATCAATTGTCCTCATGTCATCAACTACAGAGCTCAAACCTAAAAGTGTTATAGGATTGCCACAAGACGATTTCAAACTAGCAAGTGCTTTAGACTGTGATAAGTATAAAGCTGCATCCAACCCAGGAAGGTAAAGCATTACAACCTTTGGAATGAGAGGCTTTTTCTTGATAAACACCCACGAGGGCTTTGGCATATAACCTTCTTCTGCAAGAACCCATGTCACAAGTCCCTGAACATCTTGTAAGTTCAATCTTGTTGTTTCAGGGCTCTTGAAATCGACTTCTGCTTTCGCTACGGCTCCATATATATCGAAGAAGCTGTTCTTTTCATCACTACCGTCGCCACTTTCTCTAACATCTTCCGCGTCGCGCTTCCGCTTCCAAGACGACATTCTTGAGACGACGGGCGTAAAGCTGTTCGTCGTATTCGACAACTTTACCGAGAAAACGATTACGCCGCCGAGTATAGCCGAGAAAATTTAAAGGTTTTATGTTTAACCTTGACGCCTCCAACGAAAATTTTAAGGGTTTTATGTGATTAGCCTACATTATATATAGTGATTAGCTTTGACATATTGCTAACACAATATAATGTAAACTTTCCTAAACACATAAGGAATTTTATGTCCAAACTTCTGTTTCCCCGATTATCTTACCAAATATCTTCTAAACGAATTGGACTTCCAAGCCCAAACAGTTTGTAGGCCCAATTTGTTTTGTTTAAGTCATTGAATCAAAACCTAATCATATGACTAATTAGTAATTTCATACACTCACCAGTGTTGATGTAAGGAATCTACAATATTAATAATACGGGTGTTTTGGAATATTTGGAGCTGGTCCTTTTATTAACGAAGAAATGAAGCCAAAGTTTACAGAAAATGACAATCAAAGAGTTAAGCTTAGTAAACACGATTCACTAATTGCTCTCTTCTCTCTGATTGCCCAAAAAAAACTGGATCCTCTGACGTGACAATGATGTCAGCTATTTATAGTGAGACTTTGACCTAGGGTTTTTTCTGTCTCCTGGCAAAATGACGATTTTGCCCCTGCGGCCCAGTGGGCCTGATCCAAGACTTCTGGCCCAACATCTCTTGGAAATCTTCTGTTTGGGCTCTAGAAATACTGGGGGCAAAGCCCATATCCAACAATAGTCCCCCCCCTAGTCCGATGTGCGATAGCTTGCTTGAGCCCGTCGGTTACAGTTCTGCGTTCCTAGGTCCGTCTCGCAAAAGGAACAGAAGATTTCAGGAGTTTTGTCACTTGCCGGAGGGCTCCGAAGTGAATAGCATGTTGCACACGTTTTTCGAGGTTCGTTGGGCTTGGAACGGAAATCTTGCGCGTTCTGCACGTTTCCCAAGGCGCGGGAAAATAGAGACAGCTTAAAAACTAGGGTTTTCATCTAGGTCAATGGGCTGGTCCCCCCATATAAATATGTCTTTGACCTAGTTTTTACTCATTAGTCTTCTTCTTCTCCAAAAGGTAAACTTTCTTTCTCTCTCTTCCTTATCTCTTCCTTCCTTTTTTTTTTTTTTGTGTACCCATGGTCTCGCCGCCGAGACTCCGCCGCCGCCGCCGAACACATCCTCTCGCCGCCTCCCTCTCGCCCGTCGCCTCCGCCGCCGTCGCGGGAACACATCCTCTCGCCGCCTCCCTCTCGCCCGACGCCTCCGCCGCCGTCGCGCGAACACGTCCTCTCGCCGCCTCCCTCTCGCCCGACGCCTCCGCCGCCGTCGCGCGAACACGTCCTCTCGACGCCGGCCGTGTCCCGCCACCAAGACTGGGACCGTGAGGCGTCCCAGTCTCGCGCTGTCCTGCCTCGCCGCTTGTCGCGCGAACACGTCCTCTCGCTGCCGGCCTCTCGCCCGACGCCTCCGCCGCCGTCGCGCGAACACGTCCTCTCGACGCCGGCCGTGTCCCGCCGCCAAGACTGGGACCGTGAGGCGTCCCAGTCTCGCGCTGTCCTGTCTCGCCGCTTGTCGAGATGGCGCCGCCACCACCAGACCTGGCCGAGACCGCTCGCCGCTGTTTTTGGCCGCCGTCCGTTTCCGCCGGTTGTTCTTCCAATATCTCCGCCGGCGACGCTGAACCCATCTGTTGGAGATTCCCGAGATCTCGGCCGCCTGCCATGGCTTCTTCACCGGTCACGGTGACTTGGATTTGTGATCCGTCGAGCTTGTGTGGCGAGTGGGCGAGGTGGCGAGACGACCGGCGAGGTGGCGAGATGACCGGCGAGGTGACGACCTCGTTCGTGTGTTTGCCTTGTTCGTATGTTTGGTGACCCCGTTCTTTCTTGGTGGCGAGATGACCGGCGAGGTGGCGAGATGACCGGCGAGGTGGCGAGATGACCGGCGAGGTGACGACCTCGTTCGTGTGTTTGCCTCGTTCGCGTGTTTGGTCGACATTCTGGTTTTGGGGAGCTCAATTTGTGCGTCCGCGAGGTCCCGTTGAAGATGGCGAGGTGGACTTCTTGTAGGGGCGAGACGGTTACCGTTCGTGGACTAAATGGGGTCTCTTGACATACTCGTATATGGCGAGTTCGGTACTCGCATATGAGGTCGCCGCGTGTGAGATTTTGGCGATGCTGACGGTGAGCTTGTCGAGATCGAAGAGGTCGCATCTGCGGAATCGCGCGAGATCCTTTGTGAGCGAGGTCGTCTGCGCGAGATTTGGCGAGATCGTTGATTTACGGCAAATGTTCGGCGAGATGATGCTGCGCGAGGCTAAGGTCGGCGAGCTCGCACAAGGGTTTCGGGACCGGGATTGATGAGCCTGTGCAAAAGGTCGCATAGGAAACCACGGTGTGCTCGACTTTGGCGAGATCAAGGTCATGCTTCGGGAATTGGTGTCTTCGTATTGGGAATTCGTCGTGCCTAAATACGTGACGTTGTATCCCGGCGAGAGCGAAGTGCGGAGAGTGACGCAGTACAGTTTGCGTGACGGTGACATCTCGCAGTACGTCGGAAGTTGCAATCCGGGTGTGATCGATTTATATTGAATAGTACGGCGCTTTTGACGTGGTTCGTTGCTCTATACTGACCGGTTGCTTGGTTGGTTTTGCAAGGTATCGCGCAATGGCTTATGGAGACGACGTCTTCGACGATGTTCCGGGAGAGCTTGACGGTGATCAGTATCGAGCGCTAGAGAGAGACCTTGACGAAACTGGTCCGAGCTGCCCTTCCTGGTGGGATCCGTCTGAACGAGGAGGTGTTGTGACAGATCTCGCAGATTTAACGGAAGAAGATGTTCGTGAGCTCGAAGTAATGTTCCCCACGGATAGCCAAGACCTTAATCTGATTCCCCCTCCGAATCTGCGCCGCGGGAAGGTTCTCCCGTACGAAAAGCGTAACTGCTTGAAGCGCGCCCCTAGATCGCTGGTTGCCGGTCTTGCTGCTAGAGAAAGAGCCTCCACACGCCGCAGAGATTGCGCCAGAGCCGCTAGGCCAGTTCCCCGGACAGGTGATGGCGAATGCTTCTCCTATGATGGACCGACTCTCTGTGATAGTAAGTCGGTAGCACGCTTATTCGACGTCCTTCAAATGCCGCACAACTTGCAGCTTGCGCTACCGAGCATCGATGAGCGTCCGTGGAACTGTCCCGAAGGTTATCTTTGCGTGTACGAAGATTTTTTCACCGAGTGCGGTCTTTGGTTTCCGATTCCGGAATTTTTAACAAGCTATTGTTCGAGAAGGGGAATCGCGATCTCGCAGCTATCAATCTCTTCCGTTCGGAATGCGGTAGGATTTGCAATAACCTGTGCCGCGAGGAAAATTCCGATTAGCTGTGACCTCTTCGAGCTTGTTACGCGATTCTCGCACGATCGTACGGGACTTTGCCTCACTCGCTGCATGCCGGGTCTCACAATTACGCGCGGCCAGAAAAGTAACATCCACGGTTGGCGGAGGCGGTTCTTCTTCGTGGAAATAAACGAGATTTCCGTTGAAGACCCGTTTACAGCTTGTCCTCATGCTTGGAACCTGACTCCCGGTAGTCGTTGTTAGGTTGGGTGTGTGTGCTGTTCTTTTCGATTCTGTTTGCTGACCGTTTTTGTTCTGTATTTGCAGGAAACCCTCCAGCTTCTGCAGCGTGTGACTTTGACGTCGTTGATAAAGCTTCTTCCTTTATTGAGGGTGCAACTTTGCTGTGGCCGAAAGTCCTCTCGCATTTCAAGACTTGTAAGTTTCATTAGTTTGCCGTCATCCTCGTGATGTTCTTGCTTTCGTGTCTAAGGTGTTTTTCTATCCTGCAGGTTCACGACCTGGGTTGCAAATGGGGGATTGTCCGATGCCGTGTTATGCTGATCTGTTCGACGCTGAGGAGGTGCCAGCTGTCGCTACCGAGGTTGCGCCGAACGCTGAGAAGAGAGCAATTAGTGAATCGTGTTTACTAAGCTTAACTCTTTGATTGTCATTTTCTGTAAACTTTGGCTTCATTTCTTCGTTAATAAAAGGACCAGCTCCAAATATTCCAAAACACCCGTATTATTAATATTGTAGATTCCTTACATCAACAATTTGGCGCCCACCGTGGGGCTCGAACCCACGACCACAAGGTTAAGAGCCTTGCGCTCTACCAACTGAGCTAGACGGGCTCTTTCGGAGGAGGTGTGCGCGGATCTCGCGGTGGAGATGATTGGGCAATTACGAAAGCTCTCGCGTTCCGCATCTTTTTCTCGATGATGAAGCAAGTCCGAGCCATCAATGGATCTCCACGTAGCGTGTAGATGCCGTGCGCGTTAGGAAACTTGACGCACTGGTGATAAGTTGAAGCGACAGCGCGCATCTTGTGAAGCCACGGTGTGCCTAGAATAACATTGTAGACAATGGGTTTGTCCACAATCGCGAAGTTGAAGCATTGCATTGTGCCGCCGACGTAAATTGGAAGCATGATGGTCCCAACGGTCATGACAGTATCTCCGTCAAATCCCGTCAGAGGTTGCGTTTCGTGTACCGCGTTCCGCAGGTCGATTTCCATCTGGATGAGTACATCCTTGAATATCACGTTCACTGAGCTCCCAGTATCGATAAGAATTCTCGTCACCGAGCTCTCCCCGATCTGCATTTCTACGACAAGTGGGTCGTTGTTCGGACTTGCGTTACGCGCATCCTCCTCAGTGAATGTAATTGGAGCGGAGGATGTCTTCGACGTGTTGCTGTGGGAGGGCGTGTTGCGTTTTGTTTCTGCTTCGCGGCAGTAGGCTTGGATAGACCGAACGGAATCGCGGCAAGTTGACAAGCCACCCATGATCATGTTGATCCTTCGACGAGGAGCTGGTGGTTCATCGTGTTCTTCTACGTCGTGATTCCGTTTGGGTGGAGGAGGTAAGCGGGCGATTTCTCGTGCTCGGTCATTCTGGGCCCATACTCGGTCGTCCTGCGCTGCAGCTTCTTCTTCGCGTTGTCTGCCATGCTGTTGTTCGTCCCTCAGGCAATATTGGTTGTCTTTGTGAGTGACAACTTTTCTCCGTTCCCGTTCTACGTCGACGTCACCTTTCTTATACTTATTCAGAAGCAGCATTTGAAGGGTTTTGCACTCCTCAGTGGAGTGCCCGTTGAACTTGTGAAACTCGCAATACGGGCGCTTGCCCTTGAAACCGGGATTATCGGACTCGCGGTGCCATTTGTTCCAAGACTTGCTCTGCTGTTCGTTTCCATTGATGGCGAACATTGTTGCTTTTCTTCCTTTCTCGCCTCGAGCGTAGTCCCTGTTGTAGTGTTGTCGGGGTTCGTGGTATTCATCTACAGCTTTGTTTTTCGAGCTTGGAGCTTTTTCGGTTGTTTTCTCAACTGCGTCAGTCTGGTGACGGTTTTCTTTCCTTTGGTCCTCCTCCACTTCAATGTATCGGTTCGCACGTGCGAGAACTTCGCGCAAAGATTGGACGGGTAAGATTGTCAGGTCTTCCTTGAATCTGGTTCCGTGGGAGAGTGCATTTTTTAGAGCTCCTATCGCGGACTCGTCGTTGATGGCAAGCTGGGATACAACTCCTCGGAATCTGGCCATGAAATTTCGTAGCGATTCGTTGGGATTCTGACGCATTCTCCATAAGTCGGCATTTGATGCAGGGACGTGCATGAAACATTGGTGGTGTTGAAGGAAGGCGGTTGTGAGTGCTTCGTAACCATCGATCGAATTAGCTTTGAGTCTTGAAAACCAGTTCAGCGCCTCCCCGGTTAAGCTTTCAACGAACAACTGACAGCTTCCCGCGTCCTCCTCTTCAGGTGAAAAGTACGAACTACCAATATGGATGGACATTGACTTTAGGAAGATAGTGGGATCTCCCCTACCGTCGTACGGCATCGGCTTGTTTTTGTTGGTATCGGGGTTGCGTCTTACCCTGACGCCTGATACTTTCGTGGTAAAAGGCGAACGTCGCGCCTCTGCTAGCACAGTCTCGAGTTCTGGTGCCCCGCTCGTTACTCGGTGCATCTGCGTTGTAATTGACTTCAGCTGAGCTTGCATTTGCTGAAGTTCTTGGCGTAGTGCGCGATTTTCCGCATTCTCGGAATGACTTGGACCAACATGTTGGTCTGGGAACGCCTGGTTGGTTTGGAAATGTACCCTTGGCTGCTCGCCATTGGGTCCGACGATGACCGAGGTGAGGCGTGGCCTTCCATTAGCGCCGTACTCAGCTCGCGGTATATTGGCCGTGTAATGGCCAACTTGCGGAGCATGGTGGTCAGCTCGCGGAGCGTCGTGGTGAGTTCGTGGAGCGTTGAGGTCAGCTCGCGGAGCGTCAAGGTGAGCGCGCGGAGCGTTGAGGTGAGCTCGCGGAGCGCTGAGGTGAGCTCGCGGAGCGTTAAGGTCAGCTCGCGGAGCGTCGAGATCAGCTCTCGGAGCGTGTGGTGCTAATGCGTCGTCCTCATGTTGCCTAAGTTGCCTCGCATGGTCATTTCGTCCTTGTGATTCGATCTGTGCCGCCTGCCCGCTCATCCTGTCCAAGGTTCTTCGTACAGCTTCGTCAAGCGCAGCTTGACTGATTTTAACGTGTCTGGATGATCGACGGGAATGAACGTCACGCGTGGTGCCCGTCGCTTCGCGGTTGTTTGGGGCGTCTTCAATAGCTTCTCGGTCAGGGAGGATTGGAGCGACTCGCGTAGCGCCTACGGCTTCGCGGTCGGTAGGATGGACTGCAATGGTTTCACGAGCAGGAGACGTAGCGCCTACGGCTACGCCATTGGTGGGAGCGACGCGCGTTACGCCTACGGCTGCGCGGTCAGTGAGTGTTGCGTCCTCGCCCGTAATTGCTTCGGTTCTGTTGATGCCTTGGAGTTGGTTCGTCCTTGCACGGGTGCGCCCCCAATTGGCCGGTCTCGCGGGAGATTGTCGCGGAGAGGCGTTGGCGCTTTCGTCGCTGGAACTGGAGAGGTTGGAGTGAGACATGCTAGTGGTTTTCCGGAAACGTCTTAAACTTCAAATTCTTTCGTCAAAAGGAAGGACTGGCCCCACGGTGGGCGCCAAATTGTTGATGTAAGGAATCTACAATATTAATAATACGGGTGTTTTGGAATATTTGGAGCTGGTCCTTTTATTAACGAAGAAATGAAGCCAAAGTTTACAGAAAATGACAATCAAAGAGTTAAGCTTAGTAAACACGATTCACTAATTGCTCTCTTCTCTCTGATTGCCCAAAAAAAACTGGATCCTCTGACGTGACAATGATGTCAGCTATTTATAGTGAGACTTTGACCTAGGGTTTTTTCTGTCTCCTGGCAAAATGACGATTTTGCCCCTGCGGCCCAGTGGGCCTGATCCAAGACTTCTGGCCCAACATCTCTTGGAAATCTTCTGTTTGGGCTCTAGAAATACTGGGGGCAAAGCCCATACCCAACAACCAGAATGTATATTGTATAGTTTAGTGATATGTGTGTTAGTGTCGCAATCCCATATAGTGCATATTTATTATTGATAAAATAAAACTCATTACACACTATACAATCGCATATGCTCCAAAAAACAATCGCATATGCTCCTTCAATCATAGCTTCTTTTTGCTTTTTCTTGGAATGATTTCATCATCAATTGAAGTTTATTTCCATTAATTAGTTTCGTTGGTTCATATCATGACGCATTTAACTCGGTTTAAATCTTCTTCTCTTTGCTCCTTAAAAAAAAAAACAGAATTAACATAATGGAATGTGATTAATAAATAAAAAATAGTGAATTTTAGTGACAAATGGATTAAGGTTTAAACTTGTTTGTATCATCTACTGTGAAGTGTTTACAAATGAAAATAAGGATCGACTAGTTAACAATTAGTAACTAACTAATATATAAACTAGCCGATTAGCGATTTCTAGAACAGCTTTCTAATTTAAAAATCAACCAAATCGACGAGAGCATGGAAAAAAAAGGTAAAATCATGAGATCAATTCCCACATGCTCTCTTTGTTCCTTTGTGGTTGATTGAAAAGACAACTTTCGAAAGTGAGTTCCGTCTCTCAAATCATGTCCGACACGCGCAAGTTGTCAACTATGATTACATGTTTGATGAGAAAGAATAGTAATTGTAACTAACAAAAACAAAAAGATAATTATGTAAAAAGGTGTTTTAAATTAAAAGGATTGATCTTTTTGATTTACACAAATTAGATGCCCTTAACCTACCACAAAATACGGTTGGCACACCACACCGCTCACTGATAGCAAAATTGCGATGTTGACCTCATTTTCGAAAATAAACTGAAAAAACAAGAAACCATAAAAGGAAATAACTTGTTTCTATTAATTTGAGAGAGGAAAAATGGACCTAGTACAAAGTATATGCTAAAATTGTTGCCGTGTCACTATCCGGCATAGTGTTTACTCTGTATTTATCCTTGCAATCTGTCAAGGAAAATCAAACTAAGCACGAATTCTTATTTTAAAAGGAAATATCTCACAGATCAATTCAACTATAGTACTGTATATAAATGTGGCCACGAATATGGAAGTATGGAACACATACAAAACAAATGAATCCAAAAGAATTTTCCAGAAATAGAAACCGTGGGTGGACAGGTCTACTAGTAGTCTAGTAGAAGTGAAACAAATTACAGTGGAAGCAAAAAAGAAAGAGTAACTTAAAAAACAAATTTTATAACTTCTCTTTGTGTAAAAAATTACTGTACATTAAGTGGGAGTAACTTTAAGAAACTGAACAGAGAGAGAAAGAGAGATATCTAAACCTTATGTTAAAGGGATCTCTTTTCTCTATTGCTTCAAATGAGGTAACAATTACAACAAAAAATAAACTATAAACCTCCATCCACTTGTAATCAAAAAAAAAAAAAAGAATAATAATTATGAACAGGGTGAAACTCAATCTCACTGTAGAAAATCTGTGAGAGAAGCTTGTATATCTTCCAATGTTCTTCCTTTAGTTTCCGGTACCATAGCGTAAATAAAGGCTACACCCGCACCACATACAGCAAAGAAGATCAAGAACGTTCCTGAAATATATTATACTTTCAAAAATCGAATAATGGATCTTTTAATATTCGAGAGTTATAATGACCATATAGTATTTGTATGTGTTACCTGAAGCGTTCCATTCTAGCATGAAGTTGTAGGCGAAAGCCACAATCCAACCAAAGGACCAGTTGGCCAAAGTAACCAGAGTCCCAGCAGAAACTTTAACATTCATTGGGAATATCTGTAATTTCAAAATGTAACTTATTTAGATATGAAAAAAAAAAAAAAAAAAAAAAAAATAGTTATACATGTGGGATTTTGAGGAGATAAAGATAAGATATGTTGGTTTACCTCAGACATGATGATCCATGGTAAGCCTCCCATGCCTACGGCAAATGCAGAGATGAAACCCTATAATATATGATGTAAAAAGTCAGATCAATTTATACTTTATTAGTATTCTTGATTTTTATTTTGAGAAAATGAATTTACACTTACCACTACACCAATACATGTGAAGATCGGAGTGAGCTCATCAAGTATGCCATATGACTGTCCAAGAACGAAAAATAGAAAAACTAAGTATAACGAATAAATTCAGGAAACTGTAACCAAATTTTGTAAAATCTCTTTGATTATATAAAGCAATTTTTTTTTGTTTTTATGTTAATTACCCGAAAACAGAAGGTAAAACTGAGGAGCAAGCTGAAGAAGCACATTCCACCATTAGAAGCCTGTAATTATATAAGATCATTCATCTGTTAAAAGAGATACTAAATTTATTTGATACATTTGATATGGTGACCAAAAGAGATAGCATATAATCTTTACCAATAAAAGCGGCCTCCGTCCCATTTTCTCAACCAAAATCAAACCCAATAGAGCTTTTGGTATCTACAAAAACAGAACACATGAGCATAAGTGTACTACTCCTTGGCAAGAATTTTTTTTACCGAAAAGAATGAAAATATGTGCAAAGACATACCATGATCACTGCAAGAATCATTGAGCCAATACTGCTTGAAAATCCTGCCATGAGTAAAAAAACAAAAATTTGTTACTCCAAATGAAGACAGTTAATTATGGTAACATGTGAAACAGAGTTTTTTTTTCTATCTTACCTCCTTTGTCAAATACGCTACCGACATAATACATAAGTCCTGAGCTTCCAGAGAGTTGTTGGAGAAGCATTAGCCCCACACCAATCTGAACAAAATGTCAAAACATAAAAAAGTAAGTAACGGTACAAGAGATGAATCAACATTTTTTTTTGAGACAAGACGTTATAAAAATAAACTTACAACAACAGATGGAGCATATCTTCTCTGAAACAAATCCATAACCCGCGATTTTGGTCCTTCATCAAACAAAATCATTGTTTCCTAAACTCCAAAAGATTTGGTCATTACTCATTAGTCACGTTTTGTTTCTAACACAAAAAAAAATGTTAACAGAGAGATGTATGAAAAGTTGCAGTACTCTGATAGTGTTGGCTTCTTCAGATATATCTGCATTTTCTCCACGGAGAAGTTGTAATGAAGCTTTACATTCTTTTTCGCGTCCCCATTTTCCCTATAAACCATCACAAACCATACTGAAACATCACTTTTTCTATAAACGATATCAAAACTTTTATAAAAAGGGTAAAAACATACCAATAGTCTAGGGGACTCTGGAATGAAGAACAAAGTCACAACTTGAAAAACACATGGAATGAGACCTGAGACAGAAACCAATAAACTCTAAATCACTCTCTGGCTTGAGAAATTACATCAAAAAGAAGTAAAAGGCCATGAAAGCTTACCGATTAACGCCAATTTACGCCAATGAATAAAAGTTCCAATGACGTAGTATAAAGACAACCCACAACTCTGCATCAGCTGTAACGACGACGTTTTAACAAATTTAAGAATATTATTAGTATACTATATATTATCTTTTATGGTTAAATAAAATTATTTCCTGGTTATTCTTTAGTTACCTGATTAGCAAATACAAACGCTCCTCGAACATGTTTTGGTGTTATTTCTGCGATATAAACAGGTATCTGAATGCAAACATAGAGTCAGTAAAACATAATAAACAAGAAAAATTGTATATGTATAATAATTTATGAAGAGAGTTGAAAGAAAGAAAAAAAAAAGTAAAAGATTAATTATTTACCACGTAGCTTAATAAACCAACTGCAAACCCGGTGGATAGTCTTCCAACATCAAGCCACATGGAGTTGGGCGCGAATGCTACTGCAAGCCAACCGAAGATGCAGAAAACTTGAGCAAACCACATTGTCTGTTCAAGAGACAAAATCATCTATCATCAGTACATATGTTACATATGTAAATATGTCAAAATTGTAGAGTTTTTGTTAAGACAAGATTTACCCCTTTTCTTCCCATGAGATCTGCAACCTTCCCGCTGAAGATGGCACCAATCATTCCTCCAAAAGTCATGATAGAACCAAACATGGAGTACTGAAGTAGTAGAAAAAAACAGAGCAATTTTAGACCAAAGTTGGCAAGAAAGAAGGAAGAATCATATAAATGGTTGCATCTTACTTGTGCAACAGAGAGGCCTAAATCATTTTCGATCCCTTTCTGAGCAACTGATGAATAACCTGCCTGTAAAATACCAAAAAAAAAAAACAACAAAATATTCTTATATCAGATTCACCATACACATAAATAATTCACATATATAACTTTTGGATAAAAATATGTTGTTTTGATAATATCCAAGAAAGAAAAAAGACAAAAAGATTTGAGAATTGATGAAGATGAAGATGATGACTCACGGCACAACCGAAGCAGAAAGAACCACAAACAGAAACGAAAGTGCTGAAGAGCACAACAAGAGTGATACGACACTCGTTGATGTCGTTTTGATTCTTCCTAAGTAACAAACCAGCTTCCAAGTTTCTTGAATTCTCCGACATCGTCATCTTTTACAAAAAAAAAAAAAAAAACAGAGATAGTTTTTGTTAAAAGCTTTTATAATGTTTGGAGTATTTGAGAAGAAGTGTTTTTGTTTGAAATATAGAGATATGCTTTTTTGCTTTATCTTGGGGGGTGTCCATTAGAGGAGGACTGAGTTAAAAAGCTCATTTATATATATATATATATTCCTTGATTAATGGAGGAGGAAGGATGAGGAAAGCCAAAGGTCAGCTTCCCCCATCTTTTCTTTTGTGTCACGTTTCTCTTGGTTTTATTCTTGTTTTTTAATCGAATTTCTTTATAAAAAAAACATATATACGTATTTGTTTTTTCATTGTACTTTATTAATATTTTTATTTTGTTGGCCGACTAAGGCATATGTTATTCATTAAAGTGTATGTGATTCATCAACATCATCTTTTATCAAATTCTTTTTTTTTTTTTTTTGACGTAAGGGGTAGTGGATGCTTAATGGTGCTTACTGCTTAGTTGTTTATTCCACTTTGGTAACTTTGAAGGTGGGTGGTCCCTATACTGAATCAAAACCGTATTCGAGTGAAACTTGTAACTATCTAGATAGATACAAGTACAACTTGTGAATCCGTTTTGATTGAGTTAACCGGTCTACTTTAACTTGTTTGGGTTTGACTTTTGATTCTAATTCTTGTAGTATATGATAAGTTAAAAACCTAATCATGATACATTTTATACTCTTATCTGATTTGTATCAGATAATACATTTTGACAAAAAAAAAAAAAAAAAAAGATAGTATAGGGTTATCTTTACCTATTTTAATACCCGTAGAGCCAACTAGATAAAGAGATATCTAAAATATCACATAAATATCTAAATAATTTTGATTGAACAATATTAGATACTATAAATTTCGAATAAATGAATGGAGCCAAAATATCTATATTGTATAAATCGGTCTACTAGATTGCATCTAAAGGTCTCGGTTTGTCTTTTGGTTTTGTTGGATATTATAAACCAAACCATAATTTTTCTGATTTTGTGGCTACATCAGTATGTCACTTCTACCGTTATCCAATTTTTATCTAGTAAATCAGGATTAGCTTTAGCTGTATTTAGTATCCGTGACCGTGTGGTTAGCCGAAGAAAGAATTTGTCTTTTTCTTTTGTTTTCTTCTCTTTATCCTTTTTCTCATTGACCATTCGTTAGTCATTTCATTTGATTCCAAATGTTGTTCAATTCAGCTTTCTTTTTCCGCAAACTTCTATTCAGGTTTGATTTGAAAGACACGTATATATGATTGATCCTAAATACTTTATTTACACTGTATTGAATATTTAACACATTAATATCGGCTTAAAATTCATTTAAATATATCTGATTCATCTCGTCTTTGAATATTAAAAAATGTGATCTAAAACAGAAAAAAACACTATATATTATAGTTATACAAATAATGGATCAGGAAAAACTATATATCCATAAGTATATGAAATATGGATATGTAGAAGCGTATTCATATAATTTTTTTCAATTTTAGTACTGTTTAATTTGAAAATATAACATCAAAAGTGTCTGATGTACAGCCTACCAAAAAAAAGTGTCTGATGTACATTATCTTTTTCAATATATAATATATATATATATATATATATTATATATATATATATATAACAGAATCGCAAGTATCACTTATTTTTGAATATCTAATTTGTTTATAAATTCTGGTACAAAATGTCAAAACCTTATATTGAAACTTTGATAGTATGAGATACTTGAATATATTCTGGATAAGAGTAAAATATAACATTTTCTTGCGTGAATAATCAGCCTACACATATACTTCATATGTGGCTAATCAATTGATTACAAGTTCGTTCACATGAGTTGTCACACTTGCTATAGTTTCATGCAATAAATAGTAAACGCGTTGGTGGAGGTTTGAAGTTTACACACAAAAAAAAAAGAAAGCCGTGCACGTTAGCTATTGCGTTAAGAGTAATGACCCAAATCAACTCAAAATTTCGTTGTAAGCAAATCCAGCAACTACTACATATCCAATTTAAAAATGTCTTATACGTTCAAACTGTCTTGTCTTCACACTTCATATATTATGACCTTTTTTTCAATATCTAATTTGATACCGACAGACTTTTTGGTTCTCATTGTCGAAATCATCAACAACCGGCGAAAAAAGGTACTTATTGTCCTATACTAACTCAATAAAAGGAACATCAAATGCATTTTAGGTGTAAGCAAAATGAAAGATAAACACAATCTACAAATGGCTAAAGAATAGAGAGAGCGAGATATGTTCATTTAATTTTGTAGCCTTACAAATGATCCATGAGGCTCCGGCTAGATATAACAACAACGTGAAGAAAGCAACGAATATCACCAAAATCAATAAATAAATTAACGTTATTCATCACTATCAGATTTTAGGTTGCCGCATGTAGTGGTAACAGGTTGAACGCACGTTATAACAATGGTTGGTATTGGGTGCAGTATTGCATCTAATGCTAAAACTGGCGGTGTTCATCTCTTTTTTTTTCTTTAGTTGTTCAAAGATTGGATATGACCCTTGGCGTTGGCGGGAAAGTGCATTCAGCAGCGATAAGCTTAATATTAACTTTGAGAGGCGCTTACATGTGGTGTGGTGGATCCGTTGATCCTCGAACTTCGTGTCTTTGCTTCACATTATCGTAACAGTAACGTTTTTAATGCATGTTAACGATGATGTAAAAATAAAATAAAAACGCATGTAAGACACCTTTTTGAGAGGCGCTTACATATGTGGATGTGGTGGATAACATGAAACACTTTTTTTGGCCTCTCTATTCTTATGTATAGCTTGACAAAGAATGTGGTTGAAAGATTGATAGAGATGCATGTAATTTTAATATATATCATCTTAATTATTAAAATCATAGTACATACCAATGCATTTGAATTTGAATATATAATAAGTGAATACTTAACTAATGGGTCAATAAAAGAAAAACTCTCTTAATCATGACTTTCTTCTACTCCCTCCGTTTCAAAATATAAGATGTTTTAGAGAAGTTAGATGTTTCATAATATATGATGTTTTCAAGTTTCTATGCAATTTTCAGATTAGTTTAATATTTTATATTATACAGTATTGTTTCTGATTGGTTGAACTTGTTAAAAGTAAAAATTTCTTAATCTACGTGTTTTAGTTAAAACATCGTATATTTTGAAACGAAGAGAGAATACATTTTCTACAAAAAAAAAAAAAAAAAGAGAACAAAAAAACATTTTTTAACACTATTGAATAGTTTTATAACTTTATGAGTAAGGTCATTTTCTTGTTATCTCCCGTCACCGCATCAAGTCCACCTTGCTTGGTTGGGATTCTTTAATGTTTAATATCCCTTTAACTGACTCATTTAAGATCTGCAAGTTTTTAGTCCGTTAGATCCATGTGACGAATAAAGTTGGCACTCCAATAATATAAACTCTGACCAAAAAGAATTATAAATAATACTAAAGAGGTGCCAAGAAAATAAGAAATGTGACCAAAAAGAATAAATTAATTATTAGTTTTTGTTATAAATTTCTTTGTTCTTTTCGGAGTGAATTGGACTATCTTTGCCTCCTACTAAGTTGCCTTCGTCATAGTACACTAGTACCAGTGTCTTTCTTTAGATTCGATCGATTTTCATATATATATATATTTGTTCTAAGGCCATATTTTTGGTCACTGGATTTCTTTTAGCTGCTGACAATATGACTTCTAAATTAGTGTGGATTTGGAATTCGGAAATCTTAACCAACATTAGATAGAAATTTCATGATATTTGGAAAATAAACGGTTCTTTAACTCGTTAAAACAACTAGTAGAACAAAAACAGTCGAAAATTTTGAACATTTTTAATTCAAAGATAAAATATATTTTTTCAAAGGTAGCCATTTAAAAAAAATAGAAATTATTACTTTAAAAAGAAGAATTGCTAAATTTAAAATAAATAAAAATTCCTGTCATTTTTTTTTTTTTTTTGAAGTATCAATTATTCTATGATGTTCAAAGTTGGAATGAATAGCGCCAAGAATGTCTCGAGAATGGGAAGAGATTTGGTTGTTCGTTTGTATCGAGATAGATACACTTGATAGGATAAATCCAGGAGGAAAAATATATTTGTTTCAAAATAATTGTAAAATTGGTTATATATCGGTATGATCCGGTACAATCCGAAATCTTCTAAACTCGAAAGTAGTCCAACCGATTTCACCCAAAATTCTCAAAGGATCGTGAGAGAATCAAAACTTCATTGGACTAAGTATAATAATACCAGCAATATTGGTATTATTAGGTGTATCAGTGTATGCGATAGTACTAACTAAACCAAACGTTTTTTAAATGAAATGCAATGTGATCATGCCCATACTAACTTTTTGTATGAATGTGGTTGTTTTAAACCAAACACATGAATTTTGAAATAATATGTTGTATCTTTAGATTTGAATTTTTTTATTTTACACTTTCAAATTCATTTAAAACATAATGTAAATTTTGAAATCCAAAAACAAATCATTAAATGAATAACATGAAATTTTAATAAATATTTTAAAATCAATGATTGAATAACACATGATTTTTGTTTGGATTCTGCACAGAGAATGGTATACGATCTGGATTAATCCTACCGACAACTGGGTATACAATAACAATTCCATAATATCCGTTACTTCGAAAGTAATGATAAAGACTTTGTAGTATTTCTTCCGCTATGGAGCCCTTAGGCACTTTTCCAGACTCGACATACCAAAACACAAACAAACCATTTAAGCATAAAATTTTTCTCATAGTCAAAGTTTTTTTAAATAAAAAAACTTATTTTTAAAAACCAAAAAAATACCAGAAACTAGAAATAAATTAAAAAACATATAAATATACTAAGTTTCCTCCAAATCTATCATAATGATAGTCAATATTTTGTTTATTAAACATAAATAACATTTGTATGTGAATAGCATGATTGTATTTGTATCATACCAAAAAGAACAAAGAAAAAAAAAACATTTTGTGTCTGTGTGTGTAGATATACCATTGATAGCCCAAATGTTAATATGATGATGATGATGAGTTTAATAATGTCCAAAATGAAAACATCTTCTGTGTTTTATTTAATATTATGATTTTTCTTTTTCTCCAAATATTATGAGTTAAATTGATCTGAACTACAATTTTGTTGGAAGTGTGCAACTATGGGTCTGTTTATATGTGACTTATTTTGTAAAATATGAAAACAACTTTACAAGCATGGGAATATTACAGAAGTGACATAGAGTGTTTAAACAAGTGGAGCTTGAGATGGAAAATATAAAATATTTGCTATAGGATAAAAGTGAATCGATTACGCATTTGTTTAATTGGAATAGCATCGTGGTACATTGGATCCGTTCTCTCTCGCCTTCAGATGTCCAATATGCGGTAGATACAATAACTACTTATTCCACGACACGAGGTTGTCTATACATTCATATCGTGTTCTCTCGCCCTCATAAGATAGAATAATAAACGAGCTTTGATGTTTTAGAAAAGAATAATTAACGACTTTACTTGTTAATTATTTCAATAGTTCACGTTTTTAGTATGATGATTAGCGTACCTACCTAAGCACGATTTCGATCTGTCTTTGAGTTAGGTTAGGATATTTAATTTGGTTGATGATACTGTCATACTGATAATTTTAACTGCGAAAGTTTTCGAAGCACGAAACCAGGTGCCGAGAGAGAAACTCAGTTTTAACCTGGCTGCATTGGTTTTTTTGTCAAACACCTGCATATATTGGTTTCAAGTCCGAAAAGTTAAGAGTAACTCGTCCAAAATTTTTAGTTTAAAAAGACATAGTAGTAATTAGTAAAGCGTTATTTTCAAAGTTATATGAGCTGCTGACTAATGAATCCATGAGAAGTTAGATTTTGTTATTTATTACTATAATTAGTTACTTTTGCTTAGAAAAGTTTATGTTACTACCACCACATATATCACTTCTCGTTTAAGAAAGGAAATGACTGGCGGTAGAACCGGTCATAAGCCAAAAAAAAGTTTGGGGTTAGCTCTAGAAATATTAGGGTCAACATGGAGCGACTTGATTGATAAACCGACCAATTTTTTAAAAATGTTTTTGCTACTGCAGAATTATATGATTTTGCCTGTAGCAGGGAATGGCGAAAATGTTTGAAACTCATAATGAACTTGAGAGAGGACATAACAGGATAGGAATGGTATATTTAATAATGTCAAGATAGGGACTAGGACCACCGATATGGGCATATATATTCTGGCTTTCTTTCTCTTGCCTGTAGACGAAGTTGCTTTTAATTTATGCTTAGATTAGAAAACGCATAACCAATACATAAAATAACTTACCTAATTGGAATTAATTTGATTTCGTGTTGATCGACACTTTAGTATGGAATTAATTTGTCTATATTATAGTAGTACAGTACATTCATAATTTCATATCATGTTCTTTTGTCGTCTTTCGTATATTGAATATTCCTTCAATTATTTTTATGTACTTATAATATTAGATGATAGAATGAATTTATTATTTTTATTTCAATAGTTCACGTTTTTAGTATGATGAACAGCGTACCTACCAATGACTTCGATCTATGGTACTGATCGAATCATCGAATTAATATTAATCGGTACAAAATTAAAAATCAAGAGTTGATAAATTTGAAGTACATGTTCGACTAACACACATATCAGAAAAAATGATAAATGGCATTGTAGACAATGAAGCATAACTAACTAATCTAGTGTATAAAAGAACTCTATAACGGTGAAGGTTTTCAAACTCATGAAGTGTTATAAAACGTAACCTTAAAACGAGGAAGACTAGTGGATCCATGGGAACTTTTTTTTTATATTTGATATTACTATTTTTTTAAGGTAAAAAGTTTAATTAGTTGTCACGTCACCTTATATTGAATTGAAGAGTAAACCAGCATAATGATCGATAAACAAGCAACATTAGCCAATGACAACTAGTTTTGAAAGATTTTTGGTGTATTGCGCTCATGATTATGTAGTAGGGAATAACGAGACATGTGAGGACATGATAGGATAGGAATGGCCAGAGCTCCTCCTGTATGTTGAGATCTAGGGACTTGGACCACCCAAAAGGAGATTTTCTTGCTTTCTTGTCTATTGCTTTTAATTTGTGTTCAGATTCGTAAGCGCGGAGCCAAAACCTTAATTGAGTACTCAACAGGAATCATTCAATTTCGTATTTTCCTATGGATTTGACACCTAGTATATTGCACTGCAGTTGTAGAACATTAAAAACTTATTATAACTAGATCATGTCCGCAACCAAGACTAAAGACTGAATGGATAACAAACATATCATTTCATGTATCAAGATTAGGGGTTGGCAAGTAAAGAACCTATCAACAAGTTTCTCATTCTTCAACAGAAAACCAAACACATATCATAGAACCAAAGTCACTAGTGAAGTAGTAACATGGTTGTGTGAGCTAAATTTTCCCGGTGCAGAAGAAATTGATCTGGGCCTGCTACATTGTGATAGTCAATCGGTCAAACCATACCCTAAATGTGTCACAGGAAGTGAATCTCAAGAATACGCTACATCAAGAACTAGCCCCATATATGTACCGGAAGCCTAATTAGTACCAAAAAACAAAAACAAAAAAGGGCTTATCTACTGTTACTACTGACAGATTGTGTTAGTGATGCATCCTATTGCTATGAACCGCGTGTTATAATCTCTAAGTCATCAGATATCACCATGTCTCAGGAGGCATTGACCAAAACGACTCTGACAACCCAAGACCCTCGGCCACCGGCAATGAACTGGTCCCAGCTTGTGTTTCGTTAGTACCAATGGGATAGCTTGGGTTCAAAAATGCTTGACTCTCATTAGTTACAGTATGAGCTGTTGCTTGAGACGGAGAAAGCGTTTGAGCTTGTGCTTGAACCGGCCGCGTAGGTCGAATGATCATATGGTCATATTCCGTACCAGGTTCTATGCTGCCTCGCATCCGGCTCGGTTGGCGCCAATTTGTAGTGCTAGCAGGAGGCAAATTTATGAACTCTCGTGATGATAACTGTCCCCTTGCACCACCAGGATTATGTCTTTGGTCGTTGGTCCCTCCGTAATTGACAGATGAAGTTTGGAGATGTGTCATGGAAGATGGCATCGGTCTTAGCATGGGTCTTTGGTCGGAGGTCCCTCCGTAGTTGACAGGTAAAGTTTGGATATGTGACATGGAAGATGGAATCGTTCTTTGGTCGGCGGTCACTCCGTAGTTGACAGGTATAGTTTGGATATGTGTATAGGAAGACGGCATCGACCTTTGGTGGGCGTTCCCTCCGTAGCTGACAGGTAAAATATGGCTATGTGTAATGGAAGATGGCATTGGTCTTCGGTGGGCGTTCCCTCCGTTGTCAAGTAATGATTGGATGTATGTAATGGAATGTGGCATCGGTGGCATCGATCTTTGGTAAGCGTTCCCTCCGTAGTTGACAGGTAAAGTTTGAGGATGTGCAATGTAAGATGGAATTGGTCTATGCTGTGCAGGGGACTGGCTCAAATTCTGCATACAGATAAGAACAAAAAATCTTCAGAGTTTATTAAACAGGCAAGGAATTCATGGATAGGAGAGATTAGAGATCGGAATCCGTGCAGGCCCAAATGGTGATTAAGATCAGGTACATGTTCTAACTCTCCTAGACCAAAACAAATCTGACGCAAATGAAAACTGTAACATGTTTTAACTGATCCATTTGAATTGCTCATAATTTCTGCTATAAGTTGTTGGATTGCACTAGTTCGCATGTGTAAGTTGACAAAATTACATGTAATGTAGCTTCACCAGATATTTACGCGAGCAAACAAAGAACAACAGTAGGGTAATAAATAACAAACCTGCATTGCATAATGATGCTGTGACAGAGGCGCGGATGGCAATTGAGTCTGATTAATGCCACGTCCATGGATGTGGTTCCATCTCTCCATCAAATCAGAGGTTCTTCCTACACAATTTTCAAGGGACCTAACATGTGAGCCTTGAAACTGAGAAGACTGAGCGACCGGCATTGATGTGCCAAAGTTTGACGCATTAGTAGCTAATAATCTATCTTGTGGAGATGAGGATGGTAAGAATTGTTGCCCATCAAACGCATTCAAAGATTCTGGCAACTGTGGCAGTGTGTTGATTGACGCAGAAGAGTGGTTAAGCATAGTATAATCTGTAGCAGGCTCATGTGCGTTATGTGACGGAACCTGAATCTCAGATAAACAAAGATTCTGTTCATGGACTTGCGTGCCACTGGATGTTTCCATTTCATTCTCATCTCTAGGAAGATCCAAAACAGTAGGCCTCAAGTTTACGAAACTATTTAGATCTCCATGGTCATGAGTGGTTTCCGGTACTAGTTCCACGTCCTCATTCCATGATCCATTTGCAGTGATAACCACAGCAGTAGCGCTACTTCCCACCTCTTCTAGAATCTGTGGATATTAAACAAGATTGTTTATTCGGTGTAGGATGTAAAAAGATATATCACTAAGCAACAACAATAAGCTGCCTACCTTTTTAAGTTTCTGATCTACACGGATGTCAGTATAGCAAACAGATTGATTGCAATGCGGGCAGCGCCATGATGGTCGTCTCAAATTCATGTTGACATAATTCCAAAAATCAAAACACTACAGCAGAAAGCAACATGTCAAAATAGAGAATAAGCGAAATATCTCTAGTCTTTAATTTTTCTAAAACATTTCAAAAGTAAGGCTAATCACACATGTAAAACGTATCTACTTACAAAAATTGTACTTTACATCTTATGGCAACAGCAAAGTAAACCAGAGCTTTGAATGTAACGTTTTCAAGAAATAGTTCTATCATTACTATACTACATTACTTGAAAAACAAAAACAATACTATCATTACTTGTGCTTAACAGAAAATGCATCACCTGAAGATGTTTACAGACATGGCCCTTCACAGGAAGTTTGATACGCGTTCGGCTGTTATAATGATAATGGTTAAATATTAAAAGGTTGAGGTAACTGTGAAAGCAACTATTTACGATATAACTACAGAGGAAAAACATCCCCGGATACCTGATAGGACAACTGAGAGATATCCTTGATGGCCCCTCAATTATGTCACAGTCTACAGAAAATTTGGAAAAGACAAACAATGATTGCTCTGGATAAGTGTTCTTGGAATACAATTATACGAATGGATAGTTGGATACAACTAAATGTGGATACAACTAAATGATATGATGACTCATATGTGGAAAATGCAATAAACATTAAGCAGATAGTTTCTACACCTAGTGACTAAATACTTTTGGATATACCTGAATTTGATTCATTGACTTCAGGATAATCGTAATCTTTCAGCAACGGTTTGTCGGGCAGCGGTATGACATCAATGAAAGCAATAGCAATTAAGTAACTACCTATAGCAAATGGGTAACTGTCAACTATTACTGAAAATGAGGAGAGGAAATAAAAGTGATTAAGAATCTTCATTGAACTAAAACCTCCAAAACAGCCTATTGTTTGTAGAAGATTTGCCCCAGCGTTGAGCAAGGCAGTAACATTCGACGGAAGCTGCGGCCCTGACTCCTGAAAAGAAATGACAACGACAATTACTTGCATCATAGTAAGTACTTCTAAACCATATCCGAGAAATAAACGAAATGCACAAACCATTGAGATGTTAACTCTCTTGTCAATGCCCTTTCCATTCAACAAAAAGCTGTAATTTTCATATGTAAACCAATATGGTTAAAATACAAAAACTGCTCACAAACATCCGGCAGAAAAAGGAAAGCAATCCAACCACACCTGACTTTTTGTGGATGTACAATACAACTAGATTTGCTTATGTCCTCTGTCCGGACAACAAATAATCCCTGAAGAGAAGGCAAGATTCTGTTATATTAAGCATAATTAGCAGTACATAAAACAAAGATTTAAAACTATAAAATGCTGAACTGACACGACGAGCAAAGCTGATCAGTAACCTTTGAAAGTACATTCATGCATTCTTCTTACCTAATTGCATATATGCAGGAGAAACCACATATGCACGATACTATATGAAAGCATATACAAATAACTACAAAAAATCTGGTACCAAAGCTAGCACAGTAATAAAACGCACTCATAACCCAAATTACAATACATACTACTTTCTGTTTAGGAGAATGTGGCATCTTCTTTGAAATATGGAAGTCCTTCACCAATATCTTTGTTTCTGGCTGCCAAGAGAAACAAAGCTAAGTAAAGCACAAATTAGAAAGATAAAAAAAAAGTGCTAGGAACTGAAAATAAATAAGGTCACCTTCGCCTCACAAGAGACAACAATATGCCCCAGCTTCACACATGGATAAAACCTATAGACAGAACAGAAGGAGATTCAAAAGAAACCAACATTTTGATATTAGTTGCCCAGTTTTCTTTACAGTAGAGGAGCTGTCAAATACTCAATCATCATAAGCTAAAAGTATCATAAGAAAATAGAAGGCTACCTCTCTATGACCTCCGAAATTAGACTGACGGGACTATCTACACTAGGAGTGACAATTTCAGGATTGCTGAAACTATTTGACATCTGAACAAGAAGAAAAAACATCATTACTAAGAAAATCCTCATTATTCTCGAATCCGAAATATCGGCTGGAACGAAACATACCAAGTCTATGATAGCCAACAGTTGTTGAGTCTCTGTCTGCGGGAACCATCCAAGCTGACAAGCACTCTGTGAGAGAAACACAAATACAACTCAGCTACGTAACCATTAACCCAAATCAAAACAAACTTGTATGAAATTCTGCCACAATGACTTAAGCTAAAGTTCCTAAAGTCTAACTCTTTAACTCATTCTTTTTTACCTTAGCTGAGATCATCAGCGTCATTACCACCGCCCTAGTTATAAGATCATCACATATACGATGGCACACCTGCACCATATAACACAACAGAAACAAGAGTACTACTATGAGCATATACAAACCCCAAAAGGAAGAATCACCTTAAAAAAAAAAATCAAAACTTTTAGAGAAGCACTGCACACACATAATTGAGGACTAAAGCCAGCTCTTGAACATTCCCAGGAACTTCATTTTTCCCAACAGCTGCATCGATTTCACTGCATTTCACCAAAAGCCACACAAAAAAAAAAAAAAAAAAAATCTCAGTGAAACTGGGAAACCCAGAATTGCAGATTTTAGGGTTTAAAAGGAAAGATGGGTTTAAGTAAATGAGATTAATTTACTTAGCGAGAGCGATGCAGTAAGCTTCAAACTCCTTGGTGCTGAGTTCAGTACGAAACCCAAACCTAAAGAAAGTAATTAGAAGAAACAAAGATTGTTTTTTAAAAACCATTAATTTAGAAACTATTTAACAAATATTAACTTTGTTGGATACATAAACTAAACAAGAAAAAATCATAAAGTCAAATGATAGAGACACTAATTGAAACATAAAATATACAACAAATTAAAAAGGAAATACCCAGAATTCGCCGGAATCACCATTGAAATCTTGGAGATACTTCACCTTCTCCGAGAAGTCTCCGGGGCTCGTGTGTTAAAATGATTCTCTAAACCGACACAACACGGCGGCTAGAGGGAGTAGTGGTAGTAGCTTATGCCAATTTATACTTAGCAGTTTACTCCCTCGTTGTTTTTTTTTTTAATTTTACAGCACGGTCCTCATACTTTTGAAAGTTACTACTGAATACCCCCTACTAGTTCTTTCTAGTCTCTCTAGTTCTAGTAGTTTCTTTAATGTATGTCAGCTTTTATATATATAGTCATAAATTTTGCAAACCTAACGTTAATCTACAATTAAATTACCCAATCACTGTTGACGGTTCATTTACCTTCCTTTATTTCCTATGTATGTGTGATGTGTCTGTCACTCTAATTTAAGATTTAGAGCTCACTAATCACAGTTTTTAATATTTGGACCTGTCAAACGACCAACGTGTGCAAATGATTTATCCGCTAAACGCGCCCGTAATCATTCCTTCTAATGTCATTACCTTAAGTGAAGAAGAAAAAAACGTATACTGACTAAAATAGAAATAGACCATTCAAACCGAGGTTACTGGTCTGGTTTATTTAACCGGTTTGGGATTTTCCCTATGTATAAGTGATTAAGGGGGTGTACTTGGAGTGAATCATATATTTAGATTTTACATGATCTGCCACGTAAAGGTAAAGCCCCACTTCTTCCATAATCTTCGATTTAGTTTATACTCCCTCCGTTTCAAAATATAGAATGTTTTGATTAAAACACGCAGATTAAAAAAACACTACTTTATAAAAGTTCAACCAATCATAAACAATACTGCATAATATAAAATATTAAACTAATCTAAAACTTCATAGAAACTTGAAAACATCTTATATTTTGAAACACCAAACAAACCTCAAAACATCCAATATATTAAAACGGAGGGAGTATAATAGTGCACCAAATTAGGCTAGAATAATAACGATATCGACACACAAATCACGTACAGTAGAACCTCTATAAATTAATACTCGATAAATTAATAATCTCTATAAATTAATAAATTTTTCTGGTCCCAAGTAAGGATTAGTGTAATTTTGGACACTATTCAATAATATAATATAATATTTTTTTTGAAAATTCTTTGTAAATATATGGTCGCATCAATAATATAAATTAATAATTATACAAAATTATTTAAATATATATATATATACACATTAATTTTTACTAAAATTTATTTTTAATATTTTTACTATATAAAAATCTTTGAATGTTATCTTTAAAACATGAGAATTGTCATTTTTCTTGTAATTGACTTTATAAAAATATTATTTATAATGATTATATTTTTTAAAAATTATTTTTTACCAAATTAGAAAATTTTCTCAATAAATTAATAATTATTAATTTATCGATAAATTAAAACTTCTATAAATTAATAAATTTTTATGGTCCCGACATTATTAATTTATAGAAGTTTTAGTGTATATTTCAACTGATAGTTTAAAGAAAAGAAAATATATTTTGTACGATTACCAAAAAGAAAAATCAATCTTTTTTGCTTTAAAAAAATGTATGAAATGCTAGACAAAACATTCAGTCTTAGATTTATGAATGTTGGCCTAGTGATGTTTGAATGTCTTCAAGTGTTCGGCCTTTAGTTTCAGGCACTAGAGTCCATACAAATATGGCTGACACTAGAGAAACTCCAGAAAATAGGTAATATGTTCCTGAAACACCAAAATATCTTCATATAATTATTATCTTAAAGATTTCATATACAATATAACAATAAAAGCAATGTTTTGTTAGGTGAGAAACAACGAAAAATAGTGTGAAATTGATGGGGTAGAATTTTACCAAAAGCACTCCACTGCATCATGAAATTGAAACTAAAAATGACAATCCAACTGAAAAACCAGTTCGAGACTGTTACAAGGCTACCAGCGGTGACTTTCACATTCACCGGAAACACCTGCCATGTTAAACGAATACATTAAGAAATTTAAATCCAAAAAAGTATATCAACTGTTTGTACTTTAAAAGAAAAGTAAACAAATACCTCAGACATGATTACCCATGGTAGTCCACCTAGACCAATGCCAAAGGATAAGACATAACCCTGGTACATATATGAATCACACTTTGGTTAATTAGTGTTGTGGTTTCACCAAGTAGTACAGTATATGAATTTAACCAAATCAATTAATGTAAACCGGTTGGCCCATTGGCATTTTACGTACCACTAAACCGACCATTAACATAGGGGAACAAAACTCCTGAAAATCACCGTGCTTCTGCGTGTGGTGAAAACATAATATTCATATTTTTAGTCTATAAAAACTAAAAGACCATTGAAGTTAGAACGAACAAAAATGGTGAAGAAGACTCAACCTGAAGATAGTAAGAAAGACCAATTAAAAATGAAGATATGCACAGACCGATAGATGAGCTCTGCAAAAACATAACAAAAATTCAAACTCACAAACTATAATTTTTATACAATTATGAAAATGTATACTATATCGAAGATAATGAAATGATTACAATCAGAAGTGGTCGGCGTCCACATCGGTCGACGGCGAACATGACAATTAAAGATTGCGGTACCTACAAATAAACAAAAAGTAATTGTATTTTAATCGTGTACAAAAATAAATACATACATGATGATTAAATAAATAAAGTTTTGTTTTTACCAAAATAACAGCAAGGATGGATGTTCCTATGTTGCTTGGAAAACCTAACAATAACGCAAGACAATATAGTTAAAAAAAAAAAAACATGAGATGGTATTATTGATACAATAATAGTAAACCAGCTTCTGTGACCTGCCCTTGAAGTGTTAATTAACAATTATGGTTTACCGGCTGTGACAAAAATACGAGCTGCATAAGCACTTATCGCGGAACTCCCGCAAAATTGTTGCAAAAGCATTAGTCCCAATCCAATCTAACCATTTTCAACGAAACCAATAAAACCCAAACAAACAAGTTAATTTTCATATATTTTTTTTTTCATCAAACAAGCTAAATATTAAAATATATACTGTAGTATACATTTTTTCGTCAGGAGATTTACATTTATATACGTGTATATACATAATACATGTCAATATGTTTTTAACGTCTGATTATCAAAAGGTCACAAAATTAGGTAAGAACAAGGTCTAGCTTATTTGTATAAATAAATACTTACGATCAACGGATGTGCGTTTTTCATATTGAACAAATCTTTTACTCCACTTTGAGACTCTCTTCTAGAGGTTTCCACTGTTTCCTGTTTCACATGAAAAAATGTGAACAAAAGAACATTAGAGCTGTTGTCCAAAAGAAAGAACATTAGAACTTAACCAAAATATGCATGTACATGTAGCAAAGCATACGGAAAAAAATATATAATTACTCTGATTTCAGCTGCTTCTTCAAGAAGATCACTATTTTCTCCCCTTAATCTCTTCAAAGTAACTTCAAGCTCTCGATCTCTACCATACATCGCCTAAGAGGAACATCAACCGTACTTATATATATATATATATATATATATATATATATATATATCATTTACCAATAAATACATTGGAACTAGAAGGAAAAGCATCGGTAAGTGTTTGAATTAATTACCAGCCATCTAGGTGATTCAGGAATAAAAAATAAACATATCATTTGGATACCACATGGGACTGCACCTAGTCATAGAGTAAAAAAAAAAGTCATAAATAAGTTTAGTAATGTGATTTTAAGTATAAACATTATTTTGATTTTGAGATATAGTTCATTTAGAGAAAAAAAAGTTAGTTACTTAAAAGAGCTAATGTTCGCCAATGGAAAAAGTTCCCGATGAGGAACATGAGTGAAATCCCAAAACTTTGTAGCAACTACAAATTCAAACCGAAGATAAAATAGTTATAGTTAAATATCGAGATTTTGAAACTATAGAATATGTTTTTTTTTCCTTACTTGATTGGAAAAAGAGAATCCTCCGCGAATTTTTTGGGGTGTAATTTCTGCTATATACACAGGCACCTGTATCCAACAAAATGGTGTAGAAAACGACATTAACCAAACACTCTTATACTAGTATGAAATAACTAAAAAACTTTGTAGTTGAAAAAAGGACGATTAAAGTTACTAATTACCACATAACTAATGAGACCAACACCAAATCCCAAGAAGCCTCGTCCAATATTTAGCAGCATTTTATCCTTGAAATAATAATCACGCAACAAATCAAAATAAAATTAAAAACGTCTGAAAATATAAATGTTTGACCATAATTAAACAAACCTGTGCAGACGCTATAGCGAGCCAACCAAAGAGGCAGAAAACATCCGAGATCCACATTGTCTGAGATCAAAAGAGATGAACAAATCAAACGTGCATATTACGTCACATTGGAAGATTCCAAAAAAAAAAAATTACATACATGTAAAAACAAAAGGAGTTGATACAACATTAATTAAATACGGTACGAAAATTTAATTAAATACCTGTCGACGACCAATAAGTGCAGCGATTTTACCACTAAACGCGGCCGTAATCATTCCACCAAATGTCATTATCGAAGTGAAAAATGAATACTGACCAAAACAGATTTTACCATACAATCCAATTCATAAAAGGGAACTACGTAGTTAAAAAAAAATAGAAAAGTTGATAGTGAGCACACGCACACCATGGACTTACATCTGTAACGGAAAGTCCCAGTTCTTCCATGATATCGAATTGAGCAGGGGACGAATATGACATCTTCCAGTTATGACATGATTATTTTCACAATATTAGGCCACAATTACAAATATATATATATATATATATATATATATATACTTTAAAGTTAATCACAAAATCACATAAGTATATTCCAATTAGCAAATGGAGTAGGAGACGAAGAAAATTTAAGTTGCACAATTTACCAAAAATAAAAAGCAGAGTTGGATCAAAAAAATTAATATCCGATCTTGAGATATGTTAATTGAGAGATCCATATGTCCATGAGAGTAAAAACTGGAAATGAAAGTAAAAAAGGGAAGGAAACTCACAGCGCAGCCATAAACGAAGGATCCAGTGACAGCGACAGAGGTACTGAGAAGAAGACCAGAAGTGATGGAAGAAGTGGTTCTTAATTCTTCTTCTTTATTCACCAGAGGGGTTTTCAGACTTCCAGACTCCATCTCCTTCTCCTGTTCTGTCTTTTTTCTTTAACTCAGTACTTTAATGGTCTTCAAACTTTAAGTTGGTAATGGCTCATCATTGGTCATTTCCATGTGAACAACTGTTAGCATAATGTATTCGTCCGGAGATATTTTGACTCCACTACTACTATTTTATACTACTGGTGGTTTCTAGATTTTTCCTTTGGTAGTCGGCTATATATATATTTAATAGAGGTTATATCATCATATTATACTATAAGATAAAATACTGCTATTATACAAAAGTGTATTCTATCAGCATAACATGTCCTCTAGAAATGGAGAAGCAGAGGAGACTCTTTAATCTTCACGGAAAATATAATAAAAACAGAGCTGGGGGAAAGATGAATCATGAAGAAGAGCACTTGTCAATTGATCCGATGTACAAGCTAAGACACCATTGCTTTGAAACCACCAACAACAGGCACCCAATGCAGACACGATGGTCTGCTCACCTGTACTATTGATAGTTAAGATATACTTGATCTGTCACCAGAAGGGAATAAGATTCTTCTTATAATGGGTTTGTGTAAAATACAAATGAGCACAATGATTTTTTACTCGTGTATTTATTTTATTTACGGTAACTCTAGAAGTGGGTTTCCAGTTCCACAGATTCGTGGTCTAAAATGTATAGAATAATTTATTGAGGTGTTAAAATGGGAAAGGTGTCAATAGTTGAGGAGTTTTCAATAAAAAATCACTTTTTCTTATAAACAGATGTACGGACCAAAACCACACAATTTAAAAGGCTACGATGTGCCACGCTGGCGATCCGCGTGATTACCTGATCAACCAATGAGAGTTAATCATTGCAGCCTATAAATAAAGAAGAAGAACAAAACCCTAAAGCCCACTCAACTTCTCCCCAATTCCCAGATCAATCACACTATAACATTTCGATATCTGCAAAAATCTCTCTATTCAAAATCGTTGTTTAGTTCGAAGAAAGATGAGTACAGGCGCAGGAAGCGGAACAACCAAAGGTGGGAGAGGAAAGCCCAAAGCAACCAAATCCGTCTCCCGTTCATCTAAAGCCGGTCTTCAATTCCCCGTCGGAAGAATCGCCAGATTCCTTAAAGCCGGCAAATACGCCGAGCGTGTCGGTGCCGGTGCTCCGGTCTATCTCTCCGCCGTTCTCGAATACCTCGCCGCTGAGGTAATTTTAATTATTAATCCATATCTTTCGATTACGAATCTGAATCGGTTGTACTGATTCGATTGATTTTGGTTGGTGATTGGGTAGGTGTTGGAGTTAGCTGGAAACGCAGCGAGGGATAACAAGAAGACGCGTATTGTACCGAGACACATACAGCTTGCGGTGAGGAACGATGAGGAGCTTAGTAAGTTATTGGGAAGTGTGACGATTGCGAATGGTGGGGTTTTGCCTAATATTCATCAGAATCTTTTGCCTTCGAAGGTTGGTAAGAACAAAGGAGATATTGGATCTGCTTCTCAGGAGTTCTGAGTTTCTCTTTTTCTTCTTTTGTACCTTTCTTAGTTCAGTTTCTGTAAAATAGACCCTGAAGGTTGTTTTTTTTGGGGGGTTCAGATTTGGTTTAAATGCTTTTTAAGTATTAAGGCTTTTGGAGATGTATGTTTTTAATTACTGAATGATATTATATGTTTGGATCAATGGGACTGAATTACAAGCAATATACCCATCAACGCAGAAACATTTGCAAAAGTCTGAATACAAACAAAGGAATACATGTTTTGTATATTCGAGGAGCGTATTCTAATAACTTATAACTGAGATTGCAGACCCGAAATCTCATATTAGACCTGTCTTGGTTCGTGTCTCTGTTTAATGCCGGAAAATTTGCAGTGCAAACTTAGTTATGCAGTGACGTCCATTTGGATTTGATCACCTTTGACTTCAGAAAATACATATTTTCATATGTTACTTTTTAAAACTATGGAGATTGTTATGATCAGTACCTATTGTCATAACAATTGGGGATGTAGCTCAAATGGTAGAGCGCTCGCTTTGCATGCGAGAGGCACGGGGTTCGATCCCCCGCATCTCCAATTTGTTTTCTTTTATCTATTTTTTTTTTAAAAAAAACTGGTTTATGGTAATAAGCGAAGTCTATATATTTTGAAAGACGGCACGAATTTACATTTTCATCTATTGTCATCGTATCTACGCATTTTTCGTTTTGATGTAATGAATTCATATCATATTCTTTTTTTCCTTGGTCAACAATTTATATGATAAAAAATACTAATGTGATGCACACATGCTAACAATATATACATTTAGCAAATTTTGATATGTTTATGTTTCTAAAAGACCTTAAGTTGTTTTTCCAAGAAAATTGAGAACATGTTTGATAACTATGAATTTCAAATCGCTGGCGCGCCGAGTGGATTAATATTTCTGGAACGGACGTAGCTCAAAAACTGACCGGGAAGTTCTTCAAGAAGTGCCTGCACCACTGACACTTGTCCACCTGCACCCACCAAATTTAACATTTAGCATCCAATCCAAAACGCATCTAAATACTTTTTAATTAAAATGTGTATAAATTTTAGTAAATGAACGAAATCCAAACACTCACTATGGATGTCTTTCATAGGCACGAACTGAACGATGTCCCGTGTAGCTATCCGACCGGTAGAACTCTCTAACCGGCGACCATTATCAGCATCAAGCATCTGAAAAGTTTACAAGGTTAAGTCAATAGACAACACTTTAAAACTTGTCAAAGAAGATACGAGCTGACAGTGACACTGAGATCAAAACCTAACTAGACAAAAACAAAACTTTTACCTCCATTTGTTTGAAGTCTGTGTTTCCCACACCGACAATAAGAACTGACAACGGGAGATCAGAAGCTCTCACCAATGCGTCTACTGTACCCGCCATATCTGTAAGGACTCCATCCTGTTCACTCATCCAAAACATTTAGGCATTGAAGCTAATAATCGATTCACTAGTAACAGATGCACAATCAATCTGAATTATGCCAGAGTCATTATGTCACTGAGTTTTACCGTAATGACGAGCAGAACATAGTACTTGGGACTGTTTTGTGAGAGTGACTGTGAAGCAATATTGGCAGCCTTGTCGACCACATGGCTGAATAGAGTTGGTCCCGCTAGAGCAACATTGCGAAGTGCACTCGCATAAGCTGCCATGATTCCTTCAACTCCAACAACCTGAAAAGGAAAAGAGAATATGAAGCCATGTGACCCTTAACATGTACTTTTGAGAATGCAATGTTTCATGGTTGTGAAATTGTAACAATATACACCAGTATGCCCGCAATACCAGTTCCAATAATAAAAAGACAGAACCGTTTTTCTGTCTCGTAACTTACCTCGTCGCCGTATGGAGCTCCATTCAAGTTAAAAGCATGGGACACAGAACCATTCGATGTTCTTCCTCCAAATCCCCAAGCAGGAAATCGCTTATCCGAATCATAAAACTGGATGACCTCTCCTACTTCCATAATAGCCTGATAAAAAAATAGAAAACAAATTATGTCAATACATTTGATAGATCAAGGGAAACTCCACACTGAAAGAGACATCAATGAAACGATGGTCTTATTATACTCAGAACTAGCATATAAATTAAATGACCATATTTCTGTTATTTCATTACCCGTTTGCGAGAGAACTAATCATGAACTTCTAGTCCAAGAAACTTCTTGATATTAAGGATACAAATCACAAGCAAAAAAATGATTCTATACAAAAAGATTGAAGGTGTAACAATAGTACCTGCTGATATGAGTTTGATCTGCCTGATGGATCAATGTAATGCAAAGAACTTGGAGTTCGGGGATCACCATTTGAAGCTGGAAGACATTCCATCAATATTAAAACTCTCAAGGTTTTAAGAAGGTAAGTTTATATGAGTAGAAGAAGGTGATTTACCAGTGAAGTCGACTGCAACCATGAAATTAAGTTCGAAGCCACTGGATATGTAATCAAGAAAACTGTACTGGACTTTATCGACAAAACGATCCACAATGAGCTGGCCTTTCAGAACCTACAAAATCCCAATAAAATATTAACAAAAATAGATGAAATAACTGTCTTAAGATTCTAATCAAGTAGCACTAGTAGACACCTTGTTGCGACCATGACTAAGAGATGGATACACAAAGTTTGCAGCTTCTTTCTGGCGACAAAGTCTCTCTAATTCCGCTACAGATTTCTCTGTCCTCCTGCGATGTTCAGTACAATTATCAGTTACAAAAATCAATATATTTTGTAACCCAGTAGAGGATTGAAGGTTAACATGTTACCCAATAAGCTCATGATTCCCACTGGTATTGAAGTCAAAGCACTCGATAACCAACGGGGTGTCCTGCATAGAAAAAATAAACTATTTAACATAATGATTACTTCAAAAACATTGAATTACAGTAAAACAACTAGCTTACTTTGCTTCCAAATTGCTGCATAGTCAAGCACACAGGCCTCCATACGGGGTTGAGGTTGTTGTCCACTACCTCAGTCCGACAAATCGGGACTGCAGCATTGCTCTCAACGATTCTTGAAATTCTTAAGAAAGGATCCTAGAAAGAGAAAATAAGATAAAAAGTTAAAACTTCTGCAAAAAATCATAATATTGTTACCTAGAAGGACAAGAATGCACAAGTTTGTACGTACGCTCTTAGAGAACAAGTCCTTGTTATCCAAATTGACGCAGCGAAAATTAATCTCGGCGACAGTTTTAGAAGCAATTGTTTCTTCAGCAAGGACAGAAAGTGTCCCCAAATTTCTGTTCGCTGTATTGTTGCCAGTAAGACTCAATGTCACAGTCCGGTTAGGTCTTGTCATAATCTGGTGATTGGAATTGAAATAGAAAATATAAGATATGTTGTAGTACACAAAGAGCAGTAACAGAAACTAAAGGCCAAATAAAGCCATCAGGTAGCAGTGTCTGGTCATTGAATAAATTTACCTCGGACAGAACACAGGTGGCTTCTCCCAAGAAATCCTGGTCCTTCAGCTTTAATGTCTGCAAAGTTACACAGCATATTGAGGTTCAACAATTATAATCAAAATGCAAACTTCTCTTATCCACTAGATTATACTGTCAGTGAAAATATTACCTTCACAGGCACATTATGATATCTGGTATCAACATCATACACGTGAAAACTGAAAACAAAAAAAAAAAGTCATATAAGTTGACAGTATTCTAGTGGTCAAACAACACTCATGAGAAAAGAATAGTTGGGTGTTGAGGGGTGGCATACACTAATGTCTGAACAACTTCAAACTGAAAAGAGACTGTAATCTTCTCAATCCAACTTGGATTCAAGCTGTTAAGTATGACTTCAGTACGGCCAATTTCCTCAAGCTTCCCATCCTTTTTCCTTAGATACATGACAGCCATCGGATCACTCTACAAAAAAATCCATCACCTTCTTAAACTAACGGGTGGGTGCTATATGAAGTTTATATAACAAGTATATGGTATGGGGCATACCTTAGAAGTGATGTCACAGTCAATCAGGTTTGAAGCCGACAAAGTCAACTGCAAAAACACAATTGCATCATGTTAAAACAAAGCGAGAGAGAGAGAGAGAAAACATGGGACAAAAGACTGAAGAAGACAAGTAAATGTGGGGTTTACTCCATTAGAAAAGTAGAGAACATGTGGGAATATCTTATCTTATCCACTATGGATGGATTAAAAAAGAAGAAGAAGAAGAAGGAGGATCCCTAAAAGCAACAGTCTTTATCGAGTTTTGACAATATTCTATTCACAATTTGGTGTCTTGGTTGACTAATCCAAGTATATAATATAAACACAAAGAAAAAACAGAAAGAAAAAAAGCCCTAAGCTTTGCTTTGGTACCTCGATTTGAGAAAAGAGAGGGTATTGACCACGAGATCGGAAGAAGAAATCGACGGCATCGTTGAGCGCAGCATTGTTGGCCATGGCTGTTGTTGATGTGGGTCTCTGCTGGACCCCTCCAACGGCTTGTTTCCCTCCTTTCACATCCCCAGTTAAACAATTCCCCATTCTCTCTCTCTCTTAAGATTTCAAACCCTAAAAAAAATCCCAAATTTTAATTTCTCTGACTCAGATTAAACCCTAGAAATTTTCACAATCCAGATTATCTAAAAATCAAATTCAGGATTCTATCACTACCTATCTCTACCTCCTCTATATATATTCAAAGAGATACATATACGCGTTAGGGAAATTGAAGGTTGCTTTAAATTAATTTTCCTCTTTTTTCTTTTTTAAAAAGCAAAAAAAGATAATTTTCAGGAAATTGGTTCGACCTGACGAGAAACAAAAACCTATTTGGGGAGTTTTTTTTTAAAATTCTTTTGAATAAAATTAAAAACGCGGTTTAATTTTTAAGGAAACGTCAAACGTGTTTAAAGAATACAACACTTTTTTCTATCCTAGGAAAATCTTTTTCCAAACTCAATAAAAGTCTCTTTTTTTTCTTCTTCTACGAATGTTCCTCCTCCGCTTTTTTTTCTATATTCTTCTCGACTTGATGCATGAATGATGAGCGATGCTAACTTGCTTTCTGGTTTCAGAAACAGACTTTGTCATATATTATTTGTTTCTGGTTGAATAGATAAGGTTTGACACAAAACGTTTTGTTTCATCTAGTCGAGGTAAATTTTAACATCAATGCCGTTATCGATAAGGGACTGGACAACCGCTCTGATTTTCCCTTCAAACTTGTCTTGGTCCCTTGGCGTATAAGAAGCTGTGTAAACGTCAGCTTCTTTTGCACGTTCAGACAAGATCCTCCCTATGGACATGCATGCTGGGATATCACATCTTGATCTCAGAACAGCTTTCACGTCTTTAGAGTTTGTTCCCGCAACAGCGACTTGCCTACATGTTACACGGTGCGTGAGAGATGCCGAGACAAATCGCTTTGAGATGAAGACATCTAGAGTAAAAGGCTCCATGTATGCCACTGTCCGTTGCTTGAACGACACATGTTTGTCTGGATTCTTCGACTTCTTCTCTTTCTGGTATGTGTATGGCCGGCTTGTGTCATCGTCCACGTAATCTTCTACACCGAAGAAGCTTCTTGGTGCATAAACAGTCTGTCAAGAATGGCATAGCCCAAGTCAAAATTAGAAACAGATACAAGAGAGCCAGAAACAGTAAATTGCTTCAACGAAAGACAGAGAAAACAATACAACTTTTAGTAAATTGTTTCAACAAATCAGTGTTAACAAATATATAGAACAGAGCCCAAACTTAATATTCACTCTAAAGTAGACTCAGTAAACCCCATCAAAATCAGTGTAGACTACAATTTTTGGCATCACCAAAAGACTAACAAAGTAGAGAGAGGTTGAACAATCCAGTAAATTTTTACATTTCTGAGCTACGTTATAACTCGTCTTGCAACTACAATTTGGGACTTTCACATACAATCCATCAAAACTTCATCTCGCAAACATCACTAAAGCTAACGTGAGAGGTCAAACGTCCCATTAACCACATTTCAATTCGTTTCCAAACAGATCTAGTAATGAGATTTCAATCAAACTGGAGGCTCACAAGAAATTGGAAAAGACTGTACACAGCAGATTCAAACAAATTCACTTTATCGACTAATTCTAATAAAAAAATCAAGCTTCAAGTAATCAAAGTGGAAGGATGGTGAAGTACCCGTCCAGTGTGAAACCCACAACTGGTTTGGCAGAGGAAAGGTCTAAGCTTTTCCCTGTTACTTCCATAAATCACAGCTTTACCGATGGAATACTTGGCAACCACTTGCCTCAACATTATATCTGAACCAACCCTACAGAAAACAGTAGAATTCAGTAACTAGGACGAAGCGTACTCATATAGAAATCATATCAAACTGTGAAAGCAAAAGAAACTAGCTTTTGTTAAACAACATATCGAAGAGTCCTCATTTCCCACAAGATGAAACTATTTGGAATGAGTTATAGAGAAGGCAAACACCTTACCATCTCTCTCAATAACACAATCTAAACACATAAATTCCATTCCAAAGATTACAGAACAGCTAATAGCTAGTGCCAAGAGTCTCTAATTTGCCAACATAATCTCAATTTCACTGCTGGTAAGCTATGGAAATGCAAAGGATTGAGAAGATTTAACGAATTCAGAGAACTCAAACAATCCCTACGATGTGATCATAACAAATTCACTTCTTTTACAGGAACAAACAAAATCTAAAATTGGCTCGTCCCATGAACCACCCAGTATCTGAAGAAGATAAATGAACTCTTAACAAACCTGGAAATCGATGGACAGAGCACGACGGGTCGATTTTGCAGAGGAGATACTCAAATAAAAATCTACAAAATCAGATTCTGAAAACCCACTCACGAAGCCACCGCGAGAGACAGTAAGAAACCAGAACTAAGAGTCAGTAAAAGAAATAGGTTGGGTGCTCCGTCATAGCTGCCGCCGAGGTTGGAAGTGTTGTTCGTCGGAACTCGAAACAGTGAAGAAGATTTTTCTAAAACCCTACAAATGCAAAAAGAGCAAAATATATATTTTGCATATCCATCCTCTAAGATCTACTTGTTTTCTAATTTCTCCTCATAGTTTGAATGTTTGCACCCACGTACAATTTCCAAAATTAATTAAAAAGGGTCACCGGTTTTTAGTGGATTTGTTTGGTTTTTTAGACCGGGGGGTTAAGTAAATTAACTAATCCGAACCGAATCAGCTGGTTCCGGTTAAAGCTGAATAAAGCCGCGGGGTTTAATTTTTGAGAGGTAACCCAACCTTCTTGACTTCGCGATTTCTCTCTCTCACTGCCTCACTCACTCGCCGTCGCTTGCCCCCGTCGCCCTGACTTCTCCGGTTAGCCTACGAAATTTGCTTTTAGTTACTCGATTCGCTAACAGTTTTCATGAAGATTTTGCGATTTTCAGAAGTACCCCAAGTTCGTTTTTGGGATGCTTCTGCTGGGTCTAAGTTTGTGGAAACTCATTAAAATTTCGAATTTACTGGATTTTCAGAATTACCTGGGATAATGCTTCGTCAACTACTTTCAGGATTTGTTGTTTGATTCGCTGAGCGTGATCGTGAGAAAAAGGTAATTTTTAATATATTATGCCTTCCTTGTTGTTTGGAGCTTGAGATTAAGATTTAGAAGAATCCCTAAGACGTCGCAGTCCAATGAAGATATGAAGTTTGTTGTGCTAGGCAGAGTTAAATATTTAATAGTTCCATCAGAGTTTCAGGGTTTAGCGATTGGAAATGCCACCAAGAAAGAAGCCAAAGTCTTCAGCTTCGAAATTAAACAAAGAGTCTTCAGCCAATTCGTCACAACCTTCCAGCATCCAGCAGTTGTTCCGTCGACATATTCAGAACTCCCAATCGACTTCAAACTCTCATACCTCAACTACTGACCCTGTTGGTCAACAGAATGTGAATGGTCTTGCCTCTGACACCGCAGTTTTAACGCCTCAAAACCCTCTAGGCACATTGGATGAGATACCTGATGAGCCCAAAGATATGGACCAGCAGCAACTCACTGAGGCATCTCCCGAGATCTCCAAAAACCTTAGGCGGTTCTCTCCTGGAATGGTAGTTTCGTTTCTCATATTCCTTTATATTCTATTTTTATAGTTTGGATTTTGATATTTCGCTTCTTGAAATAATATCTTCCCACATGGTTGATTATCTAGTTGTCGTGTAATGCTTACATGTTTCTTTTATCTTTATAGCTGATAAAGCCAAGTCAATATGAGGCTGGCGGAGAGATAACTTGGAAATTCTCTCCTGTAAATGAAAGACTTCGGGCGGCGGCGAAGCAAATTCCTAAGATGATGGACTTGACAGAAAATTCACTAGGGATTAAATCTTCTACTATTCGTCCTTGCTCTCTCGACAAGGCACGTTTTGTTTCATTTTCTCTCTCTTTTATTTATTGTTTATTCAGTAGCTGTTTTATTTCCCTTCTTCACATCGAAACTGACACCAGCTTTTGCAGACACAATGTCCTACATCAGGTATAACTTCCAAGGTCGAGCAATGGTTATCTTCACCCTCAAAAAAAGTTTCCAAAAGACCAACTTTTGCAGCAAATAGGGTCATGGAAAGGGTAAAACCTCCCGCAGATGGGGAGTTAGAAATTGTTAACACTTCTAGTAGTGGAAACAGTCCTTTCCAGACCCCACCGTCACTTTCATGCCCTCACAACAAGGTATATTCCATTCCTAATAACCAGATTTTATGTATTTCCTAACTTTGCTGTTTATGTTCAGCTTCCTAGTACTGTAACATGCAGTCCAGCTTGTGGATTTACGGGGGGTGGACAACATAAAAAGGTATAATTTGTGAGACTTAATGAAGTCTTTAGATGCTTACCAAAGACATCGTTTGATTTGAAACTTGATGCAGTCTGTAGATGCTTACGAAAGGCATCTTTTTGATATACGCATTATGTTTCGTTTTGCCAACTGTGCTTGGTCAAGATTACATGAATTATTTCCTTTATAACTTGTTTTCTACAGCATGTCAACTGTGCTTGGTCAAGATTACATGAATTATTGCCTCTTTTTGTAGGCCTTGCTTGAATTGTTAGATCAAGTGGAGGATGTCATCTCAGCTGATGACAAAACAGCTAATGATGTGGGGACTGTGCTAGCCCAAGTTCGAGTTGAAGATGATAGCATGTGTTCTGTCGTTGACTACGCTGTAGATGAAGGGCCAACTCTACCAAAAAAGCATTCTTGGATAAGTCCAGATAGCTATTTCCTTGTATTGGAGGTAAATTTAGACTTTATCGCGTTATTGAGGGTAGCAATGTAGTTTTATGTGAAACTAGCTCATTGTCCAGAGTTGTACAGGTATCCGAGAAACGTGGTTTGGCGGGCTCATCTAGGTTTCAATGTCCTTATAAGGTTTGTCATGTATTTCGTGGTTTCTTAATAGTACAGGCTCATTTTGCTGACTTATGTTCTCGCAGGTTCTTCGCTTGCTAGACGAGCACACTGGAGTAGAATGCGCTTTGTATCTCTGGGATGAATGGTACTTTTTTCTAGATGGAATCTAGTGAAATATTTGCTTTTCAGAATCAGATAGCAAGCTGTATTTGCTCTCTGTTCAACGCTTGATAAATTTTCTATGCCTTGTTCTTTATTGTCTTGGTTTACCATTTTTAGTTTCCAACTTTGAGCTGATGGTGTAATACTCATTTTCTTGTTGTCAATCTTTCTATTCTCTTAGTGTATGGGGCAGCCAAATATCATCTATTCATTTCTCAGTTGGTTGAAACTTACTTCCTGAATACTGAAGGGTTATCGTTACCAGGTTTTACAGCACTGTATCACCAGGAGATTCAATCAATGTTATTGGAGAGTTTGATGGGGATGGCAAGTGTGACGTGGACCATCAAAATAATTTCTTCATTCTTCATCCTGACACCCTTATTGCTGGAACTAGGGTACTTTTCCTTTTTCCGTTAGGGTTTCTCACTACGAATACCAATCTTTTATGCACTTAATTTAATTTTGCTTTTTTGGTCCTGAATAAATGTCCGTCCTTTCAGGTTGCAGCAAGTTTTGGTTGCCCAAGGCGAACCGTGCTAGATGAGAGGATCAGATCCAATGAACACGCAGCAGCAGCCTTAGATGGAACCTTGCTGCACCAAGTTTTTCAGGTTTACTGCAGTGTGGAATTTATGTTGAGATTATTCTATTGAACAATGAGTATTTTATTTTATTTCTTGCAATATATGATCTGTACTATCCATTTCCTTTGTTTTTCAGGCTGGTCTCACGCAAGAGTCTCCATCTGAAGATGGTTTGCAGGAATATGCGAGCATAGTGATTAAGAAAAATATTGAGAGCTTATATGCATGTGGAGGTTGATTCTACATTACGTGTTCCTATGATTTGTAGGTTCATGAACTTATTATATAGCTAGGATACCCTTATTATATTAGAATTTTGAGTTTATATATAGAATACCTCTTATTTATTAGAATTTTAAAATTTAGGGCTATCATACCTCTTTGTGTGTTGTGCTTCTAAATGTCACATTGCTCTGAATTTTTTTCTGTTGTTAAAATGAAATGCTAAGAGCTGACCGAATAACTTAACTATATTCTTATCTTGTCATATGTTCTCTACAGTACATGAAAGAGATGTTAAAGCAACCTTATATGGAGCAATCCCAAAAATGTTGGGTTGGATTCGTGATTTCAGATATTCGAAGGTGCACCTGCATTTTCCTATTTATGATTCTTTCTTGAGTTACTCATGGCTGTTATATATCTGTTTCCTTACATGGACGTAATTTTTTCTGGCTACTCTTCTGTTTGGCTGTCTCTTCAAAAACTTGAGTGTCCCACATACATATTTGACTGCGTTATGCTCTTATGTGTGTTAGACTTTTTTCTAGATAGGCTTGTTTGGTAATCACATATTCTCATGGTTTCTCTTATGTTGCCTTTCACCTAAAGATATCAGTAACAAAGAACATCAACATGCTCGTATTAGCAGTCATTTTTATATTTAAGTTAGTGGGTGAATGTCACCTAATAAAATCTTTGAGGCAGTTTTTGCGTGCTTTTCTTCTATCTCTGATTCTCTCCCTCGTCTCTTTAAGTTCATTTTGGTAAGCCTATAGGCAGAAACCTCTTAATTCATGGCATGGTCGTTATAATCAGGACTCAGGGATACCCAAAGTTGATTTTGGTTCTACCATTGGGGGAAAAAGGGTTAAGATATCAGAGGTAAGAGTTCTTCCTACTCTCTCCCTTTCTGTCTTCTTAAGATTTTATTTTCTTCACGTGAAAAACAGAAACAGATTGTTCGTCCAAAAGTTTTTGACCTACGTCATTTCCAGCGGATGCATCCTATTTGAACCAAACTGATAATTTGACATCATTGCATCATAACCGCTGTTTATTTGAGAAAATCTTCTCCAATGAGACTTCTATTTTGTATATAAACAAATTTCTTACCTCAGGTTATCGATATTGAGGAGATGTCATGGGCCCCTAAATATGGTCTGAAAGGGATGATTGATGCTTCAGTCAGAGTGATAGTTGAATCTGACATGAACACAGTAACTGAGAAGATAATGCCCCTTGAGTTTAAGTCTGGAAAAGCTCCTGGTGGTCAGGTCTGTATAAGATCTATTGAGATATTCAGTAGAAATTTGAAAATTCCAAAAGCTTATTAATAACTAAGCGCTTGATCTTTATTGTGTTATGCAGTCATCAACGGAACATTCTGCGCAGGTGATCTTGTACACGCTCCTGATGTCTGAGAGGTACTTGTGTTCTGCCTTTCTTTCCTTTTTACTGCTGGAAAACAGACAGCAGTTTACACTTTTCATAAGATATCACATATTCAACATTGCAGGTACCTGAAGCATATTGACAATGGCCTTCTATACTATCTTAAGTCAGAGCAGACACATGTAAGTCAAAATCTTGTGTGCCTTTCTTTCGTCTAAAGATATCCGAGTGACTAAGTTTTCAATGATTCACTTGTAAAGGGAATTTCTGTTCAAAGATCAGATTTGGTGGGTCTCATCATTCGTCGTAATGAACTTGCAAATGATATCCTTGTGGCGTCAACAACCCAACAACTGCCGCCAATGTTACGGGTATGCTCTGATATCCTGATGACAATTTTTTCGTGGAATATTTACTAGATACTGGAATAATTTATTACTTTGATACTAGAATCCCAACATGTGCGGGTACTGTCGCCATCTGGATGTTTGCACGATTTATCATAAGGTATTTTTCTTACTGTGATGTTGAAGTCTGATATTTACATTTTATGGGTGTTACTCGTATTTGTTAGGTTCTAATTCTACATGTTTAAGCATGTAGGGATTGAATTATTAATTTTCATGAAGCCAGTTGCATGATATAGTCCGATTTAATGGATATATTCAATCTCACGATATAGTAATCGAACGTTGGTTTTAGGTCACATTCTTTACGAGCGACCAGAATTGAGTTTCCATTTTGTTATCTGTTACTACATACTAAGCTTTAATTTTCAGAGTTGTTGTGCATATAAATCCTGAGAATAAATACGTGTTTCAAGCATCTTCGAGGAGGGATTGACACGTCCATCTTCATGGTGTTGAAACTTTATCATATCTTATTGGACTAACGCTTCTAAAACATCTTGTCTGTTTGCCCCAGGCAGATGGTGGAAATGCAGAGAGTAGTGGACTTGGTGATGTATTTGACACACATGTTTCTCATCTTTCAAATTTGCATTTCAAATTCCTTCAACACTGGGACAGGCTGATTGACTTGGAAGCTAGAGAGATGCAGGTCAGTTGTGTACCAGCTATTTTTACTGGAGTAGAAAGTCAACAATTTTTTTTTCTTTGGCTATCTAATATCTATGTTTGTTAATCAGCTTCTACGGAAAGACATTGCGCATCCACATGGTTCAAAGGGCAGCCACTCAGCTAATTATCTTTCTTCTATGGTTCTTGACATGACAAACGGGTTTCCGCATCATAACACTCATAAAGAAACTAGATTCATCTATCGTTTTGTTCGTCAAAACTCATCAAACTCTAGAGAACGAGTACCCAGCGAAGATACAATTATGACTGGAACCCCTGCAACTGATGACCTGGATTGCAAACTTAGAACTGGAGATCGTGTGGTACTATTAATTGCTTGATTGTTCTTTTGTCATGGTTAATTTGAACTAACATAGTTAGTTGCGGCGGAGAGTGTTCTTCTGAATCTTAACCATTTTTCTTGCTAAACATCATGCATTTCTTTCTGAAAGTCTTAGATGCAACAACTTGTAAATAACTTTCTGAAATTGACAAATGATTACACTTGAGAGTATTGTTGTCATTTACCATATCTTTTCGACGATTTTTCAACTTCACTTTTAATTTATGCTGATTATCAGATTCTTCGCACAGAAGTCAGCCACCTGACAGTTGCAAATGGGATTATAGCAGATATTAGTCGCAATCATGTATCAGTAAGCACATTCGCCCTCAGTTTTCTTTTAACTGTCTGTAAGTTTAGCTTAGTTTGTCTGGTACAATTTATCTTGACGTTCTTACTCAGACATGTCTAAAGGGATCGGTATTTTTCTTTTGCTATGTCAACCCTTAGGTTTCTTTATCCAAGCGATTACGTCTTCCTTGGAGCGAACCTTCTTCTGAGGCATCTAATCTCTCTCATGAGGTATGGAGAATTTACAAGGATGAATTCATGACATCATTTTCGGTTATGAGGTGATTTTGTAATCTATCTTTTATTCAATTATTATACTATGCATGTGCTGTTACGATGTTAAACCTTGGTCTTCATATTGTTCTAGGTTCAATCTCATGCAGCTTTTCATACAAAATGGACAGAGCATCAGGAAAATGATTGTGGATCTTGAGGTAAATTGTCTTTTTCATTTTTTTTTTTTTTTCAGATTTCCCTTTTACAAGATGATGCAGTTTGTTTCTTGTAACTTTCTTTACATGCTTCGTTTGCTCTTCTTTATTTTCCATGTCTCTGTAGCCTCCTAGATTTGACAATGGATCTATACTGAGCCAGGATCCTGCAATATCGTATATATGGTCAGAAAAGAGTTTAAATAATGATCAGCGTCAAGCCATACTTAAGGTTATTGCATGATTATGTTTCTCTGGTCTTGTGCTGAGCGTGCTATTCTCAAGGCATGTCTGAAGGACTCACTTTTTTCTTTGACAGAGCTCATAAAGGACTTGTTTTCTTGCTTTACTTTCAGATACTCACTGCAAAGGACTATGCGTTGATATTGGGAATGCCTGGGACGGGAAAAACCTCCACAATGGTCCATGCTGTGAAAGCTTTGTTGATCAGAGGTTCATCTATTCTGCTTGCATCTTACACAAACTCTGCTGTTGATAATCTACTTATCAAATTAAAAGCACAGGTCTTTATCCTCTAGTCAATCGTTTTATTTTTCTGGATATGTTTTTCTCAGTGAAATATTACATTACTCTTTGTTTTCCTAAACGCATGATACGTAGAAACCTGTGGGTTCAAAGGGATTTACATATAAAAGGATAAAAAGAATTTATGGGAAAATCAAAGAATAAATTGCATGAGTTTTTGTTCTTAAGAAAGAGTGAAAGTGTATACTTGAATACTGTCTGCTTTTAATACATATGACATACAATTATGAATACACTGCAGGGAATTGAATTTCTACGTATTGGTAGAGATGAGGCTGTACACGAAGAAGTACGAGAAAGTTGCTTTTCAGGTTTGCACTATATTCTTCCAACTTTCGTAGCTTTGGAGTCTTCTCAATGTATCTGAGACTTATCTTTGTGGCAGCTATGGATATGTGCAGTGTCGAGGACATCAAAAAAAAAATGGACCAAGTCAAAGTTGTGGCCTCTACTTGTTTGGGAATCAATAGTCCCTTGCTTGTGAATAGACGGTTTGACGTATGCATTGTTGACGAAGCTGGCCAGATTGCACTCCCTGTAAGATTTCTCATTCCTTGTCAACTGGTTGAATAGAAATGCAAATTTTATGTATACAACTTAGAAATTGTGATAGACTTTGGAGGGCTTTGGAATCAGATGGCATATGTTTTAATTTTACTTACTTGAAAACATTAGCCAGTGGCCCTTATTTGACAAAATTCATTTATGTACCAGAATTGAGAGTTAGAGTCTGACACAATAGAGTTTGAAGTGGAATAATATCTAAGAAGACACGGTTTCTTGTACTAATCAGGTTTCGGTAGGACCCTTGCTGTTTGCTTCGACGTTTGTACTTGTTGGTGACCACTATCAACTACCGCCACTAGTGCAGGTAAGCATTACCACCTCTTTTGAAATGACTCAGTTTTTTTTTCCAGTAACTACAGCACCATTGTTGTGTTGATGAAATTAGAGTACCGAGGCTAGAGAGAATGGGATGGGAATAAGCTTGTTTCGCAGGTTATCAGAAGCCCATCCTCACGCAATTTCAGTGTTACAAAACCAGGTTGCCCTTATCTACTAAGATAGAATCATGTTAGTACACTTTGTTATTTGGTATAACATTCTGCTTTATTAAGACATCTTTTATGTACAGTACCGAATGTGTCGAGGTATTATGGAACTATCAAATGCCTTAATATATGGAGACAGATTATGCTGTGGTTCTGCTGAAGTAGCTAATGCCACACTTATGCTTCCCACTTCCAGTTCGACTTCATCATGGCTTAAAAAGGTCAGTGTTGTTCTTAAACATTTGATAAGTTAGAGCCATTTTTGCAACTCTTGAGTACTCAAACAATCAGTTCAGCTTAGCTCCACCTACTTGCTTTACATTATATGTTGTGTTGCACATTGACGTTGTGTATGCTTTGTCCACAAATAATCTAATTAGCCCTTAACCGTTTTGTGTTTCCATCAGGTTCTGGAGCCAACCAGAACAGTTTTATTTGTTAATACAGGTTTTTGGCTACTTACTGGTTGCTATTTCTTCACATGAGTTATTTGCCATATGGGCTGGATTTATTACGAGACAATATGGTTTGTTTTTCTAGATATGCTGCGTGCTTTTGAAGCTAAGGATCAGAATGCGATCAACAATCCAGTTGAAGCTTCCATAATAGCTGAGGTACTGTTTATTATGAAAGATGCATTTAAAGTAATGAACGGGTGGGCTAATACAGTTCTTAGATTGTAGAGGAGCTAGTAAACAATGGAGTAGATGGTAAAGAGATTGGAATCATTACTCCTTATAACTCACAAGCGATCCTCATTCAACATGCCATTCCAACGACTTCTGTGGAGATACATACTATAGACAAGTATCAGGTTTGGCTCTTGGGTTGATCATTTTAATTTGGTAATCTTTAATAACCTACCAACCTTTGACGACCTCACATGGTTTAGGGAAGAGATAAAGACTGCATATTGGTATCTTTTGTGAGATCCCGGGAGAAACCAAGGAGCTCTGCATCCTCACTGCTCGGAGATTGGCATAGGATCAATGTTGCTTTGACTCGAGCAAAGGTGAGACTGAGAGAGCATATGGATGTATATGGTGTTGAATAATGAATGTTGTTGATCTATCGATTATTGGTTGAAATTGTTGTTTGGTTTGGACAGAAAAAGTTGATAATGGTGGGATCACAAAGAACACTCTCAAGAGTCCCGCTGTTGATGCTTCTGATGAACAAGGTTAAGGAGCAGTCAGGTATCTTGACTCTTTTGCCGGGGGATCTAAAACCATAACAACTGATCAAGAGACGTTTCAAATATCAGAATATAATTTGTATCTCCATTTCTGTCCAGAAGGTAAGATAAGATATACTCGATTTACTTTCTGAGTCTGATTTTATTGAAAGAAAAATTCAATTGACCTCAATTGTGATAGTATGTGTATATAAACTCAGACTCAGAAATTGAGTTCAGTGAATTAAGTTATGATGAGTTTATAAATAAGAAATTTGTGATATAAATTATCTTATGACTGACAAACTGATCTAAGAAGACAGAAGGCGACGATATTTTATCAAAGTTAAGCATAGAAGCAATCACTGTTAAACCAACTCTCTCTTTTATTCATTAAATGGCAAAAGTACGGAATTTTCTCTGTTTTCTGTCTGAACTACAAATGCTTTGAGCAACTAAGCTCAGAAGTTATAGCCACACACCAAAAGATACACAAACATTACCAAACCCAGGTCTAAAGTTGGACCTCCTTATTACATCAATCTCTTCTTTGGAAACAGAACAGCTTTAGCCCTGGAGACCAATGATACCTGCAAAATGGTAGACGTAAGGCCAGTCAGTTGATCCTTTGCGGGTCTATTAGATTGATTGAGTTCATTAGGAATGAAACTTAGTATCAGAAGATGTAGTTCTGTGGACTCTCGCGAGCCTAAAGTCAATCACTAGTCACTTCCCAAACATGTAAAAACTATACTGCATTTTCAGACATAGATGATATGATAGGTGATGAGAGTAAAATGTGGACTAAAATTACTTACCACAGGCAACACGGCCGCCTGCGTTTCCGGTAGCCAAGCTGAGTTCATGGCCTCCTAAATATGTGAAAAACAAAACGAGTTCAGGTTAGAGAGTGTTCATAGGATACACGTTGAGCCATAAGCATGATGCATGTTGAGTCATAGGCGAGATGCAGTAGATGTCCTCAAATGGACCGGATATCTTTTAAATTCAGTTAACATAACAAGGAAACTAGAAGAAAAAAATCTCCACAAAAAACAATAGACAAAGGTAATCACCCTTTCCGAGGTCATCAGGGTCTGCGTGGACAACAACAGCCCTTCCAACAATAGAGTTTGGTCCAGTAAGAGGAATCTGTGCAACGAACACAAAATGTCTCATATGAGATTGGGTTCATTATAGCAGTTCTGGATTAGGAAAAAAGAGTATAAAACAAGTACACAGCTACGAACCTGGCAGTCAGTGATTGTGAAGGTGGCAGTTCCTGGGAAAAGAAAAACAAAATATTTTATGTAAAGCTGGTCATAGATGAAAAACGTAACTATAAAACTAAGACAGCAAAAGCACAATTGAGAGAGAGTAGCAAAAAATATGTCTAAGAAAGATTGAGATGAGGGATACAAATGTTGAGAAGGGATACCATCGTCTCCAACAGTGATGTTTCCTAGGTCGCCAGCATGTCGATTAGCATCCTCTGGGGCACCGTGTGTTTTACCATCAGGGTTGAAATGTGGACCTAGGAATAGGAAAATGACCAAAATTTTTAAAAACATAGGTATAAGCTCTTCAAACAAGAACAAATTGCTCATTAAGTTACTAAGCCATTCAGAATTTCCAGAAAGGTGTTCACAGAGAGGTGTAAGAAGAGTTACCAGTAGACATGCAACCGTTAGTGGTGTCACCAAGAGCATGGACATGGAAACCATGAAGACCAGGCTTAAGGCCAGAAACTGTTCCAGTCACAGTGGTCACACCTACAAAAACCAACACAAGAACTCAATCATCTGTGAAAAAGAAAAAAAAAAAGCTAATTATTAAAAAAGCAAGAGCTAAGACCTTGTCCTTCCTGGGTGAAGAAGATAGTCCCCTTAACACCCTCGCTGCTGTTCAAAACTGCAACTCCTTTGGCCATAGTGTGTATCCTTTTGTGATCTTTAATAAAATATACATAAACCCACTCATGTCAAATACAACCCCTCCATGTAAAAAAATCAGGAAACAACAAAAAAACAGATATGGAAAACCCAAAAAAACATCAAAATCTCATGTAAATGTGTAAGCTTTAATGCTCTCTAACCAAAAATAGATCTCAATCCCACTAAAAAAGATTCATGAAAACCCAAAATATGAGATAACAAGTTCACATACAAAAAGGTCAAAGCAGCTTAAAAAGAGTGATAAACCCAAAGAGAAAACAAGCAAGGAATCAAAATAGATCCACCACCGATCATAAATCGAACAAAACAAAACTATTTCCTCAAAAGATCTAATCGTGGATTCGGATCAAAAGACAAGAATCGATCTAAGATTTGAAAGAGATGAATGAAACCCAGAAAAACAAAAAGAAAAGGAAGGAATCAAAACAAACCTCAGGGAACCCCTTAGGAAAAGAACAAGTTGGTGTTGGTTGGTTGAGGCTATCAAAAAATGGTGTGTGAATCTCAAATGTGATTTGGTTTGCGCTTGCGCTTGAGCTTTTGGCTGACTTGTGTGGTTTCTATATACTACTAGTCTATTTAGTTACGCACGAGGTCCAAAAAGAAGGGTAGGTGTGAGGATGTGATCCGCTAATTTTTTATATTCTACTTTTACAAAAAAAAAGCCACGTCACCATAATTGAAGATACTACTAGACTTTTCCTAAACTTTGACTGGCTTAATCTGGCTTTTAACTCATAAACCAGATCAGGTTATTTTAATTGGACCAAATAGTATTGTAAAATTCTCTGGCTCATTATTTTGTAGTAAATATTTAATGGAAGATCAACGAACTAGAACGTTGTTTGTTCAACTGTTGTGTATATGGGCGACTATATTTCAAAATTTGCAATATTATTATTCTCTTTAATTGGTGACATGATTTTTGTGTGTTTATAACTACAATATAACGACAGAACAACAATATATATAATAAGGGTGCATGCATCACGCATGGTGGGTATTTTTTTTGTTTTGTCATTACTACTCATTAGGTGTAAATTTTGGCATTTAAAATTAAGATAGTGACTTTTCACAAGTATATTAGAGTCATAACTTGTTTTAACTATTTCTATTTATATATTATAAGTAGAAATACTGGAAGACAAATTGTACACAAAACAAACTCACAGTCACACTTGTGACGTCCGGTGACTCACCTCATGAGGTACACCGAAGCATGAATCAGTGCCTGGAAGTGGAAGTTTCATTATCAAGAAGTCAGAGGCCCTTGCCCCACCAGAATATGTAAGCAGAGTGCCGTAACCATTTTTGCAACCAGTTTTTGAGATTTTTCTTAGTAAATTGCCAAGCAGTGAGTATGTAGTTTAGTACTCATCATGATTAAGACAGATTCAGCTATGCGTCTTCTGATTTATCTTTCTTATAATAGGGAGCTTCACAGAAAGCAGCCGAAGAAGAATATACTAAGAGCTTCCTGTTAATGGTGGTTCTTCAGGCTCAGACGACCGGGGATTCTCATTGGATTGTCTAGCAGCAGATATCATTGTTCCTCATCATGTTCATTTTAGCTGGTTAATTAAAGACATTGAGGAGATTAATAGCCGAAAGTGAAATGGAATCCAAGTTAAAACAGGTCTGATTGTCAAGATTTAGAAATCCACATAGTACAGATTGATTCAACCATTTCGAAGATAATATATATGGGAGGAGCGGTAGTAGTCTATAAGCTCCCAAGAGCATAGACAAAGCTTGCAACATGATGAAGTTAAAGGAGCGGTAGTCTATAAGCTCCTAGGTTTACTATACTAGCTAGTTTTACATTATTATTTTGTCTTTTCTTTGACAGCACTAGTTGTACATGGTAGTAGTAGTTGTTCGAAAAAAGAAATGTAGTTTAGGAAGATGTAGCTTTGGAGTAAACTATTCCATATAGAGCATCCTCTTTCTTTTAGAGAGAGTGTTGTTGACTCGATTCATTGATTCAATCTTTCTCCGACTTTTCTAGTTTCTACTACAGGATATGTAACTTCAACTCTATCACAAGGGTCTCTGCACGCATAATGGGTGATTGTGCTGAAGTCTACAGTTGTACCTAACCTACTGTTGTTATTAACCCCCAAAAAAAAAAAACAGAGATCAAAAATAGTAAAGTACCAGCTGGTTTCACATTTAATTTGGAGAGGATATGATTGCAACCACAAATGTAACATCTTTTGCAAAAAAATAAAGAAGAATCGAAAGATTAACAAACAACACAATTAATATATAGTGTAATATGGGGGTATTAATTTGATTTGATACATATGACATTTGGGATCACGTATTCAACTATCTTCTTTGTGGTGGAAAGCGAGAGAGATGAATGGAAAAAGCAAAAAAAAAGAAGAAAACAAATACTAAAAGGAAAGCAAAAGAAGTTTGGTGATCGGAATCAGAATCAAGAATCACGCGTGTTATCTTCTCAAAGCATTCAAATTAATTACACCACTTTATTATGTAATTTATTCGTCGCCAAATCTCACTTATAATCTTTGTATTTTATAATATTTGCACTTTTAGATCTTAGTCTTAAAATATACTCTAAGAAATTTCCGAAAATTATAGTTAGTCGCAAGCAACAAATTATGTTTAAGTAATTGTTGTTAGGTACAACAAATATTAACCATCTCAATCTCAGTACCATACTTTTCTTATTTCAATTTTAATTGTAATGTAAATGTATGAACACATTAAAACATTTCCATACTTTGGCCTTCACTGCCTTTTGCCCTCATATTAGATTTTTGCAACTTCTGATCTCTTCTTTCTCTCAATCAATCGCGCTGCTTCTTCTTCGCTCTATCTCAAGTTCCGTTCCGTTCATTCTTCGCCGGAGATAAGCGGTAAGGTTTTTTTCCGATTTCATCTTCCTCTTTGATCATCTCGTTCCTTTCGATTTTTGTTTTTTTTGTTTTGAAACTAGTTTCCTTCCTTCATTCCTCGAGTTTTGTGATTTTCTTCTTTAGACTTTTTTCCTTTAGAAATCGAAATCGCTATGGCTCTGTAAGATCTATGTGATCTGAGTTTTACTATTTGGCTAACGGATCCCGAGGAGTCGCTCCTCCTCGAATACGTCGTCGTTTCTATTTCCTCCCTTTTGTTTTGTGATACGAGCAGTTTGAGACTTTGAGTACTAGGCGTAACTAGATCGTCGTTGAACTGCTAGAACGATTTGGTTTTCCGGCTAAGTCGGAAGCGCGTTGCCGACAAAATCGTGTCGGCCGAATCGCTGGGAAAAGACGAACGCATTCAGGTAAAATAAGTCACGGTTGAGTTTTCGAGCGAGTTCGTGCCGTTGGATTTGAGAACGCGTCGTCGACGAGTTAGTGCGGTGGTTCGTTTATGGTTGCGGAAGACTATAGTTCTAAGAGTGTTATAACACAAAAACTTTTCTGCATCTGAATTTCACTATTTGATTTTTAATATTTTTTTCGGATTTCTCTGTTGTTCTGGTTGACTCTTTGGTTAGATTTATCATTTTATAATCGGAGAGGTTATTGATCTGATTTTGTTGTCATTTTGAGTATCAAAAGTTTCATGGTTGAGTGATTGTGAGCTGATCTAAATACGTTTTTTTCTCTAATTTTTGTTGAAATAGGAGTGGTGGGAATCCTGCTGCAAGTGGTAGCTGTTTGATTCTGAGTGATTTTTTCACAGCAACATGAATATGCCGCTGTTGGATATTCAACCGCGAACATTGAAGTTTGAAGGTAAGACATTTGGGGACTAATTCTTATCAATTGCATAAGGACATTTTTGAGTTTAGTGACTAGACGTTGTGGTCCTTGTTTTGTAGTTTCTTAGTTTTGTAAAGTATGGATATCATCATAGCTAGGGTGTTTGTTTTTAAAGCAAAGTGGCTGAATAATCATCTGTTTCCCGAGAGTCATCTTCCAGTTATGAGAATACAGAGGTTTCTGAATTCTCACTGCCTTTAAATTAGTTTTTCTCTCATAGTGGTGCTTCTGTTCTTCTTCAAGATGAGTTGATTTGATGTTAATGTGGCTGTTGTTTTGAGGAATTTCTAAACTATTTCCTGATGTATGTGGTGAAATCCTGTGATGTGGTTTCTTACCTCTCATTTCGATTCTGAGTATCCATAATAAATTGGAAGTTGTGAATGAAATATTATATTTGCCTTGGAATTGTTATCCTTGTAATACTACTAACTGGTTTCCTCTTTTGTAGTTGACCTGAAGAAGCAGAGTTCCTGCGTGGTACAGCTAACCAATACAACCCATCATTATGTTGCATTTAAGGTCTAAAGAACATTCTTCTCAAACTTCATCTCTTTCTTTCTGGCCTCAGGATATCGAGAATCTTCCAACTGTTCTGAGAAAAATGTATTTTTGTTCTGCATATCAAATCTAAATTATGTGGTATTGATTTTGACAGGTTAAAACCACATCACCAAAGAAGTACTGCGTACGTCCAAATGTTGGTGTTGTTGCACCAAAATCATCCTGTGAATTCACTGGTATTCCTATGTTTTATATCCTTCCCAACATTGCATGAATATCTTGCACCTACATTCTTAGGCCGATGTGACAAGCTGTTGCATGATGTCTACGTGGGGCGGGGAATCAACTTGAATATATGCATAGATCTAACCTTTGTGCCTTGGTCTTGAACAGCGTTTAGACATTGTTTAAGATTCTAGGCTTCCAAAGTTCACAGTGTAGTTGTTCGAGAGTTTGAATGTATCTGCTACTGCTGGAGTTACTAAAGTTCAAATTATTTCTCATTACGTGGAACCTGCGTTTTTGGTTTGTATGAGCATTATAAGTTTTAAACGGGATGATGGATGGGCTCTTGCACCTTCCAATTTAGTCAATGTTTTTGGTTGTTAAGTTGTATATGTTGTTGATGCAGTCATTATGCAAGCTTTTAAAGAACCACCTCCAGATATGGTTTGCAAAGACAAATTCTTAATCCAGAGTACTGCTGTACCTGCGGAAACAACTGATGAAGACATCACAGCTAGCATGGTAGGCATTCCAAGTTTCCAACACTTGTTGAGCTTCTCTATCCTGAATTTCAGTTATATTTTGTCTGTCAAGTATATCTGTATGCTTACTTTTCTTCTTGGCAGTTTCTCAAAGAGGAAGGCAAACACATAGAGGAAAACAAACTCAGAGTCACTCTCATACCGCCCTCTGACTCACCTGAACTATCTCCAATCAATGGGACACCGAAGCAGGATGCAGTATTTGAAGATTCCATCCTCAAGGATCGTTTATATAGTCAATCAGAGACCCTTGCTCCGCCACAATATGTAAGAAGAGATTTTTGCCCTTTTCTCAACAGGTTTTTATGGTAATAGATGAAGACTGCAGAGTAATTGCTTAGCAGTGTAGTTCTTTTCCACCAAGTTCGTTTTGCTTAGCCTAGGGTACAACAGGTAGTTTCTTATACTTGTTTGTTTATTTTCAAAATTTATTTTTCTAGGAGGGTGATATTGTAAAAGAGCCTAGGATGGTCGGACATGATGAGTTCAAGGGAGCCGACAATGCAAAGGAGTTAAAGCCACCAAAAATGGGCAAAGTGGATTTTATGGAAGATTTATACACTGCTAATGACTTGAAGGCAACTAAAGATAGCTACGATCCATCGAGGATGACAAAAGAAACTGAATTCGATCCAATCCGGTCTCATAAGGATGCAGATGATGGAAGGAGGATTAAGGAAACACATAATTTGGACGCTCCTATGAAGAAGGCTATGGATCTACCTAGGGATCAAGGGTTTATGAATGGAATAACTTCAGTTGACAGTGTAACCTATCCCAAGGAACCAAAGATACCTACTAAAGAGAGAGATCTTGTCCAGCTGCACAAAACAGATGGTCAGCATGTCAAAGGAGTGGATGAAATTAAGTTGGTTAAAGACATTGAGGAGATGAAGCTGAAAGTAGATGCTCTTGAATCCAAGTTAAAACAGGTCTGGTCATCAAATTTAGAAATCCGTAACTTCTGTGCTATCACTGTTACTGTGCTAAAGAGTTAAAATCTGGTGCAGGCTGATTCAACCATTTCGAAACTAATGGAGGAGCGGTCTATAAGCTCCCAACATAGACAAAGTTTGCAACATGAGCTGGTGAGAATACTAGTGACAAAACACATAGCTGTTTTTTTGCTCCTATAACCAAAACAGTTTCATAGTAACAAAGTTTGTATTATGATATGATGCAGGCGGAACTGAGAACGAAGAAGATAGTGAAAGAAGTGCACATTGGGTTCCCTCTGCTGTATGTATGCATTGTGGCATTCATCAGCATTGTTATCGGGTATTGTCTGCGCACTTGACTGCTGGGTTCGGTCGTTATATCCACATCAATCAAGTGTGCAGTCGAATATATAGACGAAGAAGGGAAAAGGATTAGTTTGTCTGTTTGGGTTTTTTTTTGGTTTGTGGGAGAGTATGAATGATTCTCCGGCACATTTAAGATGGATAATATAGACTGTATAGCGTTGGTCGTTAGTTAACAGAGGGACATATGGTATCGGTGATATATGCTTTGTTTCTCTGCTCTTTTACTAATTTGAAGCAGTTTGTTGGATTTGTCTCTTGTGAGTTTCCCCTGCTCTTTTTTTTTTTTTTTTTTTGTTGTGTGTTCTTTATTATCGTCGTCATATAGACTACTAAGGTCTAGGTTTATTCAATTTTAAGCATATGTACATTTATGTGATTTAGTTTGGTTTATGCAATTTAGGTTTGGTTTGGTTGCATCTAGTTCGGTTTTATATAAATAACCGAAAAAACTAATTACGGTTTAAAAAACATTAGATAGAAGAACACAAATTTAATTAATGGATCTTTTTCACATTTTGTTACGGTTTAAAGTTTGAACATAGAGGCAACGAGAGATGCGTGATATATGAAAACAAAGGACATGGATCTAGAAAGGCAAAGCAAAATGTAATATCTTCTTTTCTAAAAACATTGAGGGGATGTCCAAGTTGCAGTGAATGATTCCCTTTAATCATGGAGAAAATCAGTGAAATAATTGTGTTTCTTACCACACACTTTATCCTTGATTGTTTTGCTTACCACAATTACAACTATTACCAAAATAATGTAAGTAACATAGCTTGCGACTCTTCTTCCATTTATGAATTTGATTGTCATTAACTCATTATATATGTATGTTGGTAATACATAATCCATCCACGAGTCCTCCGTCAATTCCGCAATGTTTGTAAGTAAATTACCAACGAAAGTTCCAAACTAAGCAATTTGTTTTTAACGATCCTTTCTACAATACGATAAATATTTCCTCAAGTAGAAATATTTCGATTATAAGTAAATTTGACGGATCATTTACTAAATACATTAGTAAACGTTTTCTTAAGGGTGATAACACATTTTTTTATGGAGCTCTCAACCTATCTTCGTTAGTTGACTACGCAAAATAGTTAATGGAGAAGGCAGAGTGACTCGTGAGCTTGGCAGATCCATAAGAGGCTGTCAAGAAAAAGCAGAGTTAAAAGTTCTTCCCTCTTCTTTAAGTCACCCATTAATTTCACATATATATACTTACATATATGTATACATGTTGCATTTAATTTATATACATATTAACACATCTATAAAGAGAGCAAAAGATTCAGAGAGATCTAGAGAAAGAGAGAGAGAGAGAGAGAAAAAAGATGGGTAGGCCTCCATGCTGTGACAAGATAGGGATCAAGAAAGGACCATGGACGCCTGAAGAAGACATCATTCTTGTTTCTTACATCCAAGAACATGGCCCTGGAAACTGGAGATCTGTTCCCACCAACACTGGTCATCATCTTTCTTATAACATGATTTCTTCTAGTGTTTTTTTTTTTTTAAATCTTTTTGTTTGTATGTGTCCTGATGTTTGTATCTTTGCTTTTTAAAAGGGTTACTGAGATGCAGCAAAAGCTGTAGACTGAGATGGACGAATTATCTGAGACCTGGAATTAAACGAGGAAACTTTACTTCTCATGAGGAAGGAATGATCATTCACTTGCAAGCCTTATTGGGTAACAAGTAATCTAAAAACAAAAAGCATCTAAATCTCTTCATCTTTTTAATAATGTTTTTGATTAATTATCTTGAAGATCATATATATATGAACCCTAAAATCGGCTTGTTGTGTGTATATATGGATGTGGATTGAATCAAAAGATGGGCGTCCATAGCTTCATACCTACCACAAAGAACGGATAATGATATCAAGAACTACTGGAACACACATTTGAAGAAGAAGCTCAACAAGTCCGAGTGTGACGCTGAGAGAAGCAGATCATCAGAGAACATCACGTTGCAAACTTCTGCCTCAAGAAACACCATTAATCATAGATCTACCTATGCTTCAAGCACTGAAAACATTTCCCGCCTTCTTGAGGGTTGGATGAGAGCATCCCCAAAGAGTAGCGCAGCTAATCATCAGACGAACAGTCTCATCGATCATCAAAATCATCAGTCTCCATACGAACAGCAGCTACAAGGTTCTTGGGAAGAAGGTCATCATAGCAAAATAAGAAGCAATAATGGGGATGATCATCAGGACTTTGGTGTTGGTGGTCCAAAGATTTCAGCTGAGAATAACATCGGTGGTGATCATGAAGATGGTGGTGGTGATGATGATGATGAGGATCATAATAATGCTGCTACTCCACCATTGACATTTATTGAGAAATGGCTTTTGGAGGAAACAAACACTGGGGTTCAAATGGAAGAGATGAACCACTTGATGGAGCTCTCTAATATGCTTTAATTGTGACCTATTCTCCTTTATTTTTTCTTTTCCCTTGTGAATCTTATTAAATGAGACTGCTAATTTTTATATACAAAAATAAAGAAACCAAAAGACATAATATCACATGTTTATTGGTTTCTCTAAGATATATCATATATGTAGTTAAAATGCTCACTGCATAAGTTGTAACTAATCTAAACTTGTTTACTACTCATTTTATATGAATAAAATCCAGCCTAATTAGACTCTCATGATTATAAGTACGCAAATCACATCAGTTTGAGCAACGTTAATAGAATGTGAACAAAATCTAGGGAACTCGTGTTGCCATATAGTCCATAAAAAACAAGATGGATGAGGACTTGAAGAGATGTATTAAAAGCTATATTTCATACATACACAAAAATGTGTGATCTGTATATATATATAAAGAAATCAGAAACAATAATGAATTAAGAGAAATGTAGGACCTCCATAACTAATTAAGGATGGATAAGTATAAATGAAAGAGATGAAGACACACGTAATTATCGCTCTTGGTAAGTCACAATCTTCTTCTTTCTCTCTCAAAACTTGTTGAGAATTTAGCATTGATTTATTAAATACACAATGCATTATCCTTCTTCCGTTTATGTATATATACAATTCTCTCCTATGCAAAGAATTAAATACAACTATGGCCCTTAATGACGACGTCTGAGCTCTCTCTCTAGCCTCTAGGTAATGTAGCACTGGACAACCAAATAAAGCTATCGTTTACGGCTCCTAATCTCACTACGGTAGGACCGCTAATAATAATGATAACTAAATCCATTAAAAATTAACAATCAAATGCTAAGTCAAAAATGATCAACAAAGAAAGATGGATAGCCCCAAAATTAACAACAAACATATTTTTACCACCTTTTTGGAAAAAAGTAAAAAGTCTTCTATATATCATTTATTTTCAAGTTTTTTTGTTTTGTGTTTAAATGGTTTCTCATTAAATCATAACAATTGTTTAATCGCCAACCAAACCATATACAGTATTTTGCTTTTTTTTTTTGGGTACAATATTATCCAAACAATAAAAGATTCATACAACTACATTTATTTGATTTATTTCTTTAGCAAATACCTTAATAAAACATTATATACTTATTTTGTTTTTTTTTATAGAAAATATAATTGAAAATTTTGTCTACACACACAACCTTTCTTATCAAAATGCAACTTTCGGCAGCCGTTTTTGGAATCAGTAGCCGTCCCTCTTTCCCCCACATCTTCTTCACTTTCAATCTTTTTTTTTTTTTTTTTTTTTTTTGGGGGTGAATAACTGAATACTTCACTTTCAATCTTTGCCTAACCTATTCGTAAGAAAACAAAACAAAATTACGAAAAAGATTTAAGGATTAATAATTTAATACAAATATTACGACTTTTGTTTTCTGAAGTCTGTTTTGACTATGTATGTTAATTATTCCACTGTGGTTTGGTGTCGATACCGATTAAATAAGAAATAGATCGATTCGATGGCAACTCATTTCAATAATGTCTCTCACAAAAAGGAAAATTTATTAATTTTAAAATTTAGTGATTGAATTGTGAAGACTACGTGCAGCAGTCCTTGCTGGGTCTCTCTCTCTCTCTCTCTACTAATGTATGTATGTATGGTTTCGCCTTTTTCTTTTGGTTTTTAAATATATATACTACAAGCGAATGGGATCATCAATGTTGTTGTTTTCTGGGAACGTCTCTCTCAAAAAACACAAACTTTACTATATCTTTTTTTTGGAATTTTCACCGTCAACTCTGTTTATTCAAACTCCGATCCCAATATATACTCTGTTACTTCCTATGTCTCTGATGATCCTCTTATGATTCAGAAGGTTAGATTTTTATTTCACAGAAGAGCTTTGTTTTGTTGATCATATTGATTTGTGGGTTTTGATGCTACGGATTGATTTATATAAGCTTAGCTTTGGTGGATCTTTTAATTTTTGACTTGTGCTCAAATTTGTAAGTTGAGCTGTCCCATTCTTCTTTTAGATCTCTTTTCCTCTTTTTTTGGTGGCAATTTTTTTGTAGGAGGAATCTAGTTTTGCTTCAATTGCTGACTTTAGACTAATATTTGATCTTCCTGTACTAATTAACAAGGACCAATATCTGTATGTCTTGCTTGATTCTGTTTTTGGTCAACTTCCTGTTCTTGTCTCTGTTTTTTTTTTTTTTTGTAAATCGGATTGGATTCTTGAAAATAGTTGCTCCTATCCCCCACGCTTGGATTAGAATCTTTGATGTTATTGATTCAATATTTGTTTCCTCATTGATGCAGATTTTTGAAGCCTGATTGTTTCTTGATCTTATGTTTTTACAAGAAGATGGCTACTAGACAAATGTCTGCAGTCAAATCACAGATGGGTTCCCGGAGTTTCACTAGAGCTTTGACTTTAGCCTTTAATGAGTGGCTACTGATGTTGATGCTCTTTGTTAACTCCATATTCTCCTACGTGATCGCGAGGTTTGCAGATTACTCTGAGCTTCAGTCTCCATGTTTGATGTGTTCAAATCTTGATCATATTCTCGGGAGGACAAAACATTTGAAGAAACCTCATTGGGATATGATCTGCTCTAAACACAAATCAGAAATCTCGTCGTTGGTTTACTGTCACGCTCATGGGAAGCTTGTTGATGTCCGGGGAATGTGCGAGACTTGTCTTTTCTCTTTTGCTACAACCAATAAGTCAAATGCTGAAACTTACAGGTTGTTGGTTGGTAAATTGGGTGATAATTCTTACTTTGGATCCAAGACAGATCGAAGCAAAAATCCAAATTGCTCTAAACTTACAGATTGTACATGTTGTAATCAGCTGTGGGGGACTCAAACCGCTGCTGCTACTCAGGTGGCTGAACGAGAAATGCTACCCAAGTTTGGTTTACTTAGTAAAGTGAGAACCGGGAAGCAGTCTACGCCCAAGAAAAGTGTCAGGTTCAATCATTTGCCTGATGTTGGGTACACTGAGCTCAAGATGCATTCAGATACTAAATCAGATGCTGTAGTATCTCCAGATACTGAGCCAAAGCAAGAATCTTCACTCAGTCATATGCCTCATGTTGGGTTCAATGAGCCTAAGATTGGTTTGGTTGGTGTTTTGAGAACCGAGGAACAATCTACACCCAAGAAAAGTGTCAGGTTCAATCATTTGCCTGATGTTGGGTACTCTGAGCTTAAAGTTCATTCAGATACTGAATCAGAAGCTGTATTTTCAGAAGATGAAGGTTTCATCGTTAAAGAAGAGGATCATAAGTTTCATACCGTGGATCTTCAGACTCCTCCAATTATCACCTTGCCTTATGATTTGGCTACCGACAAGCTGCTGAACCTTGATTTCCATTTGGAGCCTTTGACCACTCAAAATGACCAAGAGGAAGTTCAGTTGCAAGAGATCAACTGGAGAACTTATTCATCATTTCCTGAGTTTATTCCAGTTGATGGTGTGCCTGAAACATCAGAGAAGGTGTTGAAGGAGGAAGAGATCATTTCTTCAGATGATCTTTTCTTAACATCACGCGCCATAGAACACTTTGCATCTGTTCCAAAGGAGAAAGAAGATTCGATTCGCCTCAACGATATTACTTCAGATATCATGGAACATCCGGCAAATGCCTCTGTAATGGAGGAGACTGAGCTTATTTGCCTCATTGATGTTACTTCAACATCACACACCATGGAACACTCTGCAGCTGAGCGAATTCACGTCCAGGATACTACTTTAACATCACATTTTATGGAGAACCCTGCAAATACTTCCTTAACGGAAGAGACTGAGCTTATTTGCCTTAATGATGTAACTTCAACATCACGCACCATGGAACATTCTGCAGCTGTTTTAGAGGAAGAAGAGCCAGTTCACCTCCAGGATACTACTTTAACATCAGATATTCTGAAGAATCCTGCAAATGCTTCCTTAACGGAAGAGACTGAGCTTATCTGCTTCAATGATGTTACTTCAACATCACACACGATGGAATATTCTGCAGCTGTTTCAAAGGAGAAAGAAGAGCCGATTTACTTTCAAGATGTTTCTTTTACGCCAGATTCGAAGGAAAATCCTGAAAATGTCTCCCTAACGGAGGAGACTGAGCTTATTTGCCTCAATGATGTTACTTCAACATCAAAGGCTGCTGAAACTCCTGAAGATGTCTTTAAAGGAATTGAACTTATTCCCCTCCATGATGTTTCTCTAGACGAGGTTCCTGAATCACTCACTACAAATGAAACCTCTGATGAGATGTCGAAGGAGAGAGACACAGACCAAGCTGATATTACCTCTCTGGAATCTGAATATATAGTTGTACCATCTCCAAATTCCATGCCTGAAAATTCAGTCGAAAACTGTAAGTTTAAACTTCTTCCATTGAATGCAACGACTCTTTTTTTGTATGATGGCTATATGACATGTAAATCAAGGTTATATAGTTAGCTTGTGTAAGCTTTGTAGCGTTGGATCTCTAATCAGGCAAATGAATTTTCATATCAGGTGTATCAGACAACAAGGAAATGCAAGAGAAATCTCTTACAGGCTCATTATTGTCTGAAATGGCTCCACGGAACGTCGCTTCTCACACACAAGCAGCTATTAATGAGTCAGAATCTTCTTCATTCAACTCAATGTCGGTGGCAGCTGAAACAAACCAATATTCAGGGGAGTTACTGGATCTTGCGGATGCATACAATATCGTTGTAGGTAATGAGAGCAACAACGATAGTAATGGAAGAGAACAAATAGAGAACTGGATGAAGAAAGATACATCTAGAGTTAGCGAAGACCTTAAAGCACTTCTTACTCAAATATCAGCTTCTCGTGGCATAGAGTTTTTGTCGCCTAGAGATGTAAGCCCCAAGATATCTGTTAACAGTAGTGATCAGGATACAAAGAACATAGATCATGATATGCAGCTGCTAATTCAGAAGAGAATGCTCGAAAGGAACGAGAGCAACTTATCGTTGGAAGGAGTTTCTGTTGGTGAAATCGAGGGAGAAAGTGAGAGTGATCGGTTGAAAAGGCAGGTTGATTATGACAGGAAACTGCTGACTGGTTTATATAAAGAATTGGAGGAAGAAAGAAGCGCTTCAGCGGTTGCTACGAACCAAGCAATGGCTATGATTACGAGGTTGCAGGAAGAGAAAGCGTCGTTCCAAATGGAAGCTTTGCAGAACTTGAGGATGATGGAAGAGCAAGCCGAGTATGATATGGAAGCAATACAGAGACTGAATGATTTACTTGTTGAGAGAGAAAAACTTATTCAAGATTTAGAAGCTGAGATTGAATACTTCCGGGACCAGACCCCGCAGAAGAAGGATAAGCTAGAGGTTGCAGAAAAGGTGACCGAGATGGATTCGCCTAGTGAGGGAATGAGCAACAAGATACAGAGTTGTTTAGTTGGGTTTGACGAAGAGAGGTTATATATCACCAGTTGTTTGGAGAAGATTGAAAACAGAGTAACTGGCGAGGCTCATGGCGATAATATACCAGTACAAGACTCTGTTTCTGAGCTACAAGAGAGAGTAGAGAGGCTGAAGGGAGATTTATACTTCCTAGAACAGGTTATGAACTCTCTGGGGCACGGGAATGAAGGCATGCAATTTGTCAAGGAAATAGCTTCCCATTTGCAAACTCTGCGGAGTCTCAGCATGAAAAGACAAGAACACACAGAGAGTTGATGCCACGTAACAACCTTTACAGAGGTATGTCCTTTCTGCTTCTTTGATTTATTGTGTTTTATTTGGGGTTTTCAAGTCACTTTTATGGCTAAAATATACAAATGTCCTTTTTAATGTGGTAGATATATTTGTGGAGAGGATATCGTAGAAGTTCAAGAGTGGTAAAAAAAAAAGAAAGCTTAAAGAAAGTGTACAGAATCGTCTTCATGGCCTTCCCCTTTCGTATACAGAATTTTTTTAATTACAGTTTCATTTTCGGGTTTGGTGTTCATAATTTTCTTGTGGGTTTTCACATTCTTTGTGTTTGTTTTACATTTTTCTTATAGATTTTGAGTGAAGAGTGAATGTGGGTTTGTTCTGAAGTTCTCATTTGAACTTTTTTTTTTTTTAATTAGTTAGGTTGATACTTTTGTTTAGCATGTCAAAAGAGTCATGCAACTTTGTTAAAATTGTTGTACATTTCTTGGTTATACACGGATGTTAAATTCATATTTCTGTGTTGTGTGTTGAAAAAAATGTTAAAAAGTATAGAAACTTGGATTTGGAAAATTATAACAAGAAGTTTGATGGAGTCATAGTACAAATGATAGTTCAAAGACAAAAAGAAAAGCAAAACCCTAATATCTAATGATTTTTGTTTTTGTTTTGTTAAGGTAATTAATATCTAAAATATTGTAACTCTTTTGTCTTTTGGAAAAAAAAAGGTTCAAGATTAACATGTAAGACCTCCATGCATCTTTTTCTCACTTCTTCTCTTTAGTTTGAAACATATCAATAATCTCGTTCTCCTCTGTCTTAACCAACTCCTTAATTAATCTGTCTCAAGTTTCTTTAACTTCTACAACACGTCTTTAGCCCTCAGCCATATTTGTATCATGCTTCCTCTCACTCTTGCACAAATCCATCTCTCACTTCTATGCTTAGTTGGAAGATTGTATCACAGAGCATGCCACAGCTTGTGCCCAATGTCTCAGCCTCATTTTAACCAGTTGAGGACTATCTCCTGAAAATTTATACAATACGACATTTAAAACACCACCATATATACACCATAAACGTTGTATGCTAAGGGAAATAGTGAAGATACGTAATATATACCTGGAGACATAACTTTCAAAGAATCAGAGTCGCTTTTAGGACTACCGAAAGAGGAGGAACGGTCTCCAAGGGAAGTAGGTCTGTAGGATGAAGAAGATCCACTACTGCCTGGTGTAGAAACAGGCGAAATCTGACGAGTGACAGCAAAGTAAAGGTCCAATGCAGGCAAAGTAGTTGTAAGTTGTTGCCCTTGTTCCTCGTTAAACCCGAACCCTAACTCAATAGAGCCTTTGAGCTCACTCAAGTCCTCGTCCGTCAAGTTTTCACCTCCTTCGTTATGCTTCTCAAGGTGGAGCATCTGGCGACGGCGACGCTCCCATGCTACGTCTCTTTTTGTCTCTAACATGGAGAGTTGCTTCGAGAGACGTTTCTTAGCCTTAACTCTCGGTGGTTCCAATGGCATCTTTTGAAGCTCTTCGACTTCACTATCGTAGAGCGATGAGGACGATGAGGTTGATACACTCAATGCTTCTCCAACCCTCACCATTGTTCTCTGTTGGTAATATTAGAACTGTCAGGCACGTTTATGATTATATATCACAAGATCTGTTAAACCTTTTGAGATTTTGTGCCTTCTTATACAAGTTAGGTCATATCTGCACTTTTTTTTTTCTTTTTGTACAAGTTAGCTCATGTATGGAAGGAATCAGGGAACAATAAGAAACTTGAATAACAAGTTGGGACAAGTTGAGGAAAATGCTTTGAATATCTCTTACGTTTTTTTTTTTTGATGGTGCGGACCGTGCCGAGATGGAGCACGGCCTGCACAAAAGAGTAATGTATAACGATAGAGAAGGAGATTGATCAGAATGATTTTTGTGAGAATCCAAGCTCTCTCTCTCTCTCTCTCTGTCTCTCCCTCGAAACGATTCTTCCAGGAAGAAGAAAAGGGCGAAGAAGTTGTTTCTGTTTGGTAAATTGTATGAATGTAGAGAAGAGATAGGGGTTTCTGGTGAACTTTAATGGTGTAATATTACAAAACACAGAGAAAAAACTGAGATCTTGCAGTTTCTACCGCACATTATGTATCGGTCGGTTTAAAAGTAGGGGTTTTTAGAAATTTATTTTGCTACTTTTAGTGACGGGATCCCTCTGTTAAATGCCTGGGGGGAATCTGGAACTTGTTTTTTTTTATTCTTGAGAGAATCCAAAAACAAACCTTTATGGTTTTTTTTTTTTGGTTAGAGTAACAAACTCTTCCTTTATTTAGGTTTTAGTCAACGGCTCATCATCATGTTGTAAAAAACTTTTATTTGTTCTTTGTCTAAACACAAATACAAATACAAAAAATACATACATATATTTGATAACTGATCACTTAATTCACTTCCAACTTAGGAATCCAATTATGATCAAATAGAGCAAATTAAAATAACCAATTCAAACTAAACCGATTATTTTAATATATTGGGTTAAAATGTAAAAGTTAATGTGTCCCAATTTTTCATAAACATAAGTTTTTTTTAAAAAAGAAGAAATATAAAAACAAAAACAAAAACAAAAACAGAGCTGTATCAGAATCAATTAGAACAAAATACCCAAAAAAAAAAAAAAAAAAAAAAAAATCATAATTTGGTGTTAAAACCCTTAACCGGGGAAGACCAGAATTGGACCAATCCTAAATTCCTAATCTAAATGGTTCAGAAGAAAACTCTAAAAGGTACAGCAGTGTCCCAACTCCGTTCTCTTGAAAGTTGAAACGACGACTACACCTTCTTTCTCTTCTCGATTTGTCTAAAAAACGAAACCAAAAATGCAGCAGCAAGTGAGAAAATCTCAATCTCAGGATCCTTGTCCTCTCTATTCTCAGTTTCCCTATGCTAATATAAATGTGTGCGAATAATTGTTTGATGTGGTGCGCAGGGGAGTAAGAGTGGATCTGAGATGGAAGTGACATGGGAGGACCAGCAGAACATTAACACCTTCAGCCGTTTGAATAACAGATTCCACGACCTCGATGACGAAATCAAATCCGCCAAGGTATTATTTCCTCACTCCTTTTTTGATTTTGTTTCCCTACGCCATTCTAGGGTTTTTTTTTTTTTGTTTTTTTGGCTTTCTCTGTTCAGCTCACTAAAGAACCAACCCACACTACTTAGGGAGACTTTGAATTACGCTAACTGATTCACCTCCTTTGTTGATGAATTTTTTCTAATTTACAATGATTCTCAAAATTTTGATTAGTGTTGTTGTTCTAGTTTAGGATCATGATAGGAAGATTCTTGGGACAACTCCTGATTTTTTTAATTGATTGTTGTAAACTTGGTATTACTTGATTCCGGAGTAGTGCCTTGCTCTTATAATCATCCCACTAGAGTTTCTCCTATACTCGTTTTGCTCTACCTCAACCTTTGCACACTCTTTAGGTTGTAGCAATCTTCTGTAACATATCCTTATACCAATTAAGGCACCTATAACAGCATCAATCTTCTTCGTTGGTGAAATATATAAGCCTTGTAGGGTCTGTCAGATCATTGTACTTAGCTATTGTTATGGTGTTGACAGTTCAGCAACAATCGGTACTTAATCATCATAGTTTAATGACGTCGTTCTATGGAACTTGTAGTGAGTCTAGAATTGTTTTTTTATATCTTTTCTTCCCTGTTTTGGGGTTCAAGCTTTCCTTGTCTAGGACTAGGAGTGGTACAAGATCTTTGGATGTGATGGAGAGACAAAATAGATGTGGGACTTTTCCAGTAGATTGTGGATCCTTGTTTTACTGGTTTGTTATATTAGGAGAATATTACAGGGATTCTACTTTGTTTACTGTATCTAGTAGCTTTATTGATCAAAAGTTTTGATTATTGCAGGAAAAGTGTGATAACTTAGAGGATGCAGGGAACGAGTTGATCCTTGCTGATGAGGAGATGGTGCGGTTTCAAATCGGAGAAGTGTTTGCTCATCTGCCCAGGGACGAGGTAGAAACAAGGATAGAAGACATGAAAGAGGCTACCTGCAAAAGCCTTGAGAAGCTGGAGGAAGAGAAGGTATCTATAGTGTCACAAATGGCTGCGTTGAAGAAGGTACTGTATGCTAAGTTCAAGGATTCCATCAATCTTGAAGAAGATTAATACAAGATCCTCCAACTTGTTCTCTTTACTATTGCATTCAGTTTGATGATTGTACACACTGAGTGGTTGTAGACAAAAGGCAGAATTCTCAAAATTTAACTTACTTGTTTTGTTCTTTGTTGAATTCAGTGGAAGCCAATTTCATTTCCATAACACCATCTTTTTCCAGAAATTGTACAACATTCAAACAAAATCAGGCACAGACGCCAATACCATAAATACAATTACAAAGGATCTTGGGGATTCCAAAAACAAAACCCCTATTTGATAACCGGTTTTTACTCAAATTGGGGTATAACTTGATGGTGGCCGGTTTGGACCGGATACGAGGCCACCCTGGCGAGCAGATTCTTCATCAAGAAACAAATCATCCGTAGTACGGAAAGCGCCGTGAGCTCCGGCGATGAGTAAACCAACGATAAGCGAAACCAGCACGTTTTGGCCTACATCAGTATAAACCAACGCAAGAATCGTTACCAAGCTAAGCAAAACCAACACGATCCGGTCATCAACTTGTTTCCCAGAAATCACAATCGAATCGTTGGCGTCTCGCGAGAAATAGAGGAGAATCCACCCGATGAAGACGACGATAAAGGCGATCATAGAGATTGGGTGGTAAACAAGGCCAAGGAAAACAATGACGAGGACGGCGAGGGCGTAGTTTCCACGGAAATACGAGATGTTGTTTCTTAGGCGCGCCATTGCTTCATCGTATCCTTGAGGGAGAGATAGCGCGGAGAGATCGAGAAGCTGACGCCATGGACGGAGCGTGGAGATCATCGAGTGAGTCGTTTGCTTGGCGCGTGCACTCAACGTCCCGATGATTGTGGTGTTGGAAGAGGAAGAAGGTCCAATTCCTCCACCAGCGCCGCCATAACCGTACGGCGGAGGTTTCTGATTCATTGGATTTTGGATTTTGGATTTCGTGTGGGAAGAAAATTCACAGATCTGTGTTTAAACGTCAAAAACTTTACTTGGATTTCAAAGAGTCCACGAATGGGGGAGTAAGGGACTTGTTCGGATATTATTATTTTCTTCAGGGCCCTTGTAGTTATTTATTATTACAATAAAACGTCACAAATAAAACTTTATCGATCGCCTCCATTTATCACATTTTTTGTTGTAAAATAACACATTTCGTGTAACGTTGGATCTACATTTGCGAATGTTAATTTTATGTTTCTGTTGTAAACTTTTGACCGATAGAAAAAATACAGTTTATAAAAATGGATTAAAAAAAGAAAATATTTAAATCTTTTGAACCAATAGGCTCTTCTTTAGTGAGTATCTGTCTGAATAAAATACCAAACGTTTCACGTCGGTAGGCTTTCTTAGTGATGTCTGGGAATTATACAGAAGAAGTTGGGCGCCAATTTTCATATATATACAGAAACCACAAACACGTCGAAGCTTCTTCATCCATCTTTTATCGCCTTGCTTTGGTTTCGATTGGTTTGTGTCTAGGAGAAGAGACGGAGCCACCACCACCACCACCAAGTGCTGCAGCTGCCGACTCTACATGTGTCAAAAGATACTCGTAGATCTTCTTCCGTAATCGATCGATGGTTTCTTTAGAGACTTCTTGTAATCCTTCTTCATCTTCTTTGGACCCAATCTCGTCTAACCAATCATTCACACTCTTGAGCTGAGACAGCATCCCCGCTATCTGTCCGTTATCAGACAGATTCAGATTCGAAGATGTAATCACGTCAGCGTCCAAGAATCTCTCTACAAAACCCAAAAACCAATCTTGTGAAACCATTTGCAACTTCTCTGCAAGATCAGTTGCCTCGTTTAGACCATTCCCTTTCACCCAGTTTAGCGGTGGAGACTCTGAACCTGCTACTGAGGTGGCCTTTTGGCTGCTACTACTGTTCTCCCTGTGTTTACGGATCATTCCTTGTGCTACGAGTTTAGATCCAATCGTTGGCTTGTTTTGTACACTCCCACGAGGTTTACCGGATGAATTACTACCCGGGCTCTCAAGTATGATCACAGGTTTGCTCTTGGAAGCAGCAAGTTTGGCTGGTTTGGTAGAGTAGACAGAGAAGGGAGATAAGTTAGTAACCAACGCAGCTTGAACCCACGAGGCTGCCAATTTCTGTTTTTCTGATGCTGCTTTTATAGCTTCCTCGGATTTGTTTTCTTCATTTTCTGGGGAAGACATTGGACAAATTAATCTGGACAATGACTCCGTTACTATTTGAACGTTCTTCAAACCAGAATGGAGCTTCAGGAACTGCTCAACAACTGGCAACGGATCATCTTCCTTCGCTGTTGACATAAGATCGCTGTACATACTACAAAAAGGAAAAGCAGAATAAAGTTTAGAAACAACTTAGACGGTAACATTCAGTCTCTCAAAGATCCAAAGACAGCCAATGAATAACTTTTGTTAAGATATTACGCACATGAGGCATTGGAGTAAGCTCTCAGAAGCAGAGGCTTCTTGCATGGCCTCTATTGCGACACCTTGCGCAGCATCTCTATGCCTCAAGACTTCCTGAAAATATCGACAGCAGCAAGGACTCAATAAGCATGATGCCTAAGATGAAAACATAACATGCATAAACGTTCTAAAAAGGAATGAATTTCTAAACTGGTTGTTTGAACTTTGAAGTAATAATCATGAAGAGATGTGCATGAAGCAAGCACATATGAGGATCCAAGAGCAGTCAAGCGCATACCTGTCCCATCCTCGAAAGAGATGAAGGGAGTGAACTCCACTGGATATTGCCCGCCGCTAATCTTTTACCATTAACAGGGACTTTCACCAAATTCCCAGGCAATCCATTCTCTGCAATAGATTTCTTCTCGACAGATTTAGATTTAGGCCTACTCGTTTTATCTTTGGTGTCCAGTATTCCGGTTGTCTCGACTTTCTTGGTTGGCTGAATCTTATTTTGCTCCTTCGATGATCTTGCAAATACATTAGCCCTCTCCTGTTTGCTTGGCAACTTCTCACTCGATGTGCTTTTCCGTGCCGCCTAGCAACCAAAAAAAAATACAAGCTATGTTCAGAAAATTGAAAACAGTAAAAAGTAATAACAAATCAATGTAGTTACAGATGAATTCAGATGGAAAAAAACAAGAAATTGATAAGGAAAACAGGCGAAAAGTATGATACAAAACCCAAGGAATAGAAACCAACTACTCAAACAACTGGTTTCAGCTTCAAATCAAGTAATGATGAATAGAAGGAATTGTCTTAATGCCACTTCACATGTCTAAAAAAAGTACTCTTTTGCAAACAAACAAACAAACAAACAAAGATAAAAATTCAAAAAAACTTACTGTTAAATTCCGGGAATCAGGGGTTAAATCACGTCTGGAAAGGCTAGATTTAGATCTATCTGAACTCCTGATATCTAAATTCCCTTCCCAGCTTTTCCTCAACGCCTTAGCTCCAAACTCAATCCCCTGCACAAAATTCTTAATCATGGGAAGCTTTTTCCCAACACTTGGACTCTCCGGTTTGACAAGAGACCGCCCTTTATCCGCCAACCCCATTCTAGGAGAACCTTTCTCCAATACCTTAGGCTTCACATTCTGTTGCTGCTTAATCCCATTTGCAAACTTTGCAAAAGAATTAGGCAGTGAATAACAACTAGTTGGCGAAGAAGGTATAGACTTAGAACCAGAAGAAGTCTTCAGCTTCCCCAAAGATTCCTTCTTTACATCCAAACTCAAACCCGATTTAGCAGATTTAGCTCGAAACAGAGCAGACGACGGCTTTTTACCCTCAGAAGACTCATCTCTAGAGATACTAACACTCAGTCTATTCCCTACTATTCTCTCACCGTCACCATTAGAAACCACTCCTTTCACAGTTGCCTTCACTCTCTCTTTGGGTTTGGAATTAGCAGCAGCACCGTTATCAATAACCTTGTCATCACTAAGAAACCCAAGAGAGTGAGTAGCTACAATATCTTCAGGATCACCAACACAAGGATGCCTACCAGGAACAGGTCTAACACCACGAAGAATCGGAACAGGGGAAGAAGACTCAACTCTATCGACATGAATGAATTGACCTAATTGGATCTTATCACTAAGAATCAAATCATCGTGTTCGTCAGGTAAAGAAACGTAAGTGGCGTGAGAAGAATCAGAGACTCTGAGGTAAAACCCTTGGTTAGGGAAAAGCTCTCCTCCGGCTAAAGCGGGGACGATACTGACGACTTGTAAAAGAGAGGACCTGTGTTCACCGGCGATTTTGACGTCGGTGTTCATATGTTGGAGAAGCTTGAGTAATACACCTGGGACTAGATTCGCCATCTTCGTAGCGCATCACCGACGGGGGATCTCAAAGAGACGACGTTCTTCAGATCTCAGAAGCTAAAATTGAGTGTTGTTTTGTTTTGGGTGGATTCCAATGGAGGTGGGAGGAGGAGAAATCAAAGATAAAAATTAGCAAAAATTAAAAAAAAAAAAAGAGTGTTTTAGTATTTAATATATTTTGTGGGAGAAAGAGTACAGATAGGTTTTGAACAGCAAAAAGCAAAGAGGAATGTGAAAATAATGTGAAGAGAGATAGATAGAGCTGTGTTGGGGTGTTGTGTTCTTTGGTGGGTCTATTATTATTATACACACACACACTCTTCTCTCTCTTCTGTACAGTACAGCCCTTTACCTATATTAATTGGTATTAAGAATGAGAGAGCAATAAAAGAAGTAAGTAAAGAGTCAGACTCAGTTTTCAAGAGTTGAGAAAAAGATGGCAAACTATTTTCTTCTTTTTGTTGCTTTGCGCCTTATGCGGCTACACCCAATGCATCTTTCATTTTACTTGGTTTTATTATCTATCTTTCTTTTTTTCTGTTACCAATATGTGCGAAAGAAATAGTATATTTTATTTTAAAATATATTGTGGTTTTTATACATTTATGAAAAAATTACTAGTGATTTTTTTAAAAAATTTGTTTTGGGTAAGAAACAAAACTGAACAATAATTAGCATGGTAACAAAATTAGGGGTATTGAAACCATAATTTTGGAAGATTTTATAAGATTTCAGAAAGTTGGAATTTGTATGATTTATTGTAAAATTCTTTCAAATTTCACCTAAAACCATGAAATTTGAATTTTTGTATTTTTAACGAAATAATTCCTCTCAAATCCTCCTATAAAAGTCATTAAAATCCAAATCCACATACTATTTTGAATAATAAAAACCATGATTTTGGAAAATTTTATGGGATTTATGAAATTTAGAATTTTGATAAACTTTAAGAACGTTGATATGATTTATTGTAAAATTCTTTCAAATCTCACCTAAAACGATAGAGATTTGGATTTCTGTATTTTAAATCTATCGGTTCAATAACACTGAATAACATAAAATTTGTAAATTCTACAAAAATCACTTAAAATGTGAACTTAAATGATAAATACCCTTCCCAGCTCTTTCAAGTATCCAAGAATAAAGTTGCAGTATCCCAATCAAATTAAGTAGTATGGAATATTGTTTTCTGATTAATATTTATTATAACATTATTACTAGGCCATACCAAGCTTACCAAACCCCCCTAACTGAGCTCTCTAGCCTACGGTGAGGATGATTCCTGATCCTTAATCTTGTTAGCTTTATGCAGACTTAAACCCTAGATCTAGCCATCTAGGTTTGCAAAAAGTAGCAAAGTAATCTGCAGGCTGCAGCTACCATTTGTAGGTCAATATTTTCTTCATCTTGAAAAATTTGGAAATTTCTAATGTACTTTGTAAAATAAATAATATAATAGAACATGGATGTGAAGCTGTAACAGTGAATATCATACAAAAGAGATTAAGTGAAGAGGAGATGATTATCAAATTCATCATCATCAGCTTCTATTAAGAACTGCTCATAGAGATATCATCATAGCAACGATGATGAGACCATTACAACGAAAATCATCACCGCTATGCTGAGGTTAACCACAGTATCAACATTTTCAAACTTCTCCAGTTTCTCGTGCAAGTCTACCCGCATCTGTGTATATGGGCATTTTTGCTTCTGCAACAACAAACATAACACCTGATCTCAATTCCTCTAGTCAAATCCAGCAAAATCATGAACACAAGCCAGAAAGCATGCTCAAGACACTCTCAAATTCATAATTCATTTCTAATATACAGTATTCTGTATGTAAGTAAAATGCTCAATTCAAAGTATAATAAAATTAGTGAAGGGAGTATAGCCACTAACCTCAGTTTTCAACTCATCGTTTGGGATGTTTGCCTTCTGAAGATCATCGTGCTCAGAAAGTTGATTGAGTGGCATCTCAGAACTGATCTTATTATTGGACGTTTTACTTGAGAAGGCTTTGTAAGCTGAATCAGTATGAATAGTCTCCATAACTGAACCGAAGAAATTTGTGACAGGCACCTAATTTCCATAATAAGTAAACTTGGAGAATGAGTAATTAATCATCTCAAGACAGTACTGTAGTTCATAAAAATCAGAAACAAACGTCAAACATATCCGGAAGGTGCAAGCTTTTCATCTAAATCAATATCGTTTCCGTGATCATGTAATAACAGTGAATTTATGAAAAATCCAAGACTGATCATCCCCCACATAAGAAGCAACTAAAACCTAGGTAACTTAGTCTTGATTGGTCACAACAGAATAGTAATGAGTTCAGATTAAATAAAAAACGTGACATTGCACAATCAATTTCCTCCTTACCTCCGCCAGATGTGGTTGGTAAAGATCAGTCCGGTAGTAGGCAGTAGACATTAGCAGTTTCGGATCGTAAGACCTAAATAAACTGCACAATAGCAGGGGGAGAACAAATGTTTGTAGCTCAGAGAGTTCAGCTTAAAAAGGAGTATCAAATCTAACAATGATCCGAAAATTGTCAGACGTAAAAATCCCGAGACAAATTATAACTCGCTAAAAAAAATACAACTCGTACACACGAAAAGTTCCAAAATATGACCAGACATTACAAGGGAGTTCAGACAACCACAAAACGTTTAGTCAGACATCCAACCATTTTTATTTGTCTCCTTAGTCAATTCAACAATCACGATGTCGTCAAACATAGTTAAAGTGAAAAGAAATATCATATAAAACGTTCAGAATGTTAGTGACAAGAGTTGCATAGCTATGTACCTGTTAAGTGATGCATTGTCATAGATATTGAGCCTCTCAAAGAATGCAAGAGTGTAATATGTAAACCGATCTACAACAGATACACCAACCTGTAGTAAAAACAATATAAGAATTAGAGAGCAATACAATAGTAAAAGAAGAAACAATCCGTACACAATATGATGATTTCATTGAAAAATTCCCCCTTGATATTGTAATGGTACTTTCCATTCATGATATAGTGAAAGGCACTTACATCTGAGTCCAGGTGATGGGAATATGAGTTCTCCCCTTTCAGACTGCTACCAATAGCCAAAACACCAGGAGATTGAAGCTATGGAGACAATTGTTTCAGAAAATTAACAACGTCAGAGAAAAATTTCGTACATTGGGAAACATCAACTGGATTAACTACTAAGAACAAGCTCACATAAACTGTGAAGATACTTGGATATCAACATATTAACTCGAAAAGGCAAAGCAAAAACAAAAATTTTAGCGTACAGAAATATAAAGACGAAATAATCCTGAAAAAGTGCGTTAAGATGTACCTGATTAAAGAGAGTGGCAGCTTGGCAAGTGTCAACCATTATCATCAACTCCTTGAATCTGGGCTAGCCAAAAAAATGTCATTAGTCAAAACTTAATTAAGATGGACAAAAACTGAATATTGTTTGTTCCAGCAAGAAATGGCCCATGGAAAAGCCAGATTTTCAAGAGACAGATATGACTTGAGAAACTCCATAAATGTGACACACACCTACGCTTTTCTTTCATTTGTTTTACAGCATCTGCTAAATCGTGACTTTGGAGTTCTTCTGCATCTTGAAACTTTAGAAATTCATCACCTCCATGCCCAGTCATGTACAGCAGAATATGGCTACCCTCATCACTGAGAAGACGCTTTGACCTTGGAACAGCATTCTCATGACGCCCAGTCAAAACCCGTAAAAAGTTTTCAACTGTTACCTCATACCCACGATAATCTACCTGAGTGGAAATTATTTCATACAATCAGCTCTTCTTCTGGAAAACACGTCTGTTATATGGGCTGGGAGGACCATAAAAGAAAATGTATACATGTTGGCAGCGGGCAATCTTATGGAAACACAGAGAATATGAAATTGCAGAATACAACAACAAAATGATTCTGTGCTTAAAAATATGAAGGCTAAGATACGTATACTTCTAACATACCTACTCTAGACAGAACCTTTCACTACTATATCTCATTGTGCTAAACCTTTGGAGAAGTGTCATTCAACCAGAAATTTACCTCAACGTTATCTCCATACAGGTTAAGTTTGTGGTTTTCATTATTAAAAACTTGAGCAGGATATTCATTTCTAGCATTACAGGCCATATCATCTGCCAACATCAGAATAATCCTCTCATCTGGTATTCCAAGTCTCTTGACTGTCCTAGAAACACCAAGTTAAGAAACAAAATGTGAAGAGAAGAACCTCCATGAACGGTTATTCCAAGATAAAAGGTTTCAGTTAAGGGAAAGCAAAACGAGTTATCACCTATAGAGGGACAGAGTATTGGCCATGTGCCGGTAGTTAAACCTGAGAAATAGCAACCACAGCAATAGGTTAGTATGGACGAGACCTGTAACTTCAGGCAGATAGATGGATTTTGCAATTATAGTTGACTAGAGGAACACTAATCACCATCAGTGAAGAACTACATTGATCTGCTTACCAATTGAAATAAATCTACACAAAGATCAGAATTACGAGGAGGAGTATACCAGAAGCGAGAAGTGCAGACCAAGACAGCCCAATTGTTCGTGTGAATAGTCGTATCCCCAGAAGAGGAGGCGAACGAGTAACAGAGAAGCATTACGAGTATAAGAATCTTCATTATTTTGGAAGAAAATCTGAAACACAAGAAATTGAAATCGATTGTGAGGTTTCCGAATCTAACCAAACCATATGCGTCTACGATTAAGATTTGTAGTTTCTAATGCATATGGGTTTCACAAAGATCTACCTAACGAAGTTACCAGCACCAAAGAGAGAGAAGTCGGCGTCCGCGATGGAACTCCGGTAAAAGGATCAGCTTACCGGCGGAGGCGTGGAAGGGAACGGAAAAGAATGGAGCAGACGACGTCTGAGAAAATAATTAAAGCTCTTTGTGAATTTTACTTTTTAGTTTTTACTTTTTACACAAAGAAATTTACTAGTTTGACAAAAAAAATTTCTTGATCTAAAAATAAAAATTTACTTTCTTTTTTTTGTCAACAAAATTTACTAGTTTGTTTATTTTAAATAAATCATATATCTAAAAATAAAAATATATTTTGTAAGACTATTTACTCTAGTGAAGATGGACTGTCTTCGCCCTGTTGATCTGCATTCAAAACTTATTTGGATGCGATTGAAGTTAATAAGGATGAATTTCTCACTTTTACTCTAGTTTTCATCCTCCGATTACAGAATGTTAAAGCGGATAAATTGGCACATCGTGCTCGAGTAGATTCACATCAAATTACCTACGTAAATGATTTTCCTACTAATTGACTCATTTAAGTTGATTTTATATTTAGTTATCAAAAATTATAAAAATAAAAACTATTTTTGCATGTTAATCTGGTACTAGAATTCAGTAAGATTTGATTTTCTTTTAATTTTTAATTATGATTCAATCTCCAATCAAATTTTCAAAAATTATAATTTAGAAAATAAATTAAAAGAAAATATTTTTAACTTAAAAAAAAAAAGACACATAACTAGACTTTGTTATTTTGAACATATTTCCTAAATACTGTTAGTTAAGATTTTACATTTTAAAAAAATAAAAAATAAAACACCCCAAAACTCAGTTTACAACTCGGTCAGGTAATCGAAACAGTCATCATTCATATTAATATAAGGATTAAGGAGGAAGGGAGGAGCTACATGACTACTATTTCTATTTTTTCTCGCACAAAACGAGCGTTGCGCGAGTGAGTGCATTTTCTGTATGCAATAACCCACAGAATCATGCCTTTATCACTCCACGCACTTATTTCTATTTTTGCCACCGCGTGGCTTTTTCTTTTTTTTTCACAAAACCGAAACAATAAAATTAAAATTTAACCGAGAAATGTGTATGTATCTTAAAAAGAATGAAATCAATTCTTGTTTCAAGGGCACAAAAAAAAAGTTATTATTACTTGAGAGTCACAAATCAATCAATCACTAAAGAAACTAAAAAATATGTCTTCCGTTGACCGTTGGTGTGTAATGTATAATGGTGGTAGAGACAAAAAATGATCAATCAGAGACTGGTAATAAGAAGCTAAATCCTGAATTTTCCCTGATTAAAGGTGGCGGTTCGATATCCGCAATTTCAAACCTCTCCATCGACTTTGATAAGTCATCAACCGAGAAAGGGATGCTGCAACATCATTTATAAACCACTCAATTAGAAGAAGACGTCATCGATCAACTGCCCCGAAAACGAAATCTTATTGGTATTTGTTAGTAAATGAAGTTAAACCTGGAGTCGTCATCCAAAAGGAATGAGTTGCTAACAGCATTGTTCGAATCTTCTGTCATTAGAACCCTCATATTTGCTATCACCTATATTTATTGAGGGAGATATATATTAGCTAACTAAGGATACAATCACACAGACCAGATCATCAGTAGCTTAAGGTGACTTACGTCCGGGGAGACGCTGTGAGTGCCATATTTGTCATCCCAGTACATTGTACTGATCCTGTATAGCTGTTGTATGCTTAGTACCTGTCCACAGGTTCAATTTATCAGCAAATGCAAACTACAAAGCTCTGACCTTTTATGACATTTGTAAGCAAATTGACAAGTGTTTCATATGGAATGTAGAAGGAGTCGAATCATATTGGACTGAAGAAAAACTTCAACTTACCGGGCAAAGATCATGGCTGATCTCATCAAGATTTTTCTTTGGTTTTTGGTGTATGACCTGTAGTTGGAGTAAGCATAAATATGGTTTACCCTCATGGGACTATCCTTAATGTTAAGATAGAAGATAAGGAAAGATTACCAGAAACCCAATGGCCTGTCTGATATGCTTAAGCTCATCCCATGAAGAACCGGCATACTGCAATTGTTGTTGTTAGTTTTGTTTTTGTTGTGTTATAATAACAGAGTGAAAACTACATGAGTTACCTCATCTGTTGCCTTGAAACACCAGTGTTCCAATTCAGACAAGCCGGCTTTGACGTACTCGCCATTGCTAAATGAACAACACTCGCGTCTCAATAAAAGACTGTCGGGGACAACAGACGAAGCATTTGATTAGTAGAAGATAGCTAGCAATGTTTTGAGTCTAGAGATAATAGTGTTTTAGATACTAATGAGCCCCCAACCTGTTAAACAGCTGAACATTGATGAATGAGAATATCTGCGTAAACACCTTACGCACCAAGAATGAAGGAACCTAAACATTTTAATCAGAAGCTTCAAACTCAGGGCAGTCCAGAACCTGTTTATATTTAGAGGAAATGAAATCATGAAGGAACTCACATTGTTTGATTTCAGAGTGTTGAGGAAATTTGTAAGGCTCTTGACAATTCCTTGCCAGTGGGCAATCAGTGCTTGCTGAGCTGCAGTATTACCAACGGAACGAGATGCTCCTTTAACTAAACTTGCCCTCGATGTTCTTGGCGCCTATTTGAAGTTGCAGACAGACAAATTCAATTAGCGGGAAAAACTTCATTTTGCCCTGATGAACGTGGTGGCTATAAATACCTGAATGCACAATCCAAGGAGTGGAGAAATCTCTTTCTTCAAGTTATCCCGAATCATTCCATATATCTTTTCGACATAAGCTGTGAGTTGCTGCTTAAACAGTAAAGCCGGATATTTTGCTTCAACTTGTCTTAAGCCATCTGCTCCACCACCCGCAGTACCGTTTAGCATGGCAAGATTTACACCTGGCGGTGCCCCGCGGAAGCTCTGTAATGGACATTCTCAATATTAAACTTATAATGAATCACGAAGCTTTGCTACATTGTGTTGATGGATCTCAAACCATATATAATATACCTGATTCATCCTTCCAAATAGAGTGGCAGAAGATGAACGGCGGCGTTGTGGAGCCATCCCAGCTGCACCACTAGCTTTGAGCGTGCGCTGGAGGAGTAAGAGGAGTGTTGAAGTATTGGATAACCAATAGGCCAATGTATTGTTGTTATCTTGAGTCTGAGAGATCAACTTTCACAACGTTACTCTCGGATACACTTGCAATCACAATTAAATACCTAAGAAAATTAGGAAGCTCATGCAAATTACCTCAATAGCATGGCCTATTGTCTGAATAATGCGATCAAAGACACTGGTTCTTTCGACTTCAAATGACCTCCATTGCAGTAGGCATTTGTAAATGATACATGCTGTGATAGGTCTGTTCCCCTGGAAACCCAAGTGTTGAACAATGCAGCGGATAAGTAGCTCGTGATTTTCTTGCTGCTTCTCGTTTAATGATTTCTGTGGTTTATCTTCCACTTCTGAGGGATCTCTATTCATCGAATGGCTATGCAGATCCTGAATCAAATTGAAATCCATTGCTTCATCATTAAATTAATCCAAAACCTAAATATGAGTCGGACAGACGATCCAGACCAAATTAGTTAAACATATTTACCAAGTTTGACCTCGCATCCACTGCAAGATGACCACTCTCTGAACCTCTCTGTTTTTATCAAACAGATGGTAAGTCATCAACTTCAGGCAAAAGCAACAAAAAGATACATGAGGTTTCATTTATTTGAATTTACTGTTATAGTTTACCTGTAAAATGGACCGGGAGCGGCCAGAGAGAAATTTATTTGGTGCCATGGAGACAGCTTGTTGCCGTAAGACTTTATTCTCCGATTCTAAGTTGCTGCACTTTTCCTCCATCCTGAGATCACATTATCTTCTTGTTTCAGCTCAGAGGAGAATGAAATTACCCACAGAATCATTGATGAACAGAAAGATATTTATAACAATACTTTATGATATATTCTTACCTTGTCAGGGATTCTTGGAGTTGCTGAGCTTTCTTCTCTGACTCTTCCAGTTTTTTCCTTTTGTCTTCAAGAGACTCTTGAGCTTCTTCGAATTTCCCCACTGCGTCATTAGCCCTTTGTTTCTCGTTTTCTAGAGTAGCCTGTTGCAACACAAATGATTACTGATGCTAAGTATAGTCACATGTAAAAATGAATGTAAATCTCAAATTTAGATGGAATTTAAAAGTAATATCAGACAACTGAGTTGGCCATTGATAGCCACTGACAGCAGTACCTTTACACTCTCCAGTTCCTCCGTCATTAGTTCAATCTTCTTTGTATCTTCAACTAAAACTTGTGTTTCTTTATAAACAGGAGGAGCTTCTTCAGCGGCTTTCTTTGCAGCTTCGCGTTCCTTCACAAGCAACGCATTTGTTTCTTCAACTTTCTTCCGCATTTCCTCGAATGAACTCTGAAGTTTTGCTATCTCCTGAGTCTTTGCTTCTTCTAAGTCACTCTGCAAAATTAGTTCAGTGCTAGACATTATACATCTACTTTAAAATGATCAATTACAATGATGTTTCTTTAGCAAATACGTACCCTCGAACGTTTCTCCAACTGGACACGGTATGTGAGTTCTTCGACTTTCTTTTCAAGCATATCCTTTGCCTCTTTAAGTGCTCCTGTTTCCCTTGAAGCCTGAAAAAAAGAAATGTTGTTGCATAGTTAACCGAGTATCCACATTCGTAGAATAGCAGCAAATCTAATGTTTGAAGCAGTCAGTTAGTTACTACGAAAGAAAGAAAACAATAAAAAATTTCAATTTCAGTTTCAGCTTCAAGATCCCTTGTAGGCTTTTGGCAATGAGATGAATATATATGTGAATAATATGGAACATTCGTAGCAAACCACATAATATTTGTACCATTTTGAGCTTCCTAAGTTCTCTCTTAGCAAGTCTGCCTCTCCATCGTGTCTGAGATAGGATCACTCCATTTTTAAGCTTTTTGTAGTACGAGATTGCTCTGTGACAACGCCACTGAGCCTGCCATTAGTAATGGGAAACTATGCGTTAATGATCATGAGAAACCTAAGATAATTTTAGGCTTGTAATTCTCGCGAGAACAGAAACCTGAACAGTTGTGGCAGCCTTTGTTTGCTTCCTGTATCTGAATTGTTTACGAGCAGACATTGCTCTTAAACCAGTCTGTACAACAAGAGAAGCTACATGGAGCTTTTTATATGATTTTCTAGAACAATATCTCCGACCATTCTTCTGAATCTTCACAACAGCAGCTTCTCGTCTCAAATTTTCGTAAAGTTTGCAGGAAAGTCTCCCTAAGTTACATAAATATTTTCAATATTCAGCAGATCATTCTTAAGTGTGACAAAGTTAATGCCCTTCTAAGTTCCACAGAAAGCGATTGAGCAACTAGATGGCTTACCTCTACATATAGCCTGAAGAGATATTGTGGCCTTTCTCAGAACCATAAATCTTTTCTGAGCCTGATGAGTTCGTATTCGTCTCTGAATTTTTTTTGCAGCACTACTTAGCACCTCAGCCCTTCTAGCGTCAAGTTCAGCCATCTGACCAGCCCGTAAGAAGACCTTTGTTTTACCAATCTGCATTATCCAAAGATGTTTTGCATTTGGTTTAGTTACAACTCTGCTGACATTGAACCATATCCCATTGCAGCACCAATACTATACAATTGACTCCATGATACTTGAGGATTCGTTACCTGGTATCCTTTGAGTCCCATGTTGTCCAAGATCTTTTGGGATGCTACCTTCTCATCGAAGCTGTTCAGGAGAAGTCAGGAAATCAGTAAATATTGATATCTACTCTCACAAAACAGTACAATTTCATCAGCTAGGGAGAATGGTTTTTTTTACTTACTTCCCTTCTAAAGCAGCTGGAGATAGAAGTCCAAAACGGTTTATGAACTCAAAGAACGGTTTACGAGTTGGATACCCTGCACAACTAATTCTGATCGCCTCTAAAACACCCTGGAAAGACAACATGAAGATTAGTACATACTTTTCTGTCATTACTTCGCAGGAAATTTGTAACATGAAAAGGTTTTTAAAACCTAATATGTTAGAACAAATCCATTGTCAAAATATTATCTTATTTTTACTTACACCACATCGCAGTTGCTGCATGATGTTCACATTCTCAAATATGGCAGGCTTTAGAAGATTGTTAGGCTTCACACATCTGATGTAATGAGGCTCTGTAGAATTTAATGTTTCCATCAGTTGCTGGAGTTGCATCTGCATCAACCAGGCCAATAATTACTTGTAACATCTACTTGTTGTTAAGAAAATATTAGTCTTCTCGAGTAGTTCGCCATTCTTCCTTAAAACAGTTAATGCTGAACATCTGATATAAGCTTTGGTACCTTAAAACGAGAACCAATGGATGAAAACTTTGAGGATTTAGATGTTTCTTCCGGGAGTGGAGGGAAAAGACCCACGACAAAAGGACATTTAGAAGCCCCCAACAAATCTTGGTGTTCAGGGATCACATAGTCCTTGTTTTTATCCAGAAATAGTTCAGATTGATATAGAACCTGAAAATTTAGAAGACATGAGAGACCTGTGTGTGTTTACAAAGTGAACTTTCTTCGAAGGGAGAAGGAACCAACTTCTCCAGCATAATGAGCAACGGCGAAATCTGTTCGAGAGAGTTTTGGTTTGACAAAGCGCTTGTGGGTCTTAAAAGTCTGATATAGCTTGTTTGCAAATGTTTCGTGGGTTGACTTTGGAAACATGCTGAAAAATCACACGTTGTTAATTCAAACCAAGAACATAATCACTTCTTCTTTCATATGGAACTTGTTTGATATTTAATATTACCAAGCTTCATCTAGGAGAGCAACAATCCCACCAGGCTTCTGCAGGTGGAAAGAAGAAGTGAAAAGTCAGACAAAAATACAACAGGTATAAGGGGTTGCAATGATAACATTGTCCTTTCTTGGTTAAGAAATGACCTTTTCTATAAGATCGAGAACATCTTGATTGTCCACAAATTCAATGTAACTCCAATCTATTGCTTCTTTTGTGTACTCTTCCTGTTCCATCTTGAAAACGTGCTGAAGCAGCAAAGAAAAACCAGAGTATTCAAAAAGCCTATTTGAGAATCAGAGCTGGGATTAATAAACCGTTTTCCACTGCAATCAAGAACCTACCTGATTGAAATGCTGCTGCAACTTCTCATTAGTGAAATTAATACAGAACTGTTCAAAACTGCAGCAGAAGGGTATTAGGCTATTAGCAGAGGATGATAAAATGCATATCTGTGAGCCTTTAACAACATAGAGATTCATTTACCTGTTGGTTTTGAAGCTTTCAAATCCGTAAATGTCCAGAACTCCAATTAGAGATCTAGAATTGGCATCTTGTCCAATCGAGTTATTAATCTTGTCTACCAACCTGCACATTACTAGAGATATTCACTTAGCATCAAATATGTAAATATCAGTTATCTTGATCTTGTCCCCTAAACCAACCACTTACCAGTCGAACAATCGAGAATAGACTGTCTTAGCGAGACCGTCTCTGCTGGTCACAGCACTCTGTGGATCAAGACTTCTCTTAATAACTTCTTCGGGTGTGATCATAACACGTTTACATAACGCATCTTCAAGTGCCTTTAAATCACACCTGTAACGAGACTTACAATTAGCTTGCCTCAACTGATAACACATTTTAGAGGACTCCTCAGAGACAATGTTTTTTACATGAGAAGTTCCGCTGCAGTTTTAAGATGAAATTTCGCCTTATCATCCTTGGGAACTGATGAATCCACTTCTTTCCCCTTAGTAAATTCGATGTTTCCAATATGAAGAATCGCAGCTACCACTCTAAAAATTGCTTCCTGTTGATACAAAGGCAGAATTAAGTTCATCATCAATAAAGAAGTGCAGGAAACTAAAACGAATATGCAACATACTAACTGTAGTTTCTTACACAAACCGACCTGTTCCTTCTCGCTAATTCCAACAATATCCATAGCTCTCCTTGTTGCAAGATAATCATGAGCATCGCTTATACCGACAAGCTCGAAGCACTTGGACTGGTTCAGATAATGAAAGGTCTTTGGATGACCGAGCTTGTACTTTTCAATTTCCTGTTCGTTCAATCAAGTCATATGGCTAGTTCTTTGGGAAGAAGAAGATATATTCCAATAACTTAACCGAACTTACCTCCTGCGGTGCGGCACAAAGAAGGTAGAAGCAGTGGTAATTGCGCTCCGGATCAGAGATTTGACACACACGAGACCTCTCTAGAAGATAGGTCCTTATAGCAGCTCCAGAAATTCTTCCTTGCTTATCAAATTGAATTTCAACAAATTTACCAAAACGACTGAGCCAAAAGCATAGTAAACAATCAGTTAAAGCCCCAACAATAGATATAGATGTGCACTATTATAACTAGATTTTGCATCACCTTGAGTTGTTATTCCTCACAGTTTTTGCGTTCCCAAAGGCTTCAAGAACAGGATTTGACTGGACGCAGATATTACAAACAAGTTAGTAGATTAATCTCGACTAGGGACCATACTTATATAAGAAGATCACAGAAAAGAGATAGAAAAGCCATTACTTCAAGAACTTGTTGTTCAACAGTCCGTCCTTCTGTAACCGCACGACCTCCCAAGTATGCGAGGTATCTCATAAGCATCTTAGTGGTTTCAGTTTTTCCTGCTCCGCTCTCCCCACTTACTAGAATCGAATTGCTTTTTCCCTCATTGATCATGGCCCTGAGAAAAGGGCGTCTTACACTGACAGCATATATATTATATGTAGATCATACTGTGTATATACAAATATATCAACAATCACCTATATGCAACATCAGCAACTGCAAAAACATGAGGACTTAGTTCTCCAAATGGTGCTCCTTTGTATTGTTGCATCATATGGGCATCATAGATGTGAGGCAATCGTTGAAATGGATTAATCGCGATAAGGATGTTTCCTGTGTATGTCTGTCATGAACAATTATAGAATTATGGTCAAGACAGATAATAGTAGTAAAACTTAAGGTCTCTACAACATAGTGTAAGAGATACTAACATAGATCTCATTAAGTTCATATCTGATCTTCAAGTTCTGAAGAACACCAGGTTCATGCAAATAAGAGAGCTTTGTCATGTCATCGACACCACCCGCAGGAGCTTCGACATCCTTTGGGTATATCTTTGACAACTTTGCAGTAACCTATACAAGTCAACAACAGAGAAATATAACTCAGTTTTTAGGATTACAGTAAAAGTGTCATGTTGAAATGCTACAGTTTAGACGATTAAGATGACTGGCCTTCTTGCCAGTTGTGGCTTGGATCACAACTTCTTGTCCATTGATCTTTTCAACTTCACCATCAACCCAAGCAATATCTGGATCTTCAACCCAAACATGAGAACCTACAATGATATTGACTGGAGTTCCCTGCAGTTTACAAAAAAGCAGCAAGAGAGTGTTGATATTGGTAAGGAACAACAAAAAGCAGCTTAATATGAAACGATACGAGGAGAGTGTTGAGATGCTTCTACATTCACATCATCACATGAACAGAACAATTAAACATGAAAATCTAAGGAAAAAGTAAGACGTTCACACCGTACCATTATCCAGTATTAGTCTGTCTTTTGTTCTTCACAATAATCCAATCCTTGGGACATTTTACCGCAGTGAATTGGAACGAGGTGACTTATTACGCAAGAAATCTACATAAATTCTGTAGATTTCAAGACAAACAGACAACACCGGAGATTCGGACAAACTCTCATGAAACTCAATCGATTACAGATTTATTCCCGAAACAAAAATCAAACCCAAAATTTCAAGATATCCTCAGGGAAAAGGGTCACCCAGAACAAAAGCAAAACGACGGAATCGCCAGAAACTGATGAAACGGAAGCATGAGACTGGGCACAATCGAGATCGAGAGAGAGAGAGAGATAGAGAGGGGAAGAAAAGAGGTGAAAGAGTGATTGTAGGAAGGAGTAAATAGCACAGAGAGAGAGAGAGAGAGAGTGACATTGTTGTTCGCCAGAGGGAGGATTCATCATCCTTGGACTTCGCTAGGTTTCTTTCTTCCCCATGGAATTCGCGCCAATTCGTGGACCTTAATCAGTCACTGTCCTCACGTACACTCTCTCTCTCTCTCTCTCTCTCAACATTATAATAATTTTTATACCTAAAATAACCCCAAAGTGAGTTTATGTTTATCTTAGTTTGGAACTTCAACTATTGTTTGGGTTTAATCTTATAATTTTGTTTCGTATCAGATGGCGTATTCACTAAACCATCAATGAAACCTGATTAGTATATTAATAGAATGATGTTTTTTTTGGAAGAAAAAATATATATAAGCACAGCAGAGCGGCTTTCCCTATAGCAGCAAATACACCAAAACATAGTGTACATTGATTTCAATTTACATTCCTCAATATTATCTAGGCTGGCTTATGTGTAATAATAATAACTCTGCGCAGCACCAGAGGCAATATACTCTACTATATGATTGATTAACCACTCTCTTTCACATATTCACATTTTCCCATTACTGTGGTGAAGGAAGCACCAGCCGGTTCAAAGGCTTCAACACTTCCGTCAGCTGAGCAAAGGATGGCCGCAGATTAGGATCCCTGCCCAAACAACAACAAAAAAAACATAAATCAACGGACATTATTCACTTGGGCCCAGATTCTCAGAGTGTTTTCAGTTTTGTTTCATCACTTACGTTTGCCAACATTCCAAGATGATCCTTCCCACCACAGGATCAAGTTCCTTGGGGATCTCAAGCCGGCGGTTCTGGAAACCAACTGCTCCAACTACTTGCATTGGATTCATTCCTCGCCATGGACATCTCAATGTTGCTAGTTCCCAAAGTATTACCCCAAAACTGTATACATCACACCTGGGGAAAAACCAGCCACCATTTTTTTCAATTCTCCTTGGGAAAAGGTGAAAATAAGAGTAAAAGTAGAGCCAAAGTACAGAACTGAGCTTCTAAGCTAACTCACTTTTCATTTGATGGCTCATTCCGTAGAACTTCTGGAGCCATCCATTCGGGCTAGCAAAATTAAGAATGCATGTGATCAGAGAAATAAGCCAATACCCCCAAATTACGAGCATGCCAGCTGGAAATTTGCATGTCTATCAAAAAGTAGTGACATCAAGGAGATTTGTGTTCTCACCGTTCCAGCAGTGGATTTTGAGGATAAAAAGTATTGTGCTTTAAGCGAGACAACCCAAAATCACCGACCTGCAAGGTGAGTGAGATAAAACAAAAATCTAATCATATGACATCAGAGGAAACAAGACTATTAGTTGGACAGCTTCGAAAATAATGTCTACTTACCTTAACATTCCAGTTGTTATCAACCAAAAGGTTTGGTGTTTTTAAATCACGATGAACAATTGTTGGTGTGCTGGTGTGTAAGCAATTCATCCCCATTGCCTGAAAAGTAATAATATGATCTGAAATTTAGTGACTATTTTAAACTAAATAAGCCAGGGGGCATGGAATTTGATATATGGATCTATTTTTTTACCACATCAAGGGCCATTTTTATCCGCCGCCGCTCATCAATCTGAGATTTGGGCCGATGAAGAATTCGATACAAGCTTCCTCTACAATTATAGAAAAACAGAAAAAGTCGTTGAGTGCTCAAAATCTCATATGCAATTGATTTCATAACAAGAAAATGGAACAAACCTTGGCAGAAACTCTGTGACGATGGAAAGGTTTGGAGGACGAGTTACAGCCCCAAGGAAGAATACAACATTTGGATGACGCAATCTTCGCATGATACGTACCTTCAGATAGGGAATATTGAAAATATGAGTGGGAATCCAAAGGCATGAATATAAGCAGCTGCAACGTATGCCATAGTGGTTACAACCAAAATAAATAAATGAGTAACCTCCTTCAGCAGAAATCCCTGATCCCAAGAATTAGCTTTGAGAATCTTATGAAAACGTTTCAAAGGCTCCTCACTACTATGGATTCTACCCATTTTGCTTACATTGGAGGAATACATAACAATATAAACTACACACAATCATTACTTTACTAGTGATAATTTGATTGTGCCATCCAGATACTGCCCAAGTTAAGAAGTGAGATCATATAAAAAGGTAAGCTATCTCTTCCCTGATTGGCCTCTTGTAATGAGTATTTTTGACCTAATTTAATATTCCCATTTAATATCGTAAGCACTAGCAAGTAGCAGCTAAGAATACTGGTAAAACAACGCTAGTGAATATATGGCTTACTTCGCTTCTGAACTCGGCCAAAGCAGCACCTGAGAAGTCCTGGTCCAAAAATTTCTTGACAGCAACTTCCTAAATCCAACCATAACAAAGAAGCAGAAAAATTAAGTTGAAACCTTCCACTTATGGGAAGAAAATCAGCATGGGAAGACACAGAGGACTAGTTTAAATCACGAAAGTTATTGAAAAACCAACAAGACAAGAGCAAATACTGATGAGAGAATGCAAAACAAAACCATGGAAGCCCATGCATTTGTGGCTAGTAACTGAAACAAGCCTATCTAAAAGTGCTCTTCAAACACGATTCACTTTAAGAACACAATCACTGCTTTGACTGTTAATAATGACCAAACATGCATCTAGGCGCTGCAATTTAGCTCTTTGAACTCAATCATTAAATATAGTCTTTAAGTCTTCTAAGCATTAACACATCCTACGGGTTAATAACTTTTAAAGTTCCAGATAACAGCCAGATGCGTGCTCCTTAATCTTCTGAAGTCAACTGTAAGGTTCTAAAGAAACTAACCGTGCCATTCCAGTCGGCATTATAGACCTCTCCATAGGAACCTAACCACAATAAAATAAACATTAGAACAAGTGATTTCCAAAAAGCTATATGCTACCTAAAGTGTTAATGTCATAGCTATTCTAGTTAAAAGCAAATGTAGATAGTAGAAAGGGACTATGCTATAAAGGTTTTCTCCCAATAGATACTAACTAGTTGCCGGCAAAAATACTAAGTACCTTAAAATTTCAAACATGTCAAAATAAATGGCAGATCACATTACCTAATCCTATTCTCTCCCCAATAACAAGATCATTCCAAGGAATTTCACATTCACCAACATCTGCATCATCAAGAACTTGAGGATCATTCCGGTAGGATGTGGAATCAAGAGATGAACTGGTACTTTCGTGATCCTTAAGCCTCAGATCACACCCAGTAGATATGTCATCACTAGTGTACTTTCTATGATCGTGGATGTGAGATTCATCCTTTTGGTGTCCATGTATCACAGGAGCAGCATTATGCGGGAGATCTAGTTCAAAGTTGGTGTTTCTGTTCATATCCTCCACCATACTTGGTGTGAACTGATTTCCAGGGGATGTGAAGGATGGTAAAGCAGCAACCGGTGACACAAATGTCATATTGTCTCTGCCAGACACATTTGATGGAACAACTCCATTGGAGCTCGAGGTAGCATATGAGGAATTAGAGTTTCCATAACGAGGTTCACGGTGGAGTTTCGGGAGAAGATTTTCCATATAACTATTCTCCTTTCTCTTTGGGGCTTCATTGCAGCTGTAATTCTTCCACATCATTGGTGCAGGTGATCTACCAACCAGAGGATTATTTTTTTGTGGATGAAAATCATCAACACTATTCAAACCTGATTTAGTAGGCATAAACAGCTTGTCAGCTCCCTTATTTTGAAACGGGTTCAGGTCTGCGAAAAGATTTTTCGGGTCTTCCTCACTGTTCTGATTGTATGGAACTATATTCATATTCGTTCTTGAACAGTCATTTATGGCTCCTCGATTCCCCTTTGCAATTGCTGTAGAGGAAATGTTCTCCAACTGACTAGAACTAGGTATGCTAGAAGGTGAAGCGCTCAAATCTACGTTCCGAAGTGGTCCCAACTTTGGGGTTGAGGAATCTGTCCTTTCAGCCTCTGGCCTTCTATTCAAAGAAGAACTATTCTGGGCCATAGAACTCCGACTACTGCCTTCACCTTCTGACATCTTTGGCGCTGAATGCTTTAAGTCATTTGACAACTGAGCAGTAGGAAAATTGTTTCCATGTGAGTTATATGACTCAACGGTATAATCCCTACCACTTGCAAAATCAGCAGGTATAAGCGTCCCAGGATCTGTCATAAGATCAACCAAGTACTCTCTGAAAAGAGAGGAGATATGTTACTTTAGTGCAAAAAAAAATAGTTTTTTCACTGGAATCATAGTGAAAAAGTCAAACAATTACCTTTCATCTTCCAGTCTTATTGTGTTCACAGCATCATCCTCATTACCTGTGTAGTGGCTACCTTTTACCAACCTACAAGGTAACCTTACACTATCTGCTAAAACCTACATAGGCAGAAGTAAACTTTCCACGATCAATTTCCAAAATTATCTACTTACGTGCGAAAAAATAGATATCTGATTTAGGCAAGGCTGAAGGCAATCAATTCACTCAGATTTACTTAACAGAGATCAGTTGATACTGAAGTACCAAGCAGTGACTCAGGGCAGAATCCAACGCAAGAGGTTCTCATTAAATTTTTAAAAGAAAAGGTTTTGAACTTTAAATACACACAACCAAAAACGCTTGGTATTCATTTCACAGGGATTTGTTCAGTCATTCTTCACATATGATTTCATTACTAGCCACAAGTATGATAAACCAAGAAAGTAAATCCAAGAAGAGGATTTAGAAAATTACCTTGAAAAGCAGAGCACGATGCCTTGAGATACCAATATTTACAAATCCAATAGGGAATACACAAGTATTTAATGCTGCCTTGAACTCGCTGCTTTTGTCAGTCCACCTTGCCAACACTGTACTGGAATCTTCAGCAGATCCACCCATATGCTCTGTGACAAGTTCAGCCAGCCTCTGTACCAACACACTAACACTGGTAGTAGGACAATCCAGTGCAATGCATTGTGCAATCTGTAGCAACTCATCTAGGGAAGGATCAATAGGTCGATTTACAACTACAGCTTCAAAGCCAGGGGTTCCATGATTGCTTTCAAGATCTTCCAGCGATGGCATTTCTCCCTGCTTTGTTGAGTCTGTGGATAGACTGTACACATCGTAGAAACTATCGACAACTTTCTCCTCATAGTCAAGCACTCCATATTCCTACGAATCGTTCGATACATGTTAGTCGACATGTAATTCAATCTGAAATTCAATTAGCTATGGAATCCAGTAATTCAATAAGAATACCCACAACCATGGAATGTTAAATTCCGCTTGAATTCATTATGACTCGAGACTCGAAAACACACAAAGAGAGAATTCAGCATTTCCCTAGATAACAAGAGAAGAAGACTAACCCAGTACTGTCTCGATAACCTCTGGGCAACCACCTCCGATGAATCTCTCCTAGAGTCCATCCGTTGATGGCTTCCTAAGCTCAACAACGTGGCTGCTCGGATCTGATGCTTCTCCGGATCCTCGGTAGACAGCGAATTCGAAGCACTGATCGCTAGGGCTAACTGAACTTGATACTCCTCCTCGGAGGACATGTAATCGGCACGGTTGGAAGCAGCAGTAGGAGAAGGAGAAGTCATCGAAGAAGCAGGTGCGGTCACCGGAACCGTGTCGGCGACAGAGGAAGGGGTAGCTTGAGGAGGAGGAGGAGGAGGAGGATTAGCAGAAGAAACGTGAATCCGATTTTGATCGGATGTAGAAGAGGGAACAGCATCGTTGGTTCGATTCAGCTGCTCTTGATTCCCACCTCTGTGTAGCTTCTTGAAAATATGCTTCATCGGTCTCTCTCTTTTCAGATTCTTCTTCTTCTTCCGTTGGTCAAAATCAAAAAAAAAGTGGTGGGAGTGACGGAAACGAAACTTAAGCCGGCGAGTTAAAAGGAGATGAAGGGACTAAGTTTCCCGGATTTACGATTATGCCACTGTTTTGACCTTTTTTTGTTAAATTATCCAATTAAGATGAAGCATTTAGGAGAAAATGTGACACGTTGCTTTCAGGACCCACACGCTATAATTTTCTATACGCGGCTAATAGGGTTAAAAAATAATGTAAAAAGTAAAACTTAATTAATTTACCAAAGTGAAAACGACATGTTTCTGTAAATCTATATAGGTGGTTCTTGGCAGATTTTGAGCGGGAGATTCCGCACCGGAATCCAAACTAAACATGAGTACGATCATGAAACCATTCTTTAGCATTCTTCCATACCAACACATTCAAGTACTAAAGAGTAAAGAGGTCCAACAATAACAGTTAAAAAAAAAACACACCAAGGTAAATAAGAACAGAGCTTTTGACACAGACAAGCAGGTTTTAGCTTCTTAAACAAATTTATCTTTCATTCATGATATTGTAATACCTACATATCAACCAAAACTTACAAAGTAGACCACATTATCTTCTGTGACAAAATTCAGCTTTATTCCTTCAAACTAATTGGATACGAAACCACAAACAATACAACAATTACTACCACTACTCTCAGCGTTCTGTGGCAGCCAACCATCATTCTGATTCTGAGTGTAACAGCTTGTCCTCGTTTCTGTGTATTGCTGGAACTGCTTTACCGGAATCCAGGCAACAAGTATTCGTAAGTATATTAAAAAGGAACTCATAATCGATACCACTGATAACATAACGAAGATTAACAAGTAAATCTATAAGTTCAAACATTAAACATCCATCGTTTGCTTTTAAATTACTCATTGAGGTTGTATTGCTCCAGTCATACTTTCAAACAGTCCATATCGGCATTAAACTCTTCCACATTGTATTGTGTCACACTTTGAAGAACAAGAAGAATTTCAGGAACATACTCATGGAGAATATTTGGACTGTAAGAACAGGCAACACCAGTACATGAAGAAAAGTGAGAAATGTTCATAAACTTACAGTTAATGCTTGTTTTCAACTTCTTCCTCTTGCTATTACTCACTTGGTCTCCACTATAGTTAATGCTCGTTTTCAACTTCTTCGTCTTGGTAGTACTTCCTTGGTCTCCACTACGTATCGGCTTGTAATCTCGTAAAGGATGATACTTCATGGATTCTAGCTCTTTTATGGCTATGTCAAATCGGTGTTTTACCTCCCTCTGCAATTACGGAGAAAAACAAATTAAGAGAGTTAGAAAGTCAACCACAGGAAGTGTGGAACATGATTGGAATTCCCACACTTGATACTCACAAGTTCCCTATTCACACCCATGATTTGCTGCTTGCATAACTTTATCTCCATCTCAACTGCACGCAGACGACCCTCAACAGGAACAGCGTTTTGCTCAACCAATTGTTTTTGTCTGCCACGTACGACCTCTGGCTGCCAAACCTTCAGAGCTACTGATGCTTGCCTGAGAGAGACAAGAACAAATGACATCACTAAGGAATACATGAGGCAAGAACAGTAGGACCAATCTCACGTCACTTTGATCAAACAAAAGAATCATCTTTTCAAACTAGTCACAAAACAATATGCAATCATCTCCTCCTTTAGAGTCAGAATTTATTAAAAACTAAATCAACAACAAGAAACAAAAGACAAAACTTTCTGGAAAATAACAATAATGTTCTCCAGGTGAGGGACTAGTTAGTGTACCTCACTTTGTGCAAATTTGAAAACTCCAGAGAAGCAGACTGTAATCTATCAGCCTCTTCTGATAACCGAGACTCCAATTCACGAATTCTCCGTCTCCATTCAGAAATCTCACTCTCCTTCCTGAGTAAAGCTCTCCTATGAGCAGCTAATTTCCTCTCCTTATCCCTCTCAAACCTATCCAACACACACACACACTCAGTGACAACACAAGGAACCTCATAAAATACACAAATTTGAATTAAATAACAATACCTAGTCTTGTAGATAAACTTGGTTGGAGATTGAGATTGAGAAGAGGAAGCAGAGATGATGTGAGTGGGGAAATCATGGAAGAGAAGATGGTCCCAGAGGCAATCATCGGAGGACAAACGACGGAGACGGCGAGAGGAGATGGAGATGCAGCAGAGATCTTTGTAGGAGAAGGTTGAGGACTTGACCCCAATCTCTAGAATCTTTCTCCATAGCTCGTCGGGTATTTCGTTCGCCGACATTTCTCTTTCTAGGGTTCTAAAATCCCAATTTGGGGTTGATCGGAGAGTTTTAAATCCCAATTTGTTGATTTCAACAACACGACAAAATTGATTTTTTTTTTTTTTTTTAAAAACTTTAATTGGTTGGTCACTCGTCTCGTCTTCTTCCTCTAGAACCTCCAAAGATGGCGTAACCAAAGATCTCTCAAATATTATTGATAACGATGGATTCTTCTAGTATCCTTGATTCTCTCGGAGTTGAGATTATCGGCGTGATGGCTCCGGTCTCAATCTGCATGTTCCTCGTCGTCCTTCTAACCTACTCTCTCTCCGTTACCTCCGACCCTCAGATCCGTACCGCCGCGAATCTTATTTACATCGAGAATCCCTCCGATTCCGCTACCGTTAAGCTCGAAGGTAGTCTTCTCAACGCTATCGTCTTCGTCGTCCTCGTTGCAGCCGTCACTTTCATCCTTGTTCTCCTCTTCTACTACAACTTCACCAATTTCCTCAAGCATTACATGCGCTTCTCCGCCTTCTTCGTCTTAGGTACACAATTTCGTTTCCTCCTTCTTCTTCTTAGGGTTTTACTCGAATTCAATGTTGGTTGTGTGTGTCTCAGGTACGATGGGAGGTGCGATATTCCTATCGATAATACAGCATTTCTCAATTCCTGTTGATTCAATCACTTGCTTCATATTGCTTTTCAATTTCACTATCCTGGGGACTTTGTCAGTGTTTGCTGGTGGTATACCAATTGTGCTGAGACAGTGTTATATGGTTGTTATGGGGATTGTTGTTGCAGCTTGGTTTACTAAATTACCTGAATGGACTACATGGTTTATCTTGGTGGCTTTAGCTTTGTATGATTTGGTTGCTGTTTTGGCACCTGGTGGTCCACTTAAGCTCTTGGTGGAGCTGGCTTCAAGCCGAGATGAGGAGCTTCCTGCTATGGTTTATGAAGCTAGGCCCACTGTCTCCTCGGGCAACCAAGGGAGAAACCGTGGCTCGAGTTTAAGGGCTTTGGTTGGTGGTGCTGGTGGTGGTGGTGCGGTTTTAGATTCTGGATCAGTTGAGCTGCAAGCAGTACGGAACCATGATGCAAACCAACCTGGAAGGGGAAATTCACATAATCTGGATTATAATGCTGTTGCAATGAGGGATATAGACAATGTGGATGGTAACGAAGACAGAGACGTTGTTGAGAGGTCACCTGTGGTTGCCATATCCTCAGAGCACTCAACGACAGTTGGAGCCAGAGGAAGTATCGAAGACAGAGATACTGTTATGGATGAAGAAATGTCTCCTCTTGTTGAGTTGATGGGCTGGGGAGATAATAGGGAAGAACCAAGAGGTTTGGAGGAGTCGGATAACGTTGTCGACATTTCAAATAGAGGCATCAAACTTGGTCTTGGAGACTTTATTTTCTACAGTGTTCTTGTTGGTAGGGCAGCAATGTATGATCTGATGACGGTATACGCCTGTTACCTTGCGATCATCTCGGGACTAGGGTGCACTCTTATATTGTTGGCTGTGTACAACCGAGCTCTGCCTGCTCTTCCCATATCCATCATGTTGGGTGTTGTTTTCTACTTCTTGACGCGGTTACTGATGGAGCCGTTTGTTGTTGGGATGACAACTAATTTGATGATGTTCTGATTAACCAGAAAATATCTAGGGGAACCAAGTAGATGATGATATCTTGATTGCTGAGTTATCCATGTATTGCACCTTGTGCTGTTTTAAGGGTTTTGAGCAATATTCTATGGGAAAAAACCGCTAATGTAAAATGGATTGATAGTCTCTGAAGCCGATCATTTTAGTATATGTGTTTGTAGACATTTCAGGTGTTTGACTGAAAACTTTAGGATTGATCTGTGGTATCTTAATTCCTTCGAGTCTCATCTCTCGTCCATATACACTACACAGACACAGAGAGTCTTGACGTCAGTTAAGCACAAGTAATTGTTATGACTTAAGATTGTAAAGAAGCAGATAGATGCATGAATTTGTAGGACAGTCGACGGACCCTCTCACAAGACGCGATGTGGGATATGCGGATCCGGACTTACTATTTTAACACCGACTTATTCGTTTTACTTTTCATATTCGTTCAATAACCCTCCAAACCAGAACTTAAACGGGATACCAAACCGGTCGTAGATTTCTACATTATTATTCAACTAAGTATCTAAAAATTACAACACCAAAAAAAAAAAAAAATTATTTAGAAGAACATTCTAAAAATTAATGAACGAGAGAACACGTTGATCTCGTTGACTTTCTCTTTTTATTCTTTTCCACAAGTTTTATCGAAACAACTATTTTTATCATATGTGTTTGAATATTTATTACGAGCTAGTGATAATATTTATAACAATAAAATTACAAGTTTAAGACAGACCACAATATTTTCACGTAACTGAGAAAACCTAATTAATTATATCAGCCATTCGAATGATGAAATCTGCTATCTTACTCATGGTTTCATGTGTCTTCATGTTTCTTGTTTTTAGCTATATTCAAGGTAACATATTATAATCTCTCTCTTTTTGATTCATCAGTTTGCGGAATACAGAATGATCAAATTTGTGTTGCTCAATTTGTTTGTTGACTGTTGATACAAAACAAAAAAAAAGACGTGGAAGCTGCGAACAAGAGGTGTCACATAAATCAAATGTACGAAGGAACATGCGGGAATGATGGAAACAAGGCGTGCTTAGGCGATTTCAAAAACAAGAAGTTTAAATATGATCTTTGCCAATGTACTGACGTTATTCGTTTTTCAACTAAATTACCTCACCATCGTCTTTGCAATTGCAGTCGTCCTTGCTAATTTATTTATATCCATAACCAAATTTATTGTACTAATTAATGAATCAAATAATTAGTTGTAAGAATTTTTGGTAACTAAAAAAGAAGTCGTCAATTTTTGTTTTTCAAAAAATTGTAAACTTATATATGATTATAAGTTAATTCTAATTTGAAAAAGGTGCATATGTGTATCTCAACCTCTTTACGTTGTATGTAATTTGCTTTTTTTTTTTTTTTTTTTTTTTTGGGTTAAAGTGTTGTAAGTAACCATTATGACTTGATCTGTCATGGAATTACAGTGAACTGATCTGATACTTCCATTAGATTTACTTCTCTTAACGTAGAAATTTGATTTCAGAAAGAGAAAGATTGAGAAGTTGGTACACTGCTCAATCAGGAGGCATCTAGTCTTCAATCAAGTAACCTGGCCGCTGACCCAGTGCAGGAATTGCATTTGCACCATACAGTCCATATCAACTTTTTTTGTCTAAGAAATTCTGATATTCAATGACTATTTTATTTTAAGGAAAGTTATTTTTTGTCTGATTCGATCATATCTAAACCATGGTAAAATTGGTTTTAAATAAATAAAAAATAGTATATATATAAGAGGTCCTTCTCTTGTCTATATTTAATTCTCTTTATTTTTTCTTTGGTAAAATCACTTTGTCATAAAGACAAAACACCATGCTTAAGCTTAAGAAGACTAGTAATTCGAAACGGCGGAGAGAAGAGGCAAAGCTTTCATCTATGTCCCTGGCTGAACTTCTTAGCTATGATCATGAACGGCGCGAAAAAAAGGCTAGGAAGAGAAGAAACTGCCTTTATTGGTCTGAGCTTCCTCCGGATCTGATCCACTCTGTTCTCCAACGACTCAGCCTCCGCGATTTACAACGAGCTAAATCCATATGTTCGGCTTGGCTCTCTGCTTCGGGAAGTTGCCTTCCAAAATCCCAAGACCCATGGTTTATTATATTCCCTAATAATAATAATGAAGACGACATGAACATGAATCGCTGTATGTTGTTCAATTCCGAGGAAAAAGACAAGCTGTACAGCATAAGCCAGAATCTGGGTGTCGGTGGTGTGTGTGTTGCCACCTATGGATGCTGGCTCCTCATGTGAAACCCTCTCTTTAATCTCTACATTGTTCACCTTTTAACCGGCCAGAGGATCGATCTACCGTCCATGGAGTCACAACGTGGTAAGACAAAACTCGAGCGGATCGTAGATGATAAGTTCCACGCTACACAGCTGATTGGATCATCTGACCAATATTACGAAGCTGATTCTATAGGCTTGGAAATCAATTCCCCTCAACTATGGATAGACGAGGAAGCAAGAGACTATCTAGTTATCTTCTCTTTCAAGATACCTACGTGGCCCTTTGACACACAATGTGCCGTGATCTGCAAGAATGGCGATCACTCGTGGAGAGAGTTTCCCGACGGCTCTCCCTGTTCTGACATGGTATACAAGCATCATAAGCTTTACGTCTATCGCTATGGTGCTATCCAAATCTTTGATTTCTCTGGAGACGGCCTAATTCCCCTAAAAGCTCTTGAGACCGATGCTGTCTATGTTGCTCCATTCTCCTTTGACGATATTCGTCATGAGTCTTGCCTAGGACTTTGTGTTTTTGAGAAGACTAGCATTGTCGTCACAGTAAGTGGACATGTCCTGATGGTCGTGAGCGTAGTGACACGCCTCGAAACCTGGTCATTCCGCATCTACAAGATGTGTTCATGTACGAAAAAGTGGAAGAGGCTTCTTTATTTGGATGGCGAGGCAATTCTTTTGGATCTGGGTGTCACCGTGCCTGCCAAAGACTTTGAGGGAATCAATGACAATTCCATCTATTTTAGTGGCCTTGGAATCAATGACAATTCCATCTATTTTACTGGCCTTGATCAGGATGCCAAGGAGGATGATATTTTTATCTTTAGTCTCAAGACAGAGACGATTAAAGGACCGCACCAGTCTGTTTCTTCGTCGCTGCTATACTCTTGTGCGCGATGGTTCTTGCCAGGTTTCAGCTACAAGTATTGATATAAGGTTTTGTGTTACTCTAGTACTTGACGAGTTTGGTAGGACAATTTTGGCTAGATATGGCTCTAAAACTAGTCAAGTTGGTTGAAAAGAAACTGAAACTCTTTAGAGTTGATCATGTCCTCTTGGTTTTTCTTTTTCTTGAAATACGGCTCTCTTTAGTTATCTGGAGGGTAGGTGGACGATTCCTTTATAGGCCATCATCACTTACGAACAAGAATGTTTAACTTGTGTCAACTGCTCTCTCTCTCTCACTCTTTCTCTCTTGACTTGTCCTCAATTTGCCGATAATGCATGTAAAAAGACCCGCTTGCAATCTATGTTTTGTTCAGATGTTTTAACTATTCCAATCACATAAAAACGTCAAGGGCATTTTCAACATGACCAAAAAAAACTCCTCGCTTAGAAAGGGATAATAAACAAGAAAAGGTGTCAACTCTCAATTCTCAATTCTCAATTCAGGACCAAGAGGCCAACCTCTTACGCTCGGTTTAAGGGTATATTTCAACCCAAACAATTTAGAAAGTGTATTTTTCTACCTATACACTAAGGCAATATATTTTTTAACTTGAACCATCAACATGCTGATGAGGCATGATGTTGATGCTCACGATGCATGACTTGGATGTTGACGAGGCACAACATGAAAATTATAATTACAAAAATTACTCTTAACAAAATTAATATTTTTAAATCAAATAATTTTATTTGCGTGAAAATTTCACAAAATATTTTTAAAATTAATCGATGATTTTTTCATTCTACTGCATAATTAATTTCAAAAGAATATTTCTTAAATACGACTCTTATTAATTATTACATCAATGATTTTTTTAAAAAATCAAAAGATTATTTCTTAATTAATTGATAAATGGTATCAAACTTATCAGGAATTATTAACAAAAGCAGTATATAAACAATGTTCCATCACATTAGCTTATTTAAGTTGATCAATTAAAGCTGTTGACCAAAAAAAACATTGACTATGTGTTTAGATTAAGAAATGTTTTTGAAATTAATTATGCAATAGGTTGATAAATCATTGATTTCATGTGTTAAAAAAAAGTTTTTTTTTGTAATTCTTTTATCCAAATAATATTATTTGGTATAAAAAAAAATCAATGATGTAATAATTTATAAGAGCTATAATTATATATATTCATTGAACTGAATTTTATAATAGATTGATAAAATTTATTGATTTAATGGTTTAACAGATATTTTAATTTTTTTACCCAAATTGGTTAAGAAGATAATATTAATATTGTTAAGGCTAATTTTCATAATTATAATATGTCTCGTCAGCGTCCTAATCATGTACAGCTAGCGTCCACATCATGCCACATCATTACTTTTGACAGTTGACTAATGGTTAAATTAGTCAATGCTAATTTTGACACCATTAATATAGTTCAGGTAGTATCTTTCAATTTTGTTAATGGTTCAAACTCAAAAATACATTGTCTTGTTTTTTAGTTAGGAAAATACACTTCAGAAATTGATCGGGTTGAAATTTACCATTTTCCCATTCAAACTAGTCTTCTTCTCTAGTTTACTCCCTCTCTTTTCGCTCTGTTAGTATACCGCGAAAAAAAAAAAAAAACATGTCGACTGAACGAACGAGCGAAAACATATTCTTCCATCTAGCCCTAGACATATAATCCGAAACCGATTAAACCGATCCAAATAAACCGATTGAAATCGGTTTCGGTTTATCTGTTAAAATCGATCAGTTTCTGTATTGATTGTTAATCGGATTTCAGTTTTAAACCGATCCGAACCGAAATCCGATCGGTTATCCGCTAAACCGAAATATACTATTATTTTCTAGACATTTGGGTTTATGTGATATAATTTAAGGGCCTTGTTAGAAGCCCAATAACTATAAATGGATCGTTTTTAAAAATTTTAGGTTAAATCACTATAATGGGGACTCGAACCTCCGACATTAAGGACATGGAAAAGACACTCTAGCCATCTGAGCTATTTAAACTTATTGATTATACTTTCGATATGATATATATAACCTATTCGGTTTCAGTTTGGATTTTTTAAAAAAAATTGAAAACCGATCCGAATCCGAAAAACAGTCGGATTCTAAACGGATTATATATCCCCCAATCCAAAAAATCCGAAATCCGAAATCCGAAAAAACCGATCCAATCCGATCCGAAAATCCGAACGCCCAGGGCTACTTCCATGGCAACTCGTTATACTGTTTCAAGCAACAATGTCATACCTCGAAGAAATCGATTGTGATAGAGACGCAAATTGTCAGTTGTCAATTGTTTTGGGGACAACGATGTAATGTGCATGATTAGCTTCGAACTAGCAACACGCGTCAACAATTTAATTCGGAATGGAATCGTTGCTGTCGAGAATGAACTTGGAATTGGAGCGTAGGTAAGCTGGTTCAGCTGGTTCTCTTTGAGTTGTATAAACTTTTGCTTAGGAATTCACTCTGGTTATTGATCTTGGAGGAAAATGGTGTTTATGGTTGTTCTGAATCTCGGTTTTACTAGGACTCGTTGTAGCTTTAGGATTTGCAAGTCTTAATTGTTTTGGATATTCTGAGTTATATCTACTAAAATCAGAAGTATATAATCTGATGAATCAAGCTTTTCTTTTATCATGCTGGTCATGTGACATGTCCACTTGCAAATACACTCAAAAATCAAAGGTAACATACAGCTGAAGTTGGTTCCGAACAAAGAAACAAACACATTGCACAATAAGGCTGGTTTCTTCTTTTGGAATAAAAACAAATTTATAGAAGGCATTAATTGAAGATGAATAAGAAAGATGAAGCATCTACGCATATAGGTGAAGAAGACGATGAAGCAGAATTAGGTGCGACTAAGCAAATGGATTGCCTCCAGTAGAAGCAACAGTGCCTTGTGCAGCAGAATTCCTACATCCGTGTCAGGCAATAAGATAAAAGATAAGCTCCACAGAGAAACAAAACGTACAGATTATGATTTTGTTTTCTTTCATTTATTATTAATGGTAGATTACTATCCATTTATGGAATGAAAGCATTAATGAATAAAGCACTTCACAGATTCTTCATTCAACGCATTGCAGAATCATATAACTCCTATAGCATCATAAAGTAGATCACATTATCACACTGTGAAACTTACTGTAGTTGAGATGTTGATGCTGGCCCTGCCATGCATGCTAAGCCACCTGCATAAGTTTGTCATGGAAATAGATAAGCTACCAGGCCTTAATTTTCAAAAGAAATTTGAAGATTATATAGTCTGCACAACCATAAATGTTTCTTCCACCCCTCATGGGAATATATTCAAACTCAAACCCAACGTGATAGAAGAAATATTCTCAAAGCAATACTTTGAAGGGGCTGAACATGGGATACTCACTTGTGTTTTGATATTTCATGCAACATAGTGAGATGCTAAATTTCTTGCAGGACTGTAATAAACAGATAATGGTATAATCACGAAATTAATATCACCTTGTGCGACTGCTGGAGCAGGCAAGTACGAGGGTACAGAATCTTGAACGAGCCATGGTTGTGATACACCATTAAAGAAGGTTGGTGGTGTCTGGATATCAGGTAGTGCCCCTTGTAACGAACTCATGTCTAAGAACTGGCATTAAATACAACCATGACAAAGTCAATCAAAGAATTTGCAAGGATTCTACTGATGTATTCATACATACACACGTAAATGTAGGGCATCTTCCACAATCTATATTGTGTTTTTCCAAATGAACCATAATGCCATAGACACTTAGCAAATATTATCAAACTCTATGCTAAGATGAGCTTTGGATGAGCTACATTCAGAGGTTATCTGATTTGATAGAATACACCATTGCATACAAATGATGGTGTGAGATCTGATTTGATTGCAAGAAATATCTGTGAACAGGGATCTACATACCATGTCATTTGAGTCAAACTCGGAATCATACGGGAGATCAAATGGATTAGCTGACTTTTGTTCGTTTACATGCTGCCAAGCTTCTTCCTGGGAATGAAGATTTGAATCGATCAAAGACTAGAAAACGGATAGGCAAGTTTGAAAGATAGTCGACACTCGACAAGCGTATAGGAGAAAACAGCAAAGATAACTGGAACCATAAGAGGGGAGTATACTTGTGCCATGACAATGTTCCCTGGAAAATCAAAACCAGAAGAGCCAGCAGGGAATGTGGCTGTTTGGGTGACACCATTGCTTAATTCCTGTGACTTGTCATAACATTGAGGAATCAATAGTGAGGTCATCCAGAATACACTGACATGATAAGGAAAAAGGGAACAACCTCTACAACTTGTGGTTCCAAATGCTGTTGGTGAGTATTCCTACCACTTTCCAAAGGATTGGCCTCAATAGAGTCGGGAAAGGCATTCCACAGCTGCTTAAAACACGCCGGGTAAAAGTTAGTTCATCACATTCCCTAGTATGTATGCTAATCTTGTGACTGTGGAATGCTAATTACAGTATTTAGTTTGTCAGATTACAGCTTGCCTAACTACATACATACAACATGAGACCAGCAAATTCGCCCAGCCAAGATGAATTGGATCATCACAATTTTCATTAACAAAAGAAGATGTCTAGGATGCGATAGCACATCAAGCACTTTCCTAATTATTTTCTCATGCTGCACCCGAATTGATGTAATCGAAAAGGCAGAATAGAGAATTAAGACTAACCGGGGTAATGGCAACATTTTTAGCAACATCCGAGAGATCATCCTGCCATGGGCTTGATATCGACAAAGCATGTTGGTCCACAACAGATGGATATGGTGGCCATTGCATGCTTGTGCTAGGCTGTGGGATTCCTTCATCTTTTACTTCCAACTGGGAAGCTCCAGAGGAGCTAATAACGTTTGTCGATTGTTCAGCAGGAAAGGGATTATCAAAAGAAGCCCACCCTTCGTTCTTAGGTGCAGACAAGTCTGGCAGTCTTGAAGTAGATTGCTGGCCCAAATTTCCAGCAAACAAATCTGTCGGGGTGGATGAGTACGTCTGTGGAGATTGATGAACATTCGTAGGTGGAAATCGGGGTGCTATTGAAGGTTGAACTGTATTGACAGATTGAGCCATTGGCGCTCCTGGCAACTGAAACAAATCAATAGGAGCCTTTGTCGACTCTGCTACTAAAGGAACAGGAGTAGATCGGGGTGCTATTGAAGATTGCTGGCTTCCTGTACTTTCAGATACGCCTTCCCCTAAGCCACTTGAGGTATATGACTTGATAGACATGAAATTATTTTCCACTGATCTGGCACTCCCAGAAGATGTAGTTCTCTGGACAAAGAAATTGAAGAAGATTGAGAAGTTGGAATATCAGTGAACTCACTTTTTCCACAAGCGAATGATTTTCAAATGTAACAAATAAGCATTCTAGAGGAGGTAGGTTTTTACCTGATGTTGCCTGCCTGGAAATAAATTTTCACTTGGAGGGGCATTTGAATGGTGAAACTGGGGACTACGAAATTCAACTTTTTGGAAGTTTGGGGACTGTGTATCAGACCTGAACGGATCTCCTCCACTTGACACAGAAAAATCTGAAGCCCTTGGAGCAGATCCCTCATTTGCGAATTGGTCTTCAAACATATGATCACTAAAACGTCCAGGGCTGTATACAAAACTAGAAGCTTTGGCATGAAGACCTCTCACTGAAGCAGACTTGCCGGCAAATCCCAAGGGAACTTTCCCATAACGGCGCTCTTCATACTGATAATCGTAAGGAGGGCTTTGGGAGTAAGAATGATACGAGTTGGCCCGTCGAGTCATATCTTCAGAACTTCCATGGTCCTGTCAGTTGTATTACAGGAAAAATAAATATAAATAAATGTTCTCTGCATGCAGGCACATGTTGAATTTATAGCAAGTAAACAGAAATAATAAGCATCAGATATTAGAAGAACTATATGACAACCTTCAGCCTCAGAGCAAAATTGATAAAACCTAATATTGTTAGATAAGAAACTTCAAGTATAATTGTTTCTCTTAAAATGAAAAAGAAAGGTACTGGCAATAGGACACACTTAGACTAAAAGTTTCATGAAATACCTAAATACATTTTAGCAAATCATTGCTGTTTTGGATATAGGATTTTACCTAAAAATGAAGCAAGCTATGTTTTATAATTTTTCAAATGACGAAAAAGAAACTAGATTATCTTGCCTGACTATCTTTCAGAGGCTTGTCCGTAACATTTGCACCTGCATATTTCTTTTGCACATACACACTTTTGATAAATTCGCGAACTCTATCTGCATTACTGCCAAAGAAACAACATCAGTATCTGTTCATGGATTTTAAATAGATCATATTTTGATAGAAAGAAACCATGATCTTTGCTGCTCAATCATGAACGCCAGTGAAAACTAATTATTTAAACCTGTTTTCCGGAAGTCTCTGTCGTTGATGGTCCCAATTTTTCAAATATATTTCTCGGGCACGCTGAAAATGGAAAACTCTCATCAGCTACATAGGGAAACATATATCTCCAGAAACATTTAAGAACTGAGACTATAGCATCGATTCTACCTGATTACCACCATTTTGAAGTACTTCAACTTCTTGAGAAGTAAACTTTGACATTGATACAGACTTCACACGATGAGTAAATTCACGGCTGTAGTTTATTCAAATAAAATCAATGGTGAAAACTGAAACTATGAGAGATAAAGAAAAGGTGGGGACATCACTACATCATGGCAGTGTGCTTTAGATACGGAACAAGAAATCGTAGAAACAAAAATGCACAGTACACCACACCACCCTAAACTTAATATACATCAAGAGAAACCTATTAACAGCATATGAAAGATGCCTAAGATTTAACTTGCTCATAATACATAAACCTATATTTCCTTTTCCGTGAAAACCAGTCTCATATAAGAGTTGCATTACAAAAAAAATACCAAATCAAGAGAAGACACATAAGTAAAAGGGAGGCACAGAATAGTTTAAGATTATGTTGTTATGTTAGAGGAGTAATAAAATAAAACGCACAGGTCCGCCACCAACTATAATGATGTCGAAATTTAGCTCACAATATGTCGACGAAACCAGGTGCATAGAACAAAATTAAAGCACACATAAAAACAATCAAACATTTGATAGAAGGCATCTAAAGTGTATTTTGTAAGACCATGCATCATTCTTGTTTCTAGGGGACATTTGTTAGTCTTGTCTGCTGAAATTTCACTCAATAGCGCTACAATATAGCAGAAAACATGAATGTGGGATGAACATAGGAAATCTATTCAATGAATTGGACAAAGACTGTTCCATTAACTAATATCAACTCACGGAAATATATTCAATGACTTGAACAAAAAGGTTTAAGTATTGCCGCTTTACAAAATTCAAGCAACTGAACTGTAAAAATGTAAGACAATAATAAGGTAAATCAGGAAAAAAGTGTATAGAAAAATGAGCAAATAAGAAAAAGACACACAGAGGGAGGTCAGGAATAGTTGCAAAGAGAGGAAGGGTACTCACTGAATCCCGCTACAAGCCATGCATACGAAAGTCCAGAAAGTTGTACAAACATATTGAGGTCCCTGCATCAGTAGTATCAATCCTTACTATAATAGCTAAAATGAAATTAAAATCTAAATTCACACAAATGAATGAAAAAATTAAGCTTTTTCCATTTCCGTATTCGAGATAACTTGAGATTAACTTCACTTAATGAACCCGTCAAGTGACATAATCAAAAACATTTGCTGGACTAGAAGAAGAAACAAACGAAAGCCCCAAAAAAAAAAATATATATATCTTTCAAATGATAACCACAGAAGAAGAAGAAGCTGAAGTCAAACACAATAACAACGAAACCCATCAGTTCAAAAACTCAGTTGATACAAAAAAAGACACTCACAAGATTAGGCCTTTAAGGGAAACACACAAAAGAAACTAAAAATGGGTGAAAGGGAGGAGAGATTACAAGGCTATTGCAGTTGATACAACGACGATTAGGGGGAAGCTTCATAAGCCCACGAATAATCTTCTCGTTCCTCTCTTCTTCTCTTTTACTTCCCATCATATCGTTTTTAGACGCAGTCAACAAATAAGCCCTCAAAAAAAAAAAAAAAAAACGAAGAGTGTTTCTGTTCCCAGATGATGATGAGATTGACTCACGGAAGCGATTCGTGAAATTGGGAGAAAGAAAAACTTGGGTTTTTTAAAGTCTCTGACGATTTTGGGAGCTGGATTTTTCGAATGCTCTCTCTCGAATTTGAATTTCACAGAAGATGATGATGATAGAGAAAGAGAAAGAGAAAAAGAAACGCCTTTTTTTTTTTTTTAATCCTTTTGTTTTGATTGAGAAAAGGGAAGAAGTAGAAAGAAACTCATGTTTCCCTTTAATTCGTCTTCATCTGATGTGTGTGTGGGCTTTTTGGCTGACCCATCATATCATTATTGATTGAATCTAACCAAACACAAAAAATTACATTGCATACTCACTCTATGAACCAAAACTATATATATTCGATTTTAAAATATGGTTCGTTATGATGGTTATATCATCTGTTAGTAAACTAATTAAATAGGATGATCGTCTTATTGTTTGCCCTAATGTTATGATGAAACTTATACAATAATCTCTCTACAGTACTTTAATTGCATTTAATCTCTTAAAACACTTTGATTGCATCTAAAGATGCTTTAACCTTAATTCACACAACCTTCCGTATCACACACTTCACATGCTAGTTGCTACAATTGCATAAGTAATAATATTTCCTTTTAAACAACTGATGGGAGAAATTGATTTTTGCTACGAAAATTGTAAAAATGATGGTATACTAGATTTTAATCTGCGGTGTATATAATTTTTGTTATTATTTATATTTTATGTTTTATTTGTTTGTTAAATATTAGATATTTTGTAAATAGAGGAATGACTAAATTTTCCGATCGTTTATGCGGCTAAATATTTATATTTATTTTTAACTCGTAATATACTTCATGACCATTTGTTTGTTATATTTATTTTTTTTTTGTTTAGTGTTTGAGATTCTATTTTGATTTTTAATTATTATAACAAAAATTTAAGGGATCTAAATATATCATAAGTCATTTATACGCTATGATTAAATCACATTTTTCTAATGATTTAATTATGTTACACAATTTTAGTTACATCAACTTAATTTTATATGTCAAATATTCTAATATTAATAGTGTTGACAAATAATAAAATGAGGATTTAACCTGTGTTAACATAAATTTAGCGATATTTTATTAATTTCAACATGTCCTCTTTATAACTCATCAACTATATAACTCATATTATATTGTATTTTAAACATTTTTAATTTTACATATTCGTAATATTTTAAAATTTTATTAATTATATATATATAATAATTATAATATTTAAATAAATGTGAATCAAAATTCTTCTTACGTTAAAAATCAAAGCTCTTTAAAAAACAAAATAGGAATCAAATTGTTGTTTTCTTTGTTTGCAAAGGATTCAGAGATATCATATCTTCTAAACACAATAACAATAGAAAGTTTTGTTACATAAATCATAGTTTCTGTTTTCATATTGATTGCTATAATTTTTTAGTTGGAATGAAATATAAAATATTTAGGAAACAGAATCTGAAGTAATGCTATTTTTGGAAATATTTTAAAAATTAAATTTGTAAATAAAATTTTAAATAACTACAAATAAAAGGGTAGAAGCCAGAAGGTACTTCAAAAATGTATATATAGATTATATACTATCAAAATTCATCAAACCAAAATGGAACAGTTTTTAGTAAACTAATTACATATGATGTGATGTCTTCTTAGTAAACTACACTTTAATTAATCTCTTAACAATTTGATTGCATCTAAAAAAATGTATATAGTACTTAATTATGAGAACGAAATAGTTAGGATGACATCATATATGTTTTGTCGGAGGCGATACAAAACTAAAAGATAAAAGCATCGATTTCTCAATCCCCGATTCTTGTCTCTTCTTCCTCACATCCATTAATAGTTTATAATTTATACCTTTGACGTTCAACGAGTAGTGGTTGGTTATTTTGTTCTAGGTATAGTGGAGTTGTTGTTTTCCTTACGTACGTATTGCAATTCTGACAAGGTACTTCAAATATATATCGAAGGCAGTACTATAGATATATTGATCATCTTTGTTCATTGAGCATCAAGAATTAGAGATGTCTAAGCTTATGCAAAATCCGGTGTTCCATGAACTTAAGAAGCAAGCTTCTTTCTTCATCAAGGAAAAGATCAAGACTGCTCGTCTCGCTGTAACCGACGTTACTGCAGAAGAACTGTGAGTCATCTTTACTAAATTTCTAGAAACCTTTCCTGCTAAGCTTAAATCTGTATAATGTTTGAAACTTACGTATAAGGTAACTTTTATTACCAAAACTTGTTGTGGTGTCGTATTTAAGAAGAGATCTCTTATATACTAACGGATTTTGCGTTAAACCGTCCGATTCGAAGATTGACAGAAGAAGTTACGGGCAGTACTCACTCGTTAATAGACGCACGTTCCATGGCGGTCATAACCAGAGCTTCTTTTGAGGTCGATCAATTTCAAAGAATCGTGAGGATTCTACGGCAAAGGTTATATATTTTGCCTCACTTTGATTCAAGCAAAACAACTTAGAATTTATATCATCTAACCACTAATATAAATCCATCAATACAAAATTACCCCATAAATTAAAGAAGATATATATCCATATATTCAACAACCATTAGAATCCTACAAAATTTAGTAACTATATTTAGTATCTATATAACTTTCATATTATTTTTTTCAGAATGGTAATGTTTGATAGAAGGGAATGGCGCGGCATGTACAACACGTTGTCAATGTTGAACCACTTGTTGATAAACGGCCCACTAAGTGTATTCAAAGAGTTTCAACACGAGAGAGTAATTATTGAAGACGTCCTAATGATCGAGTGGATCGATGAGAAAGGATTCGATTATGGTGTAAAAGTTCGAAACATAGCCGAGAAGGTGCTAAGATTGCTTGAAGATGACATGTTTCTTAAGGACGAGAGAGAAAGAAACCGTAAGCAAAGCATTGGTCGGATCACAGGATTCGGAAACTCGAGTTTCGTCATACATTCTGAAACGAATAAAGTAAGAGACAACAACACGTTCACGAGTGACGACCACCAACCTTGTGAGAATGATCGTATCGTAGATGATCATCCTTTCGTCGAGAATGAACACAATAGTGCTCAACTCTTGCTTTCTTCTTCGATTTGAGTTACGTTGTTCCATTTTTATAAACAAAAACACAAATTAATGCGAACATGTAACGCGTAATTTTTAAACTGTACCATTTAAAAAATCATTAAAGGTCACGTGAGATGTTTTTATTTTGGATCAAAAGTCACGTGAGATTTTTTTAATTTTCGGTTTTGGTCCTTGGATTAATATAGATCTTGCAACGGCGTACTAGAAGTATCTCCGGCGACATCTGTTTCTAAAATTCGATCTGATCACTCTCTCACTTGGGGTTCGCGCTTTCATGGTTGAAGAATGAGATCTCACCAAGCTGGCCGGAAACTGCCGCTTCTTCAAGTTCTTTGCGTACTCGCAGTTTTCTCCGTTTTCCTTTTCTCCATCCAATCTTCCTTCTTCGCAGGTCCTCCTCCGTCGCTTAAACCTTTCCGTCTCCTTCCTTTTTACACACTTACCTCTCATCTTGAATTGTTCGAGTAACTCTAACGGATTTTGACTGTTCATATCGCAGCTACGAATACTCGTAAAATAGATCTCCAACAGGAAGATATCCAGATCTTGTCAGGTTTTCAATCCAGCGTTCAACAGTGCGTGGTTTGTCTCCAATTCCCAGATTTCTTTGATTTTACATGTTTCTTTGTGGATTCTTCATCTTGGATTTGGATGTATGAGTTCTTGCGTCTAGTTTTGATCTGGAAGTACACCTGCTAAAACTCAATGTTGTGCTGGAAGAGTCTATAGGTTATGGAAGCTGTGTTGAGAGTTAGCATAATGTTATACTGTTTATGTAGGCAAAGAGAGGGCTTGGACTCTCTGCTCATATTATTGATCACTGCAATTTGATCCTCAAGTTCCCTGAAGGCACTAACAGCACTTGGGTATGTTTACATTTGTGTATGGCTTCTTTTTTTGATATTTCATTGGTTTTGAAGTGATCAAGTTATTAAAAACTTATATTCTTGTCTTTCAATTACAGTACAATGCACAATTTAAAGTTTTCGAGGCATTGGAGTTCAAGTATAATGTCTGTGAGGCGGTTCTTTTATGGGAGCAGGTTCGTGCGCTTCTTTCTTTCTCGTGATTAGATTTTCTTGTTTGAGAACTTCATTAGAATTCTGATGCGTCTGAGTAATGCAGTACCGCAATATGACTACAGTATTGACAAGAGAATACCTCGATGTACGCCCTGATGGATGGTTGGACTATGCAGCTTTGAGAATTGCACAGCTGTATGATCCCTACACGTCTTGTCTAATGGTTTGCTTGTGTCATTTGATTATTTCTTGTTGAGCTCTTTTGATCTTTCGGGTTTCAGGGGAGCTGAGAAGTGTTATAATCGTACATTGTGTGAGGAGCATCTTAATGTGGTCCTTCCAGCGAAGCCTCCTTTCCACCCTCGGCAGTTTCATAAATGCGCTGTTGTTGGAAATTCTGGAGATCTGTTAAAAACTGAGTTTGGAGAAGAGATTGACAGTCATGATGCTGTATTTCGAGACAATGAAGCTCCTGTCAATGAGGTAGTTATATGTCTAACATTCTGATTTGTGATTTCTTTGAGTTTCCGGATTGCTGTTTTGACTTAGTGTGGAATTTTGATTTCCTTTACTGGCATTGCTTATATTTATGTTAAAATTTGATGCAGAAGTATGCCAAGTACGTAGGAGTAAAAAGGGATTTCCGACTAGTTGTTCGTGGTGCAGCTCGTAACATGGTTAAGATTCTCAATGGGTCTGGTAAGTTAGTACTCATAGTAGACAAATATATTATCTGCATCTTATGATTCATTATCTTCAAGCACTCATTGTAGTTTTTCCCTTCTGATGTAACCTTCTGAACTGTCATTTACTGCAGACAATGAGGTGCTTATAATTAAAAGTGTGACCCACCGAGACTTCAACGAAATGATAAAGGTATAATTACCGTCTTCTTTATTTTTATTTTTCCCATCATGACCGCTTTTCTTTACAACTTCCACTGTATTCGTCTGTAACAATGCCCCTTCAGTAACATAACTGAAGAGACTGAATGCTGAATCCTTGCAGTCGCTTTTACATGAGTTACAGGGTGTTCTTACACGGCTTTAAATTATTTTGTAACAGGGTATACCAAACCCTGTTTATCTTTTCCAAGGAATTGTCCTACGCAGAGGTGCAAAAGGAACCGGGATGAAATCCATTGAACTAGCATTGTCTATGTGCGATATCGTTGACATATATGGTTTCACAGTCGATCCTGGATACACAGAGTGGCAAGTATCCTAAATAACTTTTATCCATATTGCTATCTCTTACACTCCAAAGCTGTTTAGGAAATGGATACTTCGAATCTGATAATAATTTACCTTGGTTATCGGGAGAAGTCAAGTATACTTTTAGAGATCAATTGTCATGTTTCCTCACTTCGTATCTTTAAATTCAATGCAGGACGCGTTACTTTTCCACGCCAAGGAAAGGGCACAACCCACTTCAAGGAAGGGCATACTACCAACTTCTAGAATGTCTTGGTGTACGGATAACTTGTCAAAACCTTAATTCTGTTTGCTCTAAACGTTAACTCTTTTGTGGTCTCTCTCTAAAGAAATCATGCTTGACAGGTAATACGGATCCATTCTCCCATGAGATCCCAGAGAAAGGAGGACTGGTCAAGTGTGCCAAGTCGTGAAATGATAAGCCGAGCTCATGCAGCTGCCTTACGCCTACAAAGAAGCCAACAGCCAACTAATTCGAAGAGGGATGGTTTAGGACAATTCGGTAACTGTAAAGTGTGGGGAGACGCAGACCCGACAAAAGGACCAGTCTCGGGATCTCCGGACATGAGTGAGATCAGGAAGAAGTCAAATTACAAGAAATGGGAAGTGATGCCATTAAGGAGCTTAAGAAAGGAAGCTAGGGATCACTACATCCAAATGAAAGGGGTGTCACAGTACAAGATGGATGGAAATAAACTGGACGATCTGGTTTGCGTGAGGCATCCACTAAAATTAGAGGCGTAAATGTTGTTCATCATCTTGTAAAGGTTCAATTTTTCAATCCCAACTGAGCTGACAAAGTAAAGGTTTAGTTATCCATCTCTGTTACAATGAACGTCTTGAGGCAATCAGGCTATAGTAACTTCATTTACTTCAAAAGTCGATTTTGATCTAAACAGAGTTCAGAGAAATACAGAACAGTAGAGAGCATTTATTGATGTTCTTTTTGTGGATAAGCAATAGGAGTGTCTTCAGGTTTTACTGGTGCGATTTTCCGACAAACAAACAAGATTGTCCGTAATAAGTATCATAAGGTCGAAAAGTTGGGCCCTTAATGGTTTTGTTTTTTTGGGTATACCTAAGACATAACTGAGAATAGTTGGTCCAATAAGAAATTACTTAATTTTTTCCTATTCTAAGTTAATCATAACAAGGTACTTTCGTACGTATAATTTGGGTATAGCCACGAAACTGCAAAGAATTAATGGAATAAGAACTTAAGAAAACCATCGTTTCATGAAGTGGAATTTTCTTCTTTCAGGCATGAACATGCACGGCAAAGTGTTTACTTTTTGCATACACACTTCCCCACTTCTTTATTTCCCAAACAAAATATCTTCTCTTTTTGAACTTGACTAACCCCTCTTTTCAGTTATGTTTCCAACAATAATATTGCTTTAGATAGTATACATTTACCAAAGGCATGAACCTTGCTGAACTTTGTCTTTATAAACACCGAATCATTTATAAAATAATCATCCTAAATCTGTCGCTACTTACGTCGCAAAATAATACTAATTGAACAAAGGTATACATAATGGAGTTCATAACCATTTTGAACAATAATATTACTTGGGTCGGTCGTTCCGTATTAAAATGCTTATCAACCACAATTAAAAATAAAATCATAAATAAAAACCTTAAAATCCTCTAGTTTAAGTCTATAAGATGAAGATTCAACCACATGAGTTAGTTTATTATCGTTAGTTTTCCTTTTGTTTTTTTCTTAAGGCGCATTGGATAGTACGTGATTGTTTATTCACCCACGTGATTGCCTTTTTTCTGTTCTTGACTCCCGAGGCTACCGTACGAAACGAACCATCTCTGGACAAATATATATCGAAAAAATTAGGGAAAAAAAAAAAAGAAATGGAGAAAGACAAATATATAAAAAATACGGCATCGCTACTATCCAAAGACAAATTGGCTAAAGAAAGATAGCTTATCAACCACCACGTAGTTGATTCTTCGGTCGACCACATGACGTGATCTGTCAAGCCGCTGATCACCACCAGTCGTATTTTGGGTCCTACTCCTAAAAACTTTGCATTTGGCTTTGACGCGTCTCCAAGAGACGATTCCCCCACAACGGCACAAAATAATTTTGTGGGACTATTTGTTTATTGCAATTATATGTTTCTCGATATATGTCGCAGTTAGGATTGAAAAATGTCGGTATCTTATAAGGCTTTGACAGCTTTCATGATATGTAAGTTAGGTTCGGTTTCAATAAGTTAGGTTCTTCTAGCATCTTCGGTTCCTTACAGAATTGGATTTCTTTTAAAATCGCATTTACTCGTTTTCTAGCTAATACAATTATATATATAGTTAGTAATAGTATAGTACTACATTCAAACTCTGGATCTGACAATATTTTAATTTTAAAACTATATTGTATTCGGTCAAAGTAGTCGTATGGGTAACAATATTACTTGTTGCTTGCACAAATTATATGGGTTATAAATATATATATATATTTATATGATATATATTTTGTCAGGATTATATAATACCCATAATAAGACCTCAAGAGTCATCGATGAGATATTTATCCATTAAGCTAAACGTACCACATGGGTAGGGCCATTGTGTTGTGTTGTGTTGTCTACTCCCCTCGTTAGTTTCTCTCAAAATTTGTTTTATATCATTGAGCTATCGACTTGATATTTCATCTATATTGTTTTATTCATTTTTTTTTTTATCAAACTATATGTTTTATTCATTATAATGCATTTCAAAGGAGAGAGAGGGAGAAAATATAATAATAAAAGAGTGGAGGAGCTCTGCGGATAAAACGAATCCATCTTTTCTTTTTATCAAATTGATTCCACGTCCGCATTAAAATATGAATTCTATACACAAATCATACGTTAGTGGATTCATTGCAAGCCTCCACGATACTTAACACCACTATAAAAATGTTGTGTTGATGCTGATTGATGAATACACTAATTATATACTATGCCACGCAGTTACGTGACATGCGATTTATAACTGTCACAATCGATATGAATAAGCTTCTTCTTTTTTTTTTTTCTTTTTAATGAAGATCTTTTTTTTGTTGCTAGTTATTGTATAATCGGAGCTAGTAATAATTATAGAGTGTTATGGGCATGTCACACAGGGCATGTGAGGTATCACGCAATATGCAATACAAAAATATTTAATCCTTTGATTAGGACTGCCAAACTATGGTTAGTACTTTAATCTATTGTCTTTTTCAATTATTGTAGGATCCTTTCATGCGTTCATGGAAGGGGAATTTTTATGCGTTCACATTTATTTCATTAATGGGACTAATTAGGAGAACCTAATAAAAACAAAGAATAACTATGTTTTGAATTGTTAAATAAAATTGGTACTCTCTTCCGCTGACTCGGAAGATTCATCATGAGTGACGTTATAAACTTAAGGAGTCCCATACAAGAAAGGAATCAGTTAGGGGTTTGATCCACGGCATATACTAACTAACGTGGGAATACCTGACTTATGGAAATTTTGTGAAAGAATATGCTTAGAAGATATGCTCATTTTATAACAAACAAACAAAAAATTCATGTTTACCTTGTGGGTTTTTGCTTTTCTTTTTTTGTAAAAGATTCCAATATATATTTGGGGCAGACAAGGAGATTATATGCTAGGACGATACTTGGTTTATTCTTATAATCTGACTTTGCAAATGTAAAAAAAGAAAAAGTGATGTTGATTTGGAATTTTGAAAAGTGGGAATTTTGGAAAAATAGAAGAGAAACGTACCTAACTAGCTAGCTTACCGTACATCGTTTTTTTTCTCCGTCCGTCACCGTACAGCTTTGTACACATCAAAAAAAGTCATGAGTGAAAAAAGTTTGATCTATTACGAAAAGTGTGCACTAACTTTATCAATCGGTGGAGTGTTATCAAAGACACTAGATTAAAGGATCTCTGCATGTAACCGAATATTTTTAGTAGTATTAAGTATTATTAACTGATTCTAGAAGATAAGAAAAAAAAATGTTAAACAAAATGAACTTTAAAAAATAAAAACTGAAAATAATATTTGAGTTATTGACACATGTAGAACCCTTATTGGTTGAACTGACACATCATAATATTGTTAAATATATATATATATTTTAATTTAATATAATAAAATTTTGTCTTCAAACCAAGTTAACCAAATTTGAGACAACTTGTCATGCTAATAACAAAGATCTGAAATATTTTATCTAGATTGTTTAAAAACCAGCAAAAGAGAAAATAACAAAGCGATATGGTTTCTCTCCAAGAATCTCTCAACGACGACATATTCATTTTGTTTTCAAAATTAATCGATAAGATTAGACAAGATTAAATAAGTGAAAAGATTAGATTAGGGACAAAAGCAAAATACATAAAAAAGCTTATATTATTGATTAAAACTAGGAAAAAGAAGAGTACAACTCTGCATTCTCACATCCTTTTACTCACCCCACATGGAAAAAAAAACCCGTAAAAGGCGGAAAAAGATCGTTATCCTCTCTACTACATTACCCGTCTCCTAATTAAAAGACTTTATCAAAAAGCCTTCAAAATTCACAAAAAGGAAGAAAAAAAAAAAAAACTCATTGCCAAACTTAAACAGAAGAAGCCACACACACACAAGCTTTGGCCATCAACTTATTCAGCTCCTTTTTTTTTTTGTTATGCGTTTTTTCCAGAGTCTTCTTTAGGTAGGTAGGTAGGCGGAATCTACAAATGGCCCCAAAAGCCAAAATTTACATATGCCGAAAGACCACTCACACAGAAACACAAAGACACTTCTCGTACTTCTTGTTAGATAAAAAGAAACGATGATAAGCTTATCACTCCCATTCGCTACTTCTTATTTATTTATTTTTGATTCTCCCCACAGACCACAGAGAGAGAATCTTTCATTAGATGAATCTCTCCTCCTCTGCTTCTCCTGCCCTTTGAATCCATGGGTGCCCTGCATTATCCATAATCACACCACTATTAGTGTTTAATCTATATATTTAGGTAACAAATCCAACATTAATTAAAAACAAAATTAAATAAAAATAGAGAGAAACAGATCTGATGGATTTTTGGAATCTTACTCAGAGCTTGTTCGGCTGAGAATCTTCTAGAAGCATCTTTACATATCATCTTCCTCAAGAAATCTTTCGCCATCGACGAAACTCCTCTAAACACCTTCGTCGGAAAACGCAAATTTCCTCTCAGAACCGCTTCGAATATCTCTTCCGCCGTCTCTCCGTAAAACGGCGGTGTTCCAGCGAGCATCGTGTACAGAACGACTCCTGCGCTCCACAGATCCACTTTCTCTCCGTACTCGTACCCCATCAGAACCTCAGGCGCCACGTAATACGGCGTTCCGACGACTCCTTCCGTCGTCTCACCTTCCCCTAACCAAATCCCCGAGCCGAAATCGCAGATCTTAACCGTATCGTTTCGTAGATCTACCAAAATGTTCTCCGGTTTTATATCCCTGTGAACGACGCCGTAACGGTGACAATGCGACAGCGCTTGGAGAATCTGTTTAGCGAAGGAAGCCGTCTGAGACTCTGAGAAAGTTCCGGAAGAGACGAGACGGTCGTAGATCGAAACTGAAGGATCAACGAGCTCCATGTAGATAGAGAGAGTGGAGTCAGTATCGACGAGATCGTGGATTTGAACGATGTTTGGGTGGTAGGATAAGAGAGCCATGAGTTTAGGCTCGTTGTCGATACAGGCACGGTCAAGGTCGTCGGAGAGAGAGGCTTTGTCGATGGTTTTACAGGCGTAGAAATCACCGGTGGTTGGAGCGTAGACGCGAGTGACGGTGCCGAAACGGCCACGGCCGATCTCCTCGCAGATCTGGTATTTGTTGTTGTTGTTGTTAGCGAGTGTTTGGCTGCAAGTCATAATATCACTCTTTGTTTGTATTTGTTTGTTTGTTAGGTTGTTGTTGTTGTGAGTTAAAGAAGAGCACTTTGAGTCGGCTCTACCCTTTTTTTATAGAGCCTTAATTCTTAAGAATATTCTTTTTGATGCCTACATGTTTTTTTCTTTTTTTTTTGGTAGTTTTTTTATTAACTTCCCATTTTTTCATTTTAATTTTATTTGACTTAAAAATAGGATTTCAGATATTATTTTGCGAATCCAAATTCTATCTTTATTTGGATTTTACTTCGATAAGGTTTCTAATTTTTTTTCTTTTTTCTATATATATTTATGTATGCAGTTTTACTTACGTCGTAACCATTTTTTTTTTTTAATCTACATTCAAGAATTTGTTTTGTTTTATTGGATTTGTTGAAATATAATGTATGATTTATAGTTAAAATAAAATTCATGTGAACCAAATCAGCTATGGCATTACGGTCTGCATTATGTTCATTATTCAAAGAACATGAGTCTTACACATCAACATCGGTCGATATCCTACTATATTAATTGAGAAGTACAAATATGAAACTAACCTTAAATATGTAAAAAATTATATTCAATTGCCATTAGAAAATTTAATTAAGATTAATTAATAATTAAATTTATATAATTAATTAGAAAATGAAAATTGGGGACACGTGAAATAAAACATATTGTAGAAAAGTAAAAAAAATCTATTAGAATCAAAACTAATCCATATTAAAAAAAGCTAAGATTTTAAAAATCTAATCGAACAAAATCTACAACTTCAAATTTTATCCTACTATATTAATTGGGAAGTATAAATATGAAACTAACATTAAAATGTGTAAAAATTATATTCTATTACCATTAAAAATAAGATTAATTAATTAATTAAATAAATATAATTAATTAAAAAATGAAAATCGGGGACACATCAAATAAAATAAATTGTAGAAAAGTAAAAAAAAAATCTATTAGAATCAAAATTAATTCATACTTAAAAATATAAAAGGTAAGATTTTAAAAACCAAATCGAATAAATATACAGCTACAAATTTTATCAAAAAAATTTCCACCACAGGTTGAAATTATTACAGACAAAAAAAATGAAACCACATAAAAAAACAATGAATGTTGTTTTCAGAAAGATTTTTCAAAACTTTTACTAGCTATATTTAGTTGTTCTTTTTTTACATGTTAGTAAAGATTGTGTTTAATTGACAAAAGTTTAAACAATTTTATTCATTACATGCAAATGTTTTATTGACAGGTTTTCAATAAATATTTTTAAAATACAAAAATTATAATATAAGCAAACCAAAATTTTCAACAAGCTATTATAAATAGCATAATAAAAAAATAAGTTATTACAAATTTTTATTAAAAAACATTCCACCCGCGGTTCTCCGCGGGTTAGTACCTAGTTAATATTAATATAGCAATGACCTGAAAAATAATATAAGAACTATATAAATGTTACACTACACCATTACCATCATCATATTACATCACTATATAATCTCTAGTTTAATAATTTTATTATGCTACTGATACATGTTTTTTCCTACCTGCTGTTTTGTTTCTATATTGCGTCATCGCTCTTACTAACAGTAGAACACATCATGAATCCTGCTACATTTTCAGGCTATTTCATGTGTATTGGTCTTCTTCAAACTACTTGCATTACTTTGTTTCGTACAAAATGTTAAATATACCTCTCAAAAGTGAGTGAGTAATGCTATACATATGTACTCTACTAAAAAAAAGTGCAATAAAGTGTGGCATGTTTGTATTAAATTGCGGCAGTCTTTGGAAAAATAACAATTTTGAATAGAAACGTCCGCCAAAACCAACATTGGGAACATCCACCAAATGGCTTCCTCACAATGTAACTTTGATGCCAATTACCAACATAACAATGGTAATATAGGCACTGGATGGATTCTCCCTGACGTTAAAGGTTTTTACACCTTATCTTGCAGCTCAAAGCTCTCACAAGGTTCATCTCCCCTAGAGGCTGAAGGTATTGCATTTCTCCATGCCCTGCAATCTATCTGGCGCCGTGGTTATCTACAAGTAATCATGGAAGGAGACTGTAAATCTCTTTTTGAACTCCTACACCACCGAACAAAAAACAAAACCATGGACCCTCTTCTAGTTGATATCCGCAGATGGGCGGATCGCTTTGCCAGCGTCTCCTTTACTTTGGTTCCGCGACATTGCAACCAAGTAGCTGATAAATTGGCTAAAATAGCACAACAGCAAACAGTTATTTCTATGTTGTATTATTATCCTCCTAATTGTTTAAGGAGTGTATTGTTCAATGACTATGTAAACACTTTCTATTCAAATCAAAAGAAATTAAAAAGAAAACAATTTTGAATAGAAACATTATCAGGCCCACGAAAACAAAACTAAGGAAAAAGAAAACAATAAGACAATCAAGTTGGGCTGAAATTACGGTGGCCTGATAATCAGATTGGGCTGAAATTAGGCCGTGACAAGTTGTAGGTCAAAAAAATTAAATTAGCAGAAGACAATTTTAGAACATAGGGGACAAACGTTCACGATGGGACTCGAACCCACAATCTCCCGCTCCGGAGGCGAGCGCCTTATCCATTAGGCCACGCGAACTTACTGGTCAATCTGAGGTTAAAGTATCATTTATTTCAAGGATATGAACTTAACCGAACACATTCACTTTTTTACTTTGCCTTTTTTTGCCCTACACACCAACTCTCTCTGCCATGGCTCCTCTCGCACTATCTACTTCTGTGTCCTCCTGCTCCATCATGGCTTCCTCTATATCCAACGCGCTTCGTTACCCTCATCCTCAAATTTCTCACAGGAACTCTCTTCTCACTTTTCGCACTCCCAAATCGCCTTCTTTTCTCAGGTACTTTCTCCTTTCTGCCCTTAAAGCTGCTACCTTTTTCCAGTTTTCTTCAGTGGCTTTATCACTAAGGGAACATCGTCTGCTAGTTTCTTTTGTTTTACTTAGGATTATTGTAAACTTACGAATTTTGTGAACAAAAGCCCTCATCTTTTCATTCATAAAGCACCTGTCAATTGAATTCTGCTTCTTCTTCTTACAGTTGGCTATAAAGTTTATAACTTTCAGTTGGAATTTAGGAATTGCCATCGATTTGCTCAATTTCAGATCAGTTCCTAAACGTTGTTATTGTAAATTTGTAACGAAGACGTGTGAATTTTTACAGGCTTCCCCAAGGAAAGGTGTTGCAGAGCAGGATTGTGATTCGTGCTGCTTCGTCTGCTGCTGGAAGTCCACAGTCCGATGCTGACTTCAACCCTTATGAGGTAATTGATCTCTAGAGTCCTGTAAAATGTCTTGTTTTTGTTGGTCACATTGTTTTATTCTGCTGTCCTCAAGACATGATTGCATACCTTCTCAGGTTCTTGGTGTTAACCCTATAGAGGGATTTGACAAGATCAAGCAAACTTATGGAAGGAAACTTAAAGATGCTCAGAGGAGCGGTGATGAAGCCACTGCTGCTCTAGTAGGTTACCTCTCTCGTTTGATGGAGTCATGTTGAGTAATGATTTCTCTTTGTTTCTTGTTGACACGTTTCTATTTTACCTTTTTTGATAGCTTGAGAAAGCATATGATAAGCTCATGTATGCCCAGTTGATGAATAGGAAAAAGGGTGTGACTTTCGGTTCTTTCAAGGTATGTTTTGTGCCCCTCAGTCTTGCCGTATGCCGTCTTGGACTCTATTTACTATCTTTCTTAATCCTCTTTGAATTTCTTATAATTCAGGTTTCCAAGGATATTAAGTATGCTGATAAGCAGCCCATGATACCATGGGGTCCTAGGTAAAGAGTCTTTATGAGTCTACTCAAATTATTGCTTTTTATCCTTCAAAAGGATGATATATTGCTAATCATGATTTGTTGATCCGTGTTGTTCCAGGTTTTCCAAGTCGCCCAAAAATGATGTGTTGATCAACCTAGCGATATCAGTTGTGTTTGTAAGTGTTTCAGAAGAATAAAGTTTGAGGATCATGTTGCTATAAAAGTGTCGATTTTGCTATTTTAACATCTGTAGCCTTTATGAATTCAAGACATCATGCTTCATTTGAAATGACTGGTTTCTTTCAGAAAAGTGGCTCGTTTCTCACATATGTATGCATACTCTCACTCTCTCTTTTTCTTTCTTTTTGCAGAGTGCATGGATTGCGATAAAACGTAATGTTGAATACAAACCGCTGCAGTTCATGTCGTTTGCATTTGTTTACAGAATTTTTGAGAAATTAAAATCCTTTGAAGCACCTTCATCTCCAATATATAACGTGAGTTTTGAAAAAAAATAGAAGCTTTATTTTAATGTCGGTACACCTGGTGGCTCTTCTAGTCCTGATGGCATTGATGTTTGATACTGACTGCAGGAGGAAGGCGAAGAAAGTGGACGAGGATTGAGAATGGGAAAGAGGCTTCTTCGTTCGCTTTCACTAGTTTTCGGCTCTATACTTCTGGCATCTTTGGTATGTATCTCCATCAAGACTCCACTATTTTAAAGAATCTATTTTATGTTGCACTATATCTGGTAATGGTTGAACTTTACTCAAAGAAAACAGCATCCGTGATAATACATACAACCCACAGTGTCAAAGCATTATTGTTTGGATGCTCCTGATTGTTGGATCTAGTTATAAGATATATCAACATTCTTTTAATTGATTATATACTATGATTAACTCATAGTGAATCATGCTTTGCAGGCCTACACCGGAATCTTAAATGTCATCGAGTACATGGGCAACTCCATACCCATTGTTCTTTACAATAACCAGGTTGGTCTTCTTGCATATCCCCCAAATCTCTCTGTTCCTGAAGCCTTCGCTTAACTAGAACCATATAAAATGATGATTTTTGTCAAAACTAATTTTGGATATTTTTGTCAATTGCTGGCTAAGCCTCAACGAACAACACTAGTTGATTAGGTTGTAGATGATTGTGCCGTTTATTTGGAATATAATTGACTGGTCACATCCATAGGTTGTGTGTACACATCTACTGAAATGAAAATTAGATGCACAAGTCTTAGGTATGAAATGAGAACACCTAAGTTTGATACGTGTTGACACAATTTCTGAACCAAAATTTAACAAATAGAAGGGTCTAATCTCGAAATGAAATAGTTTCTTAAGTGACAACTGTCAACCAGGGTTTTGATGTTGTAACAACACTGCTAACGTTGATATTGATTGGGTTGCAGGAACTTATAGTGACGGCGTCATCGGCTTTCATGCTCTATGTTATAGCGTCGTATTACAGATAATACGAGAGATCCCAGTGGAGAGTTAATCTATATGATGCTTTTGGCGAAGTTATGCTGTATAGCCTGTGGCTGTGAGATGTTACTAGAGTTGAGATGAAAAAAGTTTTATGGTCTACGGAGAGATGGGTATAACATTTTTTGTGGAAACGATCAGGTAAGTTTAGCAAGAGAGAATCCCTTAGAATCTTAAGTCATCTCTATGTACTTTTAATGCTGGGGCTCGCATGTCGAAGGATTTTTTCTAATGTTGCACTAAGTGTTCTATGTTAAGCAAGTGGTTCCAACTTTTTCAAAAGTCTGCTTATTAATAAAACTGTTGTGTTTGAGCAAAGGTTTGATATCTTAATATCTTGGTGCTGAGAAAAGCATCAGAATAGATGTCTTGAGGTACGTTCGGATTGGTTGGGTTAGATAAACGTCAGGTCAGGTGGCTAGACTGCTTTCGGTCGTCATCAAAGTTTCTTCAACTCTGTACCTGTACGTCTGCTTTCAGAATTGGCGTGGCTCCGATAGAAAAATAAATTGACACGTTGGAAATAAATCAGATAGAGACAGAGACGCCACGATTCACGAATTACGAGTAGAGTTGACACGTTGGAGCTGACTCTGTCTCCATATCTCTCTCTATCTATAAATAGAGAAAGAGAGAGACATGAAGATGTAGTTACAGCTGCCTCGCACTATAAGTACACAGTTTTTGAGATGTATACAATTTGAGTTCCGTCTTCGACTTCATCGCCTTTTTTTCAACTACCAAAGTGGTACGTTCCCTAATATGCTCGCATGTACCATCTTCCTCTTCTTCTTGCTTTTTTGAATAAACAAACAACTTCAACTCACCTTATTAGAATTAATGTTGGTAACGTACCGTGCTTCGGTTAATTGTGAATATGATTAATCAATGGTAAGAAAAGAAAAAATGAAACGTTGAACAATTGATATTCATAATTGTATTAGCCTAAATTTTATAGATGGTTGTATAGAAATATAATTTGACTGATTTTATAGTAAGAATATGTTCAAGGATTACATAAATATTCAATCATATACATAGAATATATGAAGTTTTGGTGGATGGTTTAGTCGGACTTTTTAGAGGTCACCGTTAGTGTATGAATTGAAGGTACGTTTTTATAATATCTCTCATGTGTATTTTGTCTCTAAAGTGGTGATTTCTAACATTTTGTATGTGTTAGTATCTCCATACACTAATTAACGGTGATGTTTTATGCATGTGTCCTAGATCAATTTACTGATTTGCAATTGAGATTTATGAATATTAAAACTTTTGGTTCGTCGATGAGTCCGAGAATAATAACAAGACAACAATCTCGTGAAATACGTTTGCCTTGTGACACGTATGTATGTGTGTATTTTCGATATAATAATACAAACTCAGCTTCATCCTTTCCTCGTGAACATTATACATTACTTTCTTTAATACTACTAATAGTTTAGTTTATTTGTCCTTATCAAACCAAACAAAAGATTTTGTCGTTTCTTTCTTTCTAAGTTTCAATGCCAACGGTTCCTAATCTTCTCTGGCGTTCATGATAGCCAAATCGTACCTTTGGTGGCCTAAGTATTAGTCTCAAGACTCAAAACTAACCCCACGAACATTATCCACGCGGCACTCGCTCACCTTTGTTTGCATCTCTTTCTCTCTCTCTCTCTCTCTCTCTCTCTCTCTCTCTCTCTCTCTCTCTCAATATACATTAAAAAGAAAAGAAGACTCACGTTAAGAAGGAATCTTTAGCTGTTAAGAAGGATTCACTAGCTGTTGAGACCAAAAAGGCTCTGTCTCTTCAAGATTCTTGTAATTTTTTTATTTCTTTCTCTGCCATTTAGAAGGAACATCCAAATCTGAAGAAACTCTTGTTAATTTAGCTTCAGGGTCCGTGTTTTTTTTTCTGTTTAAATTATAATTATTCTTGTAATGTGTTGATTTGATGATGTCAGGTCACAACAAGCTTATTTAAGAAACTTTGAACTGGAACACTATAGTAAGAAACAAGAGCATCCTTCTTCATTTCTACAGGTATTAGTTTATTAATCCTTTTAATAAACGTGTTACTCAATATGCATGAGCACCATTTTCATGTCTCAACAGACTCGACACCACATATGTTCTTGTATTTCTATTTTTATCTTACAATTAAAATGTTTTTATTATACTTTACATGAGGGAAGTGAATCTGAATCATAGTCTAATTAAATTATTCCTCCTAATATTCTCCTTATTCTATTGTCTAATACTAAAAACAGAGTAATTACTCTGTTTTCTTAAATCATAAGATCTAATATGTAGTAATCATAATATTCAGTTCTCAGATTTATAACGTAACATTGCTTCCCTTTTCTAAACTGTTTCGCTTTCATATTCAATATCAACTCCGATGTTATAGGTGTTTGGCTTTCTAACAAATGAAAAAAAAAAAATGTATTATAGGTAAATTTGGTGTAAAAATGGTGATGAGAAGTGTAGATCTACGATCAGATACCGTGACTAGACCGACCGATGCGATGAGAGAAGCAATGTGTGGCGCTGAGGTGGATGATGACGTCCTAGGCTACGACCCAACGGCTAGACGTCTTGAAGATGAGATGGCCAAGATGATGGGGAAAGAGGCTGGTCTCTTTGTGCCATCCGGTACAATGGGGAATCTGATCAGCGTGATGGTTCACTGCGATGTGAGAGGCAGCGAGGTGATTCTTGGTGACAACTGTCACATCCATGTTTACGAGAATGGAGGGATTTCGACCATCGGTGGTGTGCATCCCAAGACGATCAAGAATGAAGAAGACGGGACCATGGACTTGGCAGCCATAGAAGCAGCCATCAGAGATCCTAAAGGAAGCACGTTTTATCCATCAACTAGGTTGATTTGCTTGGAGAACACTCATGCCAAGTAAGTACTCTCGCCATTATGGCCAATGTTCGAATATGCTCTAATAGACTAATTGGTCTCTTATGAGTAATATTTGATGCAGCTCTGGTGGGAGATGTTTGAGTGTGGAATACACTGAGAGAGTTGGAGAGATTGCGAGGAGACATGGTGTAAAGCTCCACATTGATGGAGCCCGTCTTTTCAATGCTTCTACCGTAATATCAATCAATCTGATCCTTTTCCATTTGTAATTTCATTATAAGACTCAAAATACTATGAAATCTTCTTGTTGTAGGCACTTGGAGTTCCAGTCCATAAGCTTGTGAAGGCTGCTGATTCTGTTTCGGTGCCATTTCCTTTCTTTTTCTTCATTGAAATGTGAAAATTTTGGCTGAAAGATGAGTGAGACTCAGCCACACACACTTTGTTTCAGGTGTGTCTCTCTAAAGGTCTTGGAGCTCCTATAGGATCTGTAATTGTTGGTTCGCAAAGCTTCATAGAGAAGGCGAAAACAGTAAGGAAAGCATTAGGTGGAGGAATGAGACAAATAGGCGTTCTGTGCGCAGCTGCTTTGGTTGCACTTCAAGAGAACCTCCCAAAGCTACAACATGACCACAAGAAGGCCAAGTTGTTAGCTGGTACGTACGCAACACTCATCTTACCCTAATAATAATCAATAGAATAATTGAACTGCCAAAAAAAATCTCATTACATATTATATTTGCAGAAGGGATGAATCAGATGAAAGGGATTAAAGTAAATGTTACAGCCGTGGAGACCAACATGGTGCGTATTATCACAACCATTATGCAGGATTTAATTTAAGATAGTGTGATTAGTTACTATTATCTATAGTTATCAAGAAAAGTGATATTTGTTTGATTAAAGTATGCCTCTTATTCAGATTTTCATGGATATGGAGGATGGTTCAAGACTTACAGCTGAGAAACTGCGCAAGGCTCTAGAGGAGAATGGCATTCTCGTCATCCCGGAAAACTCATCTCGGTATGTGAAGTATTTGCGTTTACATGCTAAAAATTGTCATTTCATATGGGTCAAACATTAAACTATAACATGTAACTGTAAACGTGAACATGTATAGGCTTACAACTTAACTATTTACTGTGGTTTGTGGTTTCAGGATCAGGATGGTTATACATCACCAGATAACAACTTGTGATGTGCAATACACATTGTCTTGCTTACAAGTAAGAATTATTCATATTTATCACCCTATCCATATTCGCAGTTAAGTTTAACAACAATTTATATGAAATTGATGTTTTCTTTGACAGCAAGCAGTGCAGACGATACAAGAACCAAGCCGAAACTAATTTGGCGAAACCGAATTATGCTTCTCCTTTTTCTTTTGGGTATCGTCACGAAGTATCGTCTATTTAAGTGTTGTTTATTGCAAGTATGCGTTATTATGACTATTATTAAGGATCTCAATAAAATTGTTACAATGATTCCTCACTTTTGGGTTATCCAGAAGTTTACTTTTACTATTTGGGTGGCACCAATATTAAGTATTTTAAGTTTTGATTCTTGAAAGCAACTCTCCACTTTTCTCATCATCACTCAGAAAGTCTCAAACGCTTTGGTGAAATGTGATCATTGTCCTTTAAATTCATGTCCTTTGGACTTCAAAACAGAGAAACAATGTCATACTAGTAAACTGATGTGGAAACCAAGCCACACATGAGTCTGACTAGCATCCAAAACTAATGGTTTTAAGAACCCTATATAAACTTATCTTTCTCTCTCTCTCTCTCTCGCTCTCTCTCTTTTCTTTTTGTTTTGAGACAGAAGAAGGAACTGGGTTTTTAGTTATATGTTTATATGCTTCCTCTGTAAGGGTGCCAAAAAGAATGAGCAGGGAAGGGAGCCTCATCCTGCAAGACAGTAACTGGATTCAACTCCGTATGTACATACTAAAATCAATCCCCTTCTAATCATATCAACGCCGGTTCTGGAGCTCTTCCTTCACAAGTTCGGTCACCAAATCCGAGTTAGACTCACTTAAAACCTCCTGAAGTGAGCTTAGTTCCTCCATGTTAGCTTTCTTGAACAGAACTTTGAGAATAGAGTTTGTTCCGGTAGGTAATAACCCGTGTTGGGGGGCATTCTGGAGATTTGCTACACCCAATGATCTGACACTTGTGTTGGCTTCTCTGGGAAGAGGATTTGCAGGGAACTGAACTTGTGGTCGCGAATAAGGCCTGGAATCCCAATATTCTGTGCATACTCGATTCACGTCTAATGCTTCGATAGCCTGTTAATCACATTAGAGTATCTATATGTCAACAAGATTTACAAATGAAGCTTTACATTTTCAAAATCAACAATGCTATTATTCGACTCTTTTTAGCTATCAGAGAAGATGAGGATATCTAACAAGTTGGTTTCATCTAGGATTGTTGTTGAAATAGTTTTCTTTGTTCATATAATTACAAAACCATCCATATAAGTTTCAATGCAATTATATAAATCTGAGCCGAATTCAAAACTTGTGAAGATTTACCTGCACAATTGCGGGTGATGAATATCCAAACATTTCAAAACCGTCGGGACTCCCAGCGGGTTGCAAAGGAGGTAGATCTGATTTTCCGGCTTTGTGTTGCTTACTTATCTCCTGGTTTACTCTATCTTTTACCATCTCCCAGCATCTTGTAGGCGACAAGTGAACAAACACCTCACTGGGATTACTCTCCAAGTAAACCTGAGAAGAGGAACATACCACACAATTACCAATATAATCAAGGCAATACAACCCTTTTTCTCCGGAAATATTCATGTGGTTATGTAATAAACTGAAACACTACTTTGACATATAATACGGTTAGTCAAACAATATCAGCATCTATCTACCAACTGACCATGAACAATGGACTGTTGCGTCCAGCATCCAGAATTTCTGAAATGTAGAAGCACATATTTCTTGGATCCAAAATGTTTAGGTACCTAACCCGGCTACGAAATCCTGCACCAAATAAGAAAAGACGTTAAACACTTGCAAAATGTATAACTGTTTTTGTTCTCAAGTTGCAAAAATACTTGACTACAGGTCACCTTTAGGGAAAATTGCTCGGCGGCTGCACCATGATTTTCCAGAAAACACACATCCATAACTTAAAGGCTCTACATTGCAATTGATTCTCCTCACGACCTTTGCAATACGTGGACCCTTTTGGCGAATGAACCCATCTGGACTATTGTTTTGCGAACAAGATGGTGTACCTGAATTACTTCTTGCCCCATCAACCACATCCAATATCACCAAACCTCCAGACTTTTTGGGTTTACAACTAGTAGCTTTTTCACCACCGTGGTTGTTAGTGTTTATTCTGTTACATATATCCTGAGCAAGCCGACCAGCCTCGGCATTAACTTCCATGTGCGATGCAGAACTCGGTACATCCCCCCTCGTCGCTCTTTGGTCATTAGTAGGCAATGATATAGCGTTTCGGGTATGAGGCAAAGAATCTCCTAGCCTTCGGCAAATTGGAGCAGGAATTTTAGAAGAAGCTTCTAATGCTAAAACGTGGGTTGGTCTCTCTCGTACTTCCAGTTGGTTGCCAGAAGAAACTGCATCTCTTCTCACCGAACCTCGTTTCCTAGGTTTGCCATGCTCATCATCACTGAGGAGTATCACATCATTGGGTAGAATCTGTGAATTCTTTTTACCACTTACGGACTTTGCAGTTGTCACAGAGAGTATGCCTCCTTCAGATGGTTGGCAAGCTGAAACTTTTGGATCTGAAGAATCATATACAGTTTCTTCTTTGACAGGCTTTATACAGTGGCTTGACGTTAACTGCTCCTCCTTGTCTTTGAGAAGTAAATTAACATCTGATAATTTACTCGTCTTTTCTAACCCTTTGCCTAGATCTTCTCTCAATGTTACTTTCAACTGCAAATCTTTCGCTGAAATTGCAACTGCTTGTGGACTCAGGTCCTTGTGCACTTTCTCTTCCTCATCTATCTCCATCTTGGTTCCTGAGATTTGTGTAGATAATGCCAATCCTAGATCTTGACGCGCCCATCTATATACAGAACTCAGTTTCCCTTCCACTGCCTCAACAAGTACATTCAATTCATCGATATCATAGCGAAATAGAAAATATTTAGTAACCCATGAACATGAACACAACTGCTTCACATGACTCAAACATGAATACTTCTCTGGGGAACAACGGCAACCAGCAGCAGAGAGGTGCAGGTCAAAGAAACATATACAGCACTCTCTCTCGTTGGTAGCATCAAAATTACTGTGCATCTTCAATGCAAGTGAAGAGTTGCACAGAAATTCTCTTTTGGTACGTTCCATGTCAATGCGTGCCTATATAAAACATGACAAAGTCAAACATGAATCTACAATTTCAAGTTTCAAGTCAATTACAGCCTCATGCTACCGGTTTACATACAAATGCAATCATGCTACCGGTTTACAAAGATACCTCTTAAATAAACAACGACTTCAGGATTATCATTCACACTAAATAGCAACTAATTTCAAGAATCAAGACAAAGGATTTTCTACCTTGAGCGTTTTTGCCAAAATTCCATCCTTTCCACTGAATGCTTTCCACCTTAAGTTATCTACAGTATTTTTCTTTAGTAAGTTCAGCTCCCAGTCAGCTTTCACTACTTCTCTTGCTGCCCCAAGCAACAATTTATCATGCGAGATGGACGTTTTTCTACCCTGTTGACAGTATAACTCTATGGCAATCTGCCCATGAGGCAACCAGTCAACTGGTGCTACATTTACCGCTTCAGCACAGTTGAAACCAGAATTAAACCCAGCATGATATGCCCGGGGAAAAGTCAAGACAAACTCTCCAGCATGCTGGACACAACGGTGCACAGGTACTCCTGCGGTTTTCAGTTTTGACGGGGAGAGTTGTGTAACCTACACGAAAGAGCATCATAGGAGTTATTTTACGTAAACGATAATGTAAGAATGATATGCAACAAATGTATCTAAACCAGGAGCAAGTCGTTAGAGGATGAAAAATGGATCTATAGAAGTTCCTACAGGGTTATTAACTACAGAAATGGAAACACAGAATATGGTAATATTCTACCCTATGCACATAATAATAAAACAAAAACACCACCTTGACTGAGCGAGGATCAATAAGCTGCTTATTTGTAAAAGCTTATTATATATTGGATGAGGTTTCCAAAATAAGAAATTTTATAATAAAGAAGTTCATTGTGTGATTATAGAGAAGCAAAGATTTTAGTTCATCAAATATCTAATGCTTACTAGCTTATGAAGCAAGTCAGGCTGTTCTTCGAAAAGGTCTGGCAAATGCTTTCTCATCGCATCCTCGAGTTTAACAGCATCCTTCCCCGCAACACCATACCACAATTTTGGTGCACCCCAGTGCATATAATTCAACGAATACAAGTGGTGATCTTCAACATGCTGTATCAGGGAAACAAAAACAAAAAGCAGTAACAAAACGAATGTCAGTAATGGAAAATATAAACAACAAAATAAGATGTAGAGTAATGAAAAATACATCCACTGGTGTAAGAAAAGTTCCATATAATATAATGACAGTAAAGCATTTGGGAAGTTCCATATGCGAAATGTTTTGAAACAGACAAAAGATTTGAAATGATAATCAATTTCCTTTAGGTTTTTCAGATGATGAAATAAATATCATCAACCTTCCTTTATTCGGAAATTGAATTAAATATATCAGCATTGCGAATAATGGATAACAGATCACTGAAATTATGTAGCAAAGAAATTTGAACACATTCATAATAAGTGCATTCTGTTGTAGTTGATGAGCCTACGTTTGATTTCAGTAAAAGAAGATATCCCAACTCAGAATATGATTTAACATGCAAAATAAAATTATGCAATTCAGATCAGTCTTACCCAACAGAAAGAAGAAAAACACATTCCAATATACAACCACGGCACAAGGACACCGGAAATATCACTGCCCTCGTACTTAAGGAGGGATCCCGGAAGCCTCGGAAAGTTATTTAAGTTCCAGCCTGATCTTGCATATTTTTCCTCTGAAGAAGAGGCACTGTGACTTGATGATGTCTTGGGAAATCCACTACCGAATACCCCAGTTTCAAGGTCAGCACCATATAGAACCTATATTGAATTATCATTGCGTCAGTTAGGAGATACAAAACATAAACCCGCAAATAAAATAAAATAAACAACTAGAACAAAACTTCACCTCTATCTCTTCAGTTGCTTTATCTACTATCCGCCAATATTCACCTTCAACATCCTCAACTGCTGGCTCCCAGCAGTCTGTGGAATTACCAACTTTACAGTCATTGTCTGTAGAAGTTTCACTCTTTTTAAAATACTGAGCCTTGAAATCATCAGCATATTTTTGGAAGTCTTTTAGTGTGAACCCTGGACCAGGCTCAAACCCAAACGTCTCAAGTTCACTCATTCCGGTGCTTGCAGAACAGGTATCGCTCATGCCATCAGTGACAGAATCCGTTCCCGTTTTCATGCACTTTCTTTTCTTCTTTCTCATTTGATTAGAAAGCTTTGAAATCTTCTTCATAGAACTCCGGTTCTGAAGTTTATCAACTCTTTGGACACGTGTCGCAAATTTAGAATCCTCCCATACTTGCTTTTCTTTCAGTGGGCACGGGGGTTTCCAGGAAGGAGGAGGAACAATGCGACAGATTCCATATTTTTCAGCTTGCGGTCTTATTTTAGCTATATAACTTATAGTGTCTTCAAACTCCTAAAAACAGGTTTGCAGCTTATGTCAGATATATGGATCTATTTACATAGAAATTCAGTTCAAAAGGTTTGGAAGTATAGAAGAGTATGAACAAGACCTCTTCGCTCGGGTAGAATACAGGAGCGTCTTTAAGGTCAGGCCTACGAGCTTCATCTGGATGCCATTTTGCAGTTACCTGCCAAACATGTGAATATGACGTTAGAGGGAAACACATGACATGAAAAGATAAGACATCCAATCCTAAACGGAAAGACATTTATTATAGTTGAGCATTAACTGAGATTAACCTTTTGGCAGTCTTTACATTCTTCACAACCCCTAACCACACCCTTTGGTAAAGAAGGCTCGGCTACAGAATTCTGCAACAAGACAGATGCATGAGAAAGGCAAGTTGATCAAAATGGAAACACAAGTTGTTGTAATAAAGAAATGCAAAACAAAGGACTAACTTGATCAAGATGTTGTTGAGAAGCGGCATTGTCATTGTTAGCAACATCATCATCACCATCATCACATCCGAGATAATTAATCCAAGGTCTATTACGGCGAAGAGAGCGAGCAGCTTTGGATTCATCAGTCTCAATATCCATCTTAGGTTGTTCGGTGACAGGAACAGTTTCAATGACAGGCTTGGCTTTATCAGAAGAACCAGGGGATAGCCTTTTTAAAGTGAAAGTGGCATATGATTCAAACCCAGGAGGAACAGATGGCAAATCATCACTTTCATCTTTAACACAGATTCTCATAAGCTCTGTCCCCATTACTTCTGTGCCAACACTACAAAAAAAATTCATGTACTCAAGAATATCACAACCAAAACTAAAAATAATAAACAATGGCGTGCGGATTTTAAGGGCAAAGGTACGAGAGATTACATATATAAAGGTTCATCATCTCAATCAGAAGAAGAAGCAGACCCATTAAAAAAAAAAAAGAATTGGAAAATGCTTACATAGTCTTTGATTTAGGGTTTCTCAAAACAGCTGAAGCTCCATCAACAACTACTGCACCCAGCAGATTCAACAAATCAGAAAAAAAAAATCTAACAATCAACAAGGATATTAAAAGATCTGAAGAAACCCTAAAAATCTAAAATCGTTGAGATAGGTAAAAAATTGAATTAATTCCAGTTTTCAACAGATCTAACCCTAGATTCAGATTATCTTCTTATCGCATGTCCTTTTCCATGTTTGCATAAAAATTTAAGAAAATTCAAAGCTAACCTACACACACACACACAAACCATAAATAAATAAAATTAGAAAGGGTCCAAATAAAGAAACCAAACCTTTTCCAATAATTCCCAGGAAAAAAAATCAAGAAGAAGAAGAAAAGGGCAAAATTGGAATTAAATCTACAGGTCCATCCATATACAAGTTGTTTTGGGTTTGTGAAAAAGAAAGAACAAAATCAAACAAGATGCAAAAATCTACACTTAATTTGATTCACTGGGTTTACAAAGATTTAAAGATTAAACTCATATCATCATCATCACCTTTGTTTTTTCTACAAACAAATTTTTAAGATCATGAGATGATGAAACATGTGGGGGTGGCTTTTGGGTGCTCTGAGCTTTTGATAAATATATAAATATATATATTTTCTGGGTTTTTTCTTGGCTTGCCTTTGCTCTATTTGATGAAATGATGTGTGATAATGTCTTCTTGGCTTGGTTATAAGTTATAACGCTTCAAAAGCAAGCAGATGCAATTTCCTATGCAACTACTCTATCTATCTATCTCATATAAAGCAATACTAATAAACTATTTCATTTTTACGTAATTCTGTCATATAATTGTTTCTTTTTATGACTTTTGTTTTGGCTCTTTTTAACACCCAAAAAAAACCAAACATTTTTTACTACTAAACATTACAGCTAATCCACACAAATTATATAAAGAAATTTTACTAATTTAGATAAGTAAGTATATATTACTAGATTAGGATTTGTATTTACAGGGCGGATAATTTGAATACAATCATGTCATATTTTTTTTTCTCAAAAGAGTTATTGTATATATATACATAGAACCAAAAAAATTAGGTTAATATTTTTGGACCAACATATTATAAATTTGAATAGGATAATGCAATCTTCTAGATCAAGAGTGCTTAATTACTTATTTTAAGTGTTGCAGAACCATAATTTTCTTATTAATTTATTTGTATTCAATATTATTATTGTTATCTAGCGCGTTAAATGCTGGTATATTTTATTTATTTACCAAAATCGCAATGGGGGGGTTTAGTAGTCAAAGTACAATTACAAAAGAGGAGGAGGTGAATGTAATTTCAGAAGTGATTGGACAAAACTAAAAACAGTAGAGACATGGAGGGTGTACATTGTAAATTAAGGATAAACCCTACTTATCGTCTCTCTCAAAACCCGCGTTGAAGAAGCCAAAAAGTCGCGCACAGCTTCGACGAACGAATCGAACGGTGAGTGAGTTCTAACACTCATTTCTCCAGATTTGTGTTTTGTTTCGGTTGCTCAAACTTGTCTCTCCTACTTTGAGAATTTTCTGCTTTGAATCTGTTTCTGCTTCTCTGTCTCTCTGAAGTCTAAAGCTTGTACCTTTCCTTTTCCCAGGTTTGGTTTCTCACAAGAATAGGTTTATGAGTTAAAGCAAAATTTTGTGGGTTTAGTAAGATTTCGTGAAAGGAAAGGTCTCTGTTGTTTTTGTTAAACTGGTTCGAGAGATGGCTTCATCAAATTTGCTACTTGAGGTTCACTTCTTGCATATGCCAAGTTTGTCTCCAAAGCAGACGAGTCTCTGTTTGTTGAATCCTTTATCTTGCAGAAAGATGTCTTCTTTAGATTGGAAACAAGAAATTGTGTTGAAAAGGGATGATTATATGATGAGATGCCAGGGTGTGCTCAATGGTGTGTGCATCGACCATGTAAATGATGTTACTGAGAGAAGCTCAGAGTTCCATCACTATGGTGTCGGTACTAACTTGAGAGCCAGAGTGAAACCGAGGAAGCATTTAGGTTCTTCGAGTTTATCGTCTGATGGACCAATTACGGAGAACGACCAAGAGACAAACAATGAGATCCTTCATAACCTGTGCAGCAATGGGAAGTTAACAGACGCTTGCAAACTTGTCGAGGTGATGGCACGTCATAATCAGGTTCCTCATTTTCCTTCTTGCTCAAACTTAGTCCGTGGACTAGCTAGAATTGATCAGCTGGATAAAGCAATGGGTATCTTGAGAATAATGGTAATGTCTGGTGGGGTGCCAGACACTATCACCTATAACATGATCATCGGGAATCTTTGCAAGAAAGGGCATATAAGATCTGCTTTGGTCCTCTTAGAAGACATGAGCTTGAGTGGGAGCCCTCCAGATGTGATTACCTATAATACAGTGATTCGGTGTATGTTTGATCATGGGAAGGCTGAGCAAGCCATCAGGTTTTGGAAGGAACAACTGCGGAATGGTTGCCCTCCATACATGATTACATACACGGTTTTGGTTGAACTCGTGTGCAGGTACTGTGGAAGCGCTCGAGCTATGGAAGTTTTAGAAGACATGGCAGTGGAAGGTTGTTATCCTGATATTGTCACATATAATTCTCTGGTTAACTATAACTGCAGGCGAGGGAATTTAGAGGAGGTGGCTTTGGTCATTCAGCATATTGTAGCTCATGGATTGGAACTGAACACCGTAACTTACAACACTCTTCTACATTCCCTTTGTTCTCACGAGTACTGGGATGAAGTGGAGGAGATTCTAAACATCATGTACCAGACGTCCTACTCTCCAACAGTTGTCACTTACAACATCCTGATTAATGGGTTATGCAAAGCCAGGCTTTTGAGTCGTGCAATCGACTTCTTCTACCAGATGCTGGAACAAAAGTGCTCACCTGACATTGTCACTTACAATACAGTTCTAGGGGCCATGTCCAAAGAGGGAATGGTCGATGACGCGATTAAGTTACTTGGATTGCTTAAAAGCACGAGTTGTCCGCCGGGCTTGATCACTTATAACTCTGTAATCGATGGGTTGGCCAGAAAGGGACTGATGAAAAAATCATTGGAGCTGTACCATCAGATGCGGGATGCTGGAATCTCTCCCGATGATATAACCCGTCGTTCTTTAATATATGGTTTCTGCCGGGCAAACTTAGTTGAAGATGCGAGTCAAGTTTTAAAGGAGACGAGCAATAGAGGGAATGGGATCAGAGGTAGCACTTACAAGTTGGTGATCCAAGGGCTATGCAAGAAGAAAGAGATGGAAATGGCAATAGAGGTTGTTGAGATAATGCTAACAAGTGGATGTAAGCCAGATGAGACAATATATACCTCAATAGTCAAAGGCGTGGAGGAGATGGGAATGGGAAGTGAGGCTGATCAGTTGCAGAAGAAGCTGAAGCAGTGGAAACTGTTGAGGGAAGTGTAGGAAATGTAATTGTCCCCGCCTTTTCTTTGTCGTTTCGTTTCTATTAAGCCTTTTTTGTACAGGAAACAAGTTTTGTAAGGCAATGGTTGAATCAGAAAGCTTAGGCCTCTCAGTTTGCTCAAAAGTTAAGTTTCAGTTTCTTCTAGTCAGTCTTTTGCTCTTTCTTTTATTAGATAATCCAAAGCAGCAATATTGCGACATCCTTTTGTTTTCCCAGATATAACTACTACAATTCTATAACCCAAAATCACCCAGACCTACATCAGCTTCTTAATCGGAAAAACACACTCTAAAACTCTAATCGAGCCCACTATAAGCGTTCTATTGTCTGTATCATATCCTTAATATACGAATATATACAGTTACTTCTCTCGTTCAGAGACCAAACAGTTAAAACAACAGACATGTTGAATGAAAGTTGTATATTCAAATCTCAAAAAAGAGTACCATTAATGTTACAAATCCTTAACCTCCTTAAGATTTACAAGGCATGATTAGAAGTCGACCCCCTAACAAACGCTCTGATTTGTTCTCCGCAATGGAACTATAATGTAACTCATCTATAATCTACAGGGAGATTCAAATGTGATACTATTCCCATTAATTTGGGTTCCAGTCTCATAATGAAAAGAAGAAAAAGAAAAACTAAAAACGAAAAACTCCAACTTCTTTTCCAATCTTCATTTACTATTTAGTTTACCTCTGAAAGTTTAGCTGCAGGTAAAACGTCTGCCCATGTTAACACGCGCCCACACTCCCCACAGAACGTGCTATTGCCCACTTTTATTCCTTGGCTTATGAGAGTAAGCTGGTGAGCAGTTCTGGTGCAGTTACGGACCACAAAACGACTTCTGTTGAACAACTTTGGCATGCGTACGGGTTCTGTTTGTACAGAAGGAGAAGGTTTAGGGAGCACTGGAGATTCGCTAAGTGGTACCCGCTGAACTTCTTCCCATTCAAGCGCTCTCCTGTAAACTTCCCAGGCCATGTCTTTTTCTTCCTTTGTCAGTCTTTCCTCTTCATTCTCTTGTAACAATGTCTCGTGCTCATGGAAATTGGAAATCCAGCTAGTAAAAGAAAGAAAAACAGAGAGCGTCAAAAAGCAAGTTGCGTAGAAAACCAAGGAATGTAAGTACCGATTGTGAATATGGTTAAGCTTGCGAAACTTACTTTGGCCCGTGTCTCTGTAGCAAGCTCTCCATCAATTTGTCACAGCCAACACGAGGTAAAGTGGCTTTCTGTTTCTGTGAATTCTCCACCAGATTGCATTGAGCCACTTCATTTTGCTTGCTTATCTCAGTTACGGTGTCAGATTTCTCATCGTCGTCGTCAAATTCAAAAAGGTGTAGCATCTCTTCTTTGGAGATAGTCCTGTGCACTTGTTGTCTATCCACCACTCTCGCAGCTAGCCCCTCCTTGTTCACCTAATCATATTAACAGATCTGATTCATAAAAGACTCCTCGAAGGAAAGACACACTAAACTTTAAAATGTTTTGGGTCTTTTAATACCTGACGTTTATATATCTTTTCTTCAATAGTACCACGTGCCATCAACCTGTATGCAAATACTGGTTTCTTTTGACCATACCTACAAACAATAAGTCCACGTGATACTAAGCCACAAAACTTTATACTAATTGACAAATTTAATGTCCACAGTAGTCTAAAAAATACCTCCATGCTCGAAAAATAGCTTGAAGATCATAGGTTGGATTCCATGAACCATCAACTATGATCACACGGTTAGCAGCATAAAGATTAATTCCGAGCGATCCCGCTCTGGTTGAAATTAGAGTGCATTTCACCCTTTTGTTATCAGGCTCATTAAACCTATCAACCAACTTCTGCCGTTCTGAGCTTTCAGTTTTTCCATCAATTCTGCGCCCACCAAGGGAGTTAGAGCCTTCATAATTGTACAAACAGCATTCTTTCTAATATAAAAGAACAAGATACCAACCTGTACCAGTCTTTTCCCTTTTTCCAGAACTTTCCTTGTTTTCCATGCCGAGGTACTCTTGAAAGATATAGTTCTATGAGATCTAGTGTCGGGATACTCTGGCTAAACACAAGCGCCTTATCCCCCACATCAGCACACATGGATAAAATATCCAATAGCAAAATCATTTTGCCGCTATACTCCGCCACCTTATAATTATTTTTTTGAAGTAGGTCGACCCACCAATCCTGGCACACAGAAAAGGTAAGATTCAGAGGATGAGTGCACTATCACGCTGTTTACTTAAAAATGTTGTCTAGTCAGGCTGAGTAGACTATAGTTACCTTCTGGAGGTAGCCATCAACTTTATCTTGCAAATCATTCATAGTTCTTTGTTTCTCTGTCAATATCCAAAACAAAAACAATGACACAGTGTGTTAAGATACTTTGATAACTGTTGGTAAAAAAGCCTGATCTTAGCTGTTGCGTCTGTTCATTATACTAGTTTAAACAAAGCATAAAAACAGTGACAATTAATAATTACCTCCCGTAACCATGTTGTAGTCTGTATTTTCTTCACTTGAGCAGTCATCTGGAATATCAACAATGCTACCACGACGACCATTCTTGCTATCCTCTCTTCTTAATTGCGGAATCCCTGGATGATTTAAAATCTGGGGGACGAAATACCGCAAAGAAATTCAGACTATGAAAACAAACACCAAATAAAATTTCCATATATAAAACTTATTCTCAAATCAGCTATTAATTTATACCTGAGCCAAGACCTGGTAAGCAGCAAAAAAGTTTTTTCTCATTCTTTCATCTGCTCTTCCATCGCTGAACCCATATAACCTAAGAAATCTCTGATACAATTTCCGCTGCAAGGGCGATAGCTTGACAGATATTACGAAGACTGTTTTAGGTGGCAGATCCTTTTTCACCACATTCATGTCCATTCTTTGCACAAATCCTTTCAATTGCTCATACAGAATGTGAGATCTCTGGTTCATAATTTTTACATCCTCCGCAGTTGAATTCATATGCTGTCCGTTTTCTATTGGATTCTGGAAGCTGCAGGTATGGAGAAGCATGATTAAAATTCCTAGAATCATCACATCATAGCACGCAGAAAGAAAAAAAAAACACTGGTATGAAACACTTGCCGATTTCTAAACTCAGGACTACTCCCCAAGAATCCTTCTCTGACAAAATCAACCATCTGTTGCAGTAAAGACATAGCATAAGAAACTGGGGCTAAAAGGAAATTGCTCAAAAGTTTCTATGGTTCCCTCAGCAACTTACACAATAATATTCCATGAGATTGTTTTGAAGGGGTGACCCAGTTAAGGCAATTCTTCTCTGGCATTTAACTTGCTTCAAAGCTTGCGTTGTGTCAGCCCTGGTGTTCTTAATAATGTGAGCCTCATCGCAAACAAGTATATCAGGTCCATCCTGCAGCCAGCCATATAGTTTTAGAGAATTTCAAGAATAAAATATCACAAGCAGGGTATGAAAACAAAAAAGTCTCTATAGCCTCACCCTCAAGGCACTACAGATCTCTCTGGCCGCATTCAAATCCTTCACCCCCCTCCCAAGAGACAGGTTTCTAAAAGCTGCATATCCCATCAAGAAAACTCCCCCCTTATTTCGCCACTTTTTTAGCAAGTCCAATCTCCTCTCCCTTCAAAAAAGACATTAGCGCAGGAAGTGAATGGACAGCTGAGATCTAGTGCAGTTTGACGAGAATAAATGCATATATATTCTTATATTAGGAAAAGACCTTCACATAGAAGAATCTATACCTTGAAACATCTTCAAGCATGAAAATGCGAAGTGGTTTTACTTCTGATGGCATCCACTTCATGAATTCACTTCGCCAATTGTGCAACACATTTACAGGAGTCACAATAAGAGCAGTTTTCAACCCCAAATCAACACATCTCATTGCGGTGTACAGGAACGCTATAACCTGGTAGTTTTCAGTGGGAAAAGAAATAAAGAGTCAGTAATAGCACACATCATATTAACGAAAAACTATTAACCACTAGTACTATGTGTAATAGGGACGACAATAACATACATGCAAACAAACTCGCGCATGAAAAAAATTTAAGAACCTGAAAAGTTTTGCCCAGGCCCATTGTATGAGCTAGAATGCAGCCAAGGCCTTTATCACCCGACTTTACTCTGCTGATAGACTGAATAATATTTTCCCACATAAATCTGATCCCGGTTACCTGAACATAGAAACCTCCAAACTTAAAGCAAAAGCCATTTCCATATTAAGTATTTTTATAAAATGTTAAAATAATCATTTCTAATCGAGATGGGTATATTAATATGTTTAATGCCCACTATGGAAGTATATTAATGTTTGATGATAGGGATGCACATAGGTACGCAAACCTGATGGACTTTTAGTTTGGCAGATATGCTACAAGGAACTCTCACAGCTCCTTCACCAATCTCCCTAGCCACATTCACTATGTAACCACTGTGAGCATCACCAAGGACCTCAACTTCCGCACCTTCTGGAATAGATTTCAGGTCACCCATAGAGCTAATTGTTTTGTATCTGGCAGAAAACTGCAAGGACCTAAGACGCTCCTGCCGTTCCTACAAATATAAAGAAACCATATGAGCAATATTAATTAAAAAAATCGGAAGTTTGTGTACTAGTATAACGAAAAATAGCAATACCTTTTCAATTGCAATTTTTCTTCTCGTATCTTTCCCTAGCTCAGCATCATCAATTATCCGCCGAATTCGCTTTTTTGATTTCTTCTTTGAGCTAAAAGAAAAAAATCATGTAAGTAAGAGCCGTAACACAACAAAATTCGTTGGGAACATGCTGGAATTTTAAATCAGCTAGATGTGTATATGATAATACCTGATTGCTACATTAACATCAGCAGAATTGTTATCAGAGCTGGAATCAGAGCTAGAATCAGAGCTGGAATCAGAACTCAACTCTACTGACTTCTTATCCCTAATGGCTTTCTCCAATTCTAGTGTCAATCTTTGCAAGGGCATTGGAGAGCAGCAACAACAATCCCAACCAGAGGATTGAGCTTCAGACAAGTATTCTTCACCGATATTCCTCTTTATACACGAGGCACAGAAAAGTTTTTCGCATGTTCTACAATCTATTAAGTCAGTAATATGACCACACCATTCACAACTACGTTCCAAAGAGTCTTCAACCTGATCGTAAAAGTTGGTTAGAAAGAGACAGATATAGCAATGATTTATTAGATTATAAAATTGTATGTGATCCTCTAAATAACAAAAAGTAGAATATGGCAACAAAAGAAGTCGATACTTTTGATGAAGGCAAAAAAAAAATGAAAAGAAAATTTAACCCTATCAGTTAAATATTGGTTAGCCATGAATCAACTACGACAACCAAATAACTTAGTTCCTACTCTGGAATCACCATGTCGGTCCCCCTTCCATGTAACAAGTTATCACCACGTTAACGAGATCTAGATTGTAATTATATTCTGATATGTCACATATAACTGGAAGAAGAAAAACACATACCTTCGCAACTCTATCTTCAATTGAACGTTTACAATCCATGCAAACTATTACTTCTAAAAGGGGGTGAGTATGCACTTCCACAGCTACGTTGTTACAGGCAGTACACCTAAAACTGTTTGCTGAATTATGTGAATCATCCACGGCATCAACATCTGAATTAGACAAATTCCCGTTTTCCACTTTGTTGACTTCATTGTTATGAACTTGAGTGCTGGTCTCAGGAATTTTTACTCGATCTTCACCAGAACTTTGGGCAATATAATTCCCATTCAAGTACACACAGTCATCATCCATATTCTCTGCCGCACACCTGATGACCTGAAATAAAACCAAATGAAGGCTGTTACGTCAGCCAGAAAATTATTCCTCGAGACTAACAAACCCCCTGGCACCACAAGCCCCAAAGCCCAAGTTCCGCTATAACATAAGACAGAACCATTAACAGGCAAATTACCATCTTTCCCCTAAATATGTATAACCTTCAGTAAACTATATCTTATAAAACATAAAATCAACATTAATCTTAACTAGGAGAAAGTTGTAGGAAAACACAACTATATCTCCAAAATCAGGCTCACTATGATATCCCCTATAGAAGATATTACTGACACTCTATGCTACTTATGCAACATAACCTCAAAGAACTGAAAGAATAGGCAAAACGAACCTGTTTAGATCTTTTATAGCGTCTCTTCCGTTTCAAATGAAGATGAAGTTCACGATCACTATTTAAATCATCCTCTTCTTTGACCTGTAGGTGATTTAATGTCAAACTAAAGCTGATAAATGGTAAGGCGGGAGTTGCGAGAACCAGGAAAGGTTATAACTTCAAAAATAGAATGCTTAATCCCAGAAATCTAAGAAGTTAAGTCAAAGAATATTACCCTTAATTATTATTATTGTTCTAACAGCCAGAACTTTCATAAGTAAGGTGCTTAATCACAGAAATTTAAGAAGTTAAAAAGTAATACCCTTATATAATTTTTCTTTTGTTCTTCAGAAAGGGGAAGTTCTCTTTCATTCTCTATTGCATCGGCCAAAAATGGATCTGCCAAGCCTGCATTAATCTCTTCAATTTCCTCTACCTGAAAACAAAACAAAAAACTTTAATGATCACTCTAGACTGCCACGAGTTTTATTAAAGCGCAATGTTTTGAAAATGTCCAACTCAGTTAAACTAGCAGGATAAGAAACAGAAGAACTATAAACATTACTTGCCTCCATAGGTCAATATAATGCCTTCCATCATCTTAAACTGTTACAACTAATAATAACCAAGTAACGCTCGAATTTTCTTTGTCGGCAAGTTTTCCTATTCTGATTATGGCTTAACAGTGGATTATACCATAAATATTAGTGACTTGCAAGCAGGACCTAAAAAGGAAACATAAGCCTGCTTGCAAAAGAAGTATTATGGCAAGCACCCACTTGAAATTGCCAAGAAAAGGAGATGACATGTTTGATGTTTTTTTCTTAGAGTAAAGAATAACTAACAGATGCAAACGTACGCAAATGATCATCAGCATCAGGACTAACAGGAAAAATAATTGAAAAGTTAACCTCATTGACTCCTGGAAATTCTAATCCCATGGCTGCAGCTTGTTGTGGAGTGCTTGCCAAGTAAACAGACGCCCAATCCTTACTACCAAAGGAAATAGACTCATCCCTTTTTTCCGAAAAAACTTTGTTTAGAGACGACCAGTCAAGTTCAGATGTTCCAGCTAGTGATTCTTTGGCAGCACCATCAGCAAGCTTTTTCTCCAGAAAACCACTAGCTCCCTCCTCCAAAAGTTTTCCATGTCGTCTACACCAGAAAATGTTTAGAAATGCCATCCATGACACTCAGAATTTGCAGTAACTAAAAGTTGTAGCTAATAAAAACCGTACTTTCGGACAGGCCGGTGAGTGTGAAGAAACCTCTCAGCGTTAGCCAATGATTCCACCGTTTCTTTTGTCACCTGAGTCCCAACCCAGTGGGCTCTTTGTTTCCAAGCTTCAGTGTGGCAACCGTTAGGGGCTTGACTTTCTATCATTTCATACAATTTTGGAAGCTCAATTCCCGCACCATCAAGTTGCTCCTTTAAGAAAGAAACAACAAGGAAAACAGAACTGTTTAAGTTCTTTTGAATGACGTGTAACCTTTTGGATTATATTGTAAGGAAATAGAGAAATCAACAACAAAACATACCAACAGGTATGCGCTTTCTGTTTCAAGCTCATCAAGAGTTGCCTCCCATTCATCTTTAAAAGTCATCATTTCAGCAGCAACAGCTTCATTCAACTAAAACAGGCACTCTCATAAAATGTTAAATGCGAACGAGCATAGGAACTCGGAAGCTATGATAGTAAGAAAAAGAAATTAACCTCTTCACCACTGAGTGTTTGTGATAATTCCTTCCTAACTTCACTCTCTACATTAGAAAGAGACTCCTTTTCAAGTGCTTCTTGAGCATCTGCAGCCTATAGATCAATGGGGTATCACAAAGAGTAAGATTGAGACCTGAAAGTTAAATTGGCCTGAATAGAACTCTATCGAACAAAAGAAGAGATTAAATACCTTACTCTCAACTCCCAAAAAATCTGAAATTAAGTCTTCTATTTCTTCCTCGCTCAGAGGTTTCTGTACAGTAATTGTTAAGGGATACATTAGATAAACATACGCACTTTCTCCGTCATGCTACAACTAAAAAAGGTGACCACGAGATATCTAAGTTGCTTACCTCATAATCCAAGTCATCATCTCGCACCATCATCAATTGTTTATCATCTTCTGAACTGAGTTCAGAACTTTCCGATATACTATCAGTGGCTTCATCTTTTTGCCCATCCTGATTGTTATTTTCTTCCATCTGCACATCAATGTGCTCCCCTCTTTCATCTCTAGCTTTCACCTCTTCAAGCTTTGCCTCCATCATCTCCTGGTCTACCTCCATTATTTCGTCAGTTATATCCATCACATCATCTGTTGCCTCCACTGGCTTTTCACCTTGATCCTTCCCTTTTCCTTCATTTGGCTCCATTTCTAAGAGTTTTTCCTTCACTTCCTGCTGAAAAAGCGTTAATAACAGTTACGTTAAACATACCTCGGGAGACTTATCATCTACTCACTAACACAGCACCACAAAGGTTCTCTATTTACAAAAAAAAATGTACCATTCAGCCAAAAAATTGAAAAATCTACGAGAATGAATTAAAAAAAATTCCAGCACTACCAACCCAAAACCAAAATAAAAATCAAGGGCAATCTAATGACAAGGGCTTCCAACTCAAAACCAATAGGGAAAGAGTGGATTCGTCCTGTCCCTAATATATAAACTTGATTAGGGTCTCAAAACTAATCATCGAGATAAGATTCTCAAGCATCTAATTGTTTACATACGGGACATTAAATTCAGAAGAAACTATGAATGAATTCTAGTTGAAACATTTATAAACCTAATATAATTCATATCACTCCCAACACAGAAAGTTTGAAATCCCACAGAACTGCCGAAATGTAGTAATAATAACTAGAAGAAGTAATCAATTCAATAAACAAGTAATCAATTCAATAAACAAGTCTTGTTTCTGACCTAAGGTCTGATCAAGCTATACACTCTCATTATCTAACAACACAGCTCAAAGAGATCTACGGAACCACCAATAAAAAACGAAACTAGCTTTGTGTGGTGGCAAAACAATACTAGTTTAACAATACAGTGAAGGAGAGGTACAAAAAAAAAACATTGGCGAGGAGAAGAGGCTTTTACCAAAGTGTGAGAATACTATCAGTGAGAGAGCAGACTCTCTGTGGCAGAGAGAGAGAGATGAATATATAGAGATAGGGAGGAATCAAAAAACAAAAGCGGGAGAGAATGAATTTTGCTAGGGTTTGTGTTTGGGGGTAAGGTAACCGAATCGCCGGCAACGAAGGGTTGCGATCGAAACGGTTCGCCGTTGGTGTGGAGAGTGTTTGGGGGTTTCTCCAGATGGTTTAAAAATACTTTGGAGAGGTTCGACGCTTTTGGAAATTGGAATTAACAATTTTTACAGAGATTTCATTCCGTAACCAGGGAATATTAGCGGTAATTGTAGATGTTGTTTGTTGAATTGGATGATAAAATCGAGGAACTCTCACTCAATTTATATATATATTTCAGATGAAGAACAGATTTACCACACATTTAATTTTAGAAGATATATTATTAACTCTTAGTTGACCACATTGTCATTATATGTTAAAGTTTTAAAAGAAAAAGAATGAAATTTAATATTTAGGTTAATATTGAACATTATATTTGACGGAAAATTAAATAAGTTATTGACTATTTTACTTTATGTTTGACTCATATTTTAAGCAAAAAAAAAAGGTTAAAAATGACCATTTGTTATATATTAAATTCTTATTTAGCAAAAAAACGATTTACTTTATATTTTTAATTTTTATTTTATTTTAGAAGCAAAACATTTTTATAAATTATATCGGAATTGTGTTGATAATCAAATGTTGAAGACCGATTAGTTAGTCATTATCCTGCTTTAAGAATCCTCGCTTAATTTCGATTACGCTTTCCAAAATCGTTAGGCCTACCTTTTTTTATTTTTTCGTCGAAAAGTAAATTAAATTGCTGAATTAATATATTCTAAATACATTTGTTGAATTAGCCAAACAGGTGGTCTAAAACATTCAAAATAAAATGTATAGTTAAGACATCCAAAGTAAATCGTTAGGCATATCCTCTCCGCTTTGATTAATGATTAATTTCCACCTAGCATCGATTATCCAATTATGACTGTTTAATTTGATTTTAACCGTCTAATCCGATTATTTTTCACTTCGTTTTGTGTATACTAATTATTTTTTGGAGCTAAATATAAATGAAATATTTTTTTATTATTTAGACATTTAAATTAAAAGTTATGATATTTTACAATAACTATTGTACAAAATTTTAATAAAAATCATAAAATTCTTTTAAATTTATGTTGTTATGTGTTTACCATAACTTTAAAGACTGTAATATAGTTTTATATTTATTTAATATTTTTTTTTAACATTAACAGAATTATACATAGATTTATCTCTATTTAATCTTCGATTAATCTCTATTTAATCTCCGATTTTTTCGCTAGGCGCTAGATCCACTCCGGCTGCCCGATTAGCGCCTCGCGATTTCTAAAATATGGGTCATTACATAGAAGTATTGAACTTGGAAAAGATATTAAGGTTGCAATGTATATTTGAGGATGGAAACAAACCCAAAATATAAAGAATTAATCAATATTTCTAAAATTTTATTATATCATAAAAAGAAATTTATGTATTTTGAAGATACTCTCACTATAAAATGGTCATAAATGTTTATGTGGTTTGAACTTTGAACATAACAAAATCTAATGGCGTTGACTAGCTGTATTTGAATCAGAATTTAATCTTTTAACCAGATGTAATTTTTGCTACATTTTAAATTTTTTTTTGTTAAAAATATATATTTTACAATTTTTATCTCCGATAAATACATATTTGCTGGATTAGCCATTGAACAAGACACTTATTACAATTTTAATCATGGGTTCAAGGGCAGTACACGGTACACTGTATGGGCTGATTTTTATACTTTTGCGGGCTCTCTCAAGTCCAACGTTAAAAGTCTCAGCTGCTCAAATGACAAAAATACCCCTACCACCTCCGTCTTCTAAATCAGTCCTACCACCGGCGAGTTTCTAAAAATCGGCAAATCTCCGGCGCCATGGCAAACACTTTTCCGGCGAGGTTTAGCCTCCGCGAGCATCGTGATAACATCCCTAATCGACGGTCTATCCTTCGGGAGCTTCGCAGTACATAGAAGAGCGATTCTTAATGCTAGAAGCATCTCTTCGATCACGTGTTTACACTCCCCGGCGATGCTCGCGTCAATCACTTCTTCCAAGCTCTCGTTCTTCTTCACCTTCCTCCGAATCCACTCCACAACATCAATCGAATCCTCAAACGAAGGATCTATCGGCATTTTCCCAGTCACCAGTTCCAAAAGCACCACGCCTAAACTGTATATATCGCTCTTCTCATCTATCTTCAGTGTGTATCCGTACTCCGGAGCTATATACCCGTAAGATCCGGCCACCATAGAAACCGTCTCGTTCTTGTGAAGCATCATCTTCGCCAATCCGAAATCAGCTATCCTCGCCTCAAGATTAGAATCGAGGAGTATGTTATTAGATTTGATGTCTCTGTGAATGATTGGAGGATAACAATCGTTGTGGAGGTAATTGAGACCTTGAACAACTCCGACGGCGACGTTGTATCGAGAGAGCCAATCTCTTAGTAAAAATTTCTCATCTTTGGAATGCAAAGCAGTTCCCAAGTTTCCATTGGGCATGTACTCGTACACCATCATCACTTCTTTCTCATTGTGAATGTAACCTAGAACCTTCACAATGTTTCTATGTCGGATACCACCAAGCAGATTCACTTCTCTGAGTATGTCGTCCTCTTCTTCATCTTCTTGATGATGATCTTCGATATCATTCTGTGGTGATGGTGATCTCCAGAGTTTTTTCACAGCTACTGTGAGTAATGGTCGTCTCATGACTTCTGCTTTGTAAACAATCCCTATGGCTCCCATTCCAATGATGTTTGATTCTTTGATATGTGATAAGATGTCTCCTGCAGTGAAACACAGTCTCTGGAAAGCCACGAGTCTCCATGGCCACTCTTCCTGAGGCTGCTTGCAGAACAAATACTCTCTAGCAAAATTGCTGTAAAGATCCCATCTTGTGTATACCCATCTTCCTGCCAAGAAGATCATTCCCAGTGACACGATGACTGAAGTTCCAACGATGAACCCGAATATTGCGTGGTTGACGTGGATTCTTCCTGGTTTCCTGCCTCTTGCTGACAAAGCTAGACTCTTAGAGCAAGTAGATAGAACTCCACCGCAGAGGCCATCGTTTCCCACGAGGTCTTTTGGGTTTATGGCTGCAAACAGCATGTTTGAAGGAATGGGTCCTGTGAGTTTGTTGAATGACACGTTTAGCATCTCCAGGGTTGGAGAAGCTCCCAAGTCCGCTGGTATATTCCCCGTTAAAGAGTTGTTTGAAAGATCAAGAACAGCTAACATGTGCATCCCGGCTAATGCCTCGGGGATTTCTCCCGCCAATTGGTTGCTCTTGAGATTTAGACTTACAAGTTTTTCAAAGGAAGCAATCCTTTCGGGGATTTGACCTGAGAAATGGTTGAAGGAAAGATCGAGGACAGACAAAGAATGACGATCTTGAATCTGGTTAGGTATTTTTCCGGCAAAGTTGTTATGTGAGGCAATAAAGGTTTGAAGGTTAGGACTTGAGAAAATGGAGGAAGACAGGGATGAGAGCTGATTATATGATATGTCGATGAACGAGAGTGATTTAGATGAGGCTATATCTTCTGGAATTTTACCGGTGAGGTTGTTTTTTGCAAGCTCTAGATGCTGAAGCATTGGTAAGTCACCTGAACCAGTTGGTATTGTTCCGGAAATGAGATTGTTCTGGATTCGAACACGAACTAAGGTCGGACATGAGAAGATTTCCTCTGGAATCTTACCTGAGAATGAGTTGTTGAAGAGAATGAGCTTTGTGAGGTTTCTGGAATAGCACAATCCTGATGGGATTTCTCCTGTAAGCTTGTTTGATGAGACATCTAACCACTTCAATGGCGAATTCTTGCCGAGGTGCACAGGTAAGGAACCCATTAAAGAGTTCTGCCACAGCTCCAGAACCTCAAGATTTGGTAATTCAGCAATATTTGACGGAATGATTCCCGTGAGTTGATTCCTCATCAAATTCAGAAGCTGCATGTTCTTCAACTCAGCTACTTCGATAGGTATCTCTCCTGTAATCTGGTTATCAGACAGATCAAGAAACACAAGAGAAGTCATATCACCGAGTTCTCGAGGAATTCTCCCTGTGAGACGGTTCTGGTAGAGGTAAACTGTTGTAAGCTGTTTCAGCCTCCCCAAAGAAGATGGAATCTGGCCCGTAAGGTTCCCAACAGCCAAATCGAGGTACTGAAGGTGCGTCAGGTTCCCAAACTCTTCTGGAATCTCGCCGATGAAGCCATTGTAGCCAAGAATGATAGTCTCCAAGGAGGAGAGCTCGCCAATCACCTTTGGTAGCTTTCCACCAAAGTTATTACCGGAAAGACCGAGAAACTTCAGGTTCTTGAGATTCTTGTAAGAAGAAGGCAGCGATCCCTCAAAGTAACCTCCTCGAACGTCCAAAACCTCAAGTTTAGTTGCGTTGCCAAGATCTTCAGGGAGAAAGCCAGAAAAATTATTGCTAGAGGCATTGAAGTGTGTAAGACCAGTGGCCATCCCTAGACCATAAGGGAAGGTTCCAAAGAAGTTATTCGAACTCACGTCGAAGACCTTCAAGGACGTGAGATGTGATAGAGATTTAGGAAGAGAAGACTCAAATGTGTTATTGCTGAGATCAAGGACTTGCAGAGAAGGGAAGCTCTGAATCTGATCCGACACGTTTCCGCTGAGATTCATGTTGGGAAGAAGAAGCTTGTCCACGTAGCCATTTGAATCGCAGTGAACTCCGGTCCACTGACAATGAACTAATGCGGTAAATGCTGTGGCATTCTCAGGTCTCTTCCAATCTTGGAGATTATTTGAAGGATCAAACAGGTCTGACTTGATGGCCAACAAGATCTCTTGTTCATAAGCTTGAGAAGAAACAAAAGGTAAAAGAGAGAACCCAACGTAATATAAGAAGAAGAAAAGGTTAGGAGTCGCCATTTTCGTTTTGCTCTTCTGTTTCTTCAGTTTTGGCTAAACTTATGGCATTTTTTGCAACTGAGATTGAAGGCCCCCAAGCGAAGTTGATAATAAGAGACTGGGAACCAAAAGCTGGAATAACAATGATTAATCAGAATCTTATTTTATTTTAATCTTCTCCTTCTCTGTCTCTCTGTCACTCTCTCTCTCTCAATTATTTTATCATGATTATGTTACTTTTTCCATCGGTGGAATAGTATACGAACTCCATTGGCGATCGTAACAGTTTGTATGATATAGTTAAATTATTTCTATTTTATCAACTCTTAGTTCTTCACATGCGTTATGTCTATACGGATAACAATTTGTATGAGATGATGATGTGTGTCAAATTGGGCAAATGCGACATTGTGTATAAAAAGTTGAACCGAAAATTCGAGGAGCACTAAATCCATGACCATATCCTGCAATTGTATACAATTATCAGTTTGCTGATCTGTGCAACCTCAAACAACTAAGTGCTGATAAAGAATATACTAAAATAATGATGATGGTGTGTATATAATACATATGAAGAAATCGTGGGTTTCTGAAGAGCCTAATCATAAGGCACTGAGTGACTTGTAAACCCTTGTCCTCATTAGGGATTAGTGGGACAGTGAAACATGGGCAGAGAATGTGTCTTCACATAGTGCTCTTTTTTACTATTTTTCATTTCAGAGATGATTGGATAATTAGTCAAAATAAATTTCCAAATAAAACTATATTATTAGAGATTACCTCATGTATGTTATTGACACAAACGTGTTTTTTGACATGTGTTATTATTTTCACTGCACACCAGAAAAAAAAAATGGTCTCTTTCGAGTTTTACATGGGTTGATATGTTTTCCGAGTTTTCGCATGTCTTCTTCAATAGTCGGGAGAATGTTCTTTGTTTAGAACGGCGTCATCAAAAATGCTCGTGAACTATGATTGATGGTCGTGAGAGAATCTTCCCACGTTGATAGAACATATAATTAAAATCAGAAAATAAGAAACTTCATTGCCAAGTCGCAACTAGGAACGTCCCATGACACTTGCGTGCATACATTTAAAGATGTAATACATCAACATTTTGTCGCCTATGTACACATTATCACATATGTTAAATGTAAGCTTATATATATATTTCCTATTCATGCCGGCCTTGTACATATGACTTGTGAGCTTCGGCTTCTAACATAGCGTATGACATCAAGCCGTAACAGAATTTTTGTTTTTTTACTCGTGTGATTCATTGAAAGCAACAATGAATCTAAACTTTATGCGTATTGATTGTGGGAATACGCAAAGTAGCACTTTAAGTGCTGCCATGAGATTTAAAGAAAGATTGGAACCATTGAAAACGGTCTAAACCAAAAAAAAAAAAAAAAAAAAATTCTTAGGAGAAACAACTTAATTGACCCTCAAAACTATTATACTTAAGAAGCCTATTATCATCGTCAAATTACATCTTTGATGAGTTTGATCTCATCCAAAACCAACACACAAACCCTTTCTGCATCCAAATTTTGGTACTAGCTAGATATTCTTATATATAATGTAGTACTCGTGTGTGAATAGACTATTGGAGATCAATATCGATCTTATAACTGATACAAAGCACAACTGTATGTCGTCGAAATATAAAAAGGCACGGGTTCGTCTAACCAATTAATTGTTGTAGTTTCATCGTAAAAGTAGATGGACACGAGTAGCTCTAAAATTAAATTAATTTGAACCCTATATATCAGAAATGATACTCTATTATTCAAAAGAATGAAAATAATTGCATAAAACCAACTTTATTCACATTTCACATGCACCCATATGGGCCTTTATATCAAATAATTAATACTATAGTATATAATACCCACCCATGAATAACAACAATACAATCCTATATATATGAAATTCAATGAGATAATTATGTAACCTCATAATGAGATCATAATTGCGATATTGTTAGGAGAAAAGATGAAGCTGGAATCCCATGTGCTAAGAGCTTTCCCTTTTATTCCCCCTTAGGCTTTTTTTTTTCCTACTTTTGAATGTGATTAGACTATATTAACCTGGATCTAATGGTCACTACAGTTTGTAATTGTACAGTTTTTTTTTTTTTTTTTTTTTTTTTTTAGTTTTGCTTTCGTAGAAATTATATACTTCCTCTGTATCAGAATAATAGATGATGTTGTAAGATTTTATTTTGTATCAGAAAGGATGATTTTCTGTATACTTTTATCAAGTAATGCTAAAAAATTGCAAATTTCAAGAATCATTAAATAAGAATTTAAAAGTTTGATGGAATAATATTCCCTCTGTCTCACAAAGATTGATGATTTGACACTTTCACACATATTAAAAAAAAATTTAGTTTTTATTTGTAAATTAATTTATAATTACTTTTTGGTAGAGAGAGAAAATATAAACCAATAACAATTCAACAATTTAAATATTTTCAATGATTACTTCTTGAAGTTTATAAAACATCAATCTTTGTGAGACAAAAAAATATCCCAAAACATCAATTTTTGTGAGACAGACAGAGTATTAATTAATAATTATAAAAATATGTTATTATAAATAAATACTACATTTATTGATAGACATCAAATATTTTTTTTTAATTCATGTAAAAATCCTAAAAAATCATCTATTGTGTGATATGGAGGATTACTATAAAAATTTAGATAGTAATTTTTGTTGTTCGATCATGAACCTCCAACGTTTTTAACTTGCTAAGAGAAAAAAGAACATTTTATTAGATTTGAACCGAATTAAATCGAACCGGAACTATCTATGTTGGAGGATAGATAATATTAAACAGGTCGACAATAAAAGCCCAAGTAAAAAATTGGGAAAAGGCCCAAATACAATTGGAGGAAGTGCTGAATTCTAGGGTTTTAGAAGAACTTGATTTCTAGGTCTTAAGTGAGAGAGAGAGAGGCGTCGTCGAAGGTTTTGGGTTACAGAGTAAAATAAAGATATGGCCAAGTACAACGAGATCGCGAAGAAGAAGAGAGAGGCGAAAGCTGATAGAAAACGAGCCATTCACGGGGATCCTCTCACCAACAAATTGAAGACCAGAGTTCCCGTCCCTTCCGTCTCCGGTAAACGTCAGAGAAAGCTCCTTCGCAAATGGCGCCGAGTATGTCCTTTCCCTTCTCTTTTGATATAGTAAGAAGTTGGAGAATCACAACACTATTAGGTCTTAGCTATATATATTAGTCTTCTGACAATTTATAAAGCTTTGGTTTTTTATATTAGCCTTTTGTAAGTGGAAGTAAATTTAAAAAGGGTTGGTTGTTTGATTATTTCAATAGGAGCAAAAAGATATGGTGGACAAGGGTCTTGTTACCATGGAAGATGTAGAGATGGCTGCTTCTGAAGGTACTTACTACTAAAGCTACTGAGCTTGGATGATGTTTTTCAATTTGAAATCTTGTTTGAATGAATTGTGGAAATATCAGTTAAGAATATATACTTTCAAATGCTCAAATATGTAACTCTATAATGAAGTGTTGTAATTTAACTCGATTGGGGAATTAGCAGTTAGGAGTTAACTTTCAAAATGCTTGGAAATGCAAGTCTAGAGTATCATCAGTATTGGTATATTCAAATCTTTTGTATCTTATCTTATGTTTCTTTCAAGTTTCAATCTCATGTTGCTATTATCAAAACAATAGAGAGGCACATTGTATATTGTTTTTGTGCATTTCATGAAATTATTCAGGCTTGTTTTGGATTCTTATTGCTCTTGTTACTTCGAATTTTTATTTTTGTCTTTGTTAATCAAAAGCTCACCTCTTCCTTGTGGTTTCAGCTGCATCAGAAGACACCAAGAAATCCCCCAAAAAATTTAGCGTAAAGAAGAACTTGAAGCTCAATAAACTAAAGAATAAAGGTGATTCCTTGTGCTTTTGTTGTAAAGCCTGATATTAGAACTCTAGTCGCCTTTTATTACTTGATGCAATTTAGCTGATTGATAATGGAAGTTGTAACAGGATGTTTTTGTCTACTTGTTAGCAGGCAAAAAGAATAAAAACCTGAAAGCCAGCAGCCAAGGATCTGCATCTGCTGATCAAATGCTAGAATAAGTGTCTTATAAACCTGAAAGCTCAGTTTCATCTAACAGTTGACGATGGATGATATTATCTTCTCAATGTCTGGTGAAATTCTTTCAAAATGGGAAACGTGTGTTTTTTGCGTGATGAGGATGCCAAGCAGAGCAGTGAAGGGTTTTTAATAGAAATTTTGTTTTAAAGTTTTTCGAATCTTGTTATAGTTGTCTTTGAAGATCTTATCTTGTATTCATTCTGGTATGTTTTGGTGCCTTTGAAGTAGAGTTAGAGACGAAACAAGTTTATTAACACTTTACTCAATTTCTGTGTTTCTTCTCACTGAGACATGAAGACCAAAAAATTTTGTTCTAAAAACTATAAACACCCAATAAACTTTTAACTATCTTTTGCAAATTACAAATAACTTCAAAGAGACAACATATCAAACAGAGTAAGCACCAGATTAGAAAAACCTTAATATATATACTATAAGATACCAACTCATAGAGAGTGCTTCACGACATTGTACGATAATCCTCATTGGATATTTTTATTTACATTAAAAACTTTAAAGCAAATAAAAACAAACAAAGAAACCAAAACACTACTGAAGCTGATTGAAGGTGGAAGACAAGCGCATGAACTTCCCACTCTCAATCCCATAAGAGCTGAGCAAAACTCGAGTAACCATCGGAACTGGTTTTGCTCTAGAAAACACAGATGCCAATAGCCGATTTTGCTCGAGGGACCCGAAAAAAACTAAACCCCACTAAACCGGCTGGCTGCTCCAAGAACTGATATCTTTACGTACTGCTGCAATTTATCCAGCTTAGCTACCACTACTACTACTACCACGCAAACTGTACAGGGAAATGTTTATCCGCTCTATCTTTATCTCCCTGCGGAGACCAATGTTTTTCCCTCGTTGTTGCTCATGGACGGAAGAGGAACAGGGAGACTTGGGTTTGGATGAGGAGTGGCAGCTCCTTTCTCAGCTGGTACAGGCTTTGGTGTGTAACTAAAGTTCAGCTCTTTGTTGGCAGCAAGTGCCACAAGCTCTTTCTCTTCAAGACCTTTGGTTGGTCCAAGGCTGCACCTATCTGGTCCATGCTTTGCCAATGCATCTCTGAATTTCTTGATCTAAAAAGAAAAAAACAAATCAATATCAGAATCAAACCCAACATGGTTTTAAATTTAATTGGTTCTCTCTTGATTCATGCAAATGAGAACGAACCGTGGCATTGGTACAGCTAAAGCTGCAAACACGACCCTGAGAGCCTCGGTAGAATCGGAAAAACGGGAGGACATGGACACCAAGGCTGTAACACATGGACTTGTGCTCCTCGTAATTCACCTGAAGAAACTGCACATCAGGGTTCATCTCTGCAAACTGACATATCTGCAAGAATCCACAAATCATTCTTGTGAGAAAACTTGTTCATTTCCCAACATATAGTCCAATCCAAGAAGTAGTAGATAGATGGATTACCTTAGGATGAAGAGCCTTACAGCCGCCACAGCCAGGAGAGAAGAAATCAACAACAACAAGCTTATCACCAGCGTTGGTGAGAGAGTCAACGAGTTCTTGAGCTGAAGAGATCTCTCTCATGTTTTCTTTCAGACCTTTCTCCCACCACTTCTGAGCTGTCCCAATCCTCAGAGTCGTCTGCAAATTTTAAACACGTCAGAGACCATCGTATGTTTCACAGATCCAACAAAACCAAACATATCAAATTCAAAACACAAGAACCCTAAAACCTAAACATCAAAGCTAGATTTTTTTTTTGATTCACTATAAAATCAAAGCAAAAATCCCTAAAAAACAAAATCTTTCAAAGAATTTAGCTTTAAATATCATTAAAACCAGATCTCGCATGTCTGGATTAAAAAAATATATATATACCTGAGCTGTGATGGACGAAGAGCTCCTTTTGAAGCTCTCGGTTTGAGCACCTTCTCCAAGAACGATCTGTTTACCATGGAAAACACTTCTAAGAAGAGGCTTTTGATTCTTAGCCTTCAGACAAGAGAAACTCTTTTTGAGACCAAACCCACCAAAACTAACAGGAGAAACAGAGAAATCATCAACATGGTGATGATTCCCACATGCTCCAATGAACAAACTCGTTTTGCTAATCACTTCCGCCATAATAAAACACTTCTTCTCTAATCAAATCACCACCGAACGAATGAGAAAAAGAAAAAAACACAATCTATCTCTCCAGAATTTTACCAGAAGGAAGAAAAATAAAGAAAAAGTTCTCTCAGAGAGACGACGTGTCTTCTCAGCAATCTTCAATCGCCAGCGAAGTTTCGCTTTTTAGAAAATTTATAAAAAGGAAAGATCTAAAAATTAGACATTTTTCTGGACAGGAAACTGTTTTGCGCCTTTTGGTTAGTTGATCATGACCGTTCAATTTGGATTTGGCAATTTTAAGATCCGACGGTGAATTCGTGATATGAGCTTTCGTCGGTCAGAATAATTAATAAATGGATAAGGTTCTTTTTTTCTTGACTTATTTTTACGGATATGAAAATAGAATTTTTCTTGCAACTTTGAATAGGATAATGCATGTATAATTACCCTGTTTTGTGCGAAAAATTTAATTTATTTCTTTAGATTAATTTAAAATGAAGAGTCTTTTTTAGGCAATTTCAGTAACTAGTTCTAAAAATTGCTTGCTTAAATAAAGATTAAATTGAAATGAAGAGTGTTTTTAATAAATAAATGGATTATAGGTCATGAAGCAAGCAATTTTTATTTTTTTAAAAAAATTAAGTAAAACGTAACATCCTTCGTCAATCATTTAGCCAGTCCGGCTCAATAAAATTTTGTGCCTGTACCAAATTAAGAAAAAAAAAAATTATCTACTTTATTTTGTAAATTTGAAAAATAATAGACAATAAAATGTTTTAAAATTTGACAAAAAGTGACGGGCTGCATTTACCAAACAAGTAACAACAAATAAGGTCGTGAACCATGGTTTAACCCAACATAAAACTTAATAATCTTAATAAAAAAATGATCTGGTTAGTTATGTTGTTTGACTAGTAGTATAAGTATATTAGGGAAAATGTAGAAAATAAAGTATATTTAAGAGACAAATTTTTATGTCTAATGTTTCATCCCAAAAAAGGTGTGGATTATGGAAGTAACCAATGGCAAAGAAAAAGATGATTTTTTTATGTGTTGCATATTGTAACGAGTGTAAAGACATTAGCATAATAGGAACAAAACTGGGGGGAGTGGCTGGCTGATAACAAAGTAGTAGTGATCATGGATTTAATACCAAACCAAAATATAAAAGAAAAAGTAGTGATGAATATTATGGATTTGGATTTGAAGGAAGATAGTTTGCCAACACATCACTCATGTGGACTCACTCTCTCCACCACATCTCTCTTTCTCCCCCCTTTACTCTTTTTACATTCAAGGCCACCTGATTAACAATTTAGGGGAGATTGCCCTTTTAGTTTTATTTTTTTCACAGTTAACCTCCTCAATTCCTAATGCATTAGTCAACATGTTAACATTACAAATATCTAGAAGGTTTCAAGAGATGTAAATTGAAGTGTTTTGTTAAAAGAAGTAGAAAAAAAAGGGTTACAAACAAAACTATTAAAATATTAAAAATGTAACAATGACTACTGATTTGTGTTGACTAGACAAAATAATCGAAATAAAATTTGTTAATATAAAACGAACGTTATTGAATAAATATTTTTTGTCGATAAGTTATTTAAGTATGTTAGTCAAAACATTACAACAGCTAGTACATATCAACGCTATAATCACGTGATTATAGAGTAGAGTGTATATATGAACGTAAAATATGTGTTGATTCTTGTTTAGAAAAGTAATGTATATTTCACGTGAAATAAACGTACGAAACAAATATATATATAATATTAATGACATTTTTTAAAAAGTACTTAGAAGTGTGATAGCTTTAATTTGATTAATCTTTGGGCAATTTTAAATATATGAATGATAATAAGAATAGAAAAAACTAATATTTTTAAACATTTTAGATTAAAAAGAAAATTAGGAGGATATTTTGTTGGAGGAGAGTAGTATACAAAACAAAATGTGAAAGAAATTTATTTATTTAAAAATAGTGATACTAATTTGAATGGTTCAACTACGCTTACAGTGTAGGAGAAACATAACAAGAAAACAATTAACACAAACGAGAACCACAATTTTGAATAAAATGGTGACAAAAGTGCAGCTGCACTGCACAGCGCACCACCTCTTCTTTATTTTCGTAACCAATGGTGCCTGACATGTGGATTTAATTTAATAAACTTGTCTCAGTCTCTCTCTCAACTCGACAAAAGCTCCCCTGTAACATTCGTAAATTACAATTTAGTCCCTATTCACTTTTTCTAAATCTGTCTCAATCTCACGTCGGCAAATAAAAATACACGTAATTACAGCTTTAGCCCCTATATTCTTTTTGACCTTCGAAATCCACCCCCCAAAAAAAGAAAATCACACAATTTAAAAATAGAAATAAAAACAGAAGCAGAGAGATAGACTAATGGGGACGGACGATGATGTAACGGATACAAAAGCCCAAAATATAGCCGTTGGGGTTGAAGAAACATAGTAACGGCTCTTTTCCTTTTCCTCTATATCAATAAAGCTTTCTCCTTTTCTCATTTTGCTACTCAAAGCTTTCTCCTTTTCTCATCTCTTGCTACTCAAAGCTTCTTCAATTTCACAATTCTCTCGCTCTCTCTCTCTCGCAAAACTTTGGATCTAGATAGAGAACACACAAGGGTAAATTTTGTTGTGCTTCAATTAATTTCTCCAGTTTTTGATCTGTTACTTTCTCTCGATTTGTTTCTGATTGTTGTGAAAATTTGTTGAGTTTCAGGTGAAAAAAGATGAACGACTTGATGACGAAATCGTTTATGAGTTACGTTGACTTGAAAAAAGCAGCGATGAAGGATATGGAAGCAGGGCTTGAGTATGATCTTGAGATGGCTTCGGGTAAAGCTGACAAGATCGGTGAGAATCTTTCGTCTTTCTTAGAAGAAGCAGAGAATGTGAAAGCAGAGATTGGTTTGATTCGCGAGACACTAGCTAGGGTCGAGCAGTACAACGAAGAGAGTAAAGGTGTGCACAAGGCTGAGTCTGTGAAGTCTCTTCGCAACAAGATCTCTAACGAGATTGTGTCGGGTTTGAGGAAGGCCAAATCGATCAAGTCGAAGCTTGAAGAGATGGATAAAGCCAACAGGGAGATTAAAAGGCTCTCGGGGACTCCGGTTTACAGGAGCAGGACAGCTGTGACCAATGGTCTGAGGAAGATGCTGACGGAAGTGATGATGGACTTTCAAGGGCTCAGACAGAGGATGATGAGTGAGTACAAGGAGGTTGTTGAGAGAAGGTACTTCACTGTTACTGGAGAACACCCTGATGATGAGATGATTGAGAAGATCATTACTGATAACGCTGGAGGTGAAGAGTTCCTCACTCGTGCGATCCAGGAACATGGTAAAGGAAAGGTCTTGGAAACTGTGGTTGAGATTCAGGATAGGTATGATGCAGCTAAGGAGATTGAGAAGAGTCTCTTGGAGCTTCATCAGGTGTTTCTGGATATGGCTGTGATGGTCGAAGCACAAGGCGAACAGATGGATGAGATTGAGCATCATGTGATGAATGCTAGCCATTACGTGAATGATGGGGCTAACGAGCTCAAGACTGCAAAGAATCATCAGAGAAGCAGCAGGAAGTGGATGTGCATTGGTATCATTGTGCTGCTTTTGATCATTCTCATTGTTGTCATCCCAATCATTACCAGTTTCACCTCTTCTTGAGTTGCCCCTTGTGTTTTCTTTCGCCCAAAGGATGTCTTAATCCTTCTGTGTTGTGTATCCAATTTTAATGTTTACAAATATATTCAATTGTCTCAATCATCTTGATCATTCTAATTGTTACCATCAGTTTCAGCTCTTTTTGAGATACTATGTTTACCATTTGTGTTCTGTTGTATCCATTTTGTTATGGAATGATGAATGTTTTCAAGAAGAATGTATACTTTATATGAACCGAACACAGTATGTATGTATAAAATACAGCTTTGAACTACAATGATGGTTCTTCTCTCTACCTGACCTTTCTGATTGGCAAAGCTTTCCCAAACAATTTTTCAACCTCATTTGCTTCCATTTTGATCTCATCCAAAAACTCCATCTCTTCTTTACTTAACTCTCTCACAAAATTCTCCTCGTCTTGCTTTAATTCATTAAATCCTTCAGCCAATCTCTGGAACAAGGTCATCTCAGTCTTACCGACTTTCTCCACTTCCTTCTCTACTTCCTCTTCTATCTCTTCAACCTCCTTTACGATTATTCTTTCCCCTTCTTCCACTGTCTTCTCAAGTCTTTCCACCAGCGGAGGTTCAGGACCACATGAGTTATCTGTTCTAATGAATGTACTGAAGTCTCTGCCTATGCTTTTTGCTGCTTTTTCAAGTTCTGGTACAATGCTATTTGGTAATACAGAACTTCTCGTGTACACAACCGCACCACCATATCCATCCCAAGCATCGTTTCGCCCACGGTAGTACACAAAAATATAGTCTTCAGGTTTATTCTCGATCTTTGATGACAGTATATACCTGCAAGAATCATGTGGAAACTTTTTAGGCCAAATGAAGAGAAGCAAAACTAACTCTTTCTCTTGGGTGGATACAAGATGTTATTACCAGTCATCTTGATAGTGAAGGTACTCGTTGTCATGATTATAGAGAACCCCAGGTTGGTTAGGATCTTGAACAAACGTCTGTACGGCTGACCTAGTAAAGAATCCACTGTCTAGGGTCTTTATTCTCCAAGAGATGTTTCCAACAAGCTTGTTTTCACCTTCTGTATGGAACTCATGCAGCTGGCAGTCAAAGGCATCAAAGGTAGGATTCAAGCCACTTGTAATGTACCACTTCCCACTAAAGTCTCCGATGTTGAAGTTCTGGACTAGAACAGAAGGGTCAGGGGCAGGAAACTCTCCGAGATCAGATTTTTTAGGAACACACTTTTTCCTCGTCACAGCACACTCGTTGAACTCATCAACTACCTTGTTCTCAAAAAGATCCCCGCATTTAATCTGAAATAAGAACAGAATTTGGAAACAAAATCATTGGTCTCTCTCTCATAAGCAAGCTATATATCTCTGCCTCAAAATGATGTATCAAAATTACTTTCTAACCTGGCACTCGGTTTCATCTGGACGGTTATTACAGGTCTGGAGGCACGCAACATTGGCTGCACAGGCAGGGTTGGAAATGCACTTTGCGAGTTCTATCCTAACAGATAATTAGGCTTCCATAATGGTCAGACAATGAGAGAAATATATAAACTTCTGAGGAGAGTACTGATGCAGAATCCAAACGAAGAAAAGTTACCTGCATCCCTTCAATAAGCATGCACAAGTTTTGAGAGCGTCAACCGCGTCTGCAGAAGGAACTATGAGGAACGCACACGCAAAAACACCAACGAGCTTCAGCAGCAGCGGATTGCTCAGCTCCTTCAGTTCATCTTTTGATGGTAATGAGAAAATGTCAAATACTCCCTGACACGATTGAAGGTCAAGTCAAATCATCCAAAATAACAAATTTGGTAATGAAACACAGAACGGGGTTGATTGATTACCTTAGAGATACCTGACCTGAATGCAGATAAGGGGCGTGAGGATCTCCCATTTGTTCTAAGATCAGCATTAAGGATAGGGGGCAAAATCTTGACCAAGAATGTGCCATTGATCCTTTTTCTTGAAATGCCAAGCCTACCAATACCATCATCACTTGAGAAAAATCGAATACGGTCATGACAAGGTGATGTGAAACAATGTGTAGCTACTGCCATGCTTCACTAGTCTAATCTTCCCCAGGGCACTACCTGAACCATATCAAAATCCACAATTACTCTCTCTCTCTCTCTCTCTTTTTCCCCACAGAAACAAACTACTACATATCATGATAAATAAAATTGACTTGATTGAATCCAGTTCGTAGACATGAACGTGTGTTGTTCAAGCTAAATTAAAGATAATTCAAGAAAACAGGGGAAAAACAGAACAAAGCTGAAAGATTGTGACTTTGGGTAATTGATAAATTGATACTCGAGTTAAGTGAAGAAGAGTGTAACCTGAGAGAGAGACGATCTTAGCAAAGATTGAAAGCTCCGTGGGGGAGAAGAGACAGAGACGGAGAAGATATTAAGGGATGTGTGGAACTGCTTTGGATAAGACTCGGAGGCTCTTCCGTGTGGTGTGGGAACGACGCCTCCCTACCCTGACTTTTTTTTTTCTTTTCTTTTTTGGCGTCAGCCTCTTCTTAGCCAATTCCTTTTTTTTTTTTTTTCCTTTGTTTTGTCCTTAGACGGTTTTGTTGTGTACCTGAAATATCTTAACTTTGATATTTGGTGTGGTTTTAAATAGTTAGAAGATGTTTTCACTTGACAGTGACCTTCTTTGGAAAAAGACAACGTGTAACTCTGCTGGTCACAAGAAATAGTCAAATGCTAAAAGAATAATTTACTGCTTGCGAAGTGTGTTGTGTTATACTCTCGGGTGGGTTCTATGCACAAAACATTCCATTTTGAAAGAAAAAAAGATAAAAATTATGATTGTGCAACCAAGTATTGCTGCAAATGGTTGCTTCTCTTTTTGTTCTTGAGTTTCCTGAATGCAGAGGACTCAATCTGCCTTACTCTTTCACGGCTAACTCCCATCAACTCTCCGATCTCTTGCAACGTCTTCATTCTCCCATCCTCCATCCCAAATCTCCAACGTATCACTTGCTTCTCCCTCGTACCTAACGAGTCCAAGACTTTGTCTAAGTCCTGCCTCATGAACTGCTTTATCAGAATATCTTCTGATGTTTCTGCTTCAGGATCTGCTATCACTTCCTGCATAATTTACACACCTATCTCATATCACTATTTTGAACTAACAAGAAGACTTATGTTTATGTATCTGGAGTTTGTTGTGTCACGAGGGACAAACCGAAGGTTTGAGGTTTTGATTCATTCCGATCTTCTGGTCTAGCGACCTCGGAGGTTTAGGAGAGAGTAGAACCGCCATGAGTCTTTTCATCGACAGCCCTGTTGCCTCTGCAACTTCTTCGTTCTCTGGATGCCTACCTTTTTCAGTGTACAATTGCTTTCGTGCCTCTTTCACCCGATATGTGGCCTCTACCATGTGAAACTGCCAACCATCCCATAAAAATTTGTATGATCAGGCAAAGGCCCGAACCTTGTTTAAACATGTCAAAAGAATACATTTAGGATGACTTACAGGCAATCTTATCATTCTGGACTGATCAGAGAGAGACTTCCGCACTGCTTGCTTGATCCACCAATGCGCATAAGTTGAAAATTTAAAACCTTTTGTAGCATCAAACTTCTCTGCTCCCCTTACAAGCCCTCTGCACCCTTCCTGTGAGCATAACGATAAATTTTTAAAACAAGATGATGGTTCACCGTGACTTTTGTTAGCAAGATGTTCAATTGTCCAGGTTTTACTATTACAGAAAATTTAGAAAGAAAAGCTCAAACCTGGACAAGATCTTGGAGGTTCATCCCAGCTCCTTGATAATTCTTTGCAATGGAAATAACGAGACGAATGTTGCTTTTAATCATTTTGTCTTTGCATTGTGTGCCGTGATGTATACGTTTCCTCAAAGATTTTTGATCGACTCCAGCAGCAGAAGCCCACTGTGAAAAGGTTGGTTGACGGCCACAACGTTCAGTAAGTTCTGCTTGAAGTCTTTCTAACTTCAGAAGGTCCTACACGTATTACCCAAAGTATGTGAACAAGAAACTACAATAAAGATAATTTACAGAGAAGAAGAATAAATGTTTAAAACTGAAATTGATCATTAAATAACATCTATATCCCATCTTCTATTAGTGCCAAACAGGTGGTGAAGGAGCTCTATTATAAGAAACAAAAGAGTGAAAAGTTAATTTCCAGACAAGCCTACCAGGGTAGTTTAGCTTTCATAGAAATTCAGATGATATAATGGTTACAGAAAGCACAAAGAACCGACCTCGGATTCTACCATCTAATCACTAATTTCATCATTCTTATACATTTAAAGATTTTGTAAACATTGTTTACGCCCAAGTATCTAGAGTCCTAAGAGGGGTGAGTTTTTGTAATGTACCAGGCGCGATGTAGAGAAAGGGAAGTGGTTAGTTTAGAATTTGGAATGTTGATGACAAACCTGTATTCCTGCAGATAGCTCATGTTCTTCTCTGACAGTGAGAAGCTTGGAACTGCCTGTTGTCATTCTAAGATAACGCAAAGGATCATTATGGTCAACTTCTTGAGCAACAAAACGTTTCTTTCTAGGGCTTGAACCAGTCTTCACAGAAGGAATAGCTGATGCCGATTTCTCTAACCCTTTTGCCCTCCGAGCTTTCCTTTCAGTTTGGCGTGTAGATCTCACAGCTAAACTCGCTGAAGGTTGCTCCTCCACAAGCTCAACTTCTTGTTGTTCTGATATTAAATCATCAGACGACTCTTTTTTAGAGTCAGGTGCAGTGGTTTTAGCACTCACAATTCCAGTGTCTGAAACCACTAGATGTCCCAATATGCCAGCACGTTCCTTCTCTGTAAACTGGTCCCACTTGGAGCGTTTGTCTGCTGTTGAAGAAATTAATAGTTTCGAGTTGTTACTACTGTTCTTAAATGATGTGGCATCTTTTGCAACTTTGACAGCAGCTCTTGCAAGGGCCACAGCTTCAGCTGCTGCTGCGGCAACTACAGCTTCATCACTGGTGAGAAGGGTTTCAGAGGCTAAAGCTTCTAAATATTTTGCCTACAATTACAATAAATTTATCAAGAGGACTTCAAATCACAGCTGCCACAGCTACAAAAGACTGAGTAGCATCATTGTGAGTGTGGGAGTAGGAATGCAACTGACCTCAGTGGAAGGACCAATGGTTCCTGTATAAGTCCATTGCCTGTCTGATATTCGGGAATCTGAATCAGTATCGAAAGAGGGTAGTCTAAGCTTTGCCACATCAAGCGTAGAAGTTAATAATGCCGGAGAAGTAGATACTGCACACTGCGGTTGGAAGAAGACTGAACCCTTACTTTGCTTTGCTGCATTGACCATTAAATCACATCCACATATTTGTGAGAATTTGAGAAATGAGATATCACACTGATTAGAATGACATGACAAATTAACCTATATTCTACAATCAGAACCACGGATGGGATTCTATTAACATTGTCTACTATTCAATTCAAGGAGTTTCATAATCAAATAAGTAATGCAAACTTTAGCCTAGAACAATCAAACCTATAAGTCTATAGAGACTAAAAACTGCAATTTCCCAGTCAAGGCTAAGCTAACTTAGAAATATTAAGAAAGTACTCATCTTAAGCACCTAAGGCATTATTCCCAAACGGATAAGAACAGAGCAACTACAAGGAAATTAGCATCACAGCTAAAGGCATCAAAAATCACATCCAAATAACAATAACCCATATGGATAAAACGTATCTGGAACCCGAAATTGGATGAGCAATACAAAATTGGATATGAGAATGCGAATGAAAGAGAGAGGGAGAAGGAAGTACTAACAGACGGAGAAAGAAGTTCTGAAGTGAATAGAGAAGGAATCAGGTTGACACTTGAACTGAGGAAGAAGACAAGAAGACATACTCGTTCACTTGGCTAAATTCGAAAGCCAAGTCTGACCATTGAAAGGGGCCGTTTAGAAGATTGCAGAGAGAGAGAGAGGTGTGAGAAAAAACTGGTGATGGCGGATGAAGAAGAAGACCGGAAAAGGATAAAGCTTTTGTCTTCTGACTTTCACTTTCTTTGGGCCTAATGAGAGTAATTACTTGGTTGGCCCAATCTCACTTCCCTATATAATATTACCCGATTTGCATAGTCTTCTAATGTTTTGTTTTGTTTATATTTATTGTCTTCTCGGCTTGATAATAACTGTGGCTATTTTGAAAATAACTACAATTTTTTCTAGCTTCTCTGTATCGATGTCTTGTGTTTGTTGTCTTACAATACGTTTAAGATGAAGTAAAACTCACCTGTTATTTCTTCTTTTGTGTCTTACACATCAGATTTTCACAAAATATACCAAATTCTACTAAAGGAGGACTTGTTCATAATAGATAAAAGCTTTCTAAATGCCTAAGGTATCTTCTTCTTCATCCTTGTCCCCTCCGGTTATGATGTTCATTAGTCTCTTGGTTGCACTGCCGATTGCTTGAGAAGTCTTCTCGGCTGCACCAGCCACTACAGGTTGCAGCGATATTTCTGGTAAATTTGCTCTCTCTTCAATCATTGCTGAATTCAAGTTCACGGTCACCATTAGATCATAATCATCATCTTTTGAGCGAATCAAAATGTTGCCACCATGACAAAAGATTAGAAGCTTACAGAGAGTTTGCTGTTGTGCAAGTGTTCCAATCTGTTTGATTCCAGCTTCAGCTGCTTGAACCGCTTTTGCTGATTTGTTTACCCCATCAGCTATCTCTTGGCTGAAACCATTTACATTGTGATGTTTATATATAAGACAAAGTTTCTTATTCTAGACAGATGGCAATTTTGAAAGACATGTAGCATCCATTTCTTGTGGAGTTGAGATGATCCTAAGCGATAAAAGTAAAAGAAAAAAGGAGCTTTAGTGATCACCTTAAATCGCTCAATTCAAGAGTAAGATCACTTATTTCCATGCCGGAGAGCCTTACGGCTGCCAAGGTACTAGGGAGTTCTTTGCGAGCTGTGTCAGCTAACTTTGCAAAGGAAGTTGCAGCTCTACCCATGGCCTGAAAGATTGGGTAAAAAAAAAACAATAGGATATAGTGAGTAGATAGATTTTAATCAAATTGCAAAGATACATATTGAGCTGAAATTCACCATGCATTGTCAAGTCAAATCCAAAAGAGAAACAATCATATAGCTGAACCAAAAGCTAGGACACATACAAAGAAGAGTAAGTACTGTGGAATTCAACAGTTAATGGTTTTAGTTTATCTGTCAGTGTATCAGTGTTAAACTCAAAACTTAAAACATAGACTGTGTCATAGTTTTTCATACTCAACCCAATTACTTGAAACAGTATTAAATTAAGTGATGAAGCATTCATTGTTACATTCCAGGGGAGAGATAGCTAAAGAAACAGGATTGAGACACAAGCTTCTTAAGTGATAACAAAAGTGGAGGCTTACCAGAAGTGTGGGAATGGCTGCAATCACAAGACTGGTAAAAGCCACTGAAGTCTGTAATAACAGAGGACCATCAAGAGATCAAAAAGCCTAAACCTTTATCAATAAATCAACCCAAAAAAAAACGGTCGAAAGCAAAACACGAAGCAACACTACTTTACCGTGCAAGCGATAAAGGCCAAGAGAAGAAATGCCTGATCACTCAGACTCAGCTTGGCTAATGGATTGATAGAATGCAGAGAAATAGCTGGCCTGCCCACTTGCATCTTCAAGTTTTTAAGCGAATCACCTACAAATACACTAACCGATGCCTTAGACATTTCACCATGGGATGAATCCAATGATTCCTGAGAACTCCAAGGGTTCGAAAAACAGCAGCTTGTTGGATGGGATAAGTAGAGCGAAGCTGGAATCTTGAGTGTAAATCGATGATTCAAGCATGTTCGAGAAAGATATAGAAATGGAGACGAACGAATCAATGGAGCTGTAGAAATCGAGCAAACAGATTTCATCATCATCGTCTTTAGGGAAAATCTGAACTCTGCAACTCTTCTTTGTTCTTTCTCTCTTCCAATTCCAAAGTAGGTAAGTCCGGTTTTCTTTTAATTCGGTCCAGGCCGGTTTATCTCCTCCAAAATTAGAGATTATGGTTTAGGAAAACCCGGGATTATACCGGTTATCTTATTCATCTGTTTCTTCTTCACTTTTGCTCACACTCGACCTCGGCTCTGTTTATTGCCAAGTTACGTTAAAGTACGCAGTCGTTTATAGCAGTGATATGTCACTAATGTATAATCAATTACTGACCAACCGAATAAAATCGGAAATTCATTGAAAGAATATGTTAAAACAAAATTTCATTTCTAGTAAACTTCAATGTTTATGTTTAGTGCCTGAACTGTTTTGCACAATTAGAATATACACTGTGATCCAGAATCATACAAAACAAGTCAAGAATTCTTCAGATCAGATAGCGCATCCCTTGTGGTGGCCGAGATAACAGCATCTGATGCATTTGGCAAGTAATAATATTTTCCTGTGCGGAACAATCAAAACACAATGTTAATTGATTATTATCTGCTTATTATAAACAAAACATAGCTCGGTAAAAAATGCAGAGAGACCAAACCTTGAGCAACTCTTGCGATCTCCTTGGCAAAACCAGTTGAAACAAACTTGTTCTCAGTATCAATCACTAGAAGAGACATCCCAGCCTTGTAAATCTTCCCTGCAACTTCCAGAATCTCATCCTAAACAACACAAAAAAAAAACTCGCAATTGTAATCACTCCATCAAGGACATAGAGCTTGTTTCTATCCTGCACTTTTATGAGTTCCGCAGAATCTGTTTACCTTCAATTCTTTGGACGTGGGTCTAGGAGCATCTGCGGCAATAGACTCCGGATCAGTTGATCTTTTTAGTGTAATGTTGGCTCGACCATCGGTTATTGCAACAATCATTATGCGCCCCACATCACCACTCTTCTCTGCGTTAAGTCCCACTCTTACCGCCTAATATGGATATAAATATTATTGTTACTATTATGCTGACCCACCATAATGATGTTCATACTAACAAAACCATCATATTGGACATACCGTTGTTAAACCATGGGCAAGAGGAGAACCACCACCACAGGGAAGTCTCTCAAGACGATTTCTTGCCATTGCAATTGATCTAGAAGGGGGTAAAAGCACTTCCGCAGCATCCCCTCGGAAAGGAATAATCGCAACCTAAACCAATCACTGGTGTATAAATCTCCTCTGAACTATCAACAAGCATGTTTACTATTCAAAAGTGTGACCTTTACCTGATCCCTGCTAGTATAGCTCTCTGCAAGTAGTTTGAGTGCAGCACCTTTGGCATTTTGCATACGATTCAATGCCATACTACCACTTGCATCAACCACGAAAATAACCTGCCATACAACAATGGTAAGACACAAGCGTAATCAGATATTATTTATATTTTCACTGAAGCTTCTATCAAGGAAACTGTCAAATTTATCATGCCAAACATCTTTCTGTTTTAAGTATAAGTTATTTTGTACAAAGTAATGCATGGACAAGGTTCAGTACCAGGGCTCCAGCTTTCCTTGCCATTCTTTTGGCCCTCATATCTGTTTTCTCAACAAAGACTTTCCTAGTTCCTAATATATCCTTCTCTCTGCGCAATTTCTGGTATGGTGCAGCTGCTCTAAGTGTTGCATCCACAGCTAGTCTTTTCACTGGACCCTGTCAAAGTGAAATTTGTTAAGGACTATGCATGTTTGGGAGCCTGCTCACTTCTATCTAACTAGCACCATTAGAGAGCCTTTCTAACTAGCAATTTCCAACTGAAGTGCTCCAGAAAATACCAAGAAAACCCTAAGGTAAATACGTTAGCTCATATATAGCAATTGATTCAAGTAAGGAGCCAAGGCTAAAATCAACGATATCTCTCTACACTTGACTCAACTAGCCGAATTGAGATTGATCTCGAGGGCAAACCTTTGGAAGCATTGGCTTGATATAGCGTCCTCTATCTTCTGAGAATATGACGTTCTTCGCTCTGCCAGCTTTGCCCCGACGTTTCTGGGCTTGTTGCGCAAAGAACAGGAGTTTCTCATCCACCAAACCCCCGTCAGCGTCAAATATAAATTCTTCAGGTATTTGGTCCTGTTGCTGCTCATTTTCATTTTCTTCATTGCTTTCATCCTACATTGGTTGATGAATTATAATTTAGAGAACCTAGATCGTGTGTGCAACAAGAGACAATAATGTGTACCGCATCCACTGACCTCTTCTTCTTCTTGTTCTTCTTCATTTTCTTCTTCTCCAGATTCACTATTTTGTGGAGGCGGTGGAGGAGGTGGTGGGTTGTTTTGTTGTTCAGGTGGAGTCTCATCTAGTGATGAACGAGGAAGAATGACCAGTTCAACCTATTGAAAAATAGACCACATTTGCTAATCAATAACTGGAGAATGACGTAAATACTCCATTCTACAATGCTAATTAAAATTTCAACTAAAATGTTCAGTTTGTATTTAGAAAGAATAAAACAGTAAAAATGGATGAGCTAGAGAAGAGTACTTAACGGCCTTTCTGAGGTCATCAATTGTGACTTTTTCTCGCCCTTCAATTGCAGCTAAGCACTTCGCCACACGAGCTGCATACAATTCGGCACGGTGTCCCTGTATCATAAATTAGTTATTTGGGATAGGAGTGTTAAACGATTTCCAGGTAGTCATCCACAAAAATAGGCAATTAGAATTAGCTTTAAGTACTCCAAACACAAATTATTATGGTGATATGATCATAACACGGTAAAATATCACAATCAACTCTGCAACAAAAGCACTCAATACGAAGCCTTCTTTATCCAGTTTTGTTTATAAATCAACTCAACTCTATCTAGATGTATCGTTCTGCCTGTGGTGAGCCAATTCGTGCATTACAACACTGACCTTATTTGTTCTTGTTTAAGGACTATACTAGTTGAAGTCTATAGTTGCGACATTATCTTGCATGCATCTTGTCCTTTTTTCGTGTTTATCCTTGTTCCTCCAGGAGTACATTACTATAGAGTTTAGAATTTTTGTTCAATACCTGAACACCACCTCGGACAGCTTCCAAAACCAGATACTTCAATTGCTCTCGACTTATCTTGACATCTTTCAAATACTCTCTAGCCAATATAATCTACAGTCAGAGAAAATGCACTGGATTATGACCGAGAAAAGTGGGATAAGAAGCATACGGTCCCATCCAACTTTTGCTAATGGGAAACTGTACAGGTACTTAATCTCTTAATTCATTAGAAGATACCTGCGTCTTTGCTGTCTCTGTCTCTTCATTTACCATTCTAAAAACCTCATTACACTGTTCTTGAAACTGTGTGGCAATTCCAACTGCTGCGACGCGATCTTCAAAACTCATAGGAAGGTCTGCACTGCAAATGTTAACATAGTGATGTAAAAAGAGAAAGAACTGGGAACCACCAAAAAAAGAAACAGACCATATATTTCACTCTTAAATTCAAAAACTCCAGCAATACCTTAAATTAATGGCAACACGGTCTAGCAAGTGCTCTCGAACAGCACCTTCTTCAGGGTTATAGGTTGCAATTAAAAGTGGCTTACATGGGTGCCTAAAGCTGATACCTTCTCTTTCAACTATATTAACACCATCTGTCAATACATTGAGAAGCAAATTACTAATTCCCTCATCTAAGAGATTTATCTCATCAACATACAACACTCCTCTATGTGCTTCAGCCAAAAGACCAGGTTGGAAAACAGTTGTCCCCCTTTTCACAGACTCCTCAACATCAACAGACCCAATGAGTCTGTCTTCTGTAACTCCCAGCGGAATCTGTGTATCACGGAATGACAAAAAAAAAGCCTAAGTTATTGGATTACAAATTCAGAAAAAGTTGTAAACAAACGCTCCTAAAACTAAATGTACCTGAATGAAAGGAGATTTGACAATCTCAGTCTTAATACTTTTGTCAGCATTGTACTCTATTCTCTCAGATAAGTCATCTTCCCACCTACAAGAATACAAGCCAGCAGAGTGTGAGTTGAGAAGAGGCTGTAATTAAGAGAAGAAGAAAAATAGTTCCTTTACTGAGGTAGTAAGATACTGACTCATCTGGGCAGGCCGGGTCAGCATTTGATATTGAGCCTACAACAACTTCTATAGGAGGGAGGATTTCATGTAACCCTCTTGCCATGATTGTTTTTGCAGTGCCTCTACGACCTGAAATAGCAATCCCTCCGATTTCACGATCAACCGCGCCAAGTAAAAGAGCAGTTTTTATGCCTTCCTACAAACAACATTAGTTGAACCAACCAAATTATATACTCTTCTGAGGCGTTTATATCTAAGAAACTGAACAAACATATGTAACACAGTTCACTGATGAAAAAGATTGATCCTTTTCTAGTACCTAATTCAACTAAACCAAACGAAGCTGCAACCTAAGCGAATCAAATTGGGAATTCACTGACCTGACCAACCACAGCGGCCAAAGGGAAAAACTGTCGGCCATAAGAGGTATTCTCTGACTCAGTTTCCGTCTCTGATGTCGACGCAACGGCACCGTTTGGGGATTCGACGGTAGCACTAGCGGATGCACGTACAGTGAACCGACACGACGGAACTCTGTTACGTTTGGTGAGAGGGAGAAACGGAGGCTTATGGGAGAGATCAGGGAGGATATTGCAGCGAAAGAGACGGCACGTTGAAACTGGTGATGATGCCGCGACATGAGCCATCGCCATTATCAAAGACAGGAGGAAGAAGAAGAAGTAAAGAAGAGTGTGTGTGTGTGTGTTTCGGACCTTATCAGCTTATTTCGCTTCTCCTTTGTCTCCTCATCGCTTCTCCAGATTGCAGCTCTATCCAAATTGATATTTCAATTAAAAAAACGTCTTTTTATTAATTTATTATTATTACCTTTATTATGAGTATTAAATTATTAATTAACCCAACTAATAAATAAGTGATTAGTGTGATTTATTTTAACTTTATAGCCAGCCAAGGAACAAAAATTAGCTTAAGAACATCATAGTAGTATCTTTTCAAATTAAAATAAGCATTAAAATAAAATGATTACTACTTTTTTTTTTTAATTCGCCAATAAATTTGATTACTACTATGAATGAGACTAGTGAGAGTATGAGAACAGTTAGGAGTTTAGAAAGAAGGTATGAATTGAATGGGAGAGTTCTTTTCAATCACTTTGGATCTAGAAACCAAACTGACACAAATGTGTAATTATTATAGACCAAAACACACATTACACGTAGCTATATCTAACAATGACAAAACACAAAAAAAAAAAAAAACATTGATCTACAAGGTGAAAGTAGGCATCCTAGAATTTATGAGTTATGAGTTATGAGTCACCCATTAGAAGAAATAACTGTTTTAACTCTATCAGAAGATAACAAGGCACCATCCATCAAATTCTTAACAATCACAAGTAGCTCTCTATGCAATATCATATTCTCTAAATGCAAACATGTTCTTATACGTTTTTAATCATAAACATCACAGAGTCAGCAGTAAAACAAACGGTTTTAATATACAAGTTCTTGTTTGTTTGTCTGTTTATTTCAGACTCTTTATTTTTAAAACAATTGAGACAAAACACGACAAAAAAAGGATTATTTATCAACGCGACTGTTTCTTGACTCGTCTCCAAGCAAATTAAGAGTCTAGATGAGAGATTAATAATTAATCATAATCAAAGACCAAGTGATATAATCAATGAAGAAAATATACATAATACAATAAGAAAGTACAAAATAAAAGAGAATTATTTATTAGGCTGCTCTAACCCATGGCTCATGCTAGAATTTTCTTTTTTTTTTCAGGTTCAGGCTAGAATTGTTCCAAGCCAAGTACCACTTAATTAAGATCCCCTCTCTTTTGAAACAAATATATATATATAGCTCTTGGAAAGTACTAGTATAGATCAAATACTCTATAAAGTACTGTTAATTAATTAGAGCCTCTCCTAAAAAAGCTAAGTAAAAGTAGCAAATGGTTAAATGCATCTATCTAGGTCTCAGCTAATCATGCTTGTATATGCGGCAGTGTGCATCTCCCACACGTCTGTGCAGGTGGTAGGGTGGTAGCCATCTATGTTCCCAAATATGTGTTGTTAAGCATCTATTGATCTCATGCACATGTCTCCTATTATATTAGAAACCGCGAATGGATAATAAAGTAAATAAGAGATACGGATATGTAGTGGTAGATCATGCGCCAACCTAACTAGTTATCGTAAAGATGGGCAACATCTTCATCATAGTCAACTCCATGAACCTGGTCTTCAATTAATAGATAGTCACAATTTTTTTCTTTTCTTTTTTTTTTATAATATAAAGTAATCATATAAACATTTTTTCATGTAAAGAAGAAATCATATATTCTTGTTAGCTAAGCTAGCCTCTTCTGAATAATCTAAACACGGGGTACCAAATGCTCAACGCGCAAAGATTGATGCTATATATCCAGATTTATTAAGGGCATGCATGCATCACCATTCCAAACAATCAAGTGATATATATAGTCTGGTTGGGAAGTACTAGATCTATCAAACATATGGTTTGGTAATGAATTATTTCGACTTGTCAAAACCACGTTGGGTTTTTAATACTCAGTTCCATCATGTTTTCGGTGGAATAAATGTCTTCTTAAGTCCGCGCCGGCTCGGCTGATTACGTTCGAGTTTAAAGTGTTTTCTTTTTTATAGGTTAACTACAAAAAAAAAAGAAACGAAAAATGTTAGGTTAAAGTGTATAATAAACGTTGTTTTCTATACTAATTTAATAAAAAAAAAACAAGTAAGAGAAAGAGATAGATGCACATGTACCTTGTTGTCTCTCACCCTAAACATATAATTATTACAAAGCGTCGGTGCCAGTATTTAACAACAACAACAACAACAAAATCTCTCTATTGCTAACGCAAAAATCTGATATGCGTCTTTTTCTCAAAACAAATTACGTTTACACTTACGTACGTACATGATTGGATTATTTATTAATTTTCCAAGTTCAAAGTCCAAGTCCAAAGGAAGAGAGAACAATCAAGTTTAGCGTGCTAAATGAAATTCAAAGAATAATTTTAGAGTCCCATCGTATATCGTATGAAGAAGGAATAAAAATTGAATAAAATTGCCTAATTAGGTTAACCAATCTTGTAACAAGAAAAGGGCAAAACGGGTAATATTAAAAAAAAAACAAATATGTGTTGTTGTAGTTTTGAAAATTGAAACTAATGTATATATATATATATATGATTATAAAAGGGGACATTATTAAATCTCTTCACTCGTATCCATATTTCTCTCTCTCTCTCACCCACCTTATAGACTTTTCTTCTCCTTATTTTTTTTTTGTGTTCTCCCTAAAAAACAAACTGTTTGTAAAAAAAAAAAAAAAACCTGAATTTGCAAAAAAAAAAAAACATTTGACAAAGGAAAAAACAAAAAAGTTTTTTAAACAAAAGAAAAGAGAGGCAGAGGAGAGATCGTGAGAGACAGGGAGGCGCTGCCCGAAGAAAGGAGAAAGAATTTAGGGTTTGGAGAGGACTTTGCTGTGATTCTTTTTCCGCGTTTCGTTTTATTTTCTTCCTTCTTCAATCATTCTCATCTGCTCTTCTTCATCCTGGGTAAAAAACATCTCTCTCTCGTTTTTTTTTTTTTTTTCTTTATAAAAATTCTTCTTCTTCTGAATCTCTTCTTAATTTCTGGTTTAGATTCGTCATCTGATTGCTTTTCAAATTTATTACATTCGAATTCTATTTTTCTCAATCTCTCTGGTTTATGTTTTTGTTTTTTGGGATCTGAATTTTTTTTTTTTTTTTTATCAGCTTTTAGTTTCTTCTCGCTGCTTCTGTTTTTTCTCTCCTTTGGATTTCAGATCTGGTATCAATTTGGTTGAGACTTCTTTTTGGCGAATGTTGAATGCTTTAAAAATGAAATTTTTACGATTTTGAGCATCCACTATATGCTCTCTGTATTGCTCTGTTTTCATCAGAGTTTGGATTTCACCTTAGCGTCTCTCGGATTTAAGCTCAGTGATTATCTGATTAAAAAAATTTGTTTTTGTTTTTGTTTTTTTTTGTTCATTTATGTGTAAGTGTTCGTTTATGGAAGCGCTATTGTTCTTCTTCTGGCAAATTTGTTGATTAATTTGAGATTATATCTACTTTCAGGAAGATCCTTTTGCTAAAAGATGAAGCATTTATTAATTTATATATATATATATGGCACTCACACTGAGTTAGCTTTTTATTTTTTGGTTTGGTTTGGGTGGCAGTGTCTTTGAAGTTGAAGGCTTCAATCTCCTCCTCGTCATGGTGGCTACCTCTGCTACGTCTTCATTCTTTCCTGTTCCTTCTTCTTCCTCTCTTGATCCTAATGGAAAAGGAGGAAACAAGATTGGTTCCACTAATTTTGCTGGACTCAATTCACAACCAAACTCTGGTAGGATGAAGGTTAAACCAAACGCTCAAGCTCCTCCCAAGATTAATGGCAAAAAAGTTGGTTTGCCTGGTTCTGTTGACATCGTTAGAACTGATACCGAAACGTCTTCACATCCTCAAGCTCCTAGAACTTTCATCAACCAGTTACCTGACTGGAGCATGCTTCTTGCTGCTATTACTACGATTTTCTTAGCTGCTGAGAAACAGTGGATGATGCTTGACTGGAAACCTAGGCGTTCTGACATGCTTATGGATCCTTTTGGTATTGGCAGAATAGTTCAGGATGGCCTTGTGTTCCGTCAGAATTTTTCTATTAGGTCGTATGAAATAGGTGCTGATCGCGCAGCATCTATCGAAACAGTCATGAATCATTTGCAGGTAAACACTTGGATTATGATTATTATATAGTCAACATGTTGTCACTGTTCTCGTTGATTTGCATGATTTAGCTCTTCTGCTTATTACAGGAAACGGCGCTTAATCATGTTAAGACTGCTGGACTGCTGGGAGATGGGTTTGGCTCTACCCCTGAGATGTTTAAGAAGAACCTGATATGGGTCGTCACTCGTATGCAGGTTGTTGTTGATAAGTATCCTACTTGGTAAGCTATATTGCCTCAAAACACTTTTTTTTTTTCTTTCTGAGTTATCCAGATTCTTCTGCATAAACTTGAATATGCAGGTTCATGCTATCACTTCTTATAACCAGGTTTGAGAAAATGATGTATACGCTGCATCGTTTGTTCATATAATCAATTACGATTCTACATATTTATGGCTAGTTGATATTGCGTTTTACAGTCGCAAAAATATGCTCATATGACTAGTGACTTTTTGCAACCTGGATGACGTGCTGTGCATGCATATTTTGTTGATCGTAACTCATTTTGCTTATTCAATATCTGTCTCACAGGGGAGATGTTGTTGAAGTTGATACATGGGTCAGTCAGTCTGGAAAGAATGGTATGCGTCGTGATTGGTTAGTTCGGGATTGCAATACTGGAGAAACCTTAACACGAGCATCAAGGTTAGATTTTACTCTAGGCTAAGTCGATTAATTATCATTTTCTGCTGTGACCATTATTAATTGGTCTTTCTGATGAAGCTGTTGATGTCTGTGCTCTCTGTTTAATATTGTTTGCTCTGTCATCATCGATTCAGAAAAGTCTAAACGAAGCTTCTGCTACGGATATTTGATAGAATTGTTGCAAAATGTTTATTTGCAGTGTTTGGGTAATGATGAATAAACTGACTAGGAGATTGTCAAAGATTCCTGAAGAGGTTCGAGGGGAAATAGAACCTTATTTTGTGAATTCTGACCCTGTCCTTACCGAGGACAGCAGAAAGTTAACAAAACTTGATGACAAGACTGCTGACTATGTTCGATCTGGTCTCACTGTGAGTATATTTATCTGCTATACGTTTCAGCAAACTGATTCCCAGCATGTAAAATCTCTCTTAATGGTTTGGTAATTATCTTTTTTTCAGCCGCGATGGAGTGACCTAGATGTTAACCAGCATGTGAATAATGTAAAGTACATTGGGTGGATCCTGGAGAGTGCTCCAGTGGGAATAATGGAGAGGCAGAAGCTGAAAAGCATGACTCTGGAGTATCGGAGGGAATGCGGAAGAGACAGTGTCCTTCAGTCGCTCACAGCAGTTTCGGGTTGCGATATGGGTAACCTCGCAACAGCGGGTGATGTGGAGTGTCAGCATTTGCTTCGACTCCAGGATGGAGCTGAAGTGGTGAGAGGAAGAACAGAGTGGAGTAGCAAAACACCAACAACAACTTGGGGAACTACACCGTAAAAAAAATTACAACAATGGCTCATTTGGTTCCTTTGTAACTATATCTGCTACCACCTTGCTTGCAACCACAACCAGCACCATTTCATTTCCTGCTCTCAAAAGTTTCGGTCACCCTTTGTATATTTGTTTTTTTTTTTTTTCTTCTTCTTTTAATTTTCGATGGAGATTTATTATATTTATTTATTTTTTTGCTTATGGGAAAATGGGTGCCGTGTCATTACGAATTATGTTTATTTATGTGTCCCATGTGCCAGCGGAAGACAAGGCATCAACTCTCTTATCCTAAATTTATTGTACTTTGTTGTGAGTTTTGTAGTTGTTTCCAGCTAAACAAAGCATGTGGACGATGTTGTAATGAATGTGATGCCTTTCTTTGTACCTGTAAATATATAAGTGAAAGGCTATTAAATAGACACGACACGATCGAGCAACCAAAACGGTTTTGTCCTGCAAATGCCCTTTACCAAAAAGCAATAAAGCCATCGCATATTGGAATCCTCAAAGTGAAATCTATTACCAAGATTGAGGACCTAAATCCGGAAAGAGACGATGAAATGAAAGCAAAATAAAGTAGTTGATAGATGAAAAAAAAATAAAGGTTCCTTATACTCCATAGGAGATTACAACTTATTTTACAAGAAAAAAATATTTGCGTGAAATGAAAGCAAAAGATGATAAAGATAGTTTTTAAAACATAGTTAAAGTTAAAATTAGTGCATGAATATAGTAATTGGAAGTTGCTAGGTGATTCAATTTTTTAGTATTCTCCATTAACAATGAATTTTAAATTTTCATTATTGTCTTCACCACAAGTAATCCCTTTTATTTTTAGAGTTGATTGACTAGCAGAAATGTGGTCAAACATGATAGGCATCATCATTCTTAATGGAATCCAATAATCTCTTGAATCAACATGTTAACACCTCCCTTGACCTTTTTTTAGCTCAGGTTCTTTTCATTGATCCACATGTAATGATCATATTGGTTAAACCATATCGATGTTCTAATCATTTCTTTTCTTGTGAAAAAAGATTTGACCTTGTTTTAACTTGTAGTTAACAAAAAATTGTATATTTGATGTAAAATCCCTGTGACTGGACGTTCTAGAATCCATTAAATTATTTAAAATTCTTTGTTCAATACAACTTTTTACAACTATTTGTAATAAAAATAGTAACAAAAAAACAGTTCAGACAACGGATGAACATTAATTAATTAGCTTTATAGATTTGTGACTAAGGAAAAATGTAGATACAATCAAACAAATTAGATTAGTCTGTACTGTTGTTGTCAGTTGTCACCTACCAGATTTAAATCCGTTATAATGCATATTGTTGATAGATAAACTTATAAATCATCAAAACGTTATTGCAGTTCTACGTTGAAGCACGAGTGCGACTCCGAAACTTAAAGAGAACTTTTAAGACATTAAAATCCCAAGTAAATACTGAACTTAATAATGAATAAAAACTCTATAGAAAATGGAAAACACACATTTCTCTACTCTGTTTTTCTCTTCATTTCTCATACTCTTTGGTTTCTTTTATCATTGTTTTAATTACCAGGCCAGGATAATTATCTTTAGAAAACAGAAGGCTCATACATACAAATATTTCTAGTTATGAAGAGGAAGATCTTTAATTAAAATGATGCAAAGAATCCCATAAAAACTAAACAAAACAAATTAGACTTTGTCACGGAAGAAGAACTCTTTTTACTATGAACCACTTTATCATCATCATCACTTTCAATATCTTTAGGATGGTCGAAATTGGCCGGGACAATGGTGTCAGGAGCAACTTCATCATCACCGGACTGAGAGGATTCTCCTGGTCCAGGCGCAGAAGCATCTTCATCTGGTGATAATAATCCAGGTAAGCCCTGACCATGTGTTACATTGATCATAAAATGCTGCCCGAATTTACATTGATCGCCATCATAAGCTCCTGAGAAGAAATAGTTGGAACCTTCTTTAACAAGAGGAACACTTATTGAGACGGGAACGGGGGATGTTGATGAAGGATTTGCAGCTGACCACTCTGTTGTACTATTGTCTTCATTGTTGTCGTAATCACATTCTTTGTAAGTTTTAAAATCATATGTCTGCACTACCGAATGGTTGCTGTCCGTGTTGAAAACTACAATGAAAACAACACAAATATGTTAACCAAAAGCACACTATATATCACATTAAAACCAAACCGACGAATTTAGGGTGGAAGAGGATTTGGAAACTTACTGAGGAAATCACCCAAAGAAAAGGATTTGGAATCAGCCCATTTCTGATAATTAGCAGAGGGTTTCTCCTGAATATCGAACCATCCGGTGGACTCTCCCACAGTGTAGTTCTTGTACGCATCAGCTGACAAACTCAGAACCATAAGGCACGTGATGAGTATAGCACCACAAGATGAAGAATATCTCATTCTCATCATGACTCTTCTAGCGTCCTCTCTCTTTTCCTCTTTCGTTTTCTCTTATTTATAAATTAGGATTCTTTGGCTTTATCTTTCTTTGTAATAAAGAAAAGCATAAGAGACTGTACACAAAAAGTTATAATGATGAGCTAGCTCGTCATTGACTGCATAAGACATGTGTGAGTGAGACATGTGGACAAGTCTTGAAGTTTGGGGGCTACAAACTACAAAGGAACATGAGACTATACTAAGTGGTCGGTCCAATCAAATGACAACGCCTCTTCGCTCTTCCCCATGTGATCTCTCCCACCTTACTTTTGCTGTCTGCGCTTCCCTACTCTCTCACAAATATCTCTGCCAACTGTCTTTTACTATACTAATTGGATATTTTATAGGTTACGTGTTTCGTAGTTAATCTCGTTTTACTGGACTTTTAAAACCAATGGCCCATTAAAGAGGTCTTATGCGGCCCAAATCACTGCATTAGTTGCAGATTAATTTAATTTTTCTCGCTGTCACCTGTAGTCGAACTTGTGACATCGAAGACCCTCCCCACTTACTTACACACCAGTTGAACTAACCCACCCCACCCCACGAGCTTAAACAATCCACTCTTCTTCGTTCGTCGTCTCCCACCATGGAAGGTGTGGCTATGAAACTCCCCTCTTTCAAATCACTCGCCCCTAACGCCATCTCCATCGGACACCGGAGCTTCTCCCGCGTCCGCCGCTCCTCTTCGCTATCCGTCTATTCCGCCGCCTCTTCCTCCGCCACCGTCGCCACCAATTCCGAATCCGTCTCTCTCGGCCATCGCGTTCGAAAAGATTTCAGAATTCTACACCAGGTTTGTTTTAACTTACCCTAATTGTATAAATCCGAATAGATTGGGGATAGTGAAGAGCTCACCAATTTTTTATTAACTTTGGATTGAGTTATCAGGAAGTGAATGGGTCTAAGCTTGTGTACTTAGACAGTGCTGCAACTTCTCAGAAGCCGTCTGTTGTATTGGATGCCTTGCAGAACTACTATGAGTTTTATAATTCAAACGTTCATCGAGGGATACACTATTTAAGTGCCAAGGCTACTGATGAATTTGAGTTGGCTAGGAAAAAAGTTGCTCGTTTCATCAATGCCTCGGATAGCAAAGAGATCGTTTTCACTAGGAATGCAACTGAAGCTATTAATCTTGTTGCTTATTCATGGGGTCTTTTGAACCTCAAACCTGGAGACGAGGTGTGCCCCCTTACTTTCTCAATCCATCTACTTATATCGATATCGTTGTATCTATGTTTATCTGCTTACATTGAGTCCTTTGTTTCACAGTCAAAGTGTTGTTCTTTTTTGTTTTCCTTATCCAATAGCAAGTGAGATTGTGAATGATGCTAGCTTTTCAGGTTATTCTAACAGTGGCCGAACATCATAGTTGCATTGTTCCTTGGCAATTAGTATCTGAAAAGACTGGAGCAGTTCTTAAGTATGTGATGTTGAATGAAGATGAAGTCCCAGACGTTGACAAGTTGAGAGAAATGATTTCTCCAAAGACAAAGCTTGTCGCAGTTCATCATGTTTCAAATGTCCTTGGTAGATTGCTTTTTTCATCTTCTTATCATGATCAGTTTGTTTTAGCTTGTATATGTGTCTTTGTTTTTTTTCCTTGATAATTAGAGGATTAGGTACGTATCTAATTGTTTATCTTTGTGTGTTTAGCATCTTGTCTTCCCATTGAAGAGATTGTGGTCTGTGCACACAACGTTGGAGCGAAAGTTCTTGTGGATGCTTGTCAAAGTGTTCCTCACATGGTGGTTGATGTCCAGAAGTTAAATGCTGATTTCCTAGTTGCGTCTTCTCACAAGGTTGGAATTGTTTACTTACTTTCTGAGATACTTAATAAGCCTTGTGGCAAGCTTGTAGTAATATGATAATCATGATTCAGATGTGTGGACCTACAGGCATTGGGTTCTTGTATGGTAAGAGTGATCTTCTCCAATCCATGCCTCCATTCTTAGGTAAGCCATTTATCATGTATATCCTAATGAAAATAGTCATCATATCTGTTTAATCAAGGATGGGCCTGGACTGGCTAACTCATCTATTTTTTCTCTTATTTCCATCATTTTTTAAGGTGGCGGAGAAATGATCTCAGATGTATTTCTTGATCATTCAACTTATGCGGAACCTCCATCCAGGTTGGGGTTCTACTTACATTAGTTTGTAATTTGCATATTTGCTACCGTTTGGAAATAAGTAGATTCAAATTCTTACCAGATTTGAAGCTGGAACACCCGCAATAGGAGAAGCGATTGCCCTTGGAGCAGCAATTGATTATTTGTCAGAGATTGGCATGCCGAAAATCCATGAATATGAGGTTTGATATGATTTTCCTACAATTAGATATCAATGACCGTAATGGAATGCATGTTTTGATCTTCACATGTTCTCTTTCTTACTGTAATTTTAATTTCTTATGTCTTCCAGGTAGAGCTTGGTAAGTACTTGTATGAGAAACTGTCTTCCCTTCCTGATGTCCGGATATACGGTCCCAGACCTTCTGAAAGTGTTCACAGGGGTGCTCTTTGTTCCTTTAATGTGGAGGGATTGCACCCAACTGATTTGGCAACCTTTCTTGATCAACAGGTATGCTATAACTGGGAGCTACCTGTCTTATCACTTGCTGGTTTTCTCTTATCTTCAATAGATATTCATTCTTTCGATAAGAGCTAGTACCTCTAGAAGAGTGGGACAGTAAGGCACTACCTACATATCTCAGTGAATGGTAGCTGCACCACCTAAATCTCTTCTGGATTGTTAATGTTACCATTTTAGCGGGCAAAGCGAATCTTAAATGCCTAGCCTAGGACATCATGTGGTCTCAGCCTATTAATTGTGGTGGTTATTATTAATTCCAAGTGTTTAAGTGAAATACCATGTGTAAACATCAGTCTGGACACTGTTGCTAATTAGGTTATAACAAAAACCCTGCATCATCTAGGTTATCGTCTACCTCACATGTTAAAACCCCTAAACATTGAGGTTCTTGATCATCTGGCATCTTCTTGAAGCCTACTTTGCTCTCTCATCTGAATATCCGAAGTAGGATGAAAACTGAAGCAAATATTGTATTTTGCAGCATGGAGTTGCGATAAGGTCAGGACACCACTGCGCACAGCCACTCCACCGGTATCTTGGAGTAAATGCAAGTGCACGCGCCAGCCTCTACTTTTATAACACGAAGGAGGACGTTGACTCCTTTGTCGTTGCGCTTGCAGACACCGTGAGCTTCTTCAATTCTTTCAAATAAGTGGAATAACACCTTTCTGCTGGATCTCTCAGCTGGTTGTATGTTATATTATTGCCTCCAAAGGCTAATTTATTTAAATCTGTTACATAAATAATCAATGGGAGTAGATTGTTGGTTCTTCAACTACCAAGGTCCCATTGTGTTTGTAATTAGACTTAGTGTATTGGCAGTAGTCACTGACAGTTTTCAGGATTCTCCTTGATCATCATAATTTAAAAAACCACATGTAAGCAAATGCTGAAGATCATAAAGTCATAAAGCTAATTACAGTGAAATTGATTGTAGTGATGAACCAGAGTTTTTTGTTTTAACCGCAAACAAATGGCCTCACGAATCTAGAAACCAGTATCTGCATTATCACTTGCCGGAGTGTATTTCCCACGACGCCGTTTCGTCAGATCAGAAGAGGGTTTGAACTAACTCAATTTTCTCTTCTACTCTGTTTTTGCCGAATCTTTTATGATTCTAGCAACCGGATGAGATTAGGAGATTGATGTTTGTTCTGTAACATTTAATTGTCATAATCGGTGATAGAAAAAAAAAAAGAAGTTTCATTGATCGATGGAGAGAACTTGCGAGTTTCAGTAAATAAAACTCTTAATGGGGAAAACGTATTGCTATGAAATACCAACAGAAAGCTTTATCTGCGTCAAAGAGTAAGTGAGGTCAACGTTCTTTAACTTCTTTTTTTCAGAAACCATTTGGTTTCTTTCAATTCATTTCCTTAAAATCTTCAAAACATTCGATGAGGCATGTTGGATTATTGAGACAAGGAAAACATGCTCCAAAAGCGAGAACAGGAAGGTTCAAAAGAGAAAGTCTGGAAATGGACAACGGTAAACATTTTATGATGATTGCAAGATACTCTGGACAAGAAAGCAGCAGTCAAGTCTTCGTTTAGGATTCAGGACCTTCCTTGACTCTTGCGTTCCCACCATTCCATGAACTTAACTTGGGCTGCCATTGTGTCCAACTTATAGAGTTGCATCGTGTGGTTTGCGATTTCTTGCCCAAACGTCCAACCAAACAAGCCTCCTCCTAAGAACGACAATGCAGCACCTGTACCAACAGCAGTCAGAGGTGTCAAACGTCGTAGCAAGAGAAATATTCAACAAAGTATTTTGCAACATGTAAGCCCCATTAGAACAGCATAAGACTTTGCAAGCTTTGTCAATATGGGACATAATGTCTGGTCGACTCCTATATGTTTTCATTTTATCTCTCAGTAACGAGTTTTGTGTTGTGTTTAAGAAAACAAATGAGGTTGATCAAGATCAAATAGATGTATTGGCAGAGAGAAAATCCGTTACCATGTGGAACCCTGGAGTATTTCCAGGCAATAGCAGCAGTGGAAACAGCTCCAAGAGCAGCTCCAGCAACACCAAAGGACACAGCTTCCCTAGCAGTTTTCAGCTGGAAAGGCATGAACACAAACAATATAAGCCAAACTTGTAAAGGACCTAAAAAGTCTATATCTTGAGTAAGAAAACCAAATACTACATATGAGCTGAAATTGCGAAAGAATTCATACAAGGAATTTAAAGTGTCCCAAGAAAATAGTAAATGATGTTCTAAGAGTTTATATTTCTTAAGGCACCAAAACGTCAAAGAAGGGATCAATCGTAGAAAATACCACACTCTGGAAACCCTTAACACAATTAGATTCCTCAATGCTTCTTCTAAAGCTTCTCTACCTTTATACCCTTATTAGTTTCTTCTAACTTAATTGATCGACAAGCTGAACAAAATTTGAGACATGAAGACACAACTACAGAATCAAAAGGTCCAGTTTCGTTTTCTCAAAATTGAAGCTAAGTTTCAATGTCAAGCCACGATGATTCACTCACTGGGCTCCTTGAGCTCTATCTATAGTTGCTAGATCTAAAGCCAAAATCACACATTGATTTAGCATCACCATCAAAAAACAATAGCGATGAACCGAAAAAAAAAGCAATCAGAGATCGGAGAGAGAGAGATTACGGTAGGGCCATGAACAGGATCAGAGGCAATGAACTCCTCGACGTCGGAGGAAGACCAAGAAGGAAGAGGCTCGTCGCGTTTGGTGAACCTCGTGTAATTATCAAAGAAAGAGAGCCTATCACTCCAGAAACCCTTGAATCCATTCCAATTTTTCCCAACGAATGACTCCGAATCTCCCATCTTTTTCTCCAGATCGATCGATAATTTATCTTCTTCTTGCTCTCTCGTCCCAATTGAGTTTTCAGTTTTCCTCAAAAAGATCACTTTTTTTTTTTTTTTACTTTTTCTGATTGACGGCGAGCTTCACTCCTCTACGGTGCCTCAGACCATTTGGTTCACTAAACCCACTAATCATATCTCACCACGTACTCACTTGGGTCGTTCCGGTTTGTTGTCATCAGATTGCTATTGAAAAAAAAAAAAAAAAACAAAGTTTTTAAAATTATTCAACCACAAAAGCAGCACTGCCTACTACTTAACTACTTCTTCTTCCTTCTTCTTCCAATCATCAGTTGAGCCAAAAAAAAAAAGAACATGGCTATGAACAGAGTAGCCAAGATCTTTCTCGTCTTTGCGATGTACTGCGCTATCGATCCCTTCAATCACAGCTCTATTTCCAAGTTCCCTGACTTTGAAACTTACAAGATTGACATGCCTCCTTTATCTTCGCTTCCCAAGGAGAGAGACCGTCTCAATCTGTTGCAGAATTCGCAGATCAGGTTTCTCAACGAGGTTCAAGGTCCCGAGAGTATCGCTTTTGATCCGCTAGGTCGTGGTCCTTATACCGGAGTCGCCGACGGTCGGATTCTCTTTTGGAATGGCTCTCATTGGACCGATTTCGCCTATACTTCGATCAATCGGTGAGTGTTCTTGAACTTCGATTTGCCCAATTCGTTTCTAGTAAAGTTCTCATCTTTGAGTGTTTTATGTATGTTGATATTAGGTCAAAAGAACTATGTGATCCAAAGCCGTCACTTTTGGATTACTTGAAGGATGAACATATCTGTGGTAGGCCTTTGGGGCTTCGATTCGATAAGAAAACTGGGGATTTGTACATTGCAGATGCGTATTTGGGGATAATGAAGGTTGGTCCTGAAGGAGGTTTGGCAACTTCTCTTACAACCGAGGCAGATGGTGTGCCTTTGAGATTTACCAATGATCTTGACATTGATGACGATGGCAATGTTTACTTTACTGATAGCAGCTCTGTTTTCCAACGAAGGTATGTATGTTTTAAAGATTTGTTCTTTTACTCTCCTGATCGAATGGGTTGCTTAGAGTTTGCTTATCTTGTTTTGCTTCTTCACTATCGTTCAACTCCGGAAACAGTAGACATTTAGTTGTAATAATCTACAAGAAGTTGAGTTATGTTATCTTTTTGAGAATCTACAAGAAGTTGGAATGAGCTTCTGTTGCCTAGTTACCACTTTGTGTGTTTGACCAATTGTTTCCTGTATTGTGAGTATAATGTTTGCTGTTTCTAGGAAATTCATGCTTTTGATTGTCTCGGGGGAAGACACGGGGAGGGTGTTGAAGTACAATCCAAAAACAAAGGAGACTACCACTCTCGTGAGAAATCTACAGTTTCCTAATGGTCTATCCCTTGGCAAAGACGGCTCCTTTTTCATCTTTTGTGAAGGATCAATTGGAAGGTGAGTCCTTCATCTTAATTCCTCTGTGATTTCCACATCATTTGCCTGTTAATTACACTTGGCATAACTTCTGAATTCTCAAGTTGTTTCCATATCAGTTCAATTCAATGATCCTGGTAGAACACAAACTCTGATGCTTATTTTTTGTTGTCTGTCATTCAGATTGCGGAAATACTGGTTAAAAGGGGAAAAAGCTGGAACCTCAGAGGTGGTAGCTCTATTACATGGGTTCCCAGATAACATCCGGACAAACAAAGATGGGGATTTCTGGGTGGCTGTGCACGGCCACCGCAACATATTCACACATGTGATGGCTCATTACCCGAGGGTGAGGAAGTTCTTTCTGAAGCTGCCGATATCAGTGAAGTTCCAGTACTTGCTGCAGGTAGGTGGTTGGCCTCATGGTGTGATTGTGAAGTACAGTGAAGAAGGGAAAGTATTGAAGGTTTTGGAAGATAGTCAAGGGAAAGTGGTGAAGGCAGTAAGTGAAGTGGAAGAGAAAGATGGGAAGCTTTGGATGGGAAGTGTATTGATGTCTTTCATTGCTGTATATGACTTGCCTTAAGTTTTTTTTTTTTTTTTTCTAAAAATCAAACTTAGTGAAAGTTGTAAATTTCTAGTTGGCGGCAAGTGATTGCAATCAATTAATATGTCTTTATCAAACAACTCTGTCTTTGATGCAATCAATCAAAAACAACATTAAATACAAAATGGTACTTGATCGGCTTCCTTCAAGGTACAAATCTGTCCATCTCCCTTCGTTTAATGGCTCGATTAGTTAGGTGTAGTAAAGGCTGTATAAATTGGGTTCTCATTTTGTTGGGCTTAAACAGCATATAGTCTATTACTGGGCTGGGCTGACCACTTTGTCTAATTATGTTCTATCTACGCAATTTAATAATAAAACGAAATTATTGAAAAAGAGTTTTTCATCTTTAATATCTTACGTTTCATTTAATGACATATTATTACTGTATATGACTTTAGTGTAACAAATATAGTTATCAACGTTTGTTTAAATATTGTAATGTGGAATATAAACTAGGGTTCAATATAGTCCTAAAATCCGATTCGACTAGCCTAGGGATCGAGATCTCTCCTCGATCTGCCCGTCGGTGATTTCGATCGCTCCGATTGCTTATCTGATGTGTGATCGTACGCAGAAGATTTTCCTTAGGGGAATTTCGAATTTATTATTTTTGGAATTGAAGTTTAATATTGTGTTGGTTTGTAATAAGGATGATAAAGAAGAAAGAATCCGGCTACTGAGTACTTGAAATCTGAAACGGCGGTGTGGAACAGGTGCCCGATTCCTGATGGTTACGATGCTTGTCGGGCCGGTCCGAGGATAGACACGGTGTTGATGAGTTTAGGCAACTCTGGTCCACTCACCATCACTGCCATCGGCGACCTGGAAGACACTCATGTTGAAGTCCTGCGAGCGCTCTCTTCCACTGGGATACTTCTTAAAGACATCCCTTGCGGTGAGATCTTCCTCTTCTTCATCGCTTGCTTCAAATAATAATTAGGATATTCATTCATCTGCATGCGTTAAAAATCTTCTTATATATATACCTCTTCCCCTCTTTCTATACCTACTACAAATTAGGGTTTACATGGTCTTATCTCTTTCAATTTCTTCAATCATTACAAATTAGGGCTTCTCAACTCTCAGGTCTCATGAGCATTTCGCTGGATATGTTACACTGGGAATAAAATAATCAGCCGGCTACAATAATGCTCATATATTACCGATTTCGCTGGTCTGGATATGCCTAATTATGAGATACTATTGCTAAAAATAATAAAAGTTCAAAAAAAAAAATAGTATAATTTTATAAGTTTGTAAGTTGTACAATACTACAATGTTAGTATTAAGCATACAATGTCATAAAATTGTTAGGATTAATAATGTAATAGGTAAGGTTTAAAGTGTAGACTTATAAATAAATAAAAATGTCAGTGTTATATTAAACAAAGAAAATAAAAATTAAACCTAGAGCAATAGTATAATCTGATTCACTAAAGAGAACATGAACAAAAATTATTATTATAATTTTATTATAAAATTCAACCAAACAAATTTCACATGGTTTATGTCAAATTTGTTTTATGTCATTTATGCGTCACATGCAATAATGTAAGCTAATTAACACAAAAAATGAGGAAGCACAAAGCTGTACCTATCCACGTTTCTAATTTGTTATGGACTTAATTTGGCAAATTATATGGCTATACTTATATTCTCTGATTACATAATCCATTCTTGTGTACTTTTATGCTATTAGACTAAATTGTTCCCTAAACAACAAATTTACCGTAAACAAACGAAGAAAAAGAAAACCGTGATAATGAAGATTGGAACAAAAGAACATAATTATAATGAAGGAAGAAAAAAGGCAGTGGAAAAAAAAGAAAAGGAAACATTTAAAGTGTTGTGGACAAGACCCGTCAGAGGCACAAACAGCCAAAGACATAACAAAGACCCCAACCAACATGATTTGACGTTTCAGATTCTGTTTTTCTTTTGGACCCTTCATTAAAAAATTGTCATCTCCTCCCTCCCTTACCCCCTCCCTCATATCTTAATTCAATTGTATATGTAAAGTTTTTCGTATATATATTTTTCTTATTCTAATTAAAAAATTGTGTGTGCATGGACGATGGAAGGTGTACGTAAGTGTCTCTAATACTGTTTGCACACATTGGACAGGTCCCCACATCTCCTAACCAAAATTATCGAGTGGTGGATGTACGATCTACTATCTATACGAGAGATGATTATCATTAAACATAGCCACAAGCTACATAGAGTTAGTGTCCATTTTGGACAATAGAAAATGTAAGTTATTAATTAGAACGTATACTGAATAGATAATTGATGTTGACGTGGAAACTATAGCTAAGCTAGTACTAGTAGTGATTGCAATTTGGTCTATGCTTGAGTCATTTTTTCCAAAGTGGCATTCTTTTAGCAAAAGTTGACCACAGCTAGCTATACAAAAATATCTCTATAGCATTACTTTTATAAATGGTATAAGGACTGCATTACATTAAATCAAAAGAGACAAACGTTTTTGTTATATTATTCAGTAGCCACTGATAAAAAAAAGAGTTCATTTTTATTTTTATTTTTTTTTTCCAGCAAAAATTATGTTGACCACATACTACAAAAGTTTCACAAAACGAGTATGCGTTGACATAGTCAAATCGTCCATGTTATTAAAACAACACGACAAGGTCGATCGTTTCTATGGCTTCGAATCTTGAAAACGATCACTGCAAATAAATACAGTAGCGAACTAGTTGTTAAATTTTTTCTTAAATAGATAATAATTAAATCATTATGTGCCAAATTCTTTTTTTTTCCATTAAAAATGGTATCGACCGGAACACAAGTCCGCCTCATCCGCTGCAACGGTTAAAAAAAAACCAGAGTTTTTCACGCTGCTTATGATTTCCTGAAACAGTGAGCCGATCACCAGAATAAAAGTGTGACATATATAGTATTAATCATGATGATACTCAACCGGATTGTGAGTTTTTGTGGCTGACAAGAGGAGACCACGAGCATTGATTTTTTTTTTTTTTTTTTTAAAGAACTATTAAAAACAACCAAGTGAACGCCTTTGCTTTTTGCAAAGAATGTTTCTTTGGAATGAGTGAGTTTCAGACTTATCTCAGCACCATAAAAGTTACCATATATCATATCCCAAGATGGAATTTATCTTTTACTATGTATATACTGTACATGTGCTTAATTGTACATATATATAGATTTGAACATATACACAAAAACATCTAGATTCCAAACATCCAAATTATTAATTGTAGTTCATATAGAATCATTAAATCTAATTCCACACAACTTTTTAACCTCTCATTTTTTATTATTTACAACTCCCATGAACTACTTATTATATTAATGTATAAAGTTGTGACCACACAAAAAAGCTACACCTTTTCAGAATGAGTAAAGTGGAAATTTATATTACAATCTTCGTAAAGAAGATTCTTCTAAATACTTAGGTTCAAATGTGAAAATCATAAAAGACTTACACTTATTAGGAGAATAAAGCAACGAAGTTATAGCTGAATTCTGCGCAAGAAAAAGAAAGGAACATAGATACATGTATAAATATATATATGTAAGGTTATGATCTTCTTCTTCTTCCTCGCCTTCACTTCCATCATCAGCTCCTCTGCTTACACATTCATAAATGCGTACGTACAAAGATAAACATAAAGCATACACATATATCGCATATATATATATATACATATACACGCATATATGTATATATAGAAAGGGCTTTAGCAATAGCCATTAGATTTTTGGCTTGCAACTGTCTGGTCTAATTGCTTGCCTTTCTTGTTGCCATCCAGCTTTAATCCAAAGTGAATGTGAGGAAAATGTGCCCACTACACACAAAGAAAATAAGACCCAAAATTAAATTTTTTGAAATATATATACTGTGATATATAAACATTCCACCAATTATGCATAGTGGCAGCCACTACCTTATTGGTATATGCACTTATATTTCGAAAGTTTAATCACAAAAGAGAAAGAGACCAAACCCTAGAATTTTCCCAGCTATTATTTATGAAATGTATAGTACTAATTATTTGAAAAAATACGGTAACTTTAAGAATTCATCCAATCATGTGTTTGTATATTAGTTTCTAGTTTTTCGTACTACAAATTGGTTATTTAATTAAAAGATAAATTGATTTTTATTTTATTTTTAATGTTAAGAAATTCATTTTACTACTGTTTTTTTTTTGAACAAAACATTTTACTACTGTTTAAAGAAGACTTTATATACGTCAGTACTCTAAAATATTATTTCATTTGGATCTTTTCATAAGTCTCTATAATTCTGACGTCGTCGGTGAAGCTACTATTAGGATTTTTGTTTTGAGCTATATATCTATCTATCTGTGAAAATGTTGATAAAGAAGGAAAGCTTACATTTTTTGCAGCTGTGCTAAACGCCTCACGGTGGCTAATCTCTGGATTGCAAGCCTTGATCCTTTGGATTTCCTCTCTGATTAACAATATTTAAAGTTCATTAAAACTGGTGAAGAAGTTAAGAATAATTTATTAAAAAAGAACTAACAATGTTGCAAGTAACAATTACTTGATGAATCTATTGTATGCCGAAGGAACGCGTTGTCTTTTCTCCGGCGCTGCCATGAAAAAGAAAAAATATACTTGTTAGTTAAAATTATGTACTCGATCGGATAGAGGTACTGATTGTATATATTATACACAAACGTCAAATACTCTGCGTATTACATTTTAGAAAGGAAAGAGAGACTTACGACGAATAGGAGGCATTCTAGGAGCCTCCCTGTCGATATTTTCGGACAATGTGGTGGATATATGGTTGGTGCTCCTAGAAGATGATCCATAATCTTTCCTTGTTACCGAAGAGGTTATGTGCTGCTTATACGGCTTCATGATTACAAAGACTAGATAAGCCAGGTATCTTGATTGTAAAACAAAAATAATGTTGATAGACTAATTAATGCAAATAATATGATACCTGAAGATCTTGATTAGTGGGAGGAGGTGAGGTTTGATGAAGCGAAACTCCAATGTTGAGGGATAGCAAATTGGTACAATGGCCACATCTCACCGTCACAAGTGTGAACAAGCTTGCATATGGTACACTTACCTGATCATTAATATATGTCTTGATTAGTATACGATCATCTCTTTCATCATATTTATATATACTTATATTGTCAGAATGTTTTTTATATTTACATATACGGATAAGTTATTTTCTTGTTTATCACTATCTTATAATTCGATTGCTGGTATACCAATCTCTAATTCATTCTATAGAAAGTGTTTTTTGTTTTTTTTTTTGTTAATTATAGATCTAATTTCATTTGTAAATTTAGTCCAATAGATTGTCATTGCATAAAATATAAAATTAAAATTTATAGAGGTTATCACAGCTATTATTCGAACCGAACAAATGATCAAATTTACCGTATATGAAAGGGTGTATTTTTCTAAATGGTGGGTTCTGATGAATTTTATGTCTGACACACAACCCTCAAGGCAACATGATAAAAGATAGTAAAGATGAAGAATGGTTGATGAAGCTTGTAAGGAGAAGACAGTCATGTTAGAAAACGACGTGACCTTAACCACAGCCCATAAAGTCCTTAACATATATATAAGTGATGGTACCATCTTTATTATAATTATATTTGTGTGTATGTATGTTTGTGTGTGTGCGTGAGCGAGAGAGAGAAAGGATCCAATCCTAAGTGGTCAAGATCGGCCATGATTTAACAGTTTGCAGCTTTTGTATAGATCAAGAAATTGTTGCTAGAACCGGGTAGAACAAATCTGTTGTACTTTCCACTACAATACACACCCTAATTTGTGCAAGACGACCTTCAACGTTTTTACTAAACGTGGCCGTTTTTGTCCCTAATCAAACTCATGCTACATCTCCATTATTTATTTATATGTAGTATAACTTTTAAGAATAACCAGGATAAGACTTTACAGTTTACTGGGTTTTTTTTTCCGTCTAAACAATGAAGTTACATGGGTTAGACTCCTATGGATCACAGATCAATGATTTGTATGTTGTATATATATATAGATGTTGTGCATATTCCTAAATAGTAAATAGTCATAGAAAACCATTAATTATATATGTGTAGCCAGCCTATGAAGCTGAAAAAAACTAGTGAGATTTTAATTAAATATTTAAATTATATAGATTTAATAAATTAGCTCACCTTATACTGTATGAAAAAAAAAGGAATTTTTAGAGAACCAAAAAAAAAAAATTGATTTTAAATTATCAGCTGCTGATGTGATGTAAACATTTTTCCATGGACCACGCTTGGAGATGAAAGATCTATGATTGATATGATATGTGTGTATACATGTGTCACATACTACAGTTATATATATCAAAAGATAAAATGAAGTCAGACTATAAAAGTAGAAAACTTAGTGAAAGTTTTTGAGACTGCATCACACATGGAAGCTATCTACCAATCCCTTTTACAGGAAATATTAATGAACTAACTAAAACCAAAGAAAATATGAATACAAGAGTAAATAAGGGAATGATTCACTGAAATACAAAAGAAAAATATATCCATATAATTAAAAACGAAAAAACCTTTAATTTAAGAAAATAGGGAAAGAAGAGGTTTTTTGTTGGTTAGTAGACTTAAAACCTACTCATAGAGCCCTAAATCTGATCAGAAACTGTTTCCTTTGAGTTTACTTTGTTTGAGCACTAAAATTTATGTTTCAACTACCGAACTTCCTTTGCTTCTTTGGGTACCATCTCATCACGCGTTTTTTTTTTTAAGAATAAAAAATTTAGGGTTTCTGAAATTAAGAAACTTCCCATATATATATTCATAAATAATCACAGGAAAAAACAAAGTACGTTGATCCATCATGACTCAGATGCAAAATTAACCATACAATATACATATAGATATCAACTCTGATAAATAGATAATTATCTTATAAAACAGTTTGATAGAAGTTGGAAAAAGGGGATCTAGCTGATCAGAGTAAATACCAAATTATATGTAACACTTTCTTTTAAGAATTTCATTGACACATAGAAAGAAGTAAAGAGTAGAGGCCAGAGGGAGATAATTACCGCTAAAATCGTGGTGCAGAAGCTGCAGTGGACATAGCAAACACGCTCAGATGATAAATCCACAGACATTTTTTCTTGTGTGTTGTGGATTCTCTTCAATGATATATCTCTCTTTCTTGTTTGGTTTTTATATATGGAAACTTAAAGATATCCCAATGAGATCAAAGAAGGGAACTATTTTGATTTTGGAAGAATAAAAATTAAAGAAAAGGGCAAGCAAAGAAGAAAGAGGAAGGAGGAGAGAGAGAGAGAGATGGGTGAAGGAAGTGTACAAAAAATCTGAAAAGACTAATGTGGTTTATTTGGAGACGAAGATAGACAAGTGGGGACTATACTACAATGTTCCTCTTTTTTATTTTTTTGATACTTACATATTTTCATTTTTTTTAGATAATTAGAGAGTTAAATTACTCCATCACAAATTATCCTTTGTAATTTTCTTTCCAAGTTTACATCGTTGATTCAATTCCTTTTACCTTATATATCAACTAAATAGGTTAGTTTCGAGCTTTTATAGGGTAATTTAGCTCAATAATTTCATTGTTTCAGTTATTGTACACATTGTAAGTATATATATATGTAAATAAATAACTGAGTGACAAAACTCTTATTTTTAAAAAGTGATATTTCTTTATGCTTTAACCAAAAACGCCTTTTTCTATTTTGCGCATAATCATCGCGATGTTGGATAAAGTAATACGACTAAAATTATATACGGTGTGTAGTATTTTTGTTTATTACATACATTGTGCTATTTTTTCAAACTTCACTCTAGAAAAAAAATAGTACAAGAACAAGATGAGAATGAGGTTTTTTTGTGTAACAGATAAGAAATGGGAATATTTTTTTTAACAGTTTGGGTTCAATTATTATTTGACAAACTGTCGACATATCTGAAAACGATATGTGGACTTGGTTAACAGCAAACCGTAAATCGTCATAGCCAGAGTTACAACACACGTGAAAAGTCCAAAAACAAAACTATTAACATAGAACATATTCTATATATATATTTAACATTTACTTCATTAACTCCAATTTGTAATACATAAAGCTGCTATACATCCCTTCAGGAACAATTGAAAACGATACATACTACTGTAATTGGACATTTGACCCCCTAGAAAAATTTATGATATCATTTGGACATTTTATTCAAAAGATAAATTCTTTTTGTCATTTTCTTAAAAAACTTAAACATGTGCGTAGGTTTGGTTTAGTGACTTGTAATTGAGTTTCAAAAAGTTCATTAAAATCCTATTTATTCTGCAAGTGCACATAAATGCATATTTTGTATATTATTTTCTATTTTGTCCTTATTTATAGAATTAGAGTCAAAATAAATGAACACAACTAGTATTTAAATATAAAAATAAAGATACTATACAGTTTATGGTTTTGTAAAAAAAGTTCATAATAGATGTTTCAAAACCTTTTAACATATAAATCTTATGAATAAGTTGCCTTTTTTAGGGGTTTTCTAACTTGTCCGATGTAAGAAAGCTTAAATAAAATAAGCACATGTAATGTAAAGCATTTGGAATCAACCCAACATATACATTTCTTACAAGTTTCTTTCTATGAATTTAAATCATAAGAGAGATCGACGGGGAAACATAATCTGGAAGTCGAGAATATCAATCTTATCCTGACATATTTCCACGAGGTTGACATGCATTCTTTCTCAAGGACCCGCACAAATGATCCGCACTATATATCATAAAAATATGTAGCTTGAATTTGATAGAATTACGAGTATATATCATAAAAATATCTTTCGCAAAAGTAAGTATTCCGTCACAAAAAGTTGTTTCCATCCTTGTAAGCCTAACTATAATCGTCAACAAGTTTGCTCAACAAGTTGTTTTTTTGATATATGCGATTTGAAGTGGCAGAAAGGACCAAACTTGTGATTCAAATTTACAATTGGACTTATGTTCCAAAAGGTCACAACACAACGAGGAACCACATAAAAGTCATTCATACGACACATCTTCTTCAAGTTCCTCTGAGAAAAGGAACAAATTCGGAGTGGTATTTTTTAATTGATTCCACAGCTGCAACAGCAATAGCTTCTTCTTCAGGATAATAAGCGATCGGATCCGATAGATGCGGTTCTGGAATCTTAAGCACGCCTTCTAGCATGGCGTGGAGGCAGTATGCTGCATATGTAACATGATACCCGCCTTCTTGCACCATAAGCAACCTTCCATGGCTGTGCTCCTCTGCCACTCCCCTCATTATCTGCCCAATCCTTCTGTATCCATTCATCGTCAGGCTTTGTCTCCCGTTTGGATCAAACTGCAGATCCGACAGTAAAAAAGTATTTATCCGTCAGTTCATGATATTCCAAGCACCTCACAAACTAGACATGTGGCATCTCTAGCAAACATTTGAAGCCAAAACTTAGGGTGAATCCTAATGATGGGTACAAATGGAGAAGAAAGAACAAACTGAAGCAAAGGAATGCTAAACCGGAGCAGCTTACATAAGTTATATATTTACCCGTAACCAAGACAATAAACCCTGCATAGTGCTTAGACAGACTATTCTAGTACGGACTAAGTTACATGAACCACAAACAACTATACCAAACTGTGATTAATGAAGTTTCTAATGGAGTACTGAAACTGCAGACTCTGTAAATAGTTAGATCTCGATAAAAACCCACCTATGGCAAAACATGTGGTCAGCTCAAACAACAACAAAAGGAAACAAACACACTTGCAAGCAATAGAGCTAAATTAGCGGCAAAGAGGCTATAACTCAGTGTGGTTAGCATAACAGTGCTGATTGGATTTGAATGCTAATGGGGGAAAACAATCAAGCTTTTGGCAAAGAAAGAACTCACAGCGCTAGAATCTTGACCAACAACTAGAACAACCATATCAGGTCCAAACCTTCTAACAGCAGGAACCACCAGCTCAGTCATGGCATATTCATACCCACGGTCACCCGTTCCATTAGGTAAAGGGACATTCAGATTGTAACCCAATCCCATGTCTACACCAACTTCATCAATAGATCCTTTCTGCGGATGAGACGAGCCCCATGACCCATGGTTCATATGAAGTGACACCGTAAGAACCTTATCAGATTTATAAAACCCTTCAGCTGTGCCATTTCCATAGTGCACATCGATGTCAATAACCGCAACTCGAGAACAAGAACCCGAATCTAACGCCAGCTTGACAGCAAGAGCAGCATTGTTGAGGAAGCAATACCCGTCAGCTTGAGTAGGCTGTGCGTGGTGGCCTGGTGGGCGTACTAGAGCATAAGCTATTTTCCCATGAGAATCAAGAATATGTTGCATAGCTGATAGAGTTGTTCCAGCTGCAAGAAGGGCAGCTTCCCATGAGCCTGGACTCATGAAAGTACCTGGAGCAAGTTCACACCTTTCTCCTGATTTATCTGCTTCCACTAGCTTGTCGATGTACTCTATGCAAGGAAGCAAAGATCAACATCGAAATCGTAAGTTCAATTGCAAAATTTAAGAGTTATATATCATAAAAGTTTCTTCTTTTATGCCCTAAATCTGGAACATTAGATTTGTCATACCTGAAGTGTGAAACATTAGAAGCTCATGTATGATTGCTGGGCGGCCAGTAAACCAATTGACATGAGGAGAGATGGGACCGCGTCGGAGGATCGAGAGCATGTTCCTGACGCGATCGGCGTTCTCTGGGTGCTTCTCCAATACGTCGATGAATCCAGGGTCGTATCCGGAGTCGAAGACGCCTACTACGGCGTCGTGTCGGAGCATTCCGTCGTGCCAGAAGACGTCTACGTGACTGGAAGCCATCGGAGAAGCCGGCGACGGAGATAGGCGTGGGACGTCGTCGGAGGCCATCGGTGGTGGATGATGAATGGAGGATGAGGATGAAGGTCACGCGCAACACACGTGTGTTCTGTAAGTGAGTCGCCTACCACTCACCATTGAGACAAGGGGTATAGATGTCTTTTAATTTTAAAAACATGGGTTCATTGATTAGTTAATTGCTATTGTGAGGTTATTGTTTCGTGCTTACTGGGCTGGGCTGGGCTGGGCTGGACTGGACTGGACATGCTGATAGTGACAAGGTAAACTGTTATTGATTGGGTTTAAATTTTAATATTTTATTTTTAGATTTTAATTTTTCTCAACTTACATCACAGACAGTCTTCACTAGAATAGAAACAGGACCAATTTTTTTGAGTTGTTTTTTCCGAAAAAATAAAATATATATTGTCTTCGCTCTCACAAGACATCATTTTTAATTTTGCATTATTATCTATGCATATGAATACCAAAAAAAAAAAAATCAAATATACTAGGTAAGGAATATGATTACTAATTACTATATATATAGTTAGACCAGACTTTGTTTATAAATCACAATAGGAGATTGCAAGAAAGAGAGCAAATAATGATGATTTGGGTTTTGGGACCAATGAATTGATGGGATTTGCCCCATTTGTTACGTACGACATATAAAACGACTTTGAAGATTCCGCAGTCTCAGTCCCGTCCACCATTGCGACGACTTGAAAGTAAAACCACAACAAAAGTCTTTGAAAGATGAAAGAACCATCCCGAACCTCAAGAAGGGGGTAATACTGTAATTAAACCAAACGACTCTGAGTCAACCTTCTTCTTTGCTATAAATCCCCCAAAGCACACAATTTTCACTAACCATGGTGAACTGATAGAGATTTTCCAAAAAAAAAAAAAAAGATGGGATTACCTCAAAAAAAGCTCTGTTCTTTCTCCATCTTCCTCTTCTCTTTTCTCAGTATTGCTCCATTGGCTTTCTCCGAGATCTTCTTAGAAGAACATTTCGAAGGTGAAGTATATATATTATATATAAACACTCTTCTCTCCTTTTCCGGATAACGAAACATCGATTTGTGTTAAAAGTTTTTGAATTTTGTTGCTATTTATGATCAGAGTAAGTAGTAATTTGACTTGTTTTTAGGATAGTGAAGCCAAATCCATCAGTCAACTAGAATCTTCTATTCTAGGCTTTTCCTTTTCTGGTAGTATAACGATTATATGGTTCTAGATTCTTTCTCTTTTTATTTTTGGGTTTCTATTAATAGATTTATGTAATTAACTTAGTCAGATTTGTTTATAGGTGGATGGAAAAGCAGGTGGGTCTTGTCTGATTGGAAAAGAAACGAAGGCAAAGCTGGAACCTTTAAGCACACTGCCGGCAAATGGCCCGGCGATCCTGATAATAAAGGTATCTCCTTTTTGCCCACCCTTGATATGTTAATTTCAGAACTCTTATCTTTTTGGCGTTAAGGGCTTCACTTTTTTTTTTTTTGCAATGCTAAGTGGATTTCTTACCATCTGCAGAATAAGTGAATCTTAGTCTCCGTTGTCTGTGATTTCATGCGTTGCCCTGTGATCTTTGTTATGCTGCAGTGTTTTTCTTCTTTGATATGTTCTTGTCAGCAGCGAGTTGTGTATAGATCTTTAGCTCTTTTGTTATGTGAATTAGGACATGGAGTTACTAAGTGTACTGGCTTTCGATCTCTGAAGGAAGATTAGAATCATTATTTGGTTAAACTTAAAGGAACTTTTTTAGTTCTTTGTCAGCAGTAGATTGTGTGTAGATCTTGAGCTCTCTTGTAACGTGGAGTTCTTTAGGTGTACTGGCTTTGGATCTTTGAAATTAACATGAACAAAAATAGAATCTTTTTTTTTGGTTAAACTAAGAAATTTTGGTGCGATTTTTCTTCATGTGTTTAGGTATTCAGACCTATAATGATGCCAAGCATTATGCAATTTCTGCAAAGATTCCCGAGTTTAGCAACAAAAACAGGACTCTTGTTGTCCAGTACTCAGTCAAGATTGAACAAGACATAGAATGTGGTGGCGCTTACATCAAGCTCCTCTCTGGCTATGTTAACCAGAAGCAGTTTGGTGGTGATACTCCTTACAGGTAATCTTTTGCCTTATACCTTAATGCCTTTACAGTAAACGTCCGTTCCTAGAATTAGTCAAGTTGCGTAGATTTAGTTATATCGTCGTTGCTATGAGACTTTAGTAGGAAGAACGATGACAAAGTTGTTAATTTAGTTGATTCCAAGAAAAGGTGGAGACGTTTTTGGATTCCGTGAACTAATGAAATAATAAATAATTGCTTTTTACTAGAGGTATTGTCTCTGGGGATTCTCGTTAAACTGTTCATTCCTCTGTCTATGCAGTCTAATGTTTGGACCAGATATCTGTGGGACGCAGACAAAGAAGCTTCACGTTATTCTTTCATATCAAGGACAAAATTATCCGATTAAAAAGGATCTGCAATGTGAAACAGACAAATTAAATCATTTTTACACATTCATTCTGCGGCCTGACGCTTCTTACAGCGTTCTGGTTGATAATAAAGAGAGAGAATTTGGCAGTATGTACACAGACTGGGACATCCTTCCTCCAAGGAAGATAAAGGTCAAGAATGCAAAGAAGGTAAGGTGCTTGTAAGGTTTCCAAGAGTCTTTCTTTATGCAATTTGAATTGCTAAACCAAACATTTACAAGTTTTTTAGCCTTTTCATGACAAGGAAAATGGATTACGGTTACGGTTTTGATCTTTATCTTCCTAGCAAGAGCAAGATATGCAGTTACACTAAATTCCTTTCGCTTTCACATTGATAAATTTTACCAATCTGTTTTTGCAGCCAGAGGACTGGGATGATAGAGAATATATCGATGACCCCAACGATGTCAAACCCGAGGTAACTAGCATAGCAATATAGAAATGACTTGTTGTATTGAAAGGAAGCCATTCAGCTCCCAAACTGTTAGTTCTTAGTTTGATTCAAGGCGCTCAGTTCTTTCTTTCTTTTGTAACCAGGGTTATGATTCTGTTCCGCGTGAAATTCCAGATCGTAAAGCTAAAGAGGTATGTTACTTTTAAATTGGATTCTTTATCTGATTGTTTTGTTGTTAGTCTCAAGCATCCATCATTCTTTCTACGTCTTCTATCACTGCAGATTCTGAAATTATGTCCCTTGTTTGGAACTCATTAGTTTGTGATAGTGTTAAGCTTTATATCTGATATCTCTCTCTCTACTTGTTTAGCCTGAGGACTGGGACGAGGAAGAAAACGGTCTCTGGGAACCCCCAAAGATCCCAAATCCTGCTTACAAAGGTCCTTGGAAAGCAAAGGTTATTATTTGACAATCATCAATGCTTATATAGATGACCAAATTTTCTTCTACACCATTTGACATTTTCTCAAAACATTACTTTCCTACAGAGGATCAAAAACCCAAACTACAAGGGAAAATGGAAGACCCAATGGATAGATAACCCAGGCATGTTTCTGTCTATTTAATGTGTATCTGCAGTTTAGGATGAATTATAATTTTCGTAAATACTAAGGTTGAGCTTCTTGGTTTTTCACAGAATTTGAAGATGATCCAGATCTTTACGTTCTGAAGCCTATTAAATATGCAGGCATTGAAGTATGGCAGGTAAGTTCTCGAGTTTATATACTAGTCACTGCCAATTAGTTAAAGTTAACATATATATATATATATGTATGCAGCTTGTACATAAATAGACCATACAAATTTCTAAATTAGAACTTTTGGGATTAACACAAAACAAAAAGAAACAAAAAGATCAGATGAAAGACTTCATTTTAGACGAGAGAACCAGTTTATCTAGTGTAACTGGATGAAGACTTTGATGTTAATACTGCAGGTGAAGGCTGGTTCTATCTTTGACAATATCTTGATCTGTGATGACCCGCAATATGCAAGAGGCATCGTGGATGACTATTTTGACCAGCACAGGGAGGTAGATCTCGGAGCCTTCAGATATATACTTTTTGCTTCTATTTGGACAGAATTGAAGAAGAGAACTTCCTTGTGGTTTTATATATGAAAATGTCTTGCTAAGTAATTTGATATGCTATATATTGGCCATACACACCAGTCTGAGAAGGAGTTATTTGCGGAAGCTGAGAAAGAAAGAAAAGCTAGAGAAGATGAGGTTCGTAGTGTACAAACCACATCTTGTTTCCTTTCAAAATCTTCTATGTACATCTTAGTTACGAGCATGTCCATACAAATTGACGTTTACAGGAAGCTAGAATAGCACGGGAAGAAGGAGAGCGTAGACGGAAGGAAAGGGACCACCGGTATGGAGACAGGAGGAGGCGTTACAAACGTGTAAGTACACACTGAGACCAAATCAGTCATCTAGTTTTGCTCTTTCTTAACCTTCTTTTTTTTTTTTTGTGGGGAAAAAGTGAGTATGTTTAAAATGTATTGGTTTGTTTTGTCTTGCAGCCCAATCCACGTGATTACATGGATGATTACCGTGTAAGTTGTTTTTCTATCTCAACCACTTAAAAAAAAAAATGGTTTATGCATCATTTTTAGTACCACTGCATCTTAAAATTGTAAACTGATATGATTCTGAATTTTCGTGTAGGACGAGCTATAAGGCGCGCATTGGTGGGCATTTGGCAAGCATTGGAAAAATTAACTTATTTGGCTCAAGTCTGTGTGATTGTAATTTCATAATTTGTATAACTCTTGGTATTCATTTTCGGTTCCTATAATGTATTTTGGCATGAAAACTTTTGACTTGTTTATTTTGCTTTCAATGCAAACTTTCTAAAATTACAAAAAACGAAAAAAACTACCATGCAGTTGATCCGAAACTCGAGAGTTAATATAGTATATGAAGCCATGAAGGGGTGGTTTCAAAGCTAACTCTATACTGTATAATTTATCAGACGTATTGTTGACAACATAAGAATTGTCAAATGCTACTCCTCCACCTATCTAATGTTTGAAAGCCAATCTATTTGCACTCCTAATAGTACTGCAGTAGTTTACCAACAATTATTTTTCAAAAAAAAATAATAATAAAAAAAGAGTAAGAAAATATAACAGTGATATATATTTTTTTATTGTGTGAAAACGATTACGAAAGTCAAAAGAAACAAAACGAAAGAATTGTAAATGCGTTTCAATGTTGGGCACAAATGTTTAGTTGTGTACCTTTTCCCACTTTAAATGTACGGTTCATATCACATCATTTGACGACTTTAGGAAGTAGAAATTTTTTTTTTCAATTTGACGCATAACGCACTAAAGTCGTTATCAATAGACTTTTATTTTTTTGGGGGGTTTTGTTCTTTAATGGTTCGTTTAATCTGGAACGTCCTTAAAATATATAAAAAGATTTACTTGATTAAACTATAGTATTAAATTGATTATATCAATTAGCAGAAAGTCTATAGGGTGCATCTTTGAGAGCTTTTGATACGTAAGTGGAGCACTCATGATAAGCGAAGTTATCTATTAAAAGTGTTTTATAACTGTAGCTTCTACAATGTGTGACACACCATTGGAATCCAATGACTGCTTTGACTGTTGTTTAATATTTTGTATATCATCTTAGTCTTAGCGGTGTATATTGTGTTTACCCCAATGTTTTGATAGATGCTGCTAATTGTAGTCCTTTTAATGAATAATAAACTCTATATAATCATCATATGCGTAATATACATATTGGTAATGTTTAAAATATCGAAGTGACAGAGGAAACATGACTTAAAGTAGACTCGAACTAAGACGATCAAAGAGGTTTTGGTGGTGTCAAACTCAGTAACTAGGCAAATCAATCAGTTTAAATATGTAAACAATTAGTCTAAAGACTTCCTTCAGGTTTCAAGATCATCATAATTGATGATTACCACGTCTGGTGTGATTATTCTATCAAGTCGTGTAACTATACATATTTATGGTCTAAAACTCTAAATCGTTGGATCTGGACCATCATAATTGATTACCATGATATGAAATATATAAAAATTTAGAGACATATATACATATATAGACTTGGTTCAACACAGACGTATATTAATTAATGGATTAAACGGATATTCATACAAAAATTAGAGTTTTTTTTTTAAAAAGGTAAGGTTGAATGATGGAGACAAATACCTAATCACCTTATAAACTTACCCTCCACTTTAATTTGCGCCCCATTGAGTTCAAGAGTTTTGAAAAAAAAGAAGCAATTGGAGACATAAAAAGGGCTAATAGACAAACGAGCACGAGAGCCCGTGAGCTTACGTTAACATGGGCACCTTCGCTCATATTTTCGTAGGGCTAATAATGACATCTCGCAATATAAGACTCAGTTTCTCGTAGACGAATTAAAAAAAAAAAAACTATAATTATTATAAAGTTTTCGAAAATATAACGCATGTCACTTATATGTGTTTTCCTCATACTATTCTCTTAGAATTCTAATTTCTTGATTCTAACAAAAGAAGAAAAAAAAAAAAACTAACCTGTTGGATATGGGCTTTGCCCCAACATTTACAGAAGCCCAAACAGAAGATTTTTAGGAAGTTTTGGGTCTGAAGTCTTGGATCTGGCCCATCTGGCCGCAGAGGTAAAATGGACATTTCACAGAAAGACAGAGGAGATCCTAGATCAGTGGCTCACTATAAATATCTGATGTCATTGTCACGTCAGAGGGGAGTTAGAAGGGCAATCAAAGAGAAGAGAGCAATTAGTAAATCGTATTTACTGAGCTTAACACTTTGATTGCCATTTTCTGTAAACACTTATTTCAATTCTACATTAATAAAAAGACCAGCTCCGATTTATTCCAACAAAATTCATACTATTTATATTATCGATTTCATACATCAACATATACCCTAACCATTTTGGGAACAAATCCCCGATATGTAAAGAGGAGAAGAGATTAATTCTTCGTTATTTTTATAGGTTTAATGAGAAACATATGAAATTTCCCCAAACAAAAAAAAAAAGAATTTGAAAAACATGAATTTGTAGTTCTTGGCTGTGTTTTTTTTCTTTCCAAAAGCAAAAAACGAGAGGAACACACATACTAATGAAAAATGATACACACATATTCATTTACATATTGTTTTGTATCAGATTATTCTTACAAATGTTATCTGCATACTTCTTAAATATAAGGTGTCAAAATTTTATTTTTTTTTTATTTTTTTTTATATTTATAGTAACCTTCTTTTATGATTTATAAATTGGTTTTATTATAAATATTAATTAAATTATCTATCACGTTAGTTCATGAAAGAACATCGATTCATGTGGTAATCTAAGAACATCGGTGCAATGTTTCTGCATATATATAACTTTCCAATATACAAGTTAATAAAAACTACATGTAGTACATAACTTGGTTGGGAAAGAAAAACAGAGAGAATACATGGTCGAATCTGCAGGTTGGATGGAAAAAAAATCTTGTTCGAAAGGAACTTTATTTAATATACATATGATTTAGTCCCCTGCTCGCCACCCTTTAAATCCTATAATAAATTAAATAGTCAGTTATGTTATTATTTCTTTACATCACCACTGTTTAAAAGATCACTAGCATTAGTGTGCCCACATGATACACGACGACTCGTCTGTACATGTACATTACTATCTTCTTCATGTTTGTCATGGATCGAATCATCATCGTTAATCTCTATGGTGACATGATGACAGGAATCCACTGAACTCTCTCCATGCGATTGATCATTATTGTTTGATATAATAACATCACCTAAAATCGTAACAACATGATCATCATCATCATGAGATTTGATTGGCACGGCACTACTAGTGCTTCCGGCATCCGACTTGGATGACGACTTCATCTTGTTCTTAAATTTAGCTGCAGATGCAAGCTCATGTACGGATTCTGATATCTTTTCCGTTAAATTAACAATGTCAATGAGCAGAGAGACTGTAGTCATCAATGAGATCATTTGAAGAGGCTCAACATCGTTTAAGATGCCTGACTTAAGTAACGTGGAAAGAGTTTTGCAGGCAGTTTGTGAGTTTACTACATGGATATCCGATGTAGATGATTTTGTCATTTTCTTTAATGAATTGGACATTTCTTTCATTGACTTCCCCGACTCTGAGCTCATTCTTCTTAATGGTTCTTCTAACTTTTTTTTCACGTCCATTGGGATCTAATAGACAAAAAAAAAAAAAAGGGTTAAAAAGACCATATTATTCCATTATGTGTAGTTTATATTTACATGCATGTAAAAGTATTCTGTTTAGATTATTTTTTTCTATTTCATAAATTATTTTAATTTAAAATCTCTAACAAAGTTAAAAGATCAAAAGTAATATACCTGCATATCTGAGTTGATGTATGAATTCAAAGCATCAATCCGGTAAGCACATTGCCGGAGTAATGCACCCACGGCAAGGTACTGTTTCCATGGATGCCTAAATCTAAATACGCCGTGACGTGGTTCCCATTTTGCGAAATTAGTCTGACCACACAATTATTAACAAATATCAATTACAAGTACTCCAGTCCAAGTTAGTACAGAAAGGGTATAATTATAGAAGTGAACCCACCAACGCTTCTTCATTGCTTTTTGAGTTGAGAACACTTTTATATCTCTCAAGATTCCTTCTCCTCTTCTCCACCTCTTTGATGTCCCCATCCTCTGTCGCTTCAAAATATTCGTCTCCAAATTCTGCCAAATTCCCACTTTTTAATTCATAACTCAATGAGAATATATACATACATGAGAAATAATTTCAAAGAAAAAGACAAACCTTGTAGGAAGTGGGCAAGTGTGTCAAAGTTGGAGGCAATAAGAGAATGGAGGTCTTGTCCGGCCCAGACAGGACAGACAAAGATAGAGATAAGTACGCAACTAACTCCTCCCATCATCACTGTCGATAATCTCTTATGTGCCAAATCCAATATCTCATCCTCTCTAAACCCCGACACTGATATCAGTGCGAACGTCAATATGAATATCAATACCCCATAATCATATCTTGCCTTCACTCGCGGGAAGAACCTTACAAACGTCGACAATGCAGCTGCACAATATATGTATTACCGTTAGTGTACTCGTCTTCGAGATAAATCGAGATGCATGTTATCTAGACTTTTATGTAGTAAAAATAATATGAGGGTTACCTTGGATAAACACAAAGATGGCGAGAAGAATGGGTTCTACTGTTGGACCTGACAAACTTGCTAGGTGATGCGCTCCAATCCCTAGTCCTCCTGCTACTAATGTTGCCACTGCTCTATTAATTCCTTTCCCAAGCGTAGCCCCTAAAACACCCACCAAACCAAGAGTTAGAGAACCATTTTAAATATTATAGCTAAGATTATATCCCTTAGATATTAGACATCTTCAAATATTAGAAAGTGGCTGATTCTGATCACATGACCGATACTGACCTACAGAGAATTCAAAGACGACAACTACGGTCATGACTGCCCACATTGCATTGACACCGAAGTTATCGTAGAGAGGTTGGTAATAATAAAAGGAAGAGACAAACGCAAGAGCAAGTCCCACTTTGAAAGCATGAACTACTCTTCTCGGATCTTCATTCCCTACTCGCCTCCCTTCCCTCACTATCTCTCTCACTTTCTCCATCACACCTTTTTTTGAATGATCACTCAACTCTCTGATAAGTTTCAGAAAGAGAGGAAGAAGAAGTAGCTAGAACGATCACTTGTTGTTTTGAGCAGATGGATCGACGTTATTTATAAAGAGCATTAACGTGTGTCCTGTTTGGGACTCGTTAAATTTTATTTTATTTCTAAAAGTAAAAAAATAGTGGTGCGTTGTACTTCGAACGTTGATAGTTAAAGAAATTGAAAATGAGAAAAAATTATTTATTAGAGACAGAGTATACTATTAATTTGAGGCAGAGACTACTTACGTAACCAAATTCTACTTTGGTGCTGATTTTAATTAATCCGATATTTAAAACCGACTATTAGTAGTAGCTAATAGCTTTAAGTTCTTAATTTTTAAATTATTTGCAAAACTGCCAATAAAAAAGTTCACGACCAAAAAAATTTACTTTATATAAAAAACAAATAGTGCTATCCAACATTTGATATCTAACCATGTATAAATGCTAGCTGTACATTATAATCATAAATAAATTCATAAAACTTCGTAATTCACAACTCTTTCATTTTTATCTTCATTTGACAGAAGAAGAAAAAAAACTCAATCCACAAACTATTATAGTCTTTGTTTATAAAATTAAGTGAAAAGTATTCATAGTATTTAATTTAAACGTGTTATAAACTTATAATCAAACAGAACATACTTGTGAGTAACAAATAATAATGAAATGAAAACTCTATTAGTTTACCAATCATGAGTAATCAATTTGTCAATTTATTCCATCGTTTCTCTTATTCCAAGTTGGTAAAACATCCGTCCATTTGCTCATTCACATATGTTACTTTCACCCATTATTTAGACCTACCTTGTATTATTATTATTATTCAACTAATTGTCCAATTTATCTTAACAGAGAGATCAAATGGATTTGTAGAAAACAATATAAAATGAAAAGGTAATGGTTAAAACGCGGAAGTAGATAGATGGTGGCTTTTTGCACCGGCGTCACACTCAGCCTATAGCCTCGGCAACGCCAAGTTGGCATCAGAACGTACGGAACCCATTACCCCAATCGTACAAGGCACCTTTATATTATATTAGTATAATTCTAACCTAAAATACGATTTTCCACCTTATATATATCTTTAATGTATTGAACGTGATTTTTTTTTTTTTAATGTTTGTTACTTTATCGTAAGTATGAAAGTTTGACTTCTGTCACCTGAACATTCTTATTAGTTATTCCAGACTGCACCTTTAAATGAATGATTCATTCATTTCATTGAATTATTACAGTGTCATAAAATCATACTTTTTCTATCGAGCTTAGAAAAAAACCAAAAGGAGCCAGGAAAAAATTTCGTATCATGATATCAACACAAATGTTACAACGTATGATCTGATAAAATAATTTAAATACACAAAAGCCCCCAATGTCTCTCTATGATACAGAATTAAAAAAGAGACGATAGACCATCCTCCAACTAATCAACCATTACCATTCTAAGAACTCGCCAAGAAAACTATACCACAAACGAAAACGAGAAAGATAATTTGAAGAAAGATATTATAGAAAAAAGCAGCAGACTGAATGGAAAATGAAAGAGAGGACACTAAAGCCCGAACAAATTAACTCTACAATTCACTACTAACCACCACCAAAACTGACTTCTCTCTAACCTTTCAACATCTCAATTTACACACCCCCTGATATCTCCAAACCTCATCGTTTCTCGTCTATCGCTCATCTTTTTTTCTGTACACATGAGGAACACCAGGAGGCAGATGTTACAAGTGTTTTGGGAGTGGGACGTATTTGCACGAGTGCCTCTTTGTCTGCCTCACATCCAAGCCAGAGAACCTCCTCGGTCATTTGCATTTTGTGGTCGTCCTCTGGTTGGCGTCGCTGGCCTATTTGCGTTCAGCTCCTGCCAAAAAACACAAAAAATGCTATGCTAAGTGCCAATTTATTCAGGTCAAACTATGGACTAAGATCCATTAATGAAGTGAAGCGATGGGAACCTGCATCCATGTGTCTTCTATATGTCTTTCTGGTGAAGTTTCAGGCGATGAAAGTGCTGGAGGTAAAGGATGAATGAGCTTAGGAACCACTACAAGATCTCTCCCTAATACCAAGATTGCCCCAGCATTATTCGCAGTACCTGAGGTTATATAAGAATATTAATTAAACGAAATATTTCAATCAACCATCTAATCAGGTTATGGCACTAGCTAGTGAGTCCATGCACTTACCACAATAGTTTGTCGCGGAAAAGAGTGTTATCAAGTGCCCCTGAGCAAAACGCTCAAATCCATCCATCACGCATTCATGTGCACGTACAATCAACTGAAGATCATTGTTGTTGCAGAACTCCATGACACGGTCAGGCTGCAATTGCAAAGTCTTGGTGAATGAATAACAGAACAGGTAAATATGAAATACAAAAGCAAGTAACACTCCTTCATATGTAAGTTATTGCGAGCAAACTAGATTATCTTCCTCGGTTTCAAGGAAAAAGTATATATCATATTTGGCCAGATTTATATCCGAGAACAAGTGTCTAATAATAGCCGATTTTATGAAGGAAATAAGTAATAATGAAAATTCAGACAACGTTAAAAATTAAAATGAATGAAAAATTACTCACCCCAAAAGTCACCAATCCAGGGCCTCTAGCATTCGGCCTTAAACCTTCGACACTGTCATTTTCAGTCGGATCCGACCTAAAGAATTCCAAATTAACATACTTGTCAGACTTGGACCAAAAAGATAACCAGAACAACATGTAGGAGATATGGACTGACCATAATAAATCCATGAGCACAATGGAGCCAGCTTCCATTGTAATTGGACGTTGAATATTTTCTATCTGCTCCACATGATTTATTGAACGACCAATACCCCCATGCATACAGATAATTTTCTTTTCGATCGATGCAGCCAGAGGTAGCCAATTGAATAAACGATTTATTCTGTGCCACACCCAGATTCCATCACGTTCACCCTGAAAAGCAACCAAGACATGAGACGGCTTTACATAGAAACAAGAGATTTAGAAGCAGGATACCTTACCATTCGCTCAATACACTCAATCCGGAAGCCAAAAAGCGCATTAATATCCGCAGCTTCATGGTTTCCCCGTATTAAGTGTACGTTATGCTGGTACTCAACCTGCAGTACCGAATATAGAACCTCAAACCCTCAATAATCAAGCAACTAGAACACCTCCATTAAGTCAAAACTAACATAAGTTTATAACTACCTTTAATGCAAGCAGAAGGGAGATTGTTTCTAGACTGTGTTGACCCCGATCAACATAGTCCCCTAGGAAGAGGTAATCAATGTATCTGACAATAATACAACAGAATCAGCAATATCCCAGCAAAAATAGAGTAGCCTAATGATGCCAGAATTTGTAACGATGCACTTACGATATGTCTCCAGCTGTAGATGGTGAACCATATTCATCAAAAAGACGCATAAGATCCCCAAACTGTCCATGCAGATCACCAAATATTTTGATAGGTGCTTTAAGCTGTAAAACAGTTGGTTCACTTGCGAAGATACGTTCTGCACTATCACAGAGATCAGCTATTTCATTGCAATCTAGGAAGAACTGGCGTCGAACAGGAGGCTTCCACCCACGAGGCTTCAGAAGATGAGCTATAACCTATTAAGCCATAGTTAGGTCATAGTTTCGTTAGAACTCCAAAAATAGACACCTGGCCAAATCACTAAGTGAACCCAATTGAACAAAACAGAGGATGCAAAGGAATCTTCACCAATGAGTTACCATGCAAACCAGGAAATAATATACCTTTAAAATGCCATTTTATGGTACTTTTGATTTATATCACAGCAACCAAGCGATTATCCAATGCCACAGAAAGTATTACTCTATATATTTTTCCACAAGTAGGATCACAACAATTTAAAGCCCTTTATGCGGTCAAGCAAAATCTTTACCTTCTTTGGAACACTATTGATTGACATTTGTCGATCTAATAGTTTCCTTGCTGCTGTTGCACTTTCCGGTGTCCCATAACTGACACGCCGTCCCTCATTTTCAAATTGATCAATGGATAGCTGTCTAACCATTCCACCCAAGGCCCCACCAGTTTCTGCAGCAACCACCACCTAATAACAAAGTGGCAGAATCATTATCAACCAAACAGCATTAGTGGTGAGAATCTGGGATAAGAAATACTAGTAAATGAAGAACATGGTGTTCGAAGTACATTGAAGGACTTGATATTTTATTCAATACAATAAGTGTGACACTCACGGCTCTATGATGAAGACGAATCCCTGCAGGACTAACACTCATTGATCCCATAGAATCTGGCTTGATTAGTGAAAATGAAGGTTTCCCACTAGGTGTAGCCTCTGCACCACAATCCCTATCTGAGAGTTCAACTTCACCATTGACTTGTCGTGCCTTGGCAGCAGCCAACGTTGCACTGATCGCCTCAGCTTCCGCTGCCGAGGCTTCAACAAGATACTCCACACCTTTATTTGTTCTCCTACAAAGTTGTGTTGGATGGTTGTCACTAAATTCATCATTGAGTTAACAATAAAGCACAAGATAAATCATTATTAGAGGAAGTTAGCTAACCGAGTTCCTGGAAGTAGCGCATTTTCAGAGCTTATATCCGTATGCATATCACCATTTACAGGGGGTGCAACAGGACTTCCCAGCACAACAGCGCCATCGGCGGCTGACTCCGATAACTCCCTGTTCCTTTCATCTGAAAAACCATACCTTCCAGGTAATCGACCTGGTGGCGAATTTGTTGCCGCAGCTGCAGCAGCATGAGAAGCAGCATATGTTGTTTCCGCAGCAGCAAGATCTTCAGCAACCAATAAGTCATCGAGTAACACCCCTAAAGTATCAACAATGTATATAAATAAGTTGTGAACCCATAATTTCTAAAACAGATTAAAAGAGGGAGAGAACTATTTCTTTCAGAATGTAGGAATTTGCTATAATTGATATTTCTGTGATAGTCTCTCAGATTATAACGAAAAATAATACCTAGTTAAGAAAGTGTAGTTTTACACTATCACTTATGCCACATTTACGGAACATTCCAACCATATATATTGGTTCATCATCATTGAGAAGCATGCACAAGAAACTGTGAAATCTAAACAACGGTGGTCTATATCATAGCATCATAGGTACATTAACAAAGTTCTGCCAAGATTTTCTGTTTACCTCCACGTAAACCACCGTAGATAAATATCAAATCACCAACTGCAGCAGCAGCATGCCTACAACGCCTAGTCAGCTCAACAGAAGCATCACCACCAGCTGCATCGGCACTGTACCTGCCAGTTCTAGGAGTAGTAACAACTGATTTCGTATCACACCATACACCTGCTGCAGTATCCAATACTGCACAAAGACAATAGATGATATAATCAATGAACCGTGGATGGATTCAATGCACGTTTAGTACAAAATCATTATATACAGATCTCGTCTATACATGAGACACATTTCAACAAGGGCCAACAGAAGACTTAAGAGAGTATTTCCTCAACGAAAATCCAACAGCACAAACATCAGATTGTTTCCCAACCTGCAACACTGGATGAGTCTTCGACCATGCGTCCACCTCCAAGTGCCCCACCGGACACATGAAGTCTTGCATTTACAAAGACCTAAATAATCCATCAAACGATTCAATTAATCTGGTGGGGACAGAAAAGAGAACCAAAGAGAAAGAAGCATCCCATACTGCAGCATGCTGATATCTGGAAGACGGTGAGACACCAGGGGCTATGGCCCATTCCCAACGTCCATCTCTGTGCTTCGCAAGTCCATATGCACTGGCCAGAGGCTATCAATTTAAATGTAGAAAAAAAATATTAATCCCCCCAATAAAGCATTCAAGATTAGGGCAGTCCATTGAGTTTCAAATTTCACTTTACGCAGACTTGACAACTTTTCAAGATCATGTATAAACAGATAACTGAAACACAAACTCTTGACTAATTTACTTAGCAGAGAAGAGGTACATCTCCGTCTGCTCAGGAACATAGAATGAAGATTGTTCATTGCACGATTAATAAATTTTCAATTTGCTCAGTGACAAAACTCAACCTCCATAAAAATTGACTAAATCTCACGGTCCCATTTCTATCTCACAATAAAGCAAAAGTTGATAATCTATATCATGCCTCTATAAGTGGCTCAGTGTCTATTTTCAAAGAAATAATGGGGCAAAACTGTAACAAATCTCTTCACTTACCACACTGTTTGCATCCCTTCCACCACAGAGGAGAAGAAGACCATCGGAACGCGCGCTTGCAGTTGCATACCTAGTTACAGCATACAAATAGAAAAGAAAAAGAACAATATTAGTCCAGTGCAAAGCACACAATCATAAAGGAATGCAATCAAACTTACATGCAGGGAGGTGGACCTTCCCCTTCTGGTTCCAGCTTACGCCATTCATAAGGCTTGGCAGCAGTATCCAAGGCCCATACATCAGCGAGTGGGCGTTTTCCTGGTAGTTTAAAATGGAGTTCAGAAGCGGGGAGCTTTAAGAAGAATATGATGCTCTTTCAAAAAAACACTGAGAATAAGCTAACGTGGAAAACTGCTTACCATCATTTCCACCAATTGCCATGAGATACCTTTGTCCCACAAGTGCCATGACATGTCCATAACGCGGTCCTGGTCCAGGACCCTGAACAACAACCCTGGATAGAGAACATAATCTATATCAAGACACAAACTAGTAAAGTGAATTTTAAACCGAGATAGCCACTAGTGGCAGGTTTATTTTCAAACCTGTGCCATCGAGGCCGTTGTTGAGTGAGATCAAGAACATGAAGGTCTTCAGCGGATAAACCAGCAGGACCAATTCCACCCTGCACCACAGATAAAATTTAGAGGCACTTTCATAGCTGACTGAAAATGCTCATCTTAGATTGATAAGCTTACATCATACATATAATTTAATAGCATTATTTTAACTCCTACCTGAATAACTACCATGGTCCCGACTGCAGTTGCAACATGTGCGGCCCTCGGGGTTGGTGGTTCTCCAAAGGGTGTAAGCCTGCAGCCACACTTCATTTAAGTAAACTGGTATCCAGAAATATAAAAAGACCAGGATATCATGCAGTTTTCATGATTAGGATTAAAATACACATTGTATGCTCACCTAGTCCACTTATTAGAAAGTACATCATAACAATGAACATCGGCAGTTGCACCCGCTAGCCCTGCACAGCAAAGAACACCCTAATTACTTAAAAACAACCAGCAAGTCTAGAAACCTTCAGAAAAAACAAGAGCTAGAACAAAGAATATATCAGCAAATTAACAGAATTAGTGATCTAATTTTCCACAGCAAGCTATTGACCCAACTGATTCCACATGAAAAAAGACTCAAAGCAATAAAATTTCAGAAAACGCTTTTAACTGACCCTGCCAGCTAAATTAACAGAGATGAAGCTTTTTAGAACCAAAGTTTCTAAAGTGAGACGAACTCACAAGAATTACAAGCAAATAACCACAGTAGATCTCAGTAATCGCTAAATCTTGAGAAGGTTACAAGCCTCTATCAGAAAGGTTAAAACTTGAGACCCTAGTAAACTTTTTCAATCATTCAGGAGAGAACCTTGAGAGTAAGGAACTAAACCTACAAACCTTGAGATGTGAATAGAGAAAGAACTAAGACAAAATGTAGAGCGGAGACAACTCAAAAAAAAAAAAAGAAATAAACAAAGTGAGGGCAAAGGAGAAGAAGGGAAAACGTACGAATGCCAGCACTTCCAGCAGAAGTAGGAGTACCGGTGCCACCACCACCACCAGAATTACCCTCAAGAGCCGTCGCACCACCAAACAAAACAAGACGAGGACCAATATAACCAGGCGTGCCTTCATCACCAACAGCAGGGACAGCGGTCAACGTGTGACCACACCTAGGACCAGGACCATCCTCTTTTTTATCCATCAAAGCATCAACAACCGAATACGTAGGTGCACACCTAGGACCAACCACTTGCCCCTGGTGCTGCTCTTGTCCAACAACCGGAGCAGTCGGATTAGGATCCGAAGACGGAGGAGACGCTGACACCGATCCGCCTTGAGAAGGCGGTGATTGGTCGTTCATCTGCGAAGGAGAAGGAGGAGGAGACGTCTCTCTCTCCATAGGGGAAGGAGATTGGCTTCCATCAAGACTCTGAAACTCTCGATCTTGATCGTTGTCAGCCACCATAGACGAATCATCATCCATTATTATCAAACGCTTCTAAAAAAAAAACCTAACTAAGACCGATCCAGCCTAAAAGATTTCAGAGAAAAGCAAATCTCCTGATCAACATCTCTGATGTGAACTTCCCGTTCCCCGAGAAAAATTCCGGTTAAACAATCGAAACCCTAGGTTTCTTTCCTTCACGGGTCGGTCAGATCCTTAGGAGCAACAGAAACAGTTATTTTATTTTTATTTTCCCCCAAAGAGAAAGAAAGAAATTAAAAACGAAGAAGCAAAGCAGACATTCACAAAAATTAGGAAAACGAAATTTTTTTTTTTTTTTTTTTTGGTTATCCCAAAAAGTTTCTCTCTCCTCTTTCTGTATAGTATACAACAAAAGCCTAATCAGCAGTACCAAAACTATCAACAACAACCCTGAACAAGGTCAAGGGACGCGAAAAGAACGAGCGAAGAGAGATGAGACACGAACCAATCTCTACACCAAACGTACGAACGCCTCCACTCGATTTTACTTTCAGGTATAAAAGGAATATTTGTTTTGATTTATTCGTTTTGGTAATAATGACATTATTACCAAATAAAGTAATTGATTATTGAGTCTTTTTCACTTTCGTTTTCACTAATGAATGTTTAAAAAGAGTCCGAACTTAAATAAGAAACATTTTGAAGTTCAATGAAAACTCTATTCTCAATACAACACGATGGGAATCTCCAAGTGGCAAATACAATTCCAATTTCCACCGGATTTGAGTTGTCACTTTTCTAACCTTTTCTCTTCTTTTTCCTCGAAATAAGACTTAAATATAACATGAAAACAAATACATTAAGAGACTCGACAACCGCAACAGGTTCAATTACATTATAAAAAAAAACAAAAAAAAACATTTTAAGTAGCTTTGGTTACCAACCACTATCTTTGCTCTTGATGACTGTGATCATCGCATCGTGAGAGGACCTGTGTTAGCTGGTTTCTGGAAAACTTTAACAACAGGCATCCCATCTCCATCTTCTGTGTTTTGAACCCTCCATGTCCGATCTTTTTTCCTCTGTGGCTTTTTGTGCTGTTTGTGTGACGCGGTTTGCTTCTTCGCTGTCTCTTTCTTTGAAGGCTTAAGCCCATTTGCAAGATCAAACGAGCTCAGATCATCTAGCACATCATCAATACCAGGAACTTGCTCGCTTTCTGTCTCATCTTCTACTGCAGAGTCTTCCGACTCTGAACCTTCGAGAATATCCCCGAGCTCTTGAGTGTCGTCTATATCTGGTTCATCACCTTGGGTCATCCCAGGTGGCATTGTATAATGTGGCAGCTTACCTCCAATGTAATCTTTCAGAATCAGCCTAGCAGCTTTCGTTTCATCAGGTAATCCACTAGAGGCAACATAGCTACGAGAAGCACAGTAACTTTTTAAAAGCTCTGCAGCATGAGGCGGGCGGGACTGACGCTCATAGGTTTTTGGTTTAGGAAGAGATATGTTGTAGACACTCTCAATGACACGGCGAGGAACCTTGTCTGCCACCACCTGAACAGCTGCACGGTGCTCCGTCATCCGGTCAATCGGAAGTACACCACGAGCAATCATTTCATACCTCGAGCTTGAGAACGAAGGGAAGACTAAACCAGGGCAATCGCATAGCATAAGCTCATCAGAGATTATCAATGTCTGGAAATGCTTTGTTTTCCCCGGGGTAGAGGTGACACCTGTTCGCTTCTGACCCACCAATGCGTTGATTGTAGAACTCTTTCCTACATTTGGGTACCCAACAAATCCAACCACGGCTTGATCACGTTGACATTCAATAGTCCATGACTGCGATAATGCTGCTCTAGAGTTCCTTACTTTGACAATCTCTTGAGCCTCAAATTGTAATCGACTCAAGAGCTCGTCCCTGCCATATATCATAATGTCTGGATTATCTGTCTCTTGTAAGTTCTCGGGTTGTCTCCATTGCTCTTTCAAGACTTTACCTTCTAGGGTAGCTGTAGCAGCTATGGCTGACCAGAAAACAAACAGGATGTTGTTAAGGCGGAAATATTCTGCCCATTTCTGCCTGCAGATATTTCAAAAGATAAACAATTCGATTATAAGACAAAAGGTTGGACGCAAAGTAGTAAGGCACAAGATGATTAGCTAACCTGACATCAGTAGGTAAAAGGTCCGCCTTGTTAACTAGAAGCATTATTTTTTTATGCTCATCAATTTCTTGAGCATATGCCTGTGTCACAAAAAATCTTTAAGTGAACATGAATCAGGAAAATGGTGCCAAGTGGAGTTTCAAGCTGGGAGGAAATGCACTACCTCAAGATCAGGGCAGCGGTAAAATAGAGGATCTCTAGCATCAACTACCATAACAATCTGAAAAAGGACAAGTATAAATAACCAAAACTGTTTCGCCCATAAATTGAACTTATTGAGAGGGTCAATACATCCTTGACAAAAACTTACCAAATCACTGCGTTCAAGCACTCGCCAAAGCTGTCTCCAGATGTCTAGGTTCTTTTCGAATGGAGTCAACACAAGCTTTTCATTTTCCTCAAGGCTAAACCAAAACACAGGAGAATATGTAAACATGCATAAGCAAATAGCAATAAGCCACATAGAAACGTGCACATGACAAAATCAAATCATACACCTAATATACTAAAAGACAGGATTTCATATACTTGCTTCAAGGTGTGAGCAAGTTTAACTAGTTTGGATTATATACAAAAATATATCTTGAACACACCTCAAGTCTATACAAGTACGTAAAATATAAACTTATACAAAACACACTATATCAATAACAGCAAAACTGAGATTTTCTGGAGAAAATGGATACAAGAATGCGAGTTCCCCTACTTTTCTTTTTTTGACCTTCTCAGTAAGAAACAAGGACATATTATTTGCTCAACTACATGCATTTTATCAATGAAAGCATCAGACTTTACCATTTGAGAAAACGGTGTGACAGACAAAAAGTTCACTAAATTTTATCATCACCAACAAACATTTTGGTGCCACATACTGATTTGTTTACAGTACACACACTGAAGACGCAAAATCAATAATAGGATCATTAAGATGGGGTAAAACAAAAAAAAAGCTAACCTGACAAGCATCCGGCGCCAATTTAGAAAAGCTTGTTTCTCATTAGCATCAAGTTCTTCCACTGTCATTTCGGGTGTCCACGGAGGTCTGAAGATTTAAGAACAGAAAAAAAATTATACTTTTGTCTCAGAGCTGTGAAAAGATAAAAGAAGAATAAATCTAAAGAGAATAAAAACCACATACCTTCGAGGCACTTGAAGACTACTGGCGTGTAAAGCCTCCTCTATCTTCTGTTGCTCTCTCCATTCTTCAGCTGCTATAACACTTGAGCTAGAATTTGTGTCTCTGTTCCACAAAAACATTAAAACAAACAGGCCAGTGAGCACATATGCCAATGAAATTGTTCGGTAAGAACATCAACATGAGAAGAAATTGTTCTACAATCTCCATTATAACTAACATCTCATCTAAACCCCACCAGATTGAATCTATCAAACTAATACAAACAGATACACAAATCCCCAATCAATGAAAGGACACAGAAAAAAAAAAAAAAGAGAGAGGAATTAAGAAGAAGAGAAGCCTACAGATTGATGGACAAAGGAGTTGAGGAGCTATGATTAATGGTGTAAAGACGCTCTGCCTCCTCAGCCTGCTCAAGAATGGCGTCGATATCGCTAACCTCCGTAACGGATTCGAGTACCTTCTTCTGAAGATTCTTGTAGTACTTGCCTTTGTCTTTCGATTCCTGAATCATATGATTGTGGTGCTTCACCAACGATCGCCCAAGCGACGTCTTCTCACTCTTCCCCATCTCTCTCTCTCTCTCTCTCTCTCTCTCGTTCTCAGCCTCTTCTTCTCAGTAAACCCTAAAAAGTCTCTAAACCCTTAAAAGATGAATTCGACGGCGCCTTTGCATCAACCTTACGATTTCTTTCCTTTCACAATTTTAATTTATTTTTAAAATTAAAAAATAATAATTTTTAATTCTGAAAAATAAAATAGAACACATCGGTCGGAGTCGAGAGTGCGCACAGAGAAGTAAAAAGATACAACCGTTTCCCGGCAAAAGCTTCTTCCGATGGAACAACTTCCACTGTCGTTTGTCTTGCCGAACCCGACAGACCTTTCCGGTCTCTCACTAGGCTTTCTTGACGGTAATTTCGAGGACCTTCGAGATCTGCTTCTCCGCTCTTCAAGTCTAGCGTCAAATTTAAACCACGACTGTTCTGATCTCAACAACCGTCTCCTCCACCTCCGTACGGATCTAACCAAACACGCCGTTTCATGGATCTCAACCTCGCTTTCCGCTAAAGTTTCACTCGAAGAATTGAGATTCAACCTCGAGAGCCTCCTCTGTCTCCGTAAGTTATACACCAAACCCTCTGTTTCTTTTTGGTGATTAAGAGAGTAAACGTTTTGTGATTGTCTCCAATTTTTTTTTTTTCATTGTAGCTACGGATTCTGTTGGAAAGCAAACGAATTGGGAGTTACAGCAACTCGTGGAAGAGCTGTGTCGAATACAGAATCAGCGTAAATATTTCGGTGAGTTTGGCTTGATTTACTGACTCGTGAACATCATTAAGAGCTACTCTAATATAGGGAAGATTCGATTTTTTTTTCAGTGACTGCCTTAAAGTTGGAAAGTCTGGTTGGAGATCTTGAAGATTCAGTGTTTCATCCTATAAGAAGCCACAAAGGAAGTACGCTTCAAGTAAAGCTTTTTTTTATCCACAAGTTGAGTAGTACTACATATGGAGTTGTGGTTTGCTAAATATGAAAAATTTAAACTTTTTATATCTTTTAAATGCAGGATCTTGCAGTCAAGCATAAGAGGTTTAGTCATGCTATTAAGACCATGAATGAGATTGAACAAATGCTTGGTGATGTTACAAGGCATCACTCACAGTGGCGCCACCTTGTGGAGTCTGTTGATAGTAGAGCAGATAAAAGTTTGTCAGTTATACGCCCTCAGGTTATCGCAGAGCACCGAGCTTTTCTTTCATCTCTTGGCTGGCCACCGAAACTGGCAACATCTAAAGTCGAGCATGGAGAGGTTGCTACTATCCCTAATCCTTTACTCTTGATGCAAGGAGATCAAAAGGAGTCGTATTCCCAAAGCTTTCTACTCCTCTGTGGTTTACAGCAACTCAATACCAAGAAGGAAAAAAGGAAGAAGCTTCATATGCCCAAAGAAAATAGTAATGTTGGACTTTGGGCAACTGATGAACTGGTGAAACCGGTTGCATCTCGGATGGAGTATCATTTCTTGCAATGGGCTGAACAGCCTGAGTTTATTTTTGAACTTGTCTACAAAGTTACTAGAGACTTTGCTGATGGGGTGGATGATTTCTTACAGCCTTTGATTGACAGAGCTATGTTAGTAAGCTGTAGCGCTAAAGAAGCTTGGGTTTCAGCGATGGTCCAGATGCTATCTGGCTTCTTAGAGAAAAAAGTTTTTCCTAAGCTTATAGATACGTTCAAGGAGAAGCACATGAAATCTGAAGCTATATCATCGTGGTTCCACCTTGTCGATCAGATGGTTACATTTGATAAACGAATGCAGTCATTTGTGAATTCAGATACTTGTCTTTCTTATGAAGGCTCTTCGACAGCGTTTTCTCAAGATATATCAGTAATGGGACTATTTTGTAAAAAACCCGAGTGGCTCAAGACCTGGGGGAAGATTGAACTAAAGGATGCTTATAGAAAAACTAAAGAGGATATCAAGAATGAGAGAGCTTGGTTAGTTGATAGTGAAAGAACTAGACTTGGTAATGAATCTAGCTCACGGTCTGCAAAGTATGTTCTATCCACAAGAGAGGATTATAAAGCGCCAATCGTAGCAGACTCTTTTCTTAATAGGACTTGGAGGTTAATAGACCATGGTCTATCTCTACCAGCCATTCTGCCAAGGATCCAATTTATAAGAGCTACTGCCACCAAATTTCTCTGGTGTATATTCAAATTTATGTTACTGGAGTTCAAGAAGATTGATCTCTCCTACTATAGCTTGTTTGAGGATACATTGATACAAGCCTGTGGCCCGATTAATGCCGCTCGGTATCTTGAATCAAAACTACGAGAATGGAGTGATGATTTGGTTTTTGTGGAGATGTGGGCTGCGGAAAGCAGTGTCAAAGTTGATAGAAAACCTGAAGTTTCCTGCCAAGGCTGCTTTTTTGGGGAAGAACTGAAAGGCCTTGTTGAGTTGGAAACCAATTGGCTTATGGAAATTATAACAGTTTTTCTCCACCAATTCGACAGTCTTTGCAGTGATAACTTCAATATCAATACGGGTTTATGGGAAGAGAACGTCATTACTGGTTCCAGCAATTTAACAGTTTCTCAGGGTGTTGCAGAAGCATTGGACAATTTAAGAAGGCATCTGTGTGTTCTTCAGCAAAACATGAACCCGAAAGACTTTTTGGACTTGTGGAGGAATCTCGCGGAAGGGCTTGACCATTATGTATATCGTAAATTTTGCTCAGGAGAACCTGTCTTACGGAGAAAAAGGTTTGATAGGTTTGAGGTTGACGCAGAGGCACTTCTCACAGTGCTTCAACCTTATTGTGTACGTCCTGGTGCATTTTTCCCTCGGGTGCGAGAGATTCTTAGGCTGTTGAGGATGCATGAGGAAGAGAAGGCACGATTGAGAGGAGCTCTAAGTCGAAATGGTGGGAACAATTGTTTAAAGTTGTTTGGTATTTCTAACTTGTCTGCTCAACTTGTAGAACAATTTTGTAGGTGCTACTAGTCATGAATGGCATTTTGTAAAGTTGCATCCAATACATGGTCAATAATATGATAATTGCAACAGAATTTGGACAAATCTAAAACCAGCAACGGTGTTAGAAAATAATACAACCATGCTTTTGATTCTGTAGAAGTTACATATCCATGATTTAATGATTAACTACAGCAAAAATGGATAAAACTAAAAGAATGATAATCACGTATTAAGTGAAGAATCAAGAGAACTCTTGGATCAAGGGCTCATAGAACAGTCTGTATGCGTCCATAACTTCTAAATACCACATGGCTTCACGATCTGGGCTTCCCGACAGCTCAACTATCTTATGAACCTGGTTTCAGTATGAAACAACAATGTGAATGAGTTAGTAACAATCACAGCATTCCATGTAAATGCAGGATAACTGCCACATGTTGACTCTGGAGATACTCTCATCACTCTAACATCACAAGAGAAGATGAATCTTCCTATCTTATTAGTTACTACAAACTATATGAATCTTCAAGCCACGTCTAGTTTCAACCTAGATATATCACCACAAGACTGTTACTAGCAAATTCAAACTCAAAAACCCTTTCTGCTTAAGTTTCTTTGTGGTTTTAGTCCCCTAAGCTTGTGTCAGCCTAATCATGTGATCACTTTAACTCTCGTCTGTGCCAATTAGTACAAACCACCAAATTGACTTCTCTGCAAACTCTAGCCAAAGTAGAACCACATTGGACTGATCAAAATGTTCATATGAGAATGAAAGAGTAAAAGAACTGTAACCTTAACAAGAGGTATCTCCCCAGTACGGAAATGGTATACACCAACAACCATCACGTACATTCCTGATTTCCATTGACGGAGTGCAAATTCGCTAGTGAGGCCGAGCTCAACAAGACCGGTTCCATCATCAAGGATCATACGGTCATCTCCACCGCCGGAGACGGAGACCAAAACGCCCTGCAACGATACAATCGAAATGTCATCAATACAGGAATTAATGAAATTGAGAGAATGAAAAAGATAGATCGGAACCTGAAACCAAGCACGTTGAAAAAGTACACCGCCTAGAGCGGTGGCGTTCTGAGAAGGCGTCGGTTTAGCGTCCCGGAGCTGGGAGCAAAGCATCTTCACCGCCGCTAAGCTGTAGTCCATTTTTACCCGCCGACCCGACTCGGCTGGTCAAATTTACTAATGTTATTGACCACGATTTCGATTCCCGGACCATACCGAACCGAACCAAATTGTATTGGTACAGTAATTTTAATTATTTGGTACAGCTTGGGAAAAGAAAAAAAAAAATAATAATTCAAGAATAAATCTTATCCAAGAAAGAGAAGGTAGACCCACAATATCTAAGAAAATAGTGACGTGTCACAAAGCTATTGATTGATAACACATCCTAGAAATCTCTGCCTCTGTCCACAAAACTCAAATCTATTTCTTTGTGTTGTGTTTACTTAAAAATAAAACTAAAGCAGATCGGTCTGGGAGAAAGAAGCAGAGAACAAAGTCGAAAAATGGCAGCAACATTTGCAACCCCATCGACGGTGATAGGCCTTGGAGGATCATCCATCACCACCAAATCCTTCTCTTCAGGTAATTCTCTCTTTTGTCTTTTTTGGATAATATGAATCAAACGTATACATATCTATATGATATTCATTTGTAACGTTTCATTATGTTTATTAGCCTTTCTGAAACCAACAATAAGCGCCAAGAACCCTCTGAGACTCGCCGGTGCATCCGGAGGAAGAGTCACTTGGTATGTTACTCAATTCTATTTTCTGTTTTCTTTAAGTACCAATAAGAATCCTTTTGAATGTATTTTCTAAAACTAATTTGTTTGTGTCATAAATGCAAATAGCTTTGAGAGGAACTGGTTGAGGAGAGACTTGAACGTGGTGGGATTTGGGCTGATCGGATGGCTAGCTCCGTCGAGTATCCCGGCGATTAACGGGAAGAGCCTGACTGGTCTCTTCTTCGACAGCATCGGAACTGAGCTCGCTCACTTCCCATCTCCTCCTGCTCTGACTTCACAGTTCTGGTTGTGGTTGGTTACCTGGCACTTAGGCCTCTTCCTCTGCCTCACTTTCGGACAAATTGGATTCAAGGGCAGGACCGATAATTACTTCTAAGCTTAATCAATCATTTACTCTTCCCATCTTGAACTATATGTCCTTTCTCTTGGTGGTTATGTGTAATTTTATTACTATTAATCCAAACGACGCTTTCTTTGCTATATCTCTCTGATGTTTCTTTCAATATCACCAAGTGATTTCTTCATGATCTTGATTCTAGATGATTGGATACTACTCCAAAGTCCAAAACGAGAATAACTCTCTTCATGTTTTTATGTTTCTTGACTCTCTCACAAGCATGTAAACATGTTTTTACATTGCTAATGATCTCAAAACTTTTAACAAGTGAAAGTTTTTAATCTCTTCTCTGTCTCACTATTTTACTATATGAATTTTAAGCTCCATCAAACTCCATATGCTATAATACGCAGGAAGATGTGTGAATCTTCTAAAGTTTTTATTATATATGTGTCTATACTATAAATATAAGAAGAAAGGTTTGACACTTGAAAGTAGAAAAAATGGAAAATAGGTCCATGAGTTAAAAACAAGGGAGCAGTGCAGTATCTTGTAAATTTCCTTTTTGGAGGTTCCAACAACACTTGTTCAGAAGTATCAGAGGGAACAAAACTACATTTTAAATACACATTCTAAATCAAACCGCCACTGTCCCATGCGTAGATGCTGATGCAGAGCAGTTTCACGATTGATGTGCATTTTGTAAAGCTCGGGTCACCATATCGATGAAATCATTAGTCTGTCAAAAGCAACTCGTTAGGTTTTGGCAGCAGATCAAGTAAGCTGATTTGGTAAAAAAGACAAACCTGAAACAGTGATAAAAGGGCTTCTTTCACTGTGTCTCTGGTGATAACCGGGCCAGTCGGTGTAGGAGCGAGTGATAGTGGTGGAGTTGGTGGTGGGAAAGGCTGGAGCACCGGAGTACCATATGACCGCTGCTGGTGAGTTGCATTATTAGGGTTAAGGGGAGGAGCAGTGGGCATAGACGAACCAGGAATGAGGTGAGGTTGTGCCATCATTCGCGGGGGTCCAAAGAAAGAGGCTGGCGTCACTAAATCGGTAACGCTTGAGTTGCTGCTGTTAAGATCAGGGTTGTTGTCAAACAGAGGCATCAGAGGAGAGGAGGATGGTAGAGGCGGTGGTGATTTTATCTGTGAAGGTGCTGCTACCGGTACAAGGGGAGAGATGGTGGGTTGGTGAGGTTGGTGAGGTTGGTGTGGAATCGGTGATGATTGGTAAGGTGGTCCACTTGCTGACCCACTCGCAGTGTTCCCAAGAGCCATTCCTGACTGTAGTAAAGGCAACAAATGTTTTGATAAATTCAGTGTTACATTTTGAGTGGAAGTAAGAAAATCAACAGATTAGAATCTAAGTTGGACCATATACTACGCTGAATATAATTCAAGAATATATAGCTAACAGAAAGCCCTCTTGCCATTATTCGTACATGATGCTGTCATGATGTCGACGATAGTGTGAGTGTGTAAAAGAAGCTTTAGAGACTTACGCTAAAGAAGTTGACGAAAGCAGGATCATCAGGGGCATCCCTAGCAGTTGAAGACGGTTCAAGAGGACCATCCATAACTGCCATCGTCGGCACAGCTTCCAATTCCTCAAACTCACTGAAGAAAGTAGAAAAAATTAACTCACGTTTATCAAGTTTACTCCTCAAAGAAGAAAAATCCAAGAAACAACTAATAATGGTGTAATGTCTAATTATAAAACATGAAACTCATACCTTTTTGAAGATGGGGTCTTCGGCTTCTGGTTAACCTTGGAATATGCACTCAGTATTCTGTCATGCCAAGGAACCATTAGGCAGAGATACAACAAGTACTCACGTCATCAAAACAGTATTAAAACAAAAAAAATAACAAAATCTACAAGGAAGGTCTTCACGAAAGCACTATGTTTGTCCAACAAGAATCTGTCTGATAATAGGCCGATAGAAGAAGATATCGATATCATTCATACACCAACAATTGAAACCTACGTGTCTATAATGATCTAGTTTTACTCTCATGATTTTCCCAATCACAAAAACAATTACTACCTGATATGCAATAACTTAAATTTACCTGCTGAAAAGAGTTGCTACCTCCTCGCATTCACGTTTATTGTAAAACCAAATGCCATTAACTTCTTGAGATGCATTACGGTAAAGTAAATAAGGACCTTGGACTTCATACTCAAAATCTCCCAGGAGATTCTCCACCAGATTATCTGCCCAGAGGAATTCAACAATACATTAATATGGAATCCTAAAGTAAGAACTCGCAATGAATTTCTAAATCTATATTAACATGATATACTGAGGACTGAGGAGATAAAATAAAACTGCTCCACCCTTGTCCCTAAGTTTTAGATGACCTAAAACCTGAATTATCTCTCCTAACAATGTTACAGATCCACTACTTTTGCTATTACATCACAAAGCGAGTAACTTAATTTAACCAAATCACTGGAAATTTGATGAGAACTAAGTACATAAACAAACGAGAAACAAACATTGAGCTGTACTCCACTACGAGCTTAAGCAAAAACAAAGAATGGACACAAGAAAGGCAACAACTTTATGTGAAAATACTAAAAAAAGGAACCTAGACAATAACTGGGAAGATTAATACTAACCTGTATTCCGACGATTCATCACAATAAACTGAAATCGAGGTTGTGTGCTCCTAATAGAAACCAAAAAGGATCCATCATCAGATTTAAAGAAGTTAACACAGATTACACCACACAACAAGAGCTAAAAGATCGAAAAGTACTGACCTTTTGACAACAAACAAAGATCCTTCAACATCCTTACGACTCTGATTGAGAAAAAAAAAAGAAGAAGACAGATCAGTCGGTAGGTAGCAGAGCAAATACATAATCAAATTACGGTGAAACGAGGATTGATTTGAAAACTTACCCATTGACTGAGATCAATGTTGAATTCATAGAAAGTAACATGAGCGGCTGTGATGAGGATTTCCTCGATGTAAGGATCGATTCGCTGGAGAACTGTGAGATTGAGAAGCCTCGTACTGTTCTGGTCCAGATTTGGGATCAGCTTCCCGTTCTGAGACATCTTTGCCAAAAAAAAATCGAAGATTAGATTCGTGGGAATCTCGATTCGATTTTAGGCTTAATCGGAAGAACCCTAGATTTCTAATTTACACGTAAAGCTGCGATTTTGGTGTCCGAGACGAAAACGCTAACTTTTGGAACGCACTTCTCTATTTTGTTTTCTTGCTTTGGCAAAAAAATAAAAATAATAATAGAATATGGGGTTTTTTTTTTGGTCATGTTTTGTAAAATTTATACGAACATAATAAAAAAAATCTCATAAAAATCGAAAAATTAAAAATACATAAAACGCAACTCGAGTTTGCTTAGAAATGAATCAATGATCGTGGTTGATATTAGTTGAGATTAAAAAAATTGTTTTCAACTAGAGCATAATACGGTTTATGTGGGTTGATCTTTTCTATAATGCAAAACCATCTAAATACAAAGGCTGAAGTTTTGAACATATATAGGCCCTTGTAAGAGACTGTGTGACAGATAGTTGAGATGATTTGTTATCTTCTTTCAAATAAGAACATCTAACTCAAGATAATATGCTACAAAATCCATCAAAAGCCAAAATTACTGCAATTCTTTTTAATCATCCAAACCAAAGATGCTAAAGGAAGAGTAACATAACCCTTACACTGTTTCACAGATGTCTGGAAAAAGAAACATAAGGGTAAGAAGTGTATTATAGCCACCAATTGAAGCAGGTGTGAGAGCTTAGAAGATTCTTTGTGGTGGTCCCATTGTGCTCTTGAGGTACAAACACCTGACGTTTTGCCAGTTCTTCTTCAACAGCGAGACGAGGAAGTTGACACTCATCTGAACATTCTGAAAGATCTGCTTCTCTTCCATTGAAAGGTTACCAACTGCGACTCCCATACACAGAACCTTCTTCAGCTGAAACTTCACTGTTGCCTTGGTTTCGTTCACCTTTGACTCTAAGGATTCCTGGTGGCTCACCAGAGTTGGGAACTTTCCTGTATCATAATGTATATAGCAAAGATGTGTTACTTAAGAATCATAAAAATAGCATTGTATCAAAAAACATGGGGTAAGATCAGTTGATAGATAATGAGATCATTCAAACAAGAAAACCAAAAAAAGAGACCTGTATAAAACACAATGACAGAAGAAGACTACTAAAAACTAAGCAAATTAAAAACTGTGCAAGGAAGAACATGGAATATTAGCTGCAACATGGAACTTGCCTGCCTTGTTGAGACCAGGACCAAGAAGACGAGGAATCTGCTTAATGACAGACTCAGAGGCCAAGAAAGCATGGTATTTCTTCGCAAGCTTCTTGACGAGCTTCTTGTTTTTGTTGAGCTTTTTAAGAGACTCGACATCCATATTTTCCAGCCCCAATTTCTCAGCCTGCGAAAGTATACAAAATGATATAAGCAAAGATTTCGTTATCCAAAGATTACCAAACTAATTAGAGCCACCAAGTGAAATGATCACAAATACCACCATTATACAAGAAACAGAGCATAAAAATGACTCCTTTCCAAAAAGACAATTTTAAAAAAATCATATTATCAAGAAGAATGATCAGACAAGTCACCTCCTCGACATGCTGGGCATCTCCAAGCATGCAGATCTTCATCTTAGGACGGGGAATGTGTGGTAACTTGACAGATCCACTGAAACGCTTGTCCTTTTGAGGGTCATAGTTCTTCAGACCGATCTGGAGCTCAACAGTCTCCACAAAGTTACGTTTCTTTTCACCGGACTTCCCTGTGATAATAGTGATGGCTTCTCTTACGGCCTCACTCTGAAGCTTACTGCATTTCCCCACAAAAACAGTATTAAACAAACAGAAACTGTACGAACCCCATAATAAACAGTCCCATAAGAATCATCTTATCTATGTAAATGTAATAAAATCATCAAGGCTAGATACAACTATCCAGATTAAAGGACCATTAAGGCAAATAACTTTGGCGTAATCACTGAGCAATTCACATACTAAACCTATCAATCAAGCGTAACGATTGATAAATACAGAGACGTCATAGTATTAGATCAATTTGATTGGTAAACTAGGGCTAAACCAAATCGGATGTAAGAGATGCGTCATCATGTACCTCATTTTGAGCTCGTCTCAATTTAGCTACGATCTGATCCTGGAAACGAAACAAAAAAAAAAATTGAAAGGAAAAAAAACAAACACGAATTAAAATCTGTAGCAGAGAAGCTCGAGAAATAAGAACGAAGGTAGAAGTGTTGAGGCACAAACCTGAGTGAAGAAGAGACAGAAGAAACCCTAATTTTGTCGAAAGGCGAAGACTTTATAGTTGGAGGATAGTGATAAAAACTAAAATTAAACCTAAATCAATTTGGGCCTTTACTTGCAACCATCATAAGATATCAAAAGCCCAGATTGAAAACGTCAGACCCAATACTCACTTCAGTTGTTCACCGTCTTTGGGGTCTAGTCAAAGCCATTCAAATTCGGCTAGTCAGTCATCATCACTAAGGTTTGACTTTGAGACTTTACGACGTCGTCTCGTCTCTCTACGTCTTGTTTTCTTCTTCTTCTTGAGCTGATTGATTGATAGATTGAAGAAGATGGCTTTTTCTAGAGCTCCTTCTCTTGCACAAATTTAAATTTTTTTCTTTTGGAAAAACAGCAGCAGAGTGCGCAATCAATACATGGCGCAATTTCTGCTTAGTGTACTACTCGCATTGACTTTTTGGATCGGATCAAGCTCTTCGACCCGTTACAATGCCGGCGATCATGTCCCTTTGTTCGTCAACAAAGTCGGTCCTCTTCACAATCCAAGGTTATTCTCAAGTCTTTTCTTTGGGTAACTTAGCATATAGAACTCAAAGATAGCTCATTTTCTTAGACCCACTTTAAAGATTGTATTTTTATTTTGTTTGCAGTGAGACCTATCAGTATTATGATTTGCCGTTCTGCCGTCCAGGTTAGGTTTCTCAAGACAAACTCAATGATCAGGTTTTTTCTGATATATGAAAATCCCTATATGTATAGTTTGAAATGTGTATGTTGTTCCCAAGTTCTAGTGCTTGATTCAGGATTGTTTTGTATTTTTGTAGAGCCTGTGATTGAGAAACAGGAAACTCTTGGGGAAGTTCTTAATGGTGACCGGTTAATGAGCTCACTGTATAAGCTGAAATTTGGGGAGGACAAAACTCATGTTACGTTGCGCCGCAAGAGACTAAAATCCGGTGATATTGCCATGTTCAGAGATGCTATTGCTCAAGATTACTACTTTCAAATGTACTACGATGATCTCCCCTTGTGGGGATTTGTTGGAAAATCAGAGGGAGATTATCTTGGTCAAAAGGAGAAGCTTACTAAGTATTATTTATTCAGTCACTTGAAGTTTAATGTTCTGTATAATGCAGACGAAGTTGTTGAAATCAACAGTTTTAGTGATCCGAGTTATCTGGTTGATATAACGGAGAACACTGAGATTGATGTTCAGTTTACATACTCAGTTACTTGGAATTTGACTTCAGAACGGTCTGCAACAAGAATGAATAAGTACTCGCAGGCGTCGCTTCATCCTATCAGCCAGAAGATTCACTTATTCTCATTTCTTAACTCTATAACTGTTGTTGTTTTGTTAGTTGGACTTCTTTTTTTGCTCTTCGTGCGTCATCTCAAAAATGAACTCAGAAGGTGAAAAGTTTTTCTTAGGAGACTATTCTTGTTTTGTGTAGTTTAGCATATGTGATGATAAAAATTGATCTTTTTGAGATAATTTCTCTTTTATGAATTTCAGTTGCTCGATTGGAGATGAAGAAGAAAAAAAGGAAGTCGGTTGGAAACTCATACATAGTGATGTATTTAGATGTCCACGGAATATCTCCTTACTCTGTGCGTTCTTAGGATCTGGTATTCAGTTGCTAATCTTGTAAGCTTCTAGCTTCTGCTATCAAGAATTCCATTACTGTCATTCTATTTTTTATGTTTTATAGTTTATCCCTTTCCATTTGTATTCCTTAAGATAGTAATACATAAAGTAATTTTAGTAGCAGACTTTGACTGGATTAAAGTAGTTTTGTAGTGGCATTTGTTAGTGCATTTGAGATACATATTATATATTTGTTTAGTTATTGACAACTTGTTCAAGTCAATCTCACATGATGATACATTATGTTTCCATTTATTGGGAATACTTACGTCCTGTATCAAGATGAATGGTGTGTTAATTTTGTTCCATGTCTCTGGCTTGGTTTTCATCTTCAGGATTGTTGCTCTTTTTGCATTGGCCTTCACCGGGTTTCTATACCCATACAGTCGTGGAATGCTGTTGACTTCTCTCGTCATCATTTACACTCTAACATCAATAGTGGCTGGTTACACATCTGCTTCTTTCCATAACCACTTCGAGGGAAACAAACAGGTGATTGACTTTTTCAGATGCCTTCTGCTGATCCAGAAACGTTCATGGTTCGTATAACCTTAAACATTAGAGCATTATTGTTATTTTCAGAAAAGGAGGGTTCGTCTTGCTGGGATTCTCTACCCAGTTCCTTTCTTCATAGTAGTTTCGGTTCTCAACACTGTGGCCATTACGTATGGGGCAACAGCTGCACTCCCGTTTGGCACAATAGTCATCATCATACTCATTTACACTTTTTTGAGTATCCCATTTCTCACGTTGGGAGGAGTTTTAGGTAACCGTTTCGGACTATTAGAGTTTCAACCTCCAACCGCTATTAAAAGAAACCCCCGAGAAATTCCACTTCAAAATTGGTATCGTAGAAAGCTGTACCAGGTGTTTCTTGGAGGCTTTGTACCTTTCAGTGCAGTAGTTCTCGAGTGGCACCAACTCTATGCAAGCTTGTGGGGATTCAAAATATATACCTCACCTGGAATGATGCTTTTCACATTCGTTGTGCTCATCTTCTTGAGTGCGAGTGTTGGTATTATCTTGACCTACATTCAGCTATCCGGTGAAGATCATGAATGGTGGTGGAGGTATGTATTCTTTTACTTTACTGCGTCATTGTCCATCCAAACATGTGAATTTGATTTAGACTTAGGTAACATGAGAAGTCATCACAGATGCACATTACAATGAGTATCTTACTCAACCGGTCATAGTAAACTTTCCTTTCAGAATCATTATCCAATTTCCAATGGTTAAACGAGTTTATGATAATTGTTTGCAGATCAATACTGTGCGGCGGGTTCACAGCAATCTTCATGTATGGGTATGGAGTAATTTTCTATCTCAGGTCTGACATGACCGGGTTTCTGCAGCTGAGCTTCTACATGGGATATACAGCTCTGTTATGTTACGCTCTCTCCTTGGTTCTTGGAACCATAAGTTTCTTGGCTTCTTGGATGTTTATTCGCCACATTTACCGTTCTGTCAAGCTGGAATAACTCCCGAGAACTAAAGGGGTCCTCTTCTTTTCGTCACAACTCATCTCTGTATTAGTATCTTTTGGTATTAGTTGTTTGACTCTTTCATGTTTGAATTGAATATGATCTTACTAGAAATAGAAAGGCAGATACAATTTTGGTGTTCATCCCACAGAGTTAGTCTCATATCATATCAACATTCAACAGCAAACTACATTACTTAGAAGTTACATATGCAATACAATAAAGCATCCAAACACACAAAATAACTATTAAGTGGAAACATCATATTTCACTTGCTTCCTATAGGGTTCGTGCAATGCACAGCCCCATCATTATCCTTTGAATCCGAAGCACTAGATCCCTGAAACTCACTCTTCATGCTTTCAGACTTGTGTTCATCAGCAGCCACTCTTATTCTCTCTGGCGCTTCTTCCTCGTTACTTATGTGCACACCATCTTCTTCTTCTTCTTCTTCTTCACTATCTTCTTCCTTGTCGCTAACTTCCACTTCATTGTTGCCTCTTCTCTCAACCGCTGAAGACGAGGCTTCCCTTTCTCTGGCAGTTTTCTCTGTGAGGCTCTTGAGAAGCTTCATCACTTGCACCGCATACATCAATGCAGTTAAAGGGTCTGCCATCTACACACAAAGCCAAAACAGAACCATCACATTTCACAAGATGTAAAAACACTACTTCAACTCCATGGCAAAAACCATTGCAAGATATCTCAACAATGGAACCTCCAAAGTAGCATTCAAATGCTAGCTAAGTGCCAAATTAAAAAAAAAAACTGACCTGAGACATGTTGGGTGCAAAGACCAAAGCAAGGTTACGAGAGTTCATCTTATTAACATGCTCAAACTGAATAACATCAGCCATGAGATTGATGGCCCAATTGAGAAGAGACGCTTCATTTTGAGGTAAGAGTCTCACAACCTTGACAAAGTCCTCTTCTGACTCACACTGCATCACTTGCTCCGATGGCAGAGGATCAAGTACCCCTCTCGGCAGCTCTCTGAACCAAGCCTGAACACACACACACACACACATACGTCATCAAATACAGATGCAATTACATTTACACCTGAGCACATGCACATACATAATCAAAGGTAAAGAAGAAGAACCTTTATGAGTCCGGCTAAACAATGAACATCGATGCCATCTGGTATGAGCCCTTTATTAAGCTGCTCTCTTACATACTCTTCCTCGCTGTTATCTCCTGTGATTCTGAATATTCCTTCTACCTGCAAGCCTCCTTGATCATATAGCCGGCTCTGCAATAGCAACAGTATCACAGGAACACAGTTCCCTCTCGAATCATATGATAATTGCATTGACTCCGTGGATACCCCAAACACTGTTGCACTGCCAACACAAATTACATGATATGAAACCAAAGTCGAAAACATCAATTCTCAATGAGTTGAGATTATCTAACAAGTAAATCTCCGCAAACCAGAAAAGCGAATTCGATATTCTGAGATTACATGAAAGAAAGAAAGAAGTGGCAAACCTTGCACTAGGAGCTTTTCTGGGGACATCAGGCTCGAACTCAGAGGGAAGACCGAGGAAGCCATTGAAGCGATCAAAGGTAACGTGAGCCACGTGACGGACATTGGTTGGACCGCCAATGTCCATGGCTCTGTGGTCGCTTTCTTCCACCTCTGCCGTCGAGAAACAACGGGCGAGCTCCAGGACGACTCGACCTACCGACGACGTTGAGCCGCGGAACCGCCAAAGTTCGGTCTTACCGCGCTTTATCACTCTCTCTATATCTCTCTCCTCACGCTAAATTTTTGGCAATGTGGTTAAGAAAAAACAAAAGGAAGAGAGAGATAATGGTTAAATTAGGGAATGGTAATGGCCGGCAACGAACTTGAATTGATAAAAAAGATTATATATAAAGAGAAATAAAAAAAAGTTGGCAAGTTACACGTTACAAAGAACGTTGCAGAGAGAGAGAGAGAGAGAGATTGAGTGACGATGAAGAAAAGGGTTAGGAGGAAGGTGCAACGTGGGAATCACTCACTTCGTTCGTTTATTTGATTTCTAAGTCTTTTCTAATGGTCTCTCTCTCTCGTTTTCTTGAAAAAAATATAGTATTAGAGTGGGTTTTACTCTCCCAACCTTTATATATTCGTGTTTTATATGATGCATGATGCATCTATCTATTTAATCAGAGTAAAATTAGGTTTTTTTACATCACAATAAACCTCTCGGCTGCCATCGAACAACCTAAAATTGTATGGGCCTAATTAACAAGATGTGGCCCATTACACGTTAAATTGTTACAAAATCAGAAAGTCAACTAATATAGGAAATTTGACAAATACCCAAAATGGATCTCTAATAAAACTGGGCCTAGAAGTTTTTAGTATATAGTTTTGTCCTAAATTTTAGGTCATGCTTCCACCAAAACTGACCAAATGTACTATTTTTTGGGTAAATTGACTAGAGATAATCATCTACGCGATGTGGGGAATAGATTATGCATTAAGGTCAGATCGGTATATCGGGCTGTATTTTATGCATTAAGAATGCTAATATGCATAATCCATATAAGATTATGGTACTGCGCTGAATTTTGATAGAATCTTTAACCGTGAGTTTTACTTGTTCAAATAAATCAGTTAAAGAGCAGTTAGAAAAAAGAATTCTCAATTTAAGGGATTTATCATAGCACAAAAGTACTGAAGAATAAAGCGGATGACAAATGTAGATTTGCAGGAGGAGGTCATTGACTAAAACAGCTATACGAATCAAAAGAGACATATAGCAATTTCTAATAAAGGAAAGGAATCTGAAATGTGGCATTAGGATTTAGGTGGTGACAGGGAGGGGATGTTGACCCATCAACAAAATTTTAGGATAATACCAAACTAATCAAATTAAAAATAACACTTTGATCGAGATGTTTTTATAATTATTGTCATTTTTTATTAATGCTGTTTCCTATACTTTATTTACGATTAATGCAAGAAGGCCGTTTTAGTTTTTATCTTATTATTGGTCTACTACATATATTGTCATTATTCTAAAAGTATTTTGGTTGAACTGGTAGAAGCAAAATTAGTTAATTATTCAGCTTAAGCATGGTAGGTTAACCGACTAGAGAAAGTTGTTCTAGTTCTATTGTATCCAAATCTCAAATTTGAAACTTAAAAGCTATGTATACATGCAGTATATGTTTTCAACTAAAGAATAAAGAACATTTCAGAAACTATGTCTCTCTTATAATCTGCTTTAAAAGTTTAGAAGATTAATTATAGAGTGAAGAAGATGCAAATAAAAAATTCCCGTTATTATATGTATGTCAGTATGTGTGTTTAAATGTATAATGATATATATGTACGTACGTAGACGTATTCTAATCATTATACTCTTATCCCCCTCTCTATATATATCCCAAAGGTCATTTAACAAAAAAGAGCTGTGGTTCAGAAAATAGAAACTCACTCGATTCTGCTATATACATAAAACACAACAAACATTCCTTATCCCACACATTGTTTACATTGTCTTTAATATCTGTTTATGTGTATTTCATAATATATTTATTATTACCAAACCTTTTTTTATATAAAAAAAACATTATTTGATCGTTCAACCAATAACAAAATCATTTGATCAATAATAAAATAACATAGATAATCTATAGCTGGAGGAGTTGTAATCATTTTAATCATTAGGGCATCTCCAACCCTACTCTATTTTAGAGTCAAAACTCTATTATAGAGCAACATTTGCTCCAACCCTACTCTATATTTTCCTCTAAAATAGAGAAAATGATAGGATTGCTCTATAAATAGAGTAACTCTATTCTCACCTCTATTTTTTTACACTACCTCTATTTTCAACTCTAAAATAGAGTAATACATTAGAGGAAAACAATGCTCTATTTTAGAGTTACTCTATTTTAGAGAAAAAAAATAGAGATATACATTGGAGATGGTCTTAGAACCAGAGTATATATGTCTACTAGACTTTAATTAGATATCATATTCTTTAGCAAAATATATAAAGTAGGATGTATTTATCATGCCCATTCAAAGATTCTTTATATTATTATTCGAGAAACTTTCATGTATCTTGTTTCATATGGTTTTAGAACAACACATAAACTACCTAAACAAATTAACTTCATGATCCATGCTGCTAGCTAGGATGGTAAAGTGGGTTTTAGAAAACTTTATCATTCTCTCTTTTTCACATATACAAAACAAGTATTTATATATAGATACGCATCTACGTGAATATGAATACTCTAGTATAAAAGTTGATACTAGCTAAAAAAAAAATGAGTACGTGAATAAGCCCAAAAAGAGATTTGATGAGAAAGAACCAATAAGCACAAGCAGGCGGTTACAAAGATAGAGAGAGATTGTGGAGTAGGAGTCAGTGATTCTAGTGGGTTCCTCCTCTTTTTCTGCTCTATATATCTTTGCTCTCTTTCTATTTTATTTACTAAAATACAAATCTTTCATTTAATTTTCCTCATCCGATCCTTCATTATTTCTACCCTTGATATATAGTTTTCTTAATTATAACCTCTCTTGTTCGGTCCAATTAATCTTATATCTAATCTTTTAACATATTGGATAAGGCTCTTTTTTGTTTTCTTTTAACAAAGATAAAGAAGCCCTTTCTCTCTGAATTTTCTGTTTATCTATATAGATATGAGATATCGTATCGTCCATCTGATCAATTGCCAAGTACTCCTAGCTTGACCCCTTGACAGCTATAAAGTTAGTCAACTAAATTTTCAATTTTCTGTACAACTCTTTCAAACCCAATACTATATTATTCTGAATAAAAGCATAGCCTGGAGACAAGGTCTGTGAAGGACAAGATCGTCGTCTTATTTATACCACGCAATATTATTATTATGATTATTTTTTAAAAAGAAAAAGTTTGAAAGTTAGCAAGTGCAAATTGTGTTTACTGTGGAATATAGATAGAGAAAGGTGGTGAAAAGGAGAGAGTGATGAATCACAAAGGTTTCTTAGCATACAAGTAGAGAGAAATAAAGTGATAATAATACTATACAATTAGTCAAATTACTAAGTAATTATATTGTTTATCATTTCTCTATATATATCTAACAAATACATATTATATATATAACACGCCCACATATTTGATATTTTGTATATGTGTATATCCCCCGGAAAGAGAAAAGGTTGGACCCTCTTTGTTTTTCTGTTCAGCCATAAAAAAGCCTTTGACGAGAAAGTTTCCATTCTACTTTCTCTCTCTCTCTCTCCTCTTTGTTCTCTCAAACACCAAAAGCTAATAGAAAAACTTCACAAAAGGTAATAAAATAAACACATATCTTATACTTTCATGTTCATCATCAACAACTAGCTTTTTTTCTTTTCAAAATCCTCAATCATTTGATCAACTGATCATCAAGAATTAACTAAGACTTTGCAATCTCTCTCTCCCTCTCTCTCCCTTGGTGTTTCTTAACTCAAGCTTCTATATATCACCTTTTCGTCTTTCTCATATTTTCAAGATTTTGATGTTTTACAGAATAGAGAGTATATAATCAAGCAGAAGAGAAGATCCAAGAAAGAGGAAGATATCATCAATTGAAGCTGTTTTTTTTTGAGGGGGAGATGGCGAACCATAGAATCAGCGAAGCCACAAACCATAACCATAATCATCATCTTCCTTATTCACTAATTCATGGCCTCAACAACAATCATCCACCTCCTGGATTCATGTAACAAATCTTCCCAAGTCTTTTCTTCTTTACATATATATTCACATAAAGCTTAACTTCTTTTTTCATATATTACATATATTTGATATATATTTAAGCTCTAAATTTTATATGGGTTTTCTTAATTTGTTTATTCTCAATTTGTCATTTTCTTAATAGTAGTTAATATGATAGTATGTTACACGGCTTCATTCGTGAGATAATTATAAATGGTCAACGAAAATCTATAGGCAAAAAACATAAACTAAAAAATGTGTTATAGATCGATCATCCGAAATTATAGGTTTTATATTGTGCTTTAGCTCTCTTGTGTAAACTTTTTATTATATGCGACCGTACGTCTTTATTTATATATTTCTTTAACTCAAATGCGACCCTCTCCTCTAAGTATGGTTACTTAATTTTATAGTTCGTCTTGTTCTTCATTTTCTCACTTTCTAATTTTAGTTACAACACATGATATGATTATTCTTTTTGTACTAATTATATAAAATTTTAATAAATGAAACAGTAACCAAAATGGATCGTCGAGCTTCGATTTTGGAGAGCTAGAAGAAGCGATTGTTCTGCAAGGTGTTAAGTATAGGAACGATGAAACAAAGCCACGTAAGCCTCTCTCTCTCATATCTTCATGACGTGAGCTTTCCTTAACAAACTCCAATAAAGTTTTAGAATTAATAGAAAGAAACAAAAACTGAAACTGAAAAAAAAAAAAAAAACAAAATGTGAAAAAGCTAAGAGAGAGTCTGAACAAGTCCTTTAGATAGGTTTAGGTGATGATACGGAGGCAAAAGAGAGCCTTGGATGGCGTGACTTTGTTTATTTATTTCTCTTCGTAATAAAAATCTTTTTACCAACTCCCTAACTTCCTCAATATCGAATATTCAAAATTACTATACTATTAGGAAATGTATGTCATGTTATATATGTGTATATAGATCCACGTGATAAATGATGTAAGTTAATTCCAATTAGAATACTAATTAGATTACAACAAATGCACACACCTGATTAATATAAATCAAACCATGATCACTCACTACATTTCTATGATACTAAAATGTAATGATGGGTAAATCTGCATTGCAGCTTTATTAGGAGGAGGAGGAGGAGGAGCTACGACTCTGGAGATGTTCCCTTCATGGCCAATCAGAACTCACCAAACTCTTCCTACTGTACCCTTTCTTCTTCTTTGACCCTTTCCTCTTGTTTTTTTCTCCTTTTTCGGTATTTCTAATTTGAAAATAAAAAACATTTATTCTCTTATATAATTTGTGCATTTTTACTCTCTCATTTTTATTATATACATACAAACATATGTTTCTTGTTCCTCTTACTATCCTATACTTATTTGCTTGTTTTCCCTCTTAGCTGAAAGCGATTTGTTAAGACTAGTTAATTACTCCATTCCTTTCTCCTGACTTTATATTATAATTAGCTAGTAGATAAAACTAATAATACACCCCATTTTGTCAAAAATTATACGCTAAGGTCAATTCCTCCTTAGTTACATTATAATTATTCCTGTTCTGACTTTTTATTTAGTTATAACGTTTGAGTATGATTATGTTGAATATGTATTGTAGCAGGAGAGTTCAAAGTCAGGAGGAGAGAGCAGCGATTCAGGATCTGCGAATTTCTCCGGCAAAGCTGAAAGTCAACAGCCTGACTCTCCCATGAGTAGCAAACAGAACCATCATCTCATGCTTCAGCATCATCATCATCATCAGAATAACAACAACATGGCGAACTCAAGTTCAACATCTGGACTTCCCTCTACTTCTCGAACTACTTTAGCTCCTCCTAAACCTTCGGAAGATAAGGTACTACTCATCATAATCATCATCATGTTTTAAATTTTCAATTTGCATGTAGTTGGGGTCATCATGAGACATGCATGCTTTTGGTGCATGTACATGGTATGTAGGAGGAGTATATCACTAGGCCTCTCTCTCTCTCTCTTTCCTTGTCACATGATAGATATGCATGCACATGCTTTTTCATATAGGTCTATGTCCTAACAAATCTTCCAATAAAACAAAAAACATACACAGATCCCAAAAAGGAAACGGATCAGAGAAAATTCAGAATTTTGACCTCTCAAATCGTTTGATAAAATTGAAAACACAGACAAATTTTAAATCCAAATAAAATAAAATCCCCCATAAAGCGAAATAAAGCAGAATAATCTTCCTCAGTGTTATATATATATAGTAGTATTATTTCAATAAATGGAATATATTATTTTATTTTCCTTTTTACTCTCTTTTCTATTCTATTGTTTATTTTAATTTGTTGCATGTTAATTAACAAATGTTTTAATTCTTCACATCCATTAACAGATGCATAAATTTCTTACATGAATTCATATCGCTTAGATTTAAAACATTTAATACATGCTGTTTTCCTTCTTGTCTCTATATATGAATATTAATCACATGACTGGACTACACACAGTTATACAATTAATTTAATTTCTGTTTTTTTTTTTCTTTCTTTTTCACTGAATTCAATTTCTATTTTCATCTTTGTTCTCTGACATTGCAGAGGAAGGCTACAACTTCAGGGAAACAACTTGATGCTAAGGTACTTTAACGTTCATCATCATTATTTCCTATACATTTATTTGACTCCCCCGAGGAGACATATATATATGTATACATATATACATACCTTTTAATTTATATGTAGTCGTAATAGTATTTTGCTATCCTTTTTACCCAAATTAATTTGTTAACTTCTTGTTTAAAACTGGATTGATTTAGACACTGAGACGTTTGGCCCAAAATAGAGAAGCTGCTCGCAAAAGTCGTCTTAGGAAAAAGGTAACCATATCAATACCCATATACATGACATATTCATTACTATTTTTGTCGAATAATATTGGGTTGCATATAACAATGCTTTTTCTTTTTCTTTAATAAACACATCAACAATGCTATTGCTATTACTGTAGCATAGGCATTGTTTTTTTTTGGGGAATCGCTGCTATATCTATGCATTTACTTCTATATCTACCATTTACCAGTCTTCTATAATAAATTCATTTATGAACATGTAGTTTCCATCATTACGAGAAATAATTTTTTTTCGTATAATTCTATATGTATGATATATTGATATATACTGATATTAACAAACGTGTACTTATGGTATGAGCAGGCGTATGTGCAACAGCTAGAATCAAGTAGGATAAAGCTTTCCCAGTTGGAGCAAGAACTTCAGCGTGCTCGTTCTCAGGTTGATATTTAAATTATTTATTTTCTTATAATATAAACTTTCCTTTTTGTGGTAAAATAATAATATGTTTTTACTTTGTCACAACCTGTGAATTGAATTGTTGAGTTTCTTAATTTGGTTATTAAAAATGTCTGTTTGTGGAATTTAATATATTGTTTATGTCGATGGTAGGGGCTGTTCATGGGTGGTTGTGGACCACCAGGACCTAACATCACTTCCGGTACTGAAACCTAAAACACCAATTTGTATAGTACTATTTTATTAAAATAAAACGACAATGATTAATTTACTATTAACAATTTTAATTTTTTAATATTGAACGTACGTATAGGAGCTGCGATGTTTGACATGGAATATGGGAGGTGGCTAGAGGATGATAACCGGCATATGTCGGAGATTCGAACCGGTCTTCAGGCTCATTTATCGGACAACGATCTAAGGTTGATCGTAGACGGTTACATTGCTCACTTTGATGAGATATTCAGATTAAAAGCCGTGGCTGCGAAAGCTGATGTTTTCCACCTCATCATCGGAACATGGATGTCCCCAGCCGAACGATGTTTTATTTGGATGGCTGGTTTCCGTCCATCCGACCTAATCAAGGTTCGATTTCTTCTTCTCTTGTTTGACATTTCTTACGTCTCCATTATTCGAAGACTTAAGTTCTAGGTTTTACGTTTGCATGTGATTGCAAAATGTAACACGAAATGAGTTTTTTTTATAAATCAATTAAAACTAAAAGAGAAAATTAATGGGGGACATTTTGTAATTAGATATTGGTGTCACAAATGGACCTATTGACGGAGCAACAACTGATGGGAATATATAGCCTACAACACTCGTCGCAACAAGCAGAGGAAGCTCTCTCGCAGGGTCTCGAACAACTTCAGCAATCTCTCATCGATACTCTCGCCGCATCTCCAGTCATGGACGGAATGCAACAAATGGCCGTCGCTCTCGGCAAGATCTCTAATCTCGAAGGCTTTATCCGCCAGGTTCCATATTTTCTCACCTATCTTTTTTTTTTACCTTATCTGCTTTCATCTATTTTATATATGATATTTCATTTGCATTAAAATTACTTTCTACATTATAGTACTGTTTTTAACGCAAAAACGAGAGAAAAATAACCGTGTGGAATATAAACAAAAGTGACCTAACTATATAACTATAGATAAACATTATATTATATATACATAGAAGAATGGAGAATTTTGATGTGTTTCTCTTGGAAATATGTTTGGTGTGAATATAACGTTTTGGGAGCATATACTAAGACATACAGATGTTTTAAAATGCGGAAATACGTGCGTATATTTAGCGTACATATATGAACAAACATATGTGCGCTGGCTGAATTTGTCTAATAAGAAAAAAATAAATTAAATTTGATAAAATGTTGCTTTCACGTATATATTGTCTGTTTCTGGACTATATGCTCAATTGGCCATGTCTTTTCAGCTCCTTTTTTTTTATCCTGTCATAGAATAATATATGTTGTTTTAGTCTTATATTTAATTATTCCAAGAGCCAAATTTCTTTCACCAACTTGTTTTTATATAATAAGATAGCTGAAAAAACAAAAAGAATATGTTTAAAGTATTCTCCATCGATCTCTTTCAAAGTTTTGTTTTGAACTCAATAATATACATATAATATTTACTTTTTTTTCAAACATTCTTATCAAATTAATTTACTTTACTATACAATTACAAGTTATTGACTTTTGTAATACCCATTATTCCCACCAAGGTAGTAGGTATGCAATTATCATTATCTAATTTTAATATTATTATCAAATGAAATAGTGATCAGTTTAATTTGAAATGTCAAAAATTAATTGTGTTACTTATATATATATTGATGTTTCTGAATTGTCTATTCTTAATTTAAATGAAGGCTGATAACTTGAGGCAGCAGACCGTTCACCAGCTGCGACGGATCTTGACAGTCCGACAAGCCGCACGATGTTTTCTAGTCATTGGAGAGTACTATGGACGGCTCAGAGCTCTTAGCTCTCTTTGGTTGTCTCGCCCACGAGAGTAAGGCACATTGATAACGCATATATATTTACAATTCATCAGTATAAATAATTAATGCTGCAATATTAATCTGATCTTGGGATTCATTAATGTGAATATAGGACACTGCTGAGTGATGAAACATCTTGCCAAACAACGACGGATCTGCAGATAGTTCAGTCATCGCGGAACCACTTCTCCAATTTCTAAAATGAAAAATGTAACTTTTTTTTATAACTAAAAAAAATGGCCAAGTTTCCATTGTCTGTCGTAATTTCCACTTATTTCGTTATAAGTTGTACTAGAAAATATAGGATCTTCATAATCGTTTCTCCCTTTATAATTATAGTTTTCTGCTACCTTATGAAATTAACGTACCACGTAAAATTAAGATCCGGAACGACAAAAGAAGCACTTGATTTACGATACGACCCATTTGTGCGATTAACGGGCCTTACATGGGCCAGACGCTGCTCTGTACCTTCATGTTGACAAAGCATAAAAAGTCACTTACGAAATCATGAAGACTTCTTTCATTCCTTTGTTCACTGTTTCAAACTCTTTTAACACGGAGCAATAATATAATTAGGACAAGTGGCTCTGTTCAAAAAAGTCCAACTCCATCATCCAATACAGAGAGATCATTAGGTTCATCAGATCAGATCTTCTTGTGTCAATGGAAACAGCAAAGCGTAGAACGATTTCATCAATCGTATCCAAGCTAAGCTCTGTCTCCGAACAAACCAGAGCCGCCGCTTTAGCTGAGCTTAGACTCATCTCTAAACAAGATCCCGACAGCCGTCTAATCATCGCCGACGCCGGAGCTATCCCTTACCTCTCCGAGACTCTCTACTCTTCGTCTCACTCTTCCCAAGAAAACGCCGCCGCTACTCTCCTCAACCTCTCCATCACCTCTCGCGAACCCCTCATGTCCTCACGCGGTTTGCTCGACGCGCTTTCTCACGCGCTTCGTCACCACGACACAACCACTTCCCCCGCCGCGGTTCAATCCTCCGCCGCCACGATTTACAGCCTTCTGATCGCCGAGGAATCTTACCGTCCTATCATCGGATCTAAACGAGATATCATCTTCTCCCTCGTCCACATCATCAGGTACCCGAATTCGCATCCTCGATCGATCAAAGACGCGCTCAAGGCACTCTTCGCCATCGCTCTCTACCCGATGAACCGATCGACGATGATCTCCCTCGGCGCGATCCCGGCTCTGTTCTCGCTGATCGTCAAGGACTCGAGGTGCGGGATCGTGGAAGATGCGACGGCGGTTATGGCGCAAGTCGCTGGTTGCGAAGAGAGTGAAGACGGGATGAGGAGAGTTTCGGGAGCTAACGTGCTCGCTGATCTGTTGGATCCTTGCACTGGCTCGACACTACGGATCAAGGAGAACGCCGTCGGTGCGCTTCTGAATCTAGCGAGATGCGGAGGGGATGAAGCGAGGTCGGAAGTTGCTGCTGCGGTTGCGTCTGGTGCTGATGAAGGAGCTATGGAAGGGATCGTTTACGTTGCTGAGAACGGTAGTGTGAAAGGAAGGAAGAAAGCGATTGATCTGTTGAAGCTCGTTAATGGCGGCGATTCACGTTTTGATTATTTGATCAATGAAGTTAATCCAAATAGCTTAAGCATCTGATTTGCACCCAAGTCTTGTTTGTGTTTACTACTAATTCCACATTCATTGTACACTTTGAACATATGTATATCAATCAATCAAACACAGGATCCGTTACAAATCAATTTCTTTGTTTTTCTGTACATCTAATGGTGTTGTGTGAGTTCAAGAATCCAATAGTGAGCGTAGAATTGCATCGCAAACACCATCGTAATGCACGACTAAATGTCCGCCTTGAGGGATTTCGTGGTAGTTGATCAAAGGTTGTTTCTGCAGGATGCATCTTTGAAGTTGGAATGGAACAACTTTGTCTTCTTTGCCATGCCATATGTGAATGCAGCTATCTTTAGTAATGTTTAGGTCTGCAGGTTCGAAGTCCCATTGTCCAAAACAAGCCATGAAATCGTCTCTTAGTGTGTTGAAAACATCTCTTTCCCGTAGAGAATCCTATATATGTGTTTAAGTTGTGTACTAAAATGATCAAATTCTTCAAATTGTAATTCAAGTTGGGATGGAGTTAAGTTAGGTAGTGACCTTAGTAAGCATGGGGAAACCAGTTGTTCGCTTAAGGACCTCCATGTCATGGCTGTTGAAGTAGACCGGATTGCTTTCAAGAACTGAACTAGTTGATGGGAAGAGCTTTTGAATAACCCACCAATGTAACAGTCCTGGTGCATATTTTGATATCCTTAAACCCCATTTGATAATACCTCTTCTATAATCTTTCTTGATTAGCTTCTTAGGTAGCGAGGCCCATCGATAATTAACCACTGGAGCAACAAAAGCCACGCCAGATAGCCTGCAGAGAAGACATAATACTCAACGGTTACTTAAACTGTTCATAATCTATTTAGCCTTATCCTTAAGTTTGGATATCTAGAATGGTTAAATTGCCTGTGAGGAATGTGTTTTAGGCAACCCCAAGTAGGGTAAGATCCCATGGAGATTCCAATTAGGTAAAACTTAGGTCCTAACTCCAACTGATCTGCAAGTTCTGTTATGTCATCAACTTCACTTTGCAATGAGCGTTTCGTGTTTGAATCTGATTCTCCATATCCAGAACGGTCGTAGAATAGAAAATACACCCCAAGCTCTTTTATTAGCTCCTGAAAAAAACTAAATCCATGTGAGATTTAAGGATCACAATGATTAAAAACAGAGGCTTGGAAACATCCAAACAAGATCCAGAGAGCTTTTTTTTTTATATACATTTGAGGCAGAGAAGTTCATTTCTTTGGAGCTTCCAAAGCCATGAACAAGAATGATTTTGTATTTGGCCTCTTCCTTTGGAACTCCTGTTTCTCTATAAGCTAAAAATCTTCCATCCCGAAGCTTAACCCTGTTTGAACTTGCAGAAGAATCCCCCATCAACCCTGATACAGTACCACTACAAAAAGACACAGATTTTAGCCATTAATGACATATGGACCACAAAGAATGAATTATGGTATGAAACTGGAAAACAAACCAAGTTTCAGGAGATACCAAAAAATCTAGAAGGAACACAGAAACTGTATCAAAAGCTTCAATCTTTGTGTGCACTAGATGATGATGATTGATAAAAGTGATGGCTACTCGAAAAAAGCAAGTTACTTGATGTATTGAATTTGAAGGGAATAAAGAATTGAACAAAATATTCCTCTTCTGATGCTTTGGGTAAACCATTCATTAGAATTTTATCCTTTAGCCGTCTTTATTTCAATGTTTGTAAAACCTGAGACGCCACTGCCAGTTCACCAATCTCAAATCTTGTTTCTCCCACAAGTTAACCAATAAAGAAACTCCATGATTCTTGGTATTACTTAGAATATTCCTTATCCCAATCCTTGACGGTTCTATCCCCAAAATCTTGGATGCCACGTCAAATAACCTGTTTTTTTTTTTTTTAATTTGGAAAAGGTCATTTTCATATCACTATAAAAAGGATTTTAAAAACAAAATCAATAAATAATACTATCACTGTAAAATACTTGAACAAAGGAAACTGAAATGGGTTTAAAATGAAACGTTGACCTCGTTTCGCTGGTGTGAACCTGACGATCTCTTGCGCTGAAGTCCGTTGAGACGTAATTGTTCCATTCATGAACGAGATTTCCTGACGTTGAGCCACTCTTGTTTATGGACATAGGACGTGAATACGTGATGCGCTCGGCTTATCAGCTCTTGAACTTGTCCCTGCGCAGTCATCATATCCAGCAACCAAGTTTGTATCTGTGATCTCAGTCGGTATCTGTTTCTCAAGAGCCTCTGTTACAAGCTCCTTCTGATTACAAGAGTAGATGATACAAAGTTACTACTCTAGTACGGCACATCTGCAACTTTATCCTTCAGCAAAAAAGGAAATAAAATGATCAAAGACAAGAAAAACGAGATAAATATATCCCTGAAACGCTGAAACAGATTATTCACTATAAAAATGGATATTTGAAGAAAGATAATGCAGCTGTACACAGATCTAAAATCTTTTTGCACAAGACTCCGAACAAGGTGTACGAAAATGATACAAATTCATGTCAAACTCAGGTGTAAAATGAAATAGTATGGAACTTTTTCATAAACGCAACCAGGTTTCAGTTTCAGACATTCCCTACAGGTGTTTGCAAGGACAGAAACTGCAACTTGAGATCTTGGAAGGTTTCCATTAATTAATTTAAGAAGAAACAGGGAGACCAATTGGGTACTGGAGCTGACAAGGGGCACAACCTTTATCCTTTTTCAGCCTGCATCAGTGACATCGTGATGTGCACATGCAGAATCAAAGAGCAAAGCTGAACTTGGGAAGTTTTTACATTTGCTAACTCAACTCCCAAGACTTTGCAACATCCTTTAAAAGGTTTGTCAAAAACCTTTTAAGTCAAACACAATCAGCTAACTGAGAATATAATCCAGCCATCAACCAAACTTTAGTTTCTACATAACAATAAAAAATCAACAAATTCAAAGGCATAGATAAAAACTATCAAACCGATCAAAGAAATTGCTGGATTTTTGGAAACAAAGCTACCTAACCAGCCTAACACTAATGAACTCAAAAGCAAGTTTTGATGACCCAGAAAACATTGGATTCGATGACCACCGGACATCATCTGGACTTGGCCGAGAAATCGTGTTGCGGTGGTCGACGAGAAGAGAAGTCAGGTTACGACAAAAGAGTCACTTTTTTTTTTTTTTTTTTGTTCTCTTCTCTTCAGTTGGGCCAAAGATGGGCCTATCTCATTAAAGTAATTGGGCTAACAATATTTATTTTTGTTATCTGTGTTTTCCTTTTGTTTTTTTATGAGAAACAAAAAAAGGAATTATGAGAAAAAAAGAAAACAATGAGAGAGAAAAAACATGAGAAAAAAAACATGAGAGAAAAAAAAAAGGAAAATATGGGAAACAAAAAAAAAAGGAAAACATGACATGACCAACGTCTATATAATAAAATTCATCAGAGAACTCAAGTATCTTTTCAGATCACTAGTTTACAGAGATATGACGACTCTCAACCTAGACTTGCTTATGCAAGTTATTTTATGGTGTCCATTGAAATCTGTCACTCGATTTCTGTTGATGTCAAGGGATGTCTCCTTCACCCTCAAGTTTATATAGTTTTTAATCCGCTATTATGTTTTTTTCACGTAAACTATAACTAACAACAAAATTATGTTAGATAAAATATAAAATAATAATATTTTTTAGTTTTATATAATAACATTGAGATATTTGTTATTCTATCTGCTTTAAGTATATTAAAATTATAATTTTCATTTAGAATTTGCTTTAAGTATATAAAAATTATAATTTTCATTTGGAATTCTATTTGCTTTAAATAGAAAAATTAGAAAAATTAATAAATTTGAAATTGATAATGTAGAGTATTAGATTTTTATTTCTTTTAGAAAAAATCGAGATATTTCCATTTTAAAAGAAGACAAAAAGGTATTTTAGAGATATTTTAGAAATATATTGTTAAATGTAAAGATTGTGTAAGTATTAACCGAAATTGACTTAAGAAATAGAAATCAATTTATAGAGATATTTTAGGAAAATAATTGATTTTTTTTCGATTTTTGTACATTATGAAAATAATCGAATTTGATTTCTATATTTTACTTATTGTTTTTTGTGCAATTTTTAGGGATCAATTATGTAAATTAGTTGGATTTCAAGGGTAAAATCCAAAATTTACATAAAACTGTATAAATCCAACATATAAAGGGAAACTTTCCATGATTATTCCTTGGAAACAACATTTTTAGGACATCTCCAACGCAGAGATCTGGACAGTCTCTACAAAAAAAAAGAAATTAATAAAAAATGAAAAGATGAGGAGGGAGAGAAAATGGGTCTCTAAACTACGAGATTTTAGAAACGTTTCTAACAGAATTATGGACACATGTCTTCACACACATAATTCAGTGAGTAAAAGAAAATGAAAAAGAAAAGTTCTAATTAAAATAATATATATCTTTTTTTTCTGGAGACTCTTGTGGGTTGTACCGTTGGAGATAACCTTACAACCTGTTCCTTTTGAGATTTTCGAATATTCTTATATTTGGACAAGGTGATTTTCAAATCACCATCCAAACTTTGGATAACTAAGCTTTAAAACAATTTTAATAACAAAATCAATGTATAATATCAGTAAAACGATTTTAAGATGAAATGTACAGGTTTTTAATCTAGCATCTGATAACTTAGCCGGTATTGGTCATAAAATTAAACAGTGCAATTTAATTAAATTGGTTCACAAAACATGACTAGGAACAAAAATATGACCGTATTTGAACCGAATGGCAAGTAAACCATATTATTCGTGAACGAAAACACACGGTTCAACCGTTAGCTATAATACCATTCGTAATTTTTTTCGAGGTTAGTATTCGTTAAGGCTCCACCAGTCCACCACAACATTGACAGTTGACACATACATTGAATAAGCTTCTAGTTTCGACTTAATGACTACTGTACTCCAGTTTGTTTAATCATATATATACTTTTCTTTTCGAGTATTTTATTCCTTCAGGTATTGACTAAACCGCGGTTAACCTTTGTATTTTTTTTCGAATTCGAAGAAAAATTTCTTGTGCTTATAGGTCAAACTCCACTATCTCTATCTCTTCCAAATCTTCAAACTACTAAAACTAAAGTTTTATTTACAACCTTGGATCTAAAACTCATACATATTATCAATTAAAATTATTTAATTTTAGGAAAAGAATAGTTCTGCAAACTATGATTGCATGGATTAACTAGTGGTGCAAACCATAACCTTATTTAATTAGGAATGAAATACAATGAAAGTGCCTAGTTTCACACTTTTTAGCATATACTAGCGAATCTATGTCTTAAACAAAACGTGAATTGTGGATTAGAGTCCTAGCTAGAAAAGTCTTACGTATGGGAAAGGTGTATCTATCATCAAATTCGTGTAACTAATAACTGCTACTTGGATCATAAAAAACGTCAATAAAAGTGAACGCGTGATTTTGTATCAGTTTTGCTTTTTATCATTTGTCCCTAAAAAGACGGCTAAAATGATGTTGAAATTGTTGTTTTGATGTAATGATGAATTTTGTCTTTGCCGGTCTATATGCACTTAATAGACAATTATGACTATAAAATGATGAAAGGATATCGTATTTGTTGGTATAAGAATAAGTTGATGTTAGAAAGTTTTAGTAAATGGGAAATGGAAATGAGGGTAAAGAAGAAAAAAAAGACTACGAGTCTTAGGATTCTCTTTCATTGAAAAGCCTTGTGCTTGTGCGTTTGCTTTTCACTATATGAAGTAAGACCCACACCACATTTCTATGAAGAAAATTACAAAATTTTTCCCCTTCATGTAAACGCGTAGACACGTGCGAACGTCGACATATCTACATATAATAATACGTGTTGGGGTAGGAAGAAAAAAACAAAAGCTTTACTGACGACGAAGATTTTGTATTGGAGAAAACAATAGGAAAGAACCTATTTGACGAACGGCTACGATACACACACACCAGGTAGGTTGATCTATAACCTTTTCCTACTACTAATCTTACCCTTTTATCGTGGGGAGAGAGGAAGAGAGGGAGAGAGAGAGAGAGGGAGAGAGAAAGAGTGAGAGAGAGAGATGAGTTTGATGAATCCTTATGAGAAGGGTTTAAGTTTCGAATCACCAAGCTTCATTGAATGGCTTAAACCTCCATCTTCTCCTTCTTTGTTATATCGTATGAAGACAAGAGATGCTATATCAAGATCAAATCACCACCAGAGTCAGATGAACATGTTGGAACGATCTCTATTCTTATACCAATCACAAGAACCACTCAACACCTCTATTCAATGCTTGCCTCTTCTAAACAAGCTCATGGAAAATAAGAGTCGTCAAGCTTTGGACGACATACAAGAAGAGAGTAAGGATGATGTGGTTACTCTCCAAATCGGGTTTCCTAATTATCACCGTGGTAACTCGCCGGGGGAAGACTCTGACACAACTTATGATCATCAGAAGAAACCCATCAAGAGAGAGATAATAGACGATGGCGTGGTGATGATGAAGAAGAGGAGAAAGATGAAGTATGATGAGGAGGTGACTGATTCTGATATGGAAGTCTGTGGGAAGAGGTTTTGGATACCAAGTCCTGCTCAGATTCATGTCGGTCCAATGCAATTTGCTTGCTCTATTTGCAGCAAAACGTTCAATAGATACAATAACATGCAGGTACGTCTTAATTCTCTCTATCATCCTTAAATATTACTCTATATGATTTTTTTTAGATATCTACGTTCATCTACAAATCTTGCATTATGTGTTTGCCATCATCACTATATGGATGTCATATTACCTAGAGAGAAAAAACAAAAACAAAACATTACCACTATGTCAACTTTACCTTTGCCTTTGTCCATTCTAATATATATTCATATATAGGGTATATATTTCACTAGTTTACTGTTATTTTCCTAAATAAGCAAAAAAAAAAAATTTGATAAATTTATACATTTTTTCAATTCAAAGAAACTTACCTTTATCATCGCAGGGCAAACAAATCTTTAATTGTTTTGTTATCAGTCTAGTTAGTTTTTGTATTTAAACACCATATTTCACACACACACACACACAAAAAAGTGTATGATCAATGTATATATACCGTTATGTATTGCACTTTGTGAGTGTATATGTTGAAGCAAACGGTTAATAAGTTTATATAACTGTAATACTGTATGATCTTCATGCATACATTACCCCCATTACAATAACAATTCCTTAATTATACGGACCATACAATTCCTTTTGCATGAATTATGTTGTACTATAATCATACATTCTCGAAGATATATATAGGTACACGATACATATATACAGAATACTAAGCAATTTAATTATATTGATGACTTAATTATTACGATAATTAATCACGGTTGGTGTATGATTCGTGTATAATCAATTGAGAGAAGGATTATATTGGGTTTGTAACGTCTAGATTAGTTGAGAAATCTTCAAAAATCTTTTGACTTTTTTCATTGTTTGCCTTGCCTTTTTGGTTGAAAAGCCAAAAAGCAAATGAATAATCACGGAGTGGGATTTGGTAAAGTATAATTCAGCAAGAAACCAAAAAAGGGGAGGAAAAAAAAAAAAAAAAAGCCATGATCATACTACTTTTACTGAATATATGCAATCGATTACTTAACCTAATGAAGATCTGGGGTAAAAAGCCTTCTAAATAAGTATCACTTGTTTCTATTTTACTTAGGATTCTCTCATTTGCCATATATACTAGTATAAATTTACTTTGGTCCCAACTTTAATTATAAATTAAAATCATTAAGCCATACTTTCTTTTTAAGTAGAAAAACACACATTTTTCTTACACATATATAGTTTCTTAATTATGAAATTTATGATAACCATAAGTGGAAGTGGTCAAAAGTTCGTAAGTTCTTTTATGTCCGTTAACTCTCATCCTATATGAAAACGCGCACTCATGACTCATGAGCATGCATTTGAGTCCTACTGTCGATTAGTCTCACATATAATATTAATACGATAATATTCATTAGAAATATAAAAACTTTCGATAGAATTCTTATATGTTCTAACGAATTTCTATATGCAAAACATGTACAGATGCATATGTGGGGACATGGATCTGAGTTCAGAAAAGGGGCTGACTCGTTGAAGGGCACAACACAACCTGCGGCTATCTTGAGGCTTCCATGCTATTGTTGTGCAGAGGGATGCAAGAACAACATCAACCATCCACGGTCTAAGCCCTTGAAAGATTTCCGTACACTTCAGACGCATTACAAACGTAAGCATGGCTCCAAGCCCTTTTCTTGCGGCAAATGTGGCAAAGCCTTGGCTGTGAAAGGTGACTGGAGGACCCACGAGAAAAACTGCGGAAAGCTTTGGTATTGTACATGTGGATCAGATTTCAAGCACAAGAGGTCTCTCAAGGACCATATCAGGTCCTTCGGCAGTGGACATGCTCCTCATCCGTCTCTTTCTTTTGATGGTTTCGAGGAGGATACAGAATGTGTCACTACAGAGTGAGAGTGATGTTAGATACACCGGAGAGACTGTGGAATCATCATCGAGCGACCGGTAAGATCTGAATTTTCTAATGTTGCTTCAAAGCTATCCACCACAAACACATTTCAAGTCTACCAAAGAATTTCTATCTTGAAAAGGGAGAAATTCTTTGTTAGACTCGATATATTAAAAAATATATAAAAATTTACCAAATAATATGAAGCAACATTTTAAAATTTAGATCTTTATATTGGGATATGGTTACGATAAGTCCACATAAAGCCCGGTGTTTGTCTAACAATTTCTTCCTTTTTTTTTTTTTAAGTTTGAGACATGGGTTTGAGTATTGGTGTGTTACGTACAATGCATGTGATATCATTAGGGTTCTTGGTTTGGTAGTAACCTTAAGAAAGGAGGTTTAATTATGCTCACTAACAAAAACTTCTCCTTTTTACGAGGATTGTATTTGTTGGGGAGCATTTTGTGGCTCGTGTAAACCCCTAGTTATCTTAGTGATTAGTAGCAATTAAGTATGATCTGAGTCTTAATTACGGTTTCCTTATTTAATAAGGGTGAACCCCTATCTATCGCTTAAAATTTTGTGAAGCACGTGAATTTTCTGTTTCTCTCAATGTAATTTGTATTAGAAGAGAAAATTGGTGTGCTTCACTTCATTATTGTACGATGTAATCCTCAATGATTAAAGACTCTTCCTTTATTGTATCTCTTCTCATTACATATCATGTGCTCTCGATTTGTTGTTTACAAAGATTCATGATATTGTGTTTTTGTTGTTGTTGAACACTTGAACTAATAAATTTCACGTTACAATAAGAAAAAAAATGTTATATCTGAGCTCGTAAGACTTGACACGTCATCTGAACGATTTTGACTTGTATAGATGTGTATATCGCCAAAATTTACCATATATTTCAATATGTGTGTGACAACCACTAATCTAAAAAAATTGTAAACAGCACTCACTCCTTACCATTTTGGGAAAGTGTTAGTCTCCACCGCCCAATCTCAAACAAAATCTTTGGGACTTGGGACAAAACGACAGTGCAAAACTCTTGACAACAAGCTTTTTCGCTTGAAACAATAACACAACTCTCTAACAAAACTCTTTGATGGTATGGTATATGTATTTTTCAATGGTAAACTTTTACCAAAGGGATCTTGAACTCTTTAGGCAAGAACGGGATAGCCCTGGGATTGTTTTCCAAGTCACGATACAATCTATACTCTGCTTCATAGTCATGAAGCTTAAGCTCTGCCTTCTGATTAGTATGGTAATGGTGCTTGGTTGAATTCAACTTCCCAAACCCGAAAACACCAACTTTCTCACAAACTCCCACCGCAAGCATCACAGCTTGCATACCGGAAGAGTAGTGAAACAACGAGCCTTCATGGTTTTTACTCCAATCAACAAACCCTTCCGCTTTCTTCTCTTCCAAGAACTTCTTAACCGAGTAATACTTAACGATTCTACCACACAAGACATCGAATCTCGGATCCGTGATAATCAGAGGAGCTCGATGCGATGGTTTGCAAACAGTATAATCCAAAACGTGAATGGGTTGGCAAATGTACATCACAATGGGAACTGTTTCGCCATAAGGATGACAATAACAACTCTGCCTTCTCCCACACTGATGCAAAATGTTACTGTTTATGAATGATATGTTCGTTTTCGATCCGACCTTGTTCTCAAACCTCTCTGTTTTAGCATTGTTCAAACGAATCACAATCTCATGCTTATCAATGAGATCACCGTATTGGCTAATCAGCAATGTTCCACTATTCCCAACCACTGCACAAGATGAGTATCTTTTACCTACACCGTTGTGGAGAGCAATCGGATCTTTGACTAATCTGATCAAATCTAACATGACGTTAGGTTCATAAGCTCTTCTTCTACGAGACCAAAGTTGTAAATTTCTCTTGAACTCTGACCAGTAACGATAAACCTGAGGGGAACGAAGCGTTACCGGAAATTTCGAAGCAATGTCTCTGCTGCTCCCATGGCGATGTTGTTGTTGTTCGCTCGGTCTTGACATGGAGCTGAAATGGCGGCGGTGGCTTCTCCGAGTGTTGTCGTAATCAGAAATCAGATCGACCTCTTGTTTGAACTTGAGCTCGCCGGGATCAATGGCGGCGAATTCGAGCAATGTCTCGTTGAATACAATCTCTTCAGTCGTCATGAGTCCGGAGTTGCCGAGCTCGGCGATCGCGGAGGCGAAGGTGAAACTGCTCCGACGAATCGCCACTCTGCAGATGAGTGTGGCGGCGAAGAAACCGAAGAGGAGAGCACTAAAGAGAGGCCTAACGGATCGTTTCATCGGCTCCCCGGAGAGATGAAAAGTAAAAAAAAACGTCGGGAAAGCTTCTTAATTAAATTGACGGCACGGGTCGGATCTTGAAATCGGATCCATTGAACGGGTATAACTAAGTAAAGGTCGAGACTTTATTAGAAAATCTATGATCAGAAACTTGAGGGAAGCTTATAGAAGGAAATCTGAGTATGGTGTGACTTCCATAACAAGAAGGTGAAAGAAAGGTGAGGAGAGGATAGAGTGAAACTGAAGTCAAAGAGACGACATTGACATTGTTGCTTTAAATGGGGGAGGCAAGTGTGAGATATGATATGAGGAAGGCCTTAAATGGAGGAGGAGATCTGAAGAAGGGGAGAGAGATAGATCCAATTCAACTAACATTAAACAAATCATTCAATTTCTCTTTTTTTTCCTCTTTTTGTAAGTTGCAGTCATGTTGGAGAGAAGAGAGAGAGAGAGTGGTAGCTTCATTGTAAAGTGGCGAATAATGAAAGTAACAATACTATAAATCAAAGAGGAGGTGATTGTTTTGGGAAACCATTCTACTTCAATTGTAAAATTGTGTTGTCTACTTAGGTAAGGTAGAGAGAGTGCTGCTGTCAATTAGGTTTTTTTGTCTACGTCCTTCGGCCAACCTATGTTTAAAGTTCATTAAATGAAGCTCTTTTCAACTTTATTGGGCTCGTGGTGACGTGCAAACCGGTCTGAGGCTAAGCCTTGTATAGCCCATATAATTGTATTAAAACGGCAAGTACGGTTTGAAAAAAAACACTCATCCGTCAAAAGAGAGACAGACGCCTTGACGTTTTAGGGTTGTACACACAAACACTCTGTTCTTTTTTATTTTTCATACGTCAATCAAAATTTACAATTTTATCTCAATTAGACCTTTTATTATTTTCCTGTTTTCTCTCTCTCTCACACCGACTTGAATAAAATCATCTTTTCCTTATACTTCAATTTTTTTTTTTCTTGTTCTTTTTGGTATGATACAAATCCAATCATGCTATTCAAACACAAATGTTATTTATGTTTTCTAAACTGAATATTGAGTATCATTACTATAGATTTGGAGGAAATTTAGTATATTTATATGTTTTTTCAATTTATTCTAGTTTCTGGTATTTTTTTGGTTTCTAAAAATAAGTTTTTATTTTAAAAAAGCTTAAGTTTTTTCGGACTAATTTGTTGTTGTTGGGTCTTCTTTCCTTCACAAATCCTAAAATTTTTAAACCCTAATGTCTTCTATTAAACTCTACGGCTGTTCTGAATTTTCATACAGTTGTCGTATTTTAAAAGTAAAATTTAATTAAAAAAACTTTGAATATGACAAAAAAAATTTCTGCTTAGTTAGTTAGTTTGTATATTTCAGATGACAAAAAAAAAAGGTAAGTTTCTAGTTTTCTCAAATTTGTTTATTGGGCATTCAAGCATTTTTTCACAAATTCTAAATATATCCACTATATAAATACATTTCTATATTTCTATGTCTGCTATTTTTCTCAAAATCTCTTAAACCCTAAATAGCTGTTTTGAATTTTTTACTCGATTCGTTCCGATCCATGGTAATCAAGTAGTGCTAACTTTCTCACCAAAATCTTTCATACATAAAAAAATATTAAAATAATAAATAATATTTTAAAATTATGTGAATATCTAAAAAAAGAGGTGGCAATCTCTCATGATCTTTTCCAAGAAACTTTCACAATTAAATAAGACTATTTATTATTATATTAATTTCTTTTAGATGGGAGACTTTCTTGAGTAACCTTACGTTTTTTTTGTCTACGTCCTTCGCCCGACCTATATATATAAAGTCCATTAAATGAAGCTCTTTTAAACCTTTTCTTTTTGGGCTCGTGGTGCCGTGCAAACCGGTCCGAGGCTAAGGCCCCTGTAAAGCCCACCTCATTGTATTAAAACGGCAAGTACTTTTCTTGCCATTAACCAAAACGGTTTGGAAAAAAAAAACACATACAACACAAACATTCTGTTGTTTTATAATTTTCAAACGTCAAAATTTATAATTTTATCACAATTTAGACCTCTATTTTCCTCTTTTCTCTGTTACACCGACTTGAATAAAATCATCTGCTTTTCCTTATTTGACCTGTGACATAATTTATGATCATGGATTGAGCCACGATTCTTCTATGATTCATATAATTATTATCTGATTTCTTGAGATAAAGTTTTCAACTTTGAATCGATATCTGTAAAACCCTAAAAAGATATGTACAGCAATTTCAAAGAACAAGCGATCGAGTACGTGAAGCAAGCTGTTCAAGAGGACAATGTTGGCAACTACAATAAAGCTTTCCCTTTATACATGAACGCCCTTGAGTACTTCAAGACCCATCTCAAGTATGAGAAGAACCTTAAGATCCGAGAAGCTATCACCCATAAATTCAACGAGTATCTCCGCCGTGCAGAGGAGCTTCGTGCTGTTTTGGACGAAGGTGGGTCGGGTCCAGGATCCAACGGTGGTGGTGATGCTGCAGCTGTCGCCACGAAGCCGAAGAGCAAGCCCGGAGGAGATGGAGAGGACACGGAGCAATCAAAGCTTCGAGCTGGGTTAAACTCTGCTATTGTTAGGGAAAAGCCTAATGTTAAGTGGACTGATGTTGCTGGGCTTGAGAGTGCTAAACAAGCTTTGAAGGAAGCTGTTATTTTGCCTGTCAAGTTCCCACAGTTCTTCACTGGTAAATGTTTCTACTTTCTATTTTGGATTGGATTCTTTCATGTAATTTGATTTATTTGTATTTGATCAATCTTATTACTTGTTATGATTAGGCAAGAGGCGGCCATGGCGAGCTTTTCTTCTCTATGGGCCTCCTGGAACTGGTAAATCCTACTTGGCCAAGGCTGTTGCTACTGAAGCTGACTCTACGTTTTTCAGGTAACGTATGTTTCCATATATGATTCACTTGGTTCAGTTTGCGATAAGATATAGTCATGTTTGTCACAAGCATATGCAGCCTATAGTTTTATCTAAGCAGACTTGCAGATCTTTGGGTTTAAATATGCCTCAGTTTCTTGCCATGTACCTTTACCTTGAAGGCTTTTACTCTGATCAAGTTTGCTGTGTTTATAATTGGGAACACATTGCAGCTTTTGAATTATCGTATACTTTTTTTTTTGTCTCCCAACCATTAGTGTGTCTTCATCGGACTTGGTCTCGAAGTGGATGGGTGAAAGTGAAAAGCTAATATCCAACCTTTTTGAGATGGCCCGTGAGAGTGCTCCGTCGATCATTTTTGTTGATGAGATAGATTCTTTGTGTGGTCAACGTGGAGAAGGCAATGAAAGTGAAGCGTCAAGACGTATCAAAACAGAGCTTCTTGTGCAGATGCAGGTGAAATGGTTATTAAGAAAGAAACCTTCTGGGAATGAATTATTAGCAGAAACATGACTTCTTTCTCTCTCCCTATTTCTCTTTTATTTTAGGGTGTTGGACACAATGATGAGAAAGTCCTTGTGCTAGCAGCAACAAATACACCGTATGCTCTTGATCAGGTGAAACTCATATGAGTGGATTGGTGTTTATGAATTAGTTTCCTGCTTTAGAATAATACTAAACACCATGTTCATTGCAGGCTATTAGGCGACGTTTTGATAAGCGTATCTATATCCCTCTACCTGATGTGAAGGCTCGTCAGCACATGTTCAAAGTACTGAATTGACTTAAACTTTTGTCATAGTAAATTCAGGAGACCCAATCCTAATGAAATTCGTGTATGAATCAGGTGCATTTGGGAGATACTCCTAATAATTTAAAAGAAGCTGATTTTGAATTTTTAGCTCGCAAGACAGAGGGATTCTCTGGTTCAGATGTGGCTGTTTGTGTAGGTGGCTTGGCCTGAGTTATTATTTCTATCTAGATGATTAAACAATCTTTTGTCCTGAGTGGTTTCTACTCCTCTGCAGGTCAAGGATGTTCTGTTTGAACCAGTTCGAAAAACCCAAGACGCCATGTTCTTTTTCAAGGCTACTGATCGTACGTGGAGGCCATGCGGGCCTAAACAACCTGGTGCCATTCAGACTACAATGCAGGATTTAGCAGCAAAAGGGCTTGCTGAAAAGGTAGGCGTCAAAAGTCCGAATTTGTTGTCAAACTCATTATCTCTTAGCATGAGAATATATATTTCTATATGCATTTGGTTTCAATCGTTGAAGTTGTTTTGGTGATGATGGTCTAACATTTGTTTTGATTCGAAACACAACAGATTATTCCACCGCCTATCGCGAAAACGGATTTCGATAAGGTACTAGCAAGGCAGCGACCGACAGTGAGCAAGTCTGACCTTGAGGTCCATGTAAATTTCACAAAAGAATTTGGAGAGGAAGGTTGAAGATGGCATTGATCAAATTGCTCGGCATTATTAGTTGCAGGGAAAATCTCGAGTTCCCGGTTATGTATGTATGCACTAGGAGGAGAACAATTCGTTTAATGCACATCATTGAATTTTAGTTTTCTAATTGTGTAAATTATTTCTGATATGATTGTTTCCTGATGCTAAAGTCAGAGTCCACTATACATACATCATTGCGTATATTCATAATCTTTTGCCTCTAATATTTAATTCTATGATTCTATCAACAACAAAATGATCGTATGTACTCGCACACAATCTGGTAAATTGACACCAAGCTTACAGACGTTCACATGCAAAACAAAAGGACCATGGTTCAAGGCTTGTGCGCTGATTTCTACTTACAATAAGTAACTTGCACTTTATGGCTCACGGGACAGTCTCTTATTGTGTATACTTTTGTATTTTCTTACTTTCACCTTTCAGCAAAGTTATTATGTAATGATAGTTCCCCTTTCACTCATGAATTAAATGGCCTGATCCAAGAGCGCTAGTTATGTCACTGAAAAATGCTATCACCACAACTTCATCATGTAAAGCCATTTGTTTTGAGTCAGTTAGGTGTAGAAATTATACACAAATCAATTAACCTATAAATGATGTCTTTCTCTGTTTTGTAAGCAGCTGGTGCATTGTAAAATCCAAGAGGTGCATTCTTCTAGCATTTTGAACTTCTGGCGCTTTGCTATATCCAAGAAAATCTCCATCCTCTTGTGGAACTCTGACCCGCTCTCTTTGCATCTAAAGGAACCAGAACACTCACACTGCTCTGTCAAATGAGCGGCTTTCACCTGATTGCACCTAATGCACACTCTCTGTCTCACCATCTGGAGAAGACTATTCTCCATCTGCTCTCTGTCATATATCTTCCCACATTGTGTATCCGCACATGACCATTCTTTCTCTGCTAATAGATCTGGGTCTCTGCATAAATCTAGGTCTCTGTAGGCATCACAGTTGCTGCAACAATAAAAACAGTATAATCAAAACTTGGTGTATACATTTTCAGCCGTCTTACTGCTTACTACTTCAAAAAAGTCAAAGTATTAAAAAACACAATGTGGGTAGATATATGACAGAGAACAGATGGTATATTCAGCCTTCGGAATATGACCAAGGTACCCCTCTTTTCTCTGGGATTTGGGGTCTAAGGCGTTTTTCTTTTATAGTGTTGCAAACAGATAGCAGAAACTAGAGGTAGCAAATCACCAGAATGCTTATTTGAATCACAAAAAATGAGCATTTCTTTTGGTCAAGTAATACCTGCAAGCTACATTAGGTAAGATGCAGGAGGGCCCAGGATCAAGAAATTCGGCTTCAGCAGCATACTCTTTTACCTTAATGTACTTCAACAGATTCTTTCTCATTACCTATAGAGAAGATATTACGTCAGTAAGATTGTAGGTCTAGAGAACAAAATTTGAGAAGACAATAGTTAACACCCATCTGAAACTATCTAACTTTTTAGGTAAACATAGTTTCAAGAATCAGATTTCCGGAGTGTAGACTGGATTTGTGAACGAAATCAGTTACAAAGAGGTTTTCTAATTATAAAGATTAAAAACTCTATATTAGAATTTTCATTTCCAAGATTAATCTATTCAGAGGACTTGTAAATACTCCATATGTTTATCAAATTGAACCAGTATCAGGTAAAATTGAAAAGGAATAGATAGAGTACTCACCAGAACATCGTTCTGGACATTCTGGTCAAGAGCCAGAACAGCAGAGATAACCTGTATAAATTCTAACGTGTGATCTCCTTTGGGAGTTTGACCAGAAAACCGAGAAGCATCTGAAACGTTTATGTCCCTCATGTGTGGCATGATATCAATAACCTTTTTAAGAAGCCTCTCTGTGAAGTAGGATTCAATCTGCATAAAATAAACAAAGAAGAACCGAGAAGACAATCTTTTGAGTGAACGAAAAGTAAATAAAAAGAAATGGCTTTAAGACTACCTGTTCTCTTAGATATTCTACCATCTGTGCCTCCAAACTCTCTGAACTGCCTTTTTTTTTTCTCTAATACAAATTTCCAGGGATGGAAATATAAACTCGGCAACGATTATAGTGAAATCACTCTGCCAAGATAGATGAAATGCATCAGTGTCCAAGAAAAAAGTCTAACTGTTGCCACATGTTTAAATCACTCTGCTTTGATTTGAGAGAGGGTTCTAGCTATCAGAAATTAAAAACACAAAAGGGAAGTATAAGATATAAGAATTCTAACGGTGACTTGTCAGGTGGGTTGTAGTAGGTAGAGAATTGTTGTTAGCCACACAAACGAACTACTGTACCCTCCACTTTGTTATTTCCTTTGAGCTTGAAGTTCCAATTCGTAGACGCCATTTGCTTAGAAAAATTAAAGCTGTATCGTCTCCTTCTACCCACAATCTGAAAAAGCCGATGTTAGGGGCTACTCAGCCGACACCTGCGACTGCACGAATGGCGCGATCTGAATGGCAGAGCACTTGCGCTATTCTAACAAGCAAGGTTGTTTCTCAAGAACAATCAGAATCTTTACCGGTTCCTCCAGTTTCCAGCGGAGTTGATCACGTGCCTGCCTTTAACGGCAATCACAGCACCGCACGAATGAATCTAGTTCCGATTGAGAAATCTGATAGCAATCCATTGGTCCTCCAGCAGCATCGTCAGAAGCCTCTCAGCATGTCGGATCTCTCACCGGCTCCCAAACACGGATCTAACCTACGTGTAGCGTATCAAGGCGTTCCCGGCGCTTACTCTGAAGCAGCCGCTGGTAAGGCTTATCCTGATTGCCAAACTGTACCTTGCGATCAATTTGAGGTAGCGTTTCAAGCGGTGGAGCTTTGGATCTCAGATCGCGCTGTTTTACCGGTTGAGAACTCCCTCGGCGGTTCTATTCACCGGAATTACGATCTTCTCCTCCGTCATCGTCTTCACATCGTCGGCGAAGTTCAGCTCCCTGTTCACCACTGTCTATTGGCTCTTCCGGGTGTTCGCATGGAGTTTCTCACGCGCGTGATCTCACACCCTCAAGGACTCGCTCAGTGCGAGCGCACGCTTACGAAGCTGGGACTCAATGTCGCACGTGAAGCCGTCGACGACACCGCAGGAGCCGCTGAGTTCATCGCCGCTAACAACCTCCGCGACACAGCCGCAATCGCCAGCGCACGCGCCGCTGAGATTTACGGTTTGGAGATTTTAGAAGACGGGATTCAAGACGACGCGAGTAACGTGACGCGCTTCGTGATGCTGGCGCGTGAGCCAATCATACCTAGAACAGATCGTCCGTTCAAAACTAGCATCGTCTTCGCTCACGAGAAAGGCACGAGCGTGCTCTACAAGGTACTCTCGGCTTTTGCCTTCCGAGACATCAGTTTGACGAAGATCGAATCGAGGCCGAATCATAACCGTCCCATAAGACTAGTCGATGATGCAAACATAGGGACGGCGAAGCATTTCGAGTACATGTTCTACGTCGACTTTGAGGCCTCCATGGCGGAGACGCGTGCTCAGAATGCGTTAGCCGAGGTTCAGGAGTTTACATCGTTCTTGCGTGTGCTGGGAAGTTATCCCATGGATATGACTCCTTGGTCACCATCATCATCATCATAACCATATACCATACAAGTGAAAATGTAAATTTTTACAAGAAAACGAAGTTTATATTTGTTGATCCGTGTTGTAAATTCTGAAAATTAGCTTTTAAAATTTCATACGGCAGCACTCGTATAAGTTCATTTGACTGATTTAAGTTTAACCATAAAAAAAGCTTGAATGGAAAAACAAAATTCCTTATAGAACATTGATAAATTCCTTATAGAACATTGATTTTAAAGTTTTGATAACATGAGAGAATATGTCAAGATTTCTATTATAAAATAATCGCTAGTTAAAAATCATTGTAAACTTAGACATCAGAAAAATTTCTTAGCCTACATATATAATTACTAAGTCATAGTGTAGTTTACTCGATTTGTGTAGTGTCACGAAACATTTGTGTAGTTTACTCGATTTACGTATTTTGGAGGCAAGCCCATAGTCCAACAAGACTGACACACATATTTAGTAATTATATATGTAGTACAAGATTGGTTGAGGAACAAAACAATACCGATTAAGAGGATGATTATGGTGGGTGTCTTGGTGACATGACGTTGATGATGTATGAAGAAATGTGGGGTTAGGGGAAGGTGAGGAGTTGGTAAACGTAATAAGGGTTTGGGGATATAATCCATCATTTTTGTCGGTATGGTCATGACTTCGTCTTGTCCTTATGGACCAGCCGTTCAGAAATCATCGAATGCAAGTCCAAATTAGTTTTCAGAAATATATTTTCTTAGGTATATCAGATACTCGATTCTTTGAGGAAAATGTTCATAAGGCTGATTTGCCCGAGTTCCACCTTCTATCGTCCAAAATTTCTAATTAGTTTCCGAAAAAAGTAAAGAAAAGAAATGCGTCTGCCGGGAGTCGAACCCGGGTCTATTGCTTGGAAGGCAATTATCCTAACCGTTGGACTACAGACGCTTTTGTCCTAATTAAATATAAAATTTAATTAAGTTGGTTCTTTAGAATATTATGTATATTGAAAAGTTAACGTCATTGATGCGCTTAATTTTTAATTTTATTGGGTTTATTATTAACTCATTATGACTTTTACCAAAAACGTTGGATGTCAAATGATCTCAACGTAGAATAATATCTTGGCTGGCTTGTTTTTTTCTTTGAATATCCCCCAATCCATAACCTTTATTATTGTAATAATAATAGTACCTTACTTGTGGTTTTAAAATGATATGATAGAGACTGTTTTTTTGGACATTATTATATGAGAGAAACTGTTTGTTGGACTTATAAAGTGAGTAAAGCATATAATCGAAGTAGAGAGAGAAAGAAACTAATTAATAGGAAGATAGAGAGATGGGTGGAGAAGAAGAGAGATCAGGAGATAGAGAAAAAAGAGCGGAAGAAGAAGAAGTTGATGCCGGTTCTCTCTTCGTCCTCAAATCTAAAGGTACGTATCCATATGTTATGCAAATTCAGAATAGATCCACGTTATATAGATCATATCACGTGAATGACATGAATGTTATTTGATGATCTATGGAAACTAGGGACATGGTGGCACTGCGGATTCCACTTGACGACGTCGATAGTGGCGCCGCCGCTACTAAGTCTTCCGTACGCTTTCAAGTTCTTAGGATGGATCGCCGGGATATCATGTCTGGTGGGAGGAGCAGCCGTCACTTTCTACTCATACACACTTCTTTCACTAACCCTCCAACACCATGCTTCCCACGGCCATCGTTACCTCCGGTTCCGTGACATGGCCCACCACATCCTCGGTAATTCTCTTTTTGATTACCTTTCCGTTATTCATGTTTATCTTTCTAAATTTCATTCAAATGTTGACCTGTAGTTATAGACTTACGTGTCTATATGAACTTCTACATGATATTTCAATATTTCATCAACACAATACATTTATTGTGGAAACGCAAATTTGAATACATACTCATTAATTAATATTTTCCGATTGATACATAATATGAATTGAGTTTTGAAAACGCAATTATAATAAGGTTGGTTTGGTCTCGAATTTTTTTTGTGCGTATTGTGAATTGTGTTTCTATAATATTTTTCTTTGTATAAGATATATCCTTTTTAACACCAAAAAAAACAAAAGTTTCTCTTCTGTTTTGCTTAGTGTAAATTTTGATTTTAAGATATATGGAAAACCAAAAGAAACTTACTTAATTATATGAATTTTCTCATATTACTGCTTTATGATATGGGATGATTCGTACCAAATTATCGGGTGTCGGATCATCCCACTCATAGCAATGATTATTTCTCTTTCTCGTCCACGTGCTCATATCAAGTCTTTTAGAGATCAACTTGTCTACGACTTTATTACGTTTGTTTGCTTGTCCTTTTTTTCTTTTGTCTTGTTAATTTTACTAATGCTGAAGTTGCAATTTCTTTCCAAATCAAATTTCAACTTTAAAAATATTGGATTCCGATGAAAAGGGTAATCCTAGCTATGTGAGTAAGGTTGGATATACTTTATAAAGTAAGATTTTCTTTAAAGGTTCAGAATCTAAAGTGGATCCACCTATACACGAAATTTAGTGTTAATGTGTTATGCATCGATTTGGTCAGTTTCAGTAGTGTACACCAATAATTTGGGTTTGAGGGATTTATCATTTATAGAATTTTAATCATGCTTGTACGTAAGATTATAATCTACCTACCTCCTGACTTAAACTTTTGCTTAGTTTAGATCAGTTCAGTTTCCTCTTAAAACAACTCTTGGGGTGTGTGTTTTGAATAAAGGTCCGAAATGGGGGAGGTACTACGTAGGACCGATTCAAATGGCGGTGTGCTATGGTGTGGTTATTGCCAATGCGCTTCTTGGAGGCCAATGCCTTAAGGCAATGTATTTGGTAATGCAGCCGAATGGGGAAATGAAACTCTTTGAGTTTGTGATTATTTTCGGAGCTTTGCTTTTGGTTTTGGCACAAATCCCATCCTTTCACTCTCTACGACACATCAACTTCTTCTCTCTCCTCCTATGCCTTCTCTACAGTGCTTCCGCCTCTGCTGCCTCCATCTACATTGGTACCCTTCTTTACTAAAACCCCTTACTCTTAAATCTTTTAAAGCTAATTTTATAATATGAATAATCCAACATATTTCTTTTAAATATTAGGAAAAACATCAGATGCACCAGAGAAGGATTATACAATAGTTGGTGACCAAGAAACTAAAGTGTTTGGAATCTTTAATGCCGTAGCCATTATTGCCACTACATACGGCAATGGCATTATACCCGAAATTCAGGTTTCATTTTTCATTTTCTTGGTTTCTTTCTAAAGTAGAACACCACCACCTTTGTTTGTCGAAAACATATAGAGTAAGATAGGCCACTTTTGATATATGAAATCTTCTTGTCTTTTTTTGCAAAACAGGCAACAATAGCGGCGCCAGTGAAAGAGAAAATGTTGAAAGGATTGTGTATGTGTTACATTATAGTGATAATGACATTCTTCACTGTAGCCATAACAGGATATTGGGCGTTTGGTAATAAAGCCAATGGACTTATCTTCACTAATTTCTTAAATCCCGGGACAAACCATTACTTGGTTCCTTCTTGGTTTATTTTTCTCATCAATCTCTTCACCGTTCTTCAACTTTCGGCTGTTGCTGTGGTAAATATATACTACACAACAATATAAAGTCTACATATATAATCATTCTACATTTGTTTGTCACATGTACAATGTTACTAATTTTGAGTTATACATATGCAGGTATACCTACAGCCTATAAATGATATATTAGAAAGTGTAATCAGTGATCCAACAAAGAAAGAATTCTCTATGCGCAATGTCATCCCTCGACTAGTTGCACGTTCCCTCTTCGTCTCGGTGGCTACAATAGTGGCGGCAATGCTTCCGTTTTTTGGAGATGTGAACTCCTTATTAGGTGCTTTCGGTTTTATACCTCTGGACTTTGTTCTACCAGTAGTGTTCTTCAACTTCACGTTCAAGCCATCTAAAAAGAGTTTCATATTTTGGATCAACACTTTGATCGCCGTGGTTTTTTCAATTCTAGGGGTGATTGCTATGGTCGCGGCGGTTAGACAGATTATTATGGATGCCAATACGTATAAGTTATTTGCGGATGTATAATAAAACATGCAAACTTGCAAAGTGAGATTGTTATTGATATTACTAGGAAAGCGACCCGTGCGTTGCCGCACGGGGAGGTGAAATCCTAAATTGAAATTTAACATTTGTAATTCATCCTAAATTCTTTCTTTTCTCAATCAATTTGATCGTTTTCACTTCTTGCTAATGCTTTCTGCTGATTAAAAAGTCAAATATTCATTTTAATGTTATTATATTTTATGTTGTCACACACAAAAGTTAGCCTTTTTTAGAGCTTGATTTACTATGAACATTACTTTTAACCATATATAAAATTTCACTTATGTTTGTTTTCGACCATATGGTGCTATATATTGGTATCTTTTCTTAATTCGCTATTAGAAATTGTCTTTGTTGTTGATCATTATCAATCGAAATACATACGAGGCTGCTTCTCTCTTGGTTTATTTACTATATCGAGAAAGTACTAAATGCCACTTGTCGAAGGAAGATCGAAGATTGGGATCGGAGTAGATGGCTGGATTGAGTTTCGTTTCCCCTTCACTTTGATACGTGATTTCTCTTTCCATAGATTACTGATTCACAAATCACAATCAATATTCCGATGCTGTAAGCAAGTGGAGTTTGTATACAAATGATTTACTATGAACATTACTTTTAACCATATATGAAATTTCACTTATGCTTGTGGATGTTTTTTTTCTCTCACCTTTAGATATGTACAAAACCGAGTTTTATGTAACCGACCAATCAAACCTAATTGGTTAGTATAGAGTAACTCACATTCTTCAGCTACAACGTTTAGAGATATATTTTTGGCTGTAATGCTTTCCACAGTTCCATGCATGTTGGTATCACGTTTTCCCTCAAAAGACTCCTTCTTTCCTCCCTTTTAATGGGTTAATCTTGATTGCTTTATTTCCTACTAACACATTTGATACATGGATTTGTAATATTTGCTTCAAATCACATATTCCTCTTTGGAAAAGAAAAAAAATCAAGACGTAACAGACTAAGAATGCATATAGACAAAAACTTGTACACTCATCAGCTATTCAATTAAACTACAAAAGTTCAGAAAATTAATAAAATATAGAACAGAGGATTTTATGTTGGTCTCTCCCAATCCATCCCATTCCACCATGTCGGCTGCGCTCCATCCAGGCTGCATTCCCCTTTTATTTGATTTCCCACTTATGTCTATGAATCGGTACCATCATGTTCTTCAATAAACGACAGCGAAAACGAAGTCGATGTGGTGAAACATGTGATAATAATATCTCACCTTTTGATGTTCTCTTCTTTAGGTTAAACACTAATTTTATAAATTTCTTGTATTTTTTTTTTTTTTGGGCATTCCAGATCACTCTAAAAGTGACTGTTATACATTATGTTTTTAAAAAGTTGTATATACAGATTAGAAAGTCATCAAAGACTAAATAAGTTACCTTTAGTAGATCTTTTCTTTCTAACTTGACTTGTCGGTCGTGCTTACGCTTTCTAGAATTTGATTTTGTGTTGTCACAAGTATGTCTGGCTTTTTCTTCGGCACTCTCTATTTCCATGCTCATTTGTAATATTTCTATATATTATCAAAATGTTTGACACCCAGAAAGTATAAGAAATTATAATTCAACTAAAATTTTTAAAAACTTTATTTACAAAAAATGTAAACTAACCTGGATCATGAACATCTAATGGAAAAAAATAATAATAACATTTATACCATGTTTGTTAGAAAAAATAAATAGGTTAAAATAAGAACATATATAAAATTATAATTATACCATGTTTGTTAAAAAATTTTGGCTTATCCGTAGCTCTAGCATCAGTGCATATCATCATGCCTCTCGTATCTTGGTTTTGCTTTTTTCAGAAAGTCAAAAAATAAAATATGCACATTGAGAATCAAAAATATTAGCCATGCAAAAATATGGCACACGTACTTAATAACATTAGCCATGCAAAAACATGAAAACCGGAAAGGCTAAAAATTTTGAAGAGACTAAAAGTTAACAAAACTAAGATTAATGTATGAACTTAATAGTGTCGACTAACAGTAATAATAATCTAACCGAGAAACACTACAGGTCATTCGCAGCAAAAATATTAAATTACCTTGAAGTAGAGATTGATGCTTGAAAGTTAAAAAAATACTTCAATAATACAATTCTTTAGTACTCAGAAAATAATTTTTCGAAACTTGTTTATGTAGTCAAGAAAAGTTTATATATAATAAACAAAGAGGTGTAAGACATAGAGGTGTGAAATGTAAAGGTGTAAAAATTAATAGATGTGAAACATGGAGGTACAACAAAGAGGTACAACAAAGAGGTGTGAAATTAAAAGGTGTAAAAATTAATAGATGTGATTTTTGGAACCAAGAGGTACAACAAAGAGATGCAAAGACTAAGGAGGTGTGATTTAAAAGGTGTAAAAATTAATGGATGTGATTTTTGAAACCAGGAGGTACAACAAAGAGATGCAAAGACTAAGAGGTGTGATTTAAAAGGTGTAAAAATTAATGGATGTGATTTTTGAAACCAGGAGGTACAACAAAGAAATGCAAAGATTAAGAGGTGTGACTTTTGAAAGATGGGGGTGCAACGAAAAGACACGATTAATAATTTTAAACCGTTGGATTAAAACTGGAACTAATCTCATCCGTTGGATTAAAAATTAACACAAAAAAGTGGGTTTGCTATTATATATCTTCGTGGAGCCTGTTATTGTTAATCCTGAAATAAAGCTGCCTCTATTGCTCAAAGAGCTTATCAGCTCCACTTTAGAAGGCTTGGAGAAGGGAAATGGCCCGATTCAATCATCTGATGGATCAGGAGGAGCTTATTTTATGCAAGATCCATCAGGCCACAAGTATGTCTCTGTCTTCAAGCCCATTGATGAGGAACCAATGGCTGTGAACAATCCGCACGGACAGCCTGTTTCAGTTGATGGCGAGGGACTTAAGAAAGGCACACAGGTCGGTGAAGGAGCTATCAGAGAAGTAGCAGCCTACATTTTGGACTATCCCATGAATGGACCACGATCTTTTCCTCATGATGAAACTGGTTTCACTGGAGTTCCGCCGACAGCAATGGTCAAATGCTTGCACAAAGATTTCAACCATCCCAATGGTTACAATTTCTCTCCCGAGAACACGAAGATTGGTTCACTGCAGATGTTTGTGAGCAATGTGGGAAGTTGTGAAGATATGGGATACGGTGTATTTCCTGTCGATCAGGTTCACAAGATATCGGTTCTAGACATAAGGCTGGCTAATGCAGATCGCCACGCTGGCAACATTTTGGTTAGCCGAGATGGAAATGATGGACAGATGGTGCTTACTCCAATCGACCATGGCTATTGCTTTCCCAATAAGGTAAACAGTTCTACTATATTTAAAGAAGGATATTGACATTCACACTTTGGTTTCCAAATTTTTAAACTAAACAAGCTGTAGAATATCTCGGCTAAAAACACCTTATTTGTTCTTGCGCAGTTTGAAGATTGCACATTCGAATGGCTATACTGGCCTCAAGCAAAACAGCCATACTCTTCGAAACATTGGAGTACATCAAATCTTTGGACTCGAGCAAGACATTGAACTTCCGAGATTCCATGGTTGGGAGATTCCGCCTTCATGCGCTCGTGTCCTTCGCATTTCAACCATGCTTCTCAAGAAAGGTTCTGCAAAAGGTCTCACACCTTTTACCATCGGAAGCATAATGTGCAGAGAAACACTCAAGAAAGAATCTGTAATCGAACAAATCATACACGATGCAGAAGCCATAGTGACCCCTAAAACAACCGAGGAGGAGTTTATCAGCGTCGTCTCTGCCATTATGGACAACCGGCTCGAGCAGTATTAGTGGAACTGAAATTATCTCTATCGCTCCTTTACTCAAATCTATGTTTTGTGATTGTTCAACAGGTGTATATCCAGTGTCCATAACAATAAATAAGTGTCACTGTCTTTGAACTAATCTCTATCTTAGCTTTTGGAAACAGTGGGTTTGGTAATGAATATGATGATTTGGTTATTATGTAGAATCCTAAGTCTTTTTGAGTTATGGAACGTTCGTGATTATGAAATCTCTGTTCTGGATGAAGGCAAGTCAGGGAAATCTAAATATGATAATAGTCGCATACTCTCGCATGATTAAAGTGATCATCTTCGAGAATGTTAAATACCTGGTTTGACAAACATGCAAACTATTAAATAAATGTATATTAGTTCTGTCTCTTGCTACAAAAGCATTTGTAGAAGAAGTTAGTGATTAAAATTGATGCAAAACATATTCACCATTAAACATAGGATCTCACTGTATTGATCATCTCTTTCAAGTATTAATTTAGGTAATTAATTGTGATTTCTAATTTTTCATAGATTTATTTTTTAGTCAATTTGGTTGGTTGCAATTGCAGCTATAAGCTCTTTCTCCCTGATTCTCTTATTACTTTTTATAAATTTCGATAGAACAATGAGTTAAATTTTATTTTATGTAAATATCTTTCAAAATTGATTATCTGAGTATGATTCAGTAAACCTAGATTTTTATACCTTTAATATTATTCTCTTATTGTCACTAAATCGATTTTTTATTTATATATATACTACAAATATTTTATTTAACTAATTTTGTTAATTCATCCATTATTTATGATTTTTATATTATATAGTTAAAAATTATCATAAAATTTTTACTCGAAATATGAAATTAACAATGTTAGTCATTTCAAGTTTTCACTTTCCCGTGCGGTAACGCACGGACCGACATCCTAGTAATAATAATATATAACTATGCTAAACACTAAAGCTAAGTGTAGATATTTTTTAATCAAAATCCAGCATTCAATTCAAGGTACATATCTTAATTTTGTAGAAAGTTGGAAACCCTTTGATTTTGTTGCTTCAAAGAAGTCTTCCATTAAAGTTGTTTAGGATTTTTATTTAAAAAGCTAAAAATTTTACCAAACAAAAAACTTTCTTAACAAGATAATTAAGTAACATTTATTAATAGGCTTCATGCCCATAAAAGATAGTAAAAAGAAAACCCAACAAAAAAAATTTATAAAAAAGCTTAGATAATTTATTTTTAACATAAAAAACCTTTAAAAAGAATTCAAAAATGGATGCGATCATATCAGCACTAATGCACCGGATCCCATCAGAACTCCGCAGTTAAACGTGCTTGGGCGAGAGTAGTACTACGATGGGTGGCCTCCCGGGAAGTCCTCGTGTTGCATCACTTAAAATTGACAAAAAAAAAAAAAAAAGAATTAAAAAATATGCCCCTACATTTTGATGCCCTAATTCATGGCTTCACTTGATTGTGTCATGGGCCGGACCTGCATGTATATATTGTATTGTGAATCAATAGAGAGATGCATCCAAGTCTTCTAAGTAACATGGTATCAGAGCCATATATCTAAACCTAGTCTAAAAACCGCCGCCTCTCTCTAAAAAAAAAAAAAAAATCTCATCTTCTTTTCCTTCCTAGGAAAGCGAGTTAATACTTGACGAGAGTCATGTTCTGAACTATAACAAGCAAACTCTATTACTATATCTGACTCTTGTTTAGTAAGAAAGAAACGTTCCTACCCCATCAATGTTCAATGCTCTGCAATCTTTCTCATCCAGCAAATCAATTCTCGATGGATCCTTTTCCCGTTGCTTCTCAATTTTTCTATTCCATTCAGTTTCATCTAAAAGTAGACACTGTTCAAAAGCATCTCTCAGAGTGAAGTTAGGAAATTATGCAAAAGAAAAAGAATATGATTAAGGGTTCAGCAGTTGACCATTCCAGAGTCAATAATACTGATTGGAAAAGATGAAGAACTTCGTAGTTCCAATCTTGAAACTCCTTTAGTCATTGAAAGAATGCATCCCTCATCTTCGAGTAATTGATTTGCCTAAATCAAAATTTAGATTCGAATACAAGAATTAGATATAGTGAACTCTTCTAGTATTCAGATTTAGTTAAATGGAAAAAAAATTCACCTGCATATAATTCGGGCATCACCTGCTTAGAAACCACATAGAGACAGATCAATTCACCACTGTTCTAATTTGTAGTTTAAATGATAGTTTGATACAGTACTTACCGCCTGCTTCATCGTCGAAACCTTCAACGAGAAAATAGTCAATTGTCGCATAGACATCATTCTTGTGAACCCTCCACATGCACCTTCGGAATCCCGATCTTCCGTCCACGCTTCCATGACATCCCTTTTCTCTTCATAACACTGTGCACCCTCACAGCTAGAATTCAAAAGCATTGCAGACTTGCAGTTACAAATAATTTATACAAGGAATAAATAAAATATGACAATATTATCACTCAAGTCAAGATATCATGAAGCTTTACAGCACGTTTCGGCCTATTCATTGGAAATATTTGAAAATGGTTATACAAAACAATTACGTTTTTTTTTTATATTTTGATGAAGGCATTAGGCATACATAATCGTGTGCAGCTTCATACCTTTACAATCAGGCGAAATGCAAAGAGCTTTGTTATCCAAGGAATCGAAAATAACGTAATCCTGAAATAAAGCTGCAAAGTTTATATATAATAAACAAAGAGGTGTAAGACATAGAGGTGTGAAATGTAAAAGTGTAAAAATTAATAGATGTGAAACATGGAGGTACAACAAAGAGGTACAACAAAGAGGTGTGAAATTAAAAGGTGTAAAAATTAATAGATGTGATTTTTGGAACCAAGAGGTACAACAAAGAGATGCAAAGACTAAGGAGGTGTGATTTAAAAGGTGTAAAAATTAATGGATGTGATTTTTGAAACCAGGAGGTACAACAAAGAGATGCAAAGACTAAGAGGTGTGATTTAAAAGGTGTAAAAATTAATGGATGTGATTTTTGAAACCAGGAGGTACAACAAAGAAATGCAAAGATTAAGAGGTGTGACTTTTGAAAGATGGGGGTGCAACGAAAAGACACGATTAATAATTTTAAACCGTTGGATTAAAACTGGAACTAATCTCATCCGTTGGATTAAAAATTAACATAAAAATCTCATCCGTTGGATTAAAAAAGTGGGTTTGCTATTATATATAGATACTAAAGCATAAAATATCATTATACATATTCGTATAATTTTAATGTTTTAAATGAAATTTGTTCCGACAAAATAAATATCTGGAATTGATAAGTCACATAATCAACTAGGATCTGGAATATATGAACAATTGAATCTTGGACACACATAGATTTGATACATCTCCTACATAATACGACCGAAAACTCAACGTTGGGAATACGGCTTAACCGGATCGAAATCACGGTTTGATCGGTTTATCCACAAAATTATTTGGTTTAAGATTTCAGGCTGGTTTCCAATTTCAAGCGTGTTGGTTCGGTTTGCCTGAAACAAGCAAGACTCTTCTTGTAGCTGCTTAAACAACGAACCAAAATAGGGTTTAAGCTCTTGTAAAAAAAAATGGCGACGACTTTGAATCGATTTCTGAAGCATAGATCAATCTCTGCTCTCTTTTATCGAAACCAGCATCAAGGGCTCTTCAACTCCACTCGCTATGACTCTCTCCCTTCGCAAATGCCAGCTCTTCAATCAACCACCCGATCTTTCCTCGATTTTTATAAGGTACCATTATTCAGGAATTTTTCAATTTCGCTTTATCGGAAGTAACGGTGACTGAAAATTATCTGTCGATGCTGTGTTTTTTTTTTGGATTTGGACAGTTTGGGAACAAGAAAGCAATTGAGGATGAACGAGCTAGACTGTAAGCTTTCCCTTTACTTAGATTCAATTCGATTAGATTCGATTGAAGTCTAGCAATTGTGGAGATATATATTGTCTCAATGAGAAGTTAATTAGTGGAGTATGATGTGGTTTAGGGCAGTAATGATGAGATGAATCGGGGATACTTTGCTGATATGAAAGAATTCAAGGATCATGGCGGTAAGGTATATATAATGATGCTACTTCTTTCAATCTGTTCTCTTATATTGGTACTATTATAGCACTTAGGAGCCACAATCAAATATCCCAGATTCTGTGTTTAGTTTTAAAGGGTGGGTTACTTTCACTAGCTATGTATTATCTCGTATGTGTCTGTTGTTTGGGCACGCTTTGATTATAACTCAGTTTCAGAGACTGTAGCTTATATTGGCTTTATGAAGTTCCTCTACTGTCAACTAATGTATTTTTTTTTTTGCAGATAGCAGCTGCAGATAAGACTCTAATCCCTGCTGTTTCAGCTATGAAGTTTCCGGCATTAGCAGTGACTTTCTCTAATGGAGAAAGCATGACGTTACCTGTTACTCCCAACTGCAATGAGGTTAACACAGAGGATTCGGCTGTTCCAAAAGTTTCATTGGTGTGCCTGTCTTTCAGAGCAAGCTCTCAGGTACAGAAAATTCCACCTTGTTTTCGTTAAATACTCCAAAGGGACTAAAATAAATGTTTGGTTAACCTTTTTGAAGAGCGCTTTAGCATTGACTGATGTGTTGCTTTTTAAGAGTAGAGTAGTAAGCGATGGTTGCATAATACAGTGTTCTTTAGCGGTGAAGCACTTGTTGATAAGTATGATCTTATATACAACAGCTTGTCTTATGTTGTTACTGGGTTGTCGTTGCTTTATCTGACAGGAAATGATCAGCTCATGGAGCAAACCATTTCTTGAATCGTTTGGCAACAGGGAAGATCTTCAGTTGTTTGAGGTACTGATCCTGAATTGTTTTGTCACATGTAGATCAGATTTTAAAACCTGCAGAAGTGCTTTTTTTTGTTTGGCTGCTATATTTTTCTCTCATTCTTCAGGAAAACTTGTTCCCTTGTATTATAGGTATCATTTATAGACAAATGGCTCCTGGGCTTTCCCCCGATAAAAAAACTACTTCTCAGGGTCTTGCAAAAACCTAACAACAGCGAGAACAATGTCCTCCAGAGGCAGGCTGTTTACGCATTTGGGGACCATTATCACTTCCGTAAACAAACCAAAGTTTTGAACCTTCTCACCGGGTACAGAAAATCTCCCTCCACCTCATCAAGTTAAGAATGCATAGGTTTTACGTATCGTTTCTGATATCTCTGTTGCACATACTTGTTTATGTCTCAGGTATATTCTCCTACTCGACAAATCCGGGAGAATAAGATGGCAAGGTTTTGGAACAGCAACTCCAGAGGAAGTGTCTCAACTTCTCTCTTGCACCTCACTTCTCTTGAAAGATCAATGAGAGGTAACTAAACTGCTCTCTCTTTTAAACCATTTAAATCATAAGACTACCAGTTCCCTTTTACGCCTACAATTATCAGAAATTCTACAGCATGAGCAGGAAAATGTTTAGTGTATAAAATATTACAGCTTTGCGTGGTATGTTTCATAGTGGAGAGTTACAAAAGTTTCTTTGAAGCACCTTCCTAGTATAGTTTCGCGTATGAAAATTTAACATCTAAGGGTCTTCTTTGTTTCTATTACATGTCTAGATTTCTGCTTAAACCGGAGACCATCTCAAAAGACTAGTGCTCCTCCTTTACTCGTATGAAGGATGTTGAAGAATTAACTTTCAGAAAGGCACAGAGAAGACAATAAATCTCCCATCTTTCGTTTTTCTTTTCAGTTTGATTCCATTGGTGTTATCGGCACTTTCGAAGCAATATACTCACTCTTCACTTGTCTCCCTTTTTAGACATTTGCATATTGTACCCATATGAGAATTACATAACCCAAATTTTGTTTCTTATGTAACCGTTTTTAATTGAAAACAAAACAAAACCAAACATCTAGTTCTTCGTAGAGAAGTTCACTTAATTTGGTTAGAAACAAAGCCGTTGTCTTAGACTTCGGAGTGAGGTGGTGAAGTCAATGGTCGGTCAACGGAAAATCGAAGTTACTACATCCGTACTTTAGATGCGTCATATGTAGGTTGAGCATTGACACATTAATTACATCAGTCAATCTTGTAACTGTAATAATTAATAGTCACCATTATTAGAAATTGAACTTGAAAAATCATAATTACCAAAAATGCCAAATTGTAAAACACGCCAAAAGGATAATTTATGGAAAGCTTCATTCCATAGTTAATTAAATTAATCACCAAAATGTGAAAAACTTTAGAACTGTCATCAGAATATATCAGAACGTTTCAATTGGCGGCTTTCTCTCTCTTTCTCTCTTCAGGAAGAGAAAGTTTCGAAATCGAGAAATGGCGGTGGATACTCCTGCTGGAGTAATCATCATCGCTACGGTACTTTTACAAGCTGCCGCAACCATGGTAGTATGCGGCTCCGACACGGTTCTGCAGCTGGAGAGATTGATACCACCGAACCACGAACTTGGTCTGTCTGAGCTCAGGGCTTTTGATTCAGCTCGCCATGGAAGGTTATTGCAGTCTCCCGTCGGCGGCGTTGTTAATTTTCCTGTTGATGGAGCCTCCGATCCGTTTCTCGTTGGGTACTACTGTTGTTACACACTTTTTCGATTTCAATTTTCGATTTTTTTTTTTTTTGGTTTCCGAAGATAAAAAAATCACTTTTTTCTCGAACCGTAGTAGAGTCACCGGACTTGGATTTGACAACTTTGTTTAATCACATCTGAACTTTGGTTTTTGGCTTGTGAAGACAGAGCGTTTCTAAATCTAATTTTAGCAGCATTCTAGGATATGTGTTCAATTTGGAATAGAAATATTTTTGACTCTGTCTTTTTTGACTCTTGTCCATTCCTATTTTAGAATCTTGTTGTCATATTTCCCTTTCATGACAGGCTTTACTATACAAAGGTTAAACTTGGGACACCCCCGAGAGAATTTAATGTTCAAATTGACACTGGAAGTGATGTTTTATGGGTTAGCTGCACTTCCTGCAACGGCTGCCCCAAGACCAGTGAACTACAAGTATTAAATCTTTCTACCTTTCCTTTCTAGCATTTCTAACCCATGCCCTTGGTCTTAATCTTTCTGATTATTTGTTTTGCCTCTCTTTCCAGATTCAGCTAAGTTTCTTCGATCCTGGTGTTTCATCCTCGGCTTCGTTAGTTTCATGTTCAGACAGGAGATGTTACTCAAATTTCCAGACAGAATCAGGCTGTGCTCCCAACAATCTTTGTTCCTATTCGTTCAAGTATGGTGATGGAAGTGGCACTTCTGGTTACTACATTTCAGATTTCATGTCCTTTGATACTGTTATCACCAGTACATTGGCTATAAATTCCTCGGCCCCCTTTGTCTTCGGGTAAACTAGCAGCAAAAGAACTGTGTGCTTTTTAAATCTCCTTTCAATAATGTTGATTTCCTTAAAGAATATGCTGCATTGCCTTCTCTGAATACTTAAAGTGATGACTGCATTTATCATGTATGATAACCACACTTGGTCTTTAATATGATCTAACTTCCAAATCATATTTTCTGTACTTGTTCCACATTCAAAGTAGGTGATGCTTTGTCTTCAATATTGGCTAACAGGTGTAGCAATTTACAAACTGGAGATTTACAGAGGCCGAGGAGAGCAGTAGATGGCATCTTTGGGTTAGGACAAGGGAGCTTATCTGTAATTTCACAGCTTGCTGTGCAAGGACTTGCACCACGAGTATTCTCTCACTGTCTCAAGGGAGATAAAAGTGGTGGAGGTATAATGGTTTTAGGTCAAATTAAGAGGCCAGATACTGTCTATACCCCCCTTGTTCCATCACAGTGAGTTCTTAATCTTTCTATTATACACTTCAACTCGTATCCTCTTACGTAAATAAAAGCACCTTATAAACCTTGTGGGTACTTAACATCACGATGAATCAGAGAAATAGACATTTTGTATCTGCCCCTATGGAAAGAAAATGTAGCTTGTTTATCTTGGGATAGGAAAACTAAAATATATAAACCCACGTCTTGATTCAGATAATATATACTGCAAACAAATTTCAGGCCACATTATAATGTGAACCTGCAGAGCATTGCTGTGAACGGTCAGGTCTTACCGATTGATCCATCTGTATTCACAATAGCCACTGGTGATGGGACAATAATTGATACAGGGACGACTCTTGCTTATCTTCCCGACGAAGCTTATAATCCATTTATCCAAGCTGTGAGTGTTTTTTTTTCATCAGTTCATCTACAGGTTTACCAATCATCATACCTTATTTGCCATATTCTGTCTAGTGTTTGCCATTGGTGAAGTATCTGTTCTCAGTTGTTATGTTTTAAAAGATGAGATTACATATATGTTATTGTACCTTACAAGAAAGAAGATTTATAAACCGTTCAACCTGCAGATTGCAAATGCTGTTTCGCAATACGGGCGTCCCATAACCTATGAGAGTTACCAGTGCTTTGATATCACAGCTGGGTAAAGTTCCTCTCATGTGTATGTATGTATATATAAAAAGCCGTTATCTCTCATGCTTAAGTGCTAAAAAGATTTGAATCTATTATACAGTGACGTTGATGTCTTTCCCGAAGTTAGTTTGAGCTTTGCTGGTGGTGCATCAATGGTCTTAAGACCGCGTGGGTATCTTCAGATATTTTCTAGTGTAAGCATATTCATGCACTTACACACTACTTCAAATGTTAACTTCTATTGTGTCAATGATAAGCTCTGAAATATTTTAGCTGTTCAACTCTTAGTATAGGTCTACTGTATAAAGCCTAAGACTAAATCTAGCAAATTAGTCTACAATGATAAGATCAATCACTTGCTAAACATTACTGCCAAGTAAAACTTGATCTATAGATAGTTCTCTTGTATTTAGTCTCAACCCTTGGCTAAACATTATCTATAAGTGCAAAGAAAAACTTTGATGTGTTTTGTTTTGCTATCATCAGTCAGGAAGTTCAATATGGTGCATTGGTTTCCAGAGAATGTCTCATCGCCGTATAACAATTCTTGGCGGTAACGACTCGAGTTATTATTTGTATCAGTTGAAATTGAAACAGTGCAACTATTTTCTCAATGGTGGATTTCTTTGCAGATTTGGTTCTTAAGGACAAAGTGGTGGTCTACGATCTAGTTCACCAAAGGATTGGATGGTCAGAATACGACTGTGAGTGTGTTTTCTAATATTACGGCAAAGCAATCAACGTACATTGGAATACGATGCAGATTATGAAAATTGCATTACAGGTTCTCTGGAGGTAAACGTTTCAGCGTCACGAGGAGGACGAAGCAAAGACGTTATAAACACTGGACAGTGGAGAGAAAACGGTTCGGAGAGTTTAAAAAGAAGAAGTTATCACCTATTGTTACAAGTAGTAGTAACATTACTTGTCCATCTTTTTGCTCGCTTCTTGTAGCTTCTACTAGCATTCACATCAATCCACTGTGGTTGAACTTTTGTAATCTTATATTACATTACTATCACAGATGTATCAATCCACTAATTAATTCTTACTTACCACCACTTCTCTTGTTCCCCCTTTGATTTTTCTTTGACTTTTTTGCTTTTGGCCACCGACGCATACAAACCAATCAAACAAAACGACGAATAATGAAAACACTTGTCCGGTGTACAATTTTACGTGTCGGTGTAAAGCAACAACACACATATACCTCAAAAATGATGTAACCAAAGTTCCACATTCACAAGTCAATAATTTAGCTATAGTTTTAAAAATATGATGAGAGTCAGTCACGTGAACAATCAGATTCATAATAATTGAGAGTGGAAGAAAGAATATGACACATAACGAAAACATTAATTTCACGTGGAGGGGCGAGTATAGGTCTAATGTAAACAGTCGGTGACACTCAGTCACTCACTACCCCACCCACATGTCCCTTTAAATATCAATCTCTCGTTTCCTTCTTTTTTTTTCTCCACAAATCTCTCTTCCACCCATTGTTAATCTCCTCCTTGATCACGCGTTTTTTTTTTTTTTTGTCTTCACCGACAGAAGAAGAAGAAAAAAAAATTATGGCGAACGGAGAAGGTAGATTGGATCTGGACGGTAAGCCGATTAAGGCGATAACGATATGCATGATCGGCGCTGGAGGATTCATCGGTTCTCATCTCTGTGAGAAGCTTATGACGGAGACTCCTCATAACGTGCTTGCGCTTGATGTTTATAATGATAAGATTAAACACTTGCTTGAGCCTGATACCGTTCAATGGGCTGGACGGATCCAGTTTCATCGTATCAATATTAAGCATGATTCTAGACTTGAAGGACTCATCAAGATGGCAGATCTGGTAATTGTTTCTTCTTCTTCTGTTCTCAGTTTTTAATGTTATGTGCATGTGAATGTGAAGCTCTTCTTTAGCAAGTTACGAGGTATATTTAGAAATTGAGTTTGCTGATTTTTGATGATTACAGACTCAGATCTGATCTTGTTATGTGGAATTGAGTTTTGAATTGTGATTGTGTGTCTTATTTAGTCTCTCTGTTGTTTTGATTCGCAGACGATTAATCTGGCTGCGATCTGTACTCCAGCTGATTACAATACTCGTCCTCTTGACACTATCTACAGCAATTTCATCGATGCTCTCCCGGTGGTATGTTTTTTAATTCTTTGGTGTTCTTCGTTCGTTTGTCAATTTTGTAAGTTTTGAGGAATATTAGTTTGTGACATTATTTGAGTGATGATTGGTTTTGGGCATGTAGGTTAAGTACTGCTCAGAGAACAACAAGCGTCTGATTCACTTTTCCACTTGTGAAGTTTATGGGAAAACTATAGGAAGCTTTCTTCCCAAGGATCATCCTCTGCGTCAGGTCAGCCTTTTTCTCCTACCCCACTCTGATGATCATGTCATTGTCTTTGGCATCACTTTCTGCTGATTGTCAGCTGTCGACTAAATCAGGAAACTGTGTTTATTTTTTTGTACATTGGTACACTCGCTTAAGATGGATACAGGAATTTTTTATATTCTATTGTTGTTAAGACAATAGAGAATTTTTTATATTCTATTGTTTTCTGAGATAGAGAATTTAAAGTAAACTTGTTCTTAGCCTATCACTATCCACTTTATTCGAGAAAATGTGGTTTTTATTTCAATTACCTGAGTATGGCTGTAATCCCAAACTACTACTTCCTGAGAGTCTTTGTAATTTTTTTTTGCTTAGCTTTCGTTAGTATCTGCTGATTTTTTACTGCTTTTGTCTTTGTATCTGTTATTTATTCAATTCTCACAATTGATGCTCGTTTTCTACAGGATCCTGAATTTTATGTACTCAAAGAAGATGTATCCCCTTGCATATTTGGTTCTATTGAGAAGCAGAGGTGGTCATATGCTTGTGCAAAGCAACTGATTGAGAGACTTGTCTACGGTATGCAGTTTTGTTTACATGATAAGAAAAATTAGATTTATCTAGACACAAAACCATTCTCACTTTGCTTGTTTGTGGTTTCAGCTGAGGGTGCTGAGAACGGACTTGAGTTCACCATTGTAAGACCGTTTAACTGGATTGGACCTAGGATGGATTTCATCCCCGGCATTGATGGTCCTAGCGAGGGTGTCCCTCGGGTCCTAGCGTGCTTCAGTAACGTAAGTATACAGACTCTTTCCAATAACCAGAGTTATTTTTGTGGTTGCAGCTTTTTTTTGATAAAACACTTTGGGGTATTTTCAGAACCTTCTACGAAGGGAGCCTCTCAAGCTTGTGGATGGTGGAGAATCACAGAGAACCTTCATCTACATCAAAGATGCTATTGAAGCTGTCCTTTTAATGATTGTGAGTTTCATTCATTGCCGATTTCGTTAGTTGTAGTGCTAACCAAAGAAGTTGCATCTGAATTTGCTTGCGGGAATTTTAACAGGAAAACCCAGAGAGAGCCAATGGGCATATCTTCAATGTAGGCAACCCAAACAATGAAGTGACAGTAAGACAACTTGCTGAAATGATGACTGAGGTGAGAAAAATTGGTCACGGAGAAGACTCTTAATTGATTTTCAATATACTATAGCGGCACACTAAAATGTTGCAAAATGACAGGTCTACGCAAAAGTGAGTGGAGAGACAGCTATCGAGAGTCCAACCATAGACGTGAGTTCCAAAGAATTTTATGGAGAAGGTTATGACGACAGTGACAAGAGGATCCCAGACATGACCATCATTAACCGTCAACTTGGTAATTTCCTCGTTATCCTGTTTGCTTTGTCTCTTTTAACATAACCAATTGATTTCTAACTAATACTTGGTGTGGACAAATAATTAGGATGGAACCCGAAGACGTCACTTTGGGACTTACTTGAGTCAACCTTAACTTACCAGCACACAACCTATGCAGAAGCCATTAAGAAGGCCACTTCAAAACCAGTCGCATCTTAGAGGTCATCTCTCCTATAAACACTTCGAAATCATGTGGTGTCTACTATTCCATTTTTTTTTTTTTTTTTTAATTCACGCTACAGAAACCTTTTCTTCTCTTATTTTAGGCCATTCTAAGCAAATGGATATATCACTGTGTTTCATTCTAGTTTACGTTTTCGTTGTTATATAGTATTACTGTTGATGTTTTTGAATTCGTTGTTGAAGCTTTTTTATATCTTGTATTTCTCAGTAACTAAAAAGGGAAAGGTTTGTCCACGCTTTGTTTCTGTATTTTTCTGGTTGGAATGAACGAGTTTGGCTTTTGCTTGTGTTGCTGTGAATTTATACCTTAGATGGAAATGCCTATCAAACTATTAAAAAAGTTGGTTTCACAATCTATGTAGAAAAAAGAGTGTTAACATAGTAAATGGTAGGATGGTGAAGTACCTATCATGCATTAAAAGAACAAGTAAAACAAATGATCGCCGGCCAAAACAGTAACAAGATGACATGGTCAAATAACGAGTATATCACTCGGCGAAACGACGAGCTACGAGAATAACGAGTAAACCAAAAAAATCAGAACTGAAAGGTACATTGCCGGTATGGACTAAACGAGCTAAAGCGTTATCTTGGAAAATAACATAATTTAGAGACTAAACGTAAAGAGAAAGAGAAGAAACAAACTTGGCCTTTCTGTAAAAACTCAGTCAAGTTCAATCGTAACACTTTGTCACTCATCAGGAAATAATACAAAGGCACAAATTCTGGAATACATATCATATGTTTTCTTTATCTCTCGCCTTTCTCTTTTTCTTTGCTATAATTTAGACTACAGAACACAAACAATGAACATTTTCTTCTTAAGAAAAGTAATTAAATTTTTCAAACCACACCAAAAAATACTTCACAAACACATGCACAAAAGCGGTCGCTACCGAGCAGACTCAGCGGCGGCAGTAGTGCATAATATGCACCGTAAACGCGACCGCCCAGGTCTGTCTCCGTCATCATCTTCATCTTCATCTTCTTCCTCATCTTCTTCCTCTTCATCCATACCGTAGCTGTATTCATACCCAGACGAACCTTTGGTTGTCTTGTTATTGCTGCTGCTGAATGCAGCATCCATGAGGCACGTCATGTGGTAAGCATGGCAGCAGAAGAAGACCACCACGGTGTCCCCTCTTATCGAGACCGGGTCGAAGCACATACAACATCGTGTATCCCCCCTTGTCCTCGACTTCACCTCTGTCATCTTTACGCTCAAAGATTTATCTACTACCATTCTCTGCGAAAATGAGCGATTATTGTCTTCTCTCTTTGCACGGGAATCGTCTTCTTGGTTGCTTAGGCAGACCCCGCGCCTAGCCTCGTTGAAGCACTTGACCAGAAGATTAACAATATCCGTCTGTATAACAACAACCCCCACACGTCAAATTCCCTGGCGTCTGTTCCAGATATATATATAATTAGAGGAACAATGGTGACACTAAATTTGTACCTTGAGAATATCATTGCAACCGTGTCTAAGAGATGTTTCAGTTCTGTAATCTGTTACAATTTTGACCAATCGATCCCTTAATCTGAAAGCAGAAGAAACAATGAAGAGAACATTATGTTCGCAAAAAGTGATCAGAAACCATATGATCTTGCAAGTGCTTTGTGTGCACACATAGCTTTGGGATCAGAAAGAAGAGGGACCATGTTTACTTAAGCAAGAACATGTGATTAAACAAACTCAATAATTTGAGTAAAAGTTACAACTAACCGAGGTATTTCCAAGCCATTTGGGACCATATTTACAATGTAAAGAGGATCGAGGTTGCCAACCGTGTGCTCCAACAACAAGCCCACCTAATATTTGTGGCATGAAACAGAGGATTAAAGAAACAATACTACAAGGATTCTTAGAATCAAGGCCAGTATATGTAGCGATTTGATTCGCTTATACAATTTTTACCATCTCGGGCTTGTTTAGACATTGTTTAATCAGCTCTTCCCATAGATCATCATCGTGCTGCATGGACACAAATTCCACTGCCTGCAGAAGATCGATCATATTTAAATACCATAGCTTGTTTTATATATAATCAGTCAGAAAGACACCAATTAGAAAGTACAAGGATTGTGGAAAGAAGATAGCTACGTACTGAACACAGAGTATTTAGAAAATTACCTCTTCTATATCCCCCAGTTTATTTATGATGACTGCAAGAGCTTGTTTTGCATTTCCCATCCTCCCCAGGACAAACACTTGCTCTTTCAAAAAATCTTTCTTGACACAAAGTTCATATGCCTGAGATGTTGCAATCGATCAAGTTCACAATGATATAACCCAGAGATAGTTCGGTAAGCTGTCTAGCTTGTAATATTAATGTTGACTACCTTTTCTAACTTGTAATGTTGACTGCTACGTAGGAATGGAAGCAGCATCTTAGTATCGTATTCTGCATATAATTCTACCTGCAGCATGTATAATTTTCAGAAAATATTTAAGCAAAAGAGAAAGAGAAAGGAAAATCATTCTATATACTGAGTTACTACGCAGACCTGCATATCATGAAAATCCTTGCCAGTATCATGACTGACTTCAAATAATGCATGCAGATATAAGTACAGGTAATATCTTGAATCACATTTTTTGCCAGCTTTCAAAAGTTGTCGGACAACTTCAGATGGAGGAATCAAATCCCTATTTTGGATAAATAAGACAGTTGCACGCTTGCAATCAAGCAACATTAACTGGACCACCTACACAAGTAGATAAGGGAAACAAAGTTCACCGGTCTGTGTGACACAATTATGAAAGTTCCACGACATAGTGTCAGAAGTCATAAACTGAGGGAAAATTTCCTTGTATACCTTTCCGCGAATTGCCTCATGCAAGCTGTATTTCTCAATGAAATCAAACACTTCTGGTTTGAGAAGCTGAGAAAAAAAAAAGGAAAAGGAAATTTTAGCTGACTTGAGACAGAAGAAGGCCTGAACAAGATCAGGGGTAAATACTTTTACAGATACTTTCTTAGTACACACGTACATCAGCATATAGCAAGAAGGCCTTCTGATACTGTCCATCAATTACATACAGCTCTGCCAGCGCCTGATACATGAAATAATAAAACAACCCTAAACTCGTAAATGTTAATAAACATCAGTTTAACAAGACAGACAATGCTGACCTCTTTCAGGGCATCGGTCATTGAAGATGTGTTCAGCTGAGGCTCTATTGCCGAGATAACAGTCAAAGCAGAATATACTGAACGTGGCCACGATTTAACAGCTGACAAAAGCTCCTTGTGGTATGAGGGGTTGGTTGCCAGTGCAACTAGAGCAACCTGCATCATCAAAAAATAAACTTCAAAATAAATCTTATGCCTCAACTTTTTCAAACATAAGTTTGCTTTTACAAGTGAAAGTTATTTGACTAATATATTTTTATAGGGTAACGCAAACGCCAAAGCAGACAGTTTTTATTTCTGTTTTTTGTTTGCATTTGGTTTTATGCCTCAAGGGTTTGTTTTCATTTGAAGGAAACCACACTGTTATGATATGCAAACAAACACTCTTATGGGGCATCATGTATCCCTTGGGTTTTTCTTGGTAAAACTATCCTATTTTTTTCTATTGAATTTTTTACTATATCACATGGATAGAGGGATATAGACAACTGCAAAGGGATAAGACGAAAAAGTTCTATCTGCACAAAATTGTTGATATATACAAACCTCATACACCGTATCCTTAAGCCTCGGGTTATCCGTAGGCATATATGGAACAAGAACAGGTAGCTGGCGTAGTTGAGCAAAATGGAAAACCCACCTGAAAAGAGAAACACGATTTTAGATAAGTATACAAAAACCAAAATAAACACTTAGCGGATAAAAGATAATAATATGTTCAAACCTCTCCCAGGCTGAAGCAGATCCTCTTAACAATTTGGGACATAAAGATGCTGCTTCAGCATATTTTCTTTCGACAATCAGATGATCAAGATACCCAGCTCCCACCTAGATAAATCGCTTGTGTTAGAATTAAAAGTTGCCAACACAAGAAAAAAAAAAGAGAACTTACAAGCTGAGAAAAGTGGAGAGCAAGAGTATGAACCATAATGCAAGACAAATATACGGTTTAATCACTAGTACCTTATCAACAAGTTCGGTTCGTCCTTCACCAGCCTCAACAGCTGCTAGGGCTTTCTCGTGGAATCCATGTTGCAACAGCCAGTTAATGTGATCTTCAGCATCCCTAACAAGAAAAATATCATAAGTTAGTGAGCGCAAGGTTCATCTACAAAGCTTTAGAATAACAAGGACAAAAGAAACAGTGACCACAAAAATCTACCTGGGTTTGGCAATCACAACATCCTTCGGAGAAACAATATAGTATATTGGTTCATCACCAGCTGCCCACTGTCCCCCAGCATAGCTACTACCTACACTCGCATCAATATTCCGAGTAAGTATTCAAACGTAGGATTTCCTTCCCCTAGAAAACAAACTACTTTCAAACAAAATTCTGACCTGGAAAAGGAGCATGAGCAAGGGAATAGTCTTTCGCCTTGTAATGCTCAAAGCCGTGTACAGGAAGAGCATCCATTGTAAGTTCATCATTGTTCCATGATACAATGCGTATTTCAGGTCTCTGGGCATTCCCCTGCATTACTTAGAATCAGACTCAACAACTTCCCAAAAGGAATGCCAAAACATGTCCCTATTTATAACACCAAAACGACCACGAAGAGGAGTACCTGACGCGATACAGTATTGGTGGTGCTAAATTTCTTCTCACCATCTCCTTCAATGGGTATATAAGCAAGAATAACAAGAGAATCACCAAAGGGAGCAATCCCTGAAATATAATAGCTGGTTTGGAAAGAAGCAACGATATCAACTTGGTTTAGACTAGACATCTGAATCTGCCTATACGTTCCAGGTTTTTGCTGGTCTGATTTAATTGAAGCAACTTTAACCGATGTTCCCCAACCAATCACAAGGATAGTATCATCCTGTAAACAAATTTTTTGGAAAAAAAAAAACACAAAACCTTCAAGTCAATGCTGTTCCATATGGATTTAGTCGGGTGAAATTAAAGAAGTAAACAGATGAGATGAGTTATCCAGACTAACCTGCCAAACCAAGTGGGGAAGCAAAGCCTCAGGCCTGGGGCTTCCCCGCGGTTTTTCAATAAAAGTAACACGCTGACCTTTGGCTGTATCATAAACTTTAACACCAACATCATTAGCCCAGGCGATGAGACTTCCTCTCCATTTCACAGAATGGATAGGACCTTCCCCAGAATGCAGCACCTACAGAGTCAGCTTCTTATCAAATTCACAAAGAATAAGGTGTATTCCAAAACGTAATATACCCAACATTCCCGCAAACCTCGTCTCCAGAACTGAACCACTTCCACTTCTTGGAGTTCATATGCAATTGACCAGCCAAGCCACCAGCTACAAACCTCCTTGATTGGTTTTTGGAGTAATCAGGGTCCAAGGAAATAGCCTTCATGGGACGATGATAATCAAATTTCTCCTTCTCATCATCAGTGAAAAGACTGTTTATAACGACAGAACCATCGTCTGAACAGCTTCCTATATACTCTCCCTCATTGTCAAAGTTGAGGTCATTAACCGGAGCAGTGTGTGAACGAAATTCTTTAACCTGAACAAAAGCAAAAGGAAAAATCAAACTCTGACCCAAACTAACAAAACTGTTCCACCACCAACGAAATGCACGTAGCCATCATCTATCAACCTAAGCTCATCATTAGAATATCACTAAAATCCTAAAATGTTGAAATTGACACGCAAACTCCTAAAATTGTTCGAAATTCCCCAAAAAAAAAAATCAAATCAATTGCCAAATAAAAAACTCGCCTGGTTCCCGAGGAAATCGAGGATATGTACGGTACCGTCGTGAGTACCAAGAGCGATCATCCTGGCGGCAACAGCGATGCAGGAAGCAGCGTCATTAGAAAGCAAAGAAGGTACGTTCCCACCCATCCGCTGATACTTGAGGCGTGGCTCCTCCTCAGCCTCATCTCCATTTTCTTCTGCTTCTTCTTCCTCTCTCCTCATCCTCCTCCTCCTCTTCCTCCTCTCTTTCGTCATCTCCGTCCACGCCGTTTTCAGGCGGAACCGAAGCCATTATACCACCTGGGAAATTGCTAGTAATATATCCAATTACCTCCTCCACAATACCTCCGATCAGATCAAATCAGACTTCAACAGAAAAAAAAAAATACAGATCTGCCTTCTTCTTCTTCTCTGTATCCTTCATTAAAATTTGATTCAGGTTTTGGTATCCGTAAAAATTAAAATTAGAATTAAATTAAATTATTGGAGATGACAGAAGAACATAAAAAAAAAATGAAAAAAAAAATAATTAAGAAGGCGACAAAGAAAAAGGTGCCACGTGTGCGAGACGGGTTACTTTATTTTTTAAAAATCTCTTTAGATGGAGGAAACGTGGACGTGGTGTAGTCGTAGCAAGTAGCAGCATTAACATGAAGAAACTCGAGAATGTTAAAACTTGTTCAGAGTTTTCTTTAAAAGGTTGTTTGGAAAGATAAAAGAAGCAAAAACACTAGTAGTCCCAATCATAGAACTTGAAAGCTTTTTGCCTTTGCATATACAACGATCTAATTAGAGAAATATTATATTCTTTTGTGACAGAGATACATATATACCACGACTCTTTGGTTCTGATTGATAAAGTGAAGAATCTCAAGTTTTCTTGTGAGATCTGAACCAAAACACATATCAACTCTTCACACGATAATTTATAATTCTAGAATCTTTTGCATAGAAATCTCCTACGTATATAAAATATCTAAGTTACAAGATAAGATAATAAAACTTACTTAAATCTATGACTAAATTTTTTCATATGGCTTTATCTTGTATATTTTTATTTTATGTGTTTGAAAGTTTTGGAGTTGAAGGTCAGCTTGGTGACGTCCATGCACTTTTCGCTCATAAGCCTATTTAACACGCTTTACCCGAGGTTTCCCGATTTAATCAGATTCCAAAATTATTCGATTTGTTTTAAGTTTAGGTTGGTATGTTATGGGTGCTAATTATCCACCAACAAATTCCATCTTCCCGCAAGACATGCATATTTTTTTGGTGATTTGGAATCTATCTTTCTATAATGTTTTTCGTTTACATATGTTTTAGCCTGAAAATTCAAGGAAACTTTGTAAAGTCCTTTTAAATTTACTCTATGTATAGGTTTTTTTTATATCCTTGTATCCTCATTACAGCTTTTCTCTTAACTTTCTAAAAGAAAAAATAGTTACATAAAAATTGTAATTTTCTTCACTATTTTATTGTTGCCTTTTTTCCTCTTTAGCTTAGACAATTGTATTCATAAAATATGCCCATGTTCTCTTAATTTCTCACTTTTTGCTAGAAGTGTCATGGCTAAATGATGTTTTCTATGTGATGGAATTATATTACATTTTAATTTACTTTGAAATTTATGTTCTACAAATTACTTAATCAATCACACCCAAACATATATATATATATATATTGAGTTTGTCCCCCATTGAAGTGTATATATATGTTAGTGTTGGCCTTTAGTGTCTGCATCGACATAAATCATGTACTTAATAGTTTATGTTGGCAATTAATTTCGACTAAACTAATTATAACATGGTTCAGATTTTAAAAGTGTATTTCAGAGTTTCTCTTACATCTCATCTCAGCACTCATGCAAAGATTTTGGTCACTAGTGCAAGACAGTACTTTCGAAGTATATCCGTATTTGAAAACTATCGAATAATATGGTCGAAACAAGATCTTGTTTTTTCATTTAACAGATGAAGTCATGAATATTCCTCTGATGATGCAGATATATATCTTTTCCAACTTCATTTGCCTTTAGAGAGTACTACGAGATCGTCGTAGATCAAGTTTTATAAGAGAAATAATATTAGTCCTTTTAGGTTATTATTGGTCATCAGGGAGATGTAGGGGCCATGACTGTACATTCTTTTTCGGCCTATAAATGCAATTCTCATTGGATCCGCGGTAATCATGCTTCTTGGGAATTATATGCTGATACTCAATTCAAAACTATCGTAATTACTGATTAATTTGTTAAATAACTAATGGCTTTTTAGTGTCATAACCAATGTGTTGATACGTACAGTGATCATCTACTTGTATTTGTTCATCCGAAAGACCTATCTATAGTAAACTATATACTGTATGAGCAACTAAAATCTTTAAAATAAACCAAAGTGGAGGATGAGATGGCTGTATGCCTGTATCTGATTGGTTAGTAAGATAGGCTGAGAAGTAGCGAATAATTCCAAGAGGCGAGTAGGAAAGTGGACATCAATTATGAAAAATGAAATATTATTTATTTATTTTTTGTAAGTGGTAAAATGGTATCCTATGCCAACCATTTGTACGTATTTAGACATTCAATCGAAGAATGATGTGACACACGAGATATATTTAGGGATAAGCTTCTCCAATAAATTACATTTTTTAAGTAGTAGATAACTAATGCTAATTCTTTCATGGTTAACCAAATCTGTAAACAAAATAAATGAACGCAAAAACATACAAAAAAAATTACTATAAATCTAACTAACTAATTGACTCCTGCAGTTCTTTAGGGTTTTTGGACACAAGGGGCAGTTGAAAAGTTTCACTTACTAAATTGAATATCCGAATATTCATTCAAGATTAATACAATATATATCGCAAAATACAAACTCTTTAATCTCTTTCTCTCTCTCTCACACTCGGCCCCTATCACTTTCTAGATTCCAATACTCACTTTCGAATTAATATTCTTTCCTTTGGAAGGTAAAAAAAACCCCACGAAACTTTCACATCCATGTGACCATGTCTAAGGTTCTCGAACCCCTAGAAGAAGAAAAGACAGTAGAGCAGAAACCCAGAAACCAAGAAGAAGAAGAAGAAGATCATCATCGAGAGACATCGAAGAAAGAAGAGCTGTTGGAATCTCTGTGTACACCAACGTCGAGTGATCACAAGATTCCCGAAGTGGAAACATGTCCTCCACCGCCAAGAAAACGACCGCGTGAGGTTTGTCTGAAAAATAAGAAGAGATTGTCCAAAGATCTTCGGTTCTTCGAAGCCACCGACGTCGGAAGCCAAGAGGTAGAGACTTTATTTGTTCACGAACCGAACCATGTCTGTAAGAAACGGAGGAGTAATAGCGCTTGAATCATAAATTTGATTCTGTTCTGTAGATATAGTACTACTACTCTTGTTTCTTTACTTTACACATGAATTTTCGATCGCTTTATTATATACCTATAATAATCTTTTAGTCCGAATTCGTGTTACATGATTTTTGTATATCATCTTGTCTTTAACAATTTGATCCTCATGTCTCAAAAGATGGTATGGATCATGAGGACTAGTAGGTGAATTATCTAACCTTTAGGTGCTTAATTACAGTTGGAAACATAGTATTTACTTTCATTTGGTAAGTGAAAACTTGTCAATGAAATAACTCAGACATCGAGCACAACATAATTAAATTAAAGATTAGATCATAATGATAATTAATTACTTGCTTCCACGGACCATGATAAAGAAAGAAAATTATAAATAGAAAACCAAAAGATATCGAAAAATCAGCTTTCTGGCGATCAAGTAATTAGCCAGTCCAACCATGTTTAAAATTTGCAATTTGAAATCAAATCAATCTTGAGATAGAATTCATTAATGATAAACTGTGAAAATAATACTTTGAAAACAAAAATAGTTTGAATGAAGCTACGCTGTTTTTGGGGACGTAAATTGGGTTTTAAACTGGTGATGTTGAACGGGTGATCGTGGTGTTCTTTGATCACATCTAAAGAAAAAATATACTTACCCGTACAGGTTTTAAAGACCCGTTTAGTTTCGGCCCGTTTAACTCATTTTAGCCCAATAATAGGTTTCGACCCGTTAAGTTTCGGCCCGTTATTTTTACAAACACCACGTAGTTGGGCAGTTAATCACCAAACGATAAGGTATCTGAACGACACGTTTCACCCACATGTCAATCGAAGAATTACTGTTACCGCATATCAAAGCGCCTCTTCTTTTATATCTCAACAACATTTACGGTTTTACTAACGAAGAAAAATGGCACCGAGAAAACCAAAGGTGGTTTCCGTGACGAAGAAGAAGAAAGTAGTGGAGGAGACAGTCAAAGTTACTGTCACGGAAGGAGAAGATCCGAATGTGACCACAGAGATCACAGAGGACGATCAAGAGACGCAAGATCTCACTTTCTCCATTCCCGTCGAAGAAAACGTTAATACGGTTGAGATTCCGGTCGAGGTTCCAGAAGAACGGTCACCTCAGCCGCCGGAAACTCCCGCATCTACGAGTGAAGGCACCGTGAAGAAGAAGACTAATAAGGTTGAGGAGAAGAAGAAGAATAAGAAAAAAGAAGAAGAGAGATGATTTGGCGGGCGATGAGTATAGGAGATATGTTTATAAGGTGTTGAAGCAGGTGCATCCTGATTTAGGGATAACGTCGAAAGCCATGACGGTGGTGAACATGTTCATGGGAGATATGTTCGAGAGGATAGCGCAGGAGGCGTCGAGGTTAGGCGATTATACTAAGCGGAGGACCTTGTCGTCAAGGGAGATCGAATCAGCGGTTAGGCTGGTTTTGCCTGGTGAGCTTAGCCGCCATGCCGTCGCTGAAGGCTCTAAAGCTATTAATAACTATGTTGCTTATGATAGTAGGAAACGTTAGTTTTGATTCTCTAATCGTTGTATCTTTTCTTGTAATGTTTTTTTAATTAACGTTGACTGTTAGGGGAATGTTTAACTTGTAGAGTATGGTTTCTTTAGTAATGTGATCATTTAGTTTTCATGTTCTCCGTTCTGTAATATATTTGTTGTCGTCAAAAAAAGGAGATCTACGTACTTGATAATTTGAATCCTGATTTGTTTTGCTTTCATGTAGTTTTTTCCTGTACAAATAAGAACGAAAATTTGACCCAAAAACTAAAAAATACAGAATTCCTAGTAAGTATATATTTTAAATCAGCGGAATGATACCATTTACATACAGAAATTTAACATTTTTCTTGTAAAAAGTTATGACACGAACACGATAACTAACATAACAATGGACATTCACGTGATAGCTGACTGATCTAGTGATCTGTCATGTTGGATTAGTGTATATTTTAGCTCTCTTTTTTTGGTACAGCCATCTTTTTGTTAGGTAATGGAAAAAATACAAGAAATGTACATGTCACTACGTTCGTAACATAATGTAGTAGTTTGGGTATAAATTGGTTGCTTTTCCAAATTATAGATTAATGTGTCAAAATTTATGAACTCCACTAGAGTAAGTAAGATATACCTAACAGGCTAACATTATGGGATCATGTGTGCGTTTGTTGAAACAGAGCTATTGACAAGTGATGCAGAAAAAGGGAAAAGTTAATGGGAATGGAAAAAGGTAAAAGTAAAAGTAGTCATTGCATGCTGAGCATTGAAGTTGGTCGCCGCATATCCCTTGGAAGATCCTTTCTCCTCCTTCAGTCTCCACCACGAACTATACATATACACGTGAGAACGTGTATGTGTGTGTTTGTCTATAGCTTGTATACCGCATATACACAAACCAACTAACAGAATGCAAACATGTAGTGTGTAGAAAACAATATCAATTTGTGCATAAGCAACACTAAAAGGAATATTCCGCTAGTTATTCGATTTGTTGAAATATATCACAAAAGAAAAACGTCAAAAAGAAAAATAGATCCCACTTCAACTGTATTTTTTTCTCTTTGAGTTGATTATACTAATTACAAAAGCATACTTTATAGTACAAAAAAGCATGTATCATCACTTCGCAATAACTTTTTCTCAAGTTTCACTACTCTAGTCACATGCATTTTCTATAAAACCCTCTTCCTCCTCTATCTTCCACAACTTATGATCGGCATCTATTACCTGGAAAGCATATGGCTAACGATAACTGCAAAGAAGGGCCAATTTCTCAAGACGAAGGTCTTCAGCTGGTTAGTCGTTTAATCATGATTATTATCATTTTTCTCTTTGCCTCTATTCTTCTAATAACTATGCTTATTCTTCTGATCTTGTCCTGAACCAGTTTAAGGGATCACCCATAGCTACTATACGGTATAGTAAGAAGAGTTGGTGAACATGTTCGGACGAGAAGAGAGATCGAGATTTTGACCTACTTGAAAACGTATGGTCAACGCCAACCACAATGAACAAGACTTGAACATTATGTATCTTTCTCTCTGACCGGGCAACTTCGGAACCTTTGGCAATGTTTCTCTTGATTTTAATTGTTTTTTACTGTTGATTTTTCTATTTGTAGTAACTTTTCTTGTTACATCGGTTGAATGGAACACGTACTTCGCACCAACGTGTTTTTGTTTGACGAGAGCTGAGCAACACATATTTCGCTTCTGCTGAAAAAAAACAACTTTTTAACTCGATCGATCAAACGAAAACTTGATTGAAGGTGAAAATAACAAGAAAAGAACATGCACTATGAATAGTTTTTGATCTGATCGACCGTGTTTTTGTTACATTAACAAAATTTAAAGGAGAGAAAGTTACAATAAGAAAGAAACCTCCACGTTGCTCTGTTCTGGAATTTCCCAGTCAGATATACCTGGGCCCAAGAAAGAAACCTCCAAGTTACAATAAGAAAGATACATAATGTTCACTGGACCTGGGCCCAAGTGTATTAAATCACTCCCCCGAAGCCCAGAATGTTATGGTTGAGTGTTGAACTTAAAAAGAGGGGAGACTCTGACTCAGCTTGAGTGTTATGGTTGGATCCATTCAAGTGAACCGGGCTGTCGTATGCAGACGGTTTGAAACTTTTTGAAACAGAGTCATCATCATGTGTCTTATTTTGATATGGATGTGAATTTATTTCTGCACGAGATGATTCAATTGGCCAAACAAAAATGCAGATAAAAGTTGTTTGAATATATTTCGGCAGATAAAAGTTGTTTGAGTTTTTATTTTATTTTCCCCGCAATAGTTTTTTCTTTTTTCTGACCATCCTTTTTTCGTTAACATATCTTTGGAAAGGAATAAAGGCTTTCGAGAAAGCAGAGTAGCAAAATTAATAGTACCAGATTAACAATGTTAGTTAAAGTACTGTAAATTGGTATTTATCTCTCTCAAAATCCTTTTAGGCTTTAATCTTAAATCATTCTTCTTTATTACTGAAACTGTTAAATACTTACATGTGAAGACCAGAATGTTGATTTTGTGAATAATTAAGTTAAAACACAGAATCCCTTTTCTTCATTGTTTCACGAGTGTTAATGAAACTGTAGTATTTTATATGTGAATGAGATCGTTGACGATAAGATATACGACCAAATTTACAGCTTAAATGAAAGCAAAGACATATGTTATATTGATAGTTATAAATATCTAAAGTTCTAGTGATATAACGTTGCAACAAGAAGCAAAGAATTAAACCAAGAAGAAAAATAAAATAAAATAAAGTAGGAATCTTCCAGCTTCCGAGATTTCTTGATTTATTCACAAGCAATGCTAAAGAATTAAGAGTATTCAATCAAATAGTTTTGGGACTAATCCTTATACAAAGGCAAAGAATCTAACTGTCCGTATTTAGTCCCTTTATATATAAGATATCGAACCATAAGCAAAGCAATCAAATTAATCCTTTGCTCTCTCTATCCTTTCCCCAACAATTAACTTCGAGTACGTAATAATCTTCTCTGACAATGGTTCCTCCAAACCACGCTCACCAAGCTCACCAACCTCCTCGGCGAACGCAACCACAATCGCTAACGCAATCTCAACCTCGACCACAAGCTCTTCCGGGCAGGCGTATGAACCCTGTCCTATGCATCATCGTCGCCCTCGTCCTCTTAGGACTTCTTGTGGGTCTTGCTATATTGATCACATACCTCACCCTCAGGCCAAAGCGACTCATCTACACGGTAGAAGCCGCGTCGGTCCAAGATTTTGCTATAGGAAACAAAGACGATCACATTAACGCCAAATTCAGCTATGTGATCAAATCATACAACCCGGAGAAACATGTCTCCGTAAGATACCACTCCATGCATATCTCCACGGCTCACCATAACCAGTCGATTGCTCACAAAGAGATCTCTCCTTTCAAGCAACGTTCTAAGAACGAGACGAGGATCGAGACGCAGCTTGTGTCGCATAACGTGGCACTGTCTAAGTTCAATGCCAAGGACTTGAGGGCTGAAAAAGCGAAAGGGACGATCGAAATGGAAGTGTATATAAGTGCTAGAGTGAGCTACAAGACGTGGATATTCAGGTCGAGGAGACGTACGTTGAAGGCTGTGTGTACGCCGATTATGATCAACGTTACGGCGAGCTCCTTGGATGGATTCCAGAGAGTGCTATGCCGAACTCGTCTTTAGTTTGAACTATTATCATCTTGCATTGATTCCATTTGTGTGCAAATTTGCTATGTGCCCTTGATTGATTGTGTGCGTGTGTTTTTCTTTCAAAGTTTCTTCTTTTGGTTTTGTTCTTATCTGCCAGTCATTCCAATTGGCTTTTCATAATTAATTATTCTTTGCTTTTTTTATTGGGTTAAAATGCTCTACATTTTTTTTAATTGTTCCGTAAGTATATTCAATTTGTTGAAATATGGATTTTATATTGATTCAATAATATTTGTAACTTTATTGAAAACCTACAATTTTTCAGAACATAGCTAGATTCTTATGTAAAAAAAACCTGAGATTACATGCAAAAACTAGTACGTTGCCCGGATATGTCGGGGATCTCTAACAAAACTTTGATATAACACAACAGAAACTATTTGCATTTGATGGAGGTTCCTAATTAAGCAGCTGAGAGGTAAAACAAACATAAACTAGCCACCTGATAAACAGACAGTTAACAAATTAAATATATACTTGTATGGAGAGAGACAGAGATTAACAACTATTTTTAGCAGTGCCTACACAGCGTATCAATTCCTTTTAATAAAGACAAAAGTGACATGAATATTTCTGTGTGTTTTGTATTTTTTTCTGGAAACTGTAAATCCCTTCCCAGTTGATTTCTTCTTCTCAAAAGAAGAAATAGATTAATCGAGCAATCCGGGATGGAAGAAGAGATCCCATTTTATAACGTATCCTACTGGGCCGAGTTCTCATATCGTGGATATGGCATAAGTGAAGACGGGGCCTCGTTCTGCGAACAACTACCTCATGTTGTGAGCTCTGGTGGCCTGTGGGAGATGCGACTATTACATTCACAAGGGTTGAGGTTCTGGGATTACAGTCTTCCCGTTACAGAGGCCGTAATCGTTTCAGTACTCTGTTTATGGCAATTTATCTATTTCTTGCTAAAGAAGATACGTCTCCCGGTGCCAAAGTTCACCTCCATGATGCTTGTAAGAGATTTTGTTCTTTTGTTTGAATATTTTTTTTTTTTTTTGTTTTGGCTTTGATTGATGGGAAATTTATTGAAAATGTTAAAAGGCCGGGGCAGCTTTGAGCCAGACGAGTCTTTTGCCGGATGACTGGACGGTCAAACAGATATTTTTTCCGGATGATCTTAGGCCAAAAGTCCCTGACACGATTGGTGGCTTCGCTTTTGTCCTTTATTGGTTCCTCGAAGGTGTTAAGATGGATGTTGGGATGGTTAGGAAAACAGGTTCGAAAGTGGTAGTAACAGGAATTGTCACAATTCTTTTCCCCATTTTCGCGGCTAACATGGTGTTTGGTAAGCTAAGAGAGACAGGGGGAAATACTTGACAGGAGTTGAATACAGGACAATTTTATTCATGCAGTCCATCTCAGCGTTCACAGGTATATCAAGGCTAATAAGAGATCTCCAGATCAACCACTCAGAGTTCGGCAGGATCGTGCTTTCGACAGCTATGGTGGCGGATGTAACGGGTTTTGGTGTTAATCTATTTGCCCTTGTGGCGTGGTCAGACTGGAGGGTTTCTTCCATTCAAGGCCTAGGACTTGTCGGATTTGTCATAGTAATGATTTGTGTTGTGAGACCTGCGATGTTTTGGGTGATCAGACGGACACCGGAAGAGAGACCCGTGAAGGAATGCTTCATCTACATCATCATGATTTTGGCCTTCGGTAGTTTCTATTATTTGAAGACGATTCGCATGTTTCCAGCAGTTGGACCCTTCATTTTGGGTTTGTGTGTGCCTCACGGTCCTCCTTTAGGCTCTACATTGGTACAAAAATTTGAAGGCTTTAACAGTGGAATACTTTTGCCACTTTTCTTGTTCTTCCCAATGCTGCAAATCGATGGACCTTGGTTAGTTTACCAGATCGGTCAACTACGGCATTTTGATGGTCAGCTGTACGAAGCATTGACCATCATCGTCGTTGTCTCCGTTGCCAAGATTATATTCACAACCATTCCTCCATTGCTAGCCAAAATGCCTCTAACCGACTCTTTCGTTATGGCACTCATCCTCAGCAATAAAGGAATTGTGGAGCTGTGTTATTTTATGTATTCTGTTGAAGCCAGAGTGAGTTCTAATCTTTTGATCTTTTATTTAATTTCAAGACAATCCTATATATTCTCCAACCCTAAACTGTAAATTGTGTGTGTGTAATTACTTTTTCTTGTTTTATAACAATTTTTTTGTGTTTAATAATTTACAGGCTCTTCAAGCGAAGTCCTTCACGACAATGGCTCTGATGATTCTAATAAGCTCTACGATATTACCAGTGATGGTACATTATCTATATGATTCGTCAAAACGATTCATTTCTTTCCAGAAGCGGAATCTAATGACCTTGAAGCTTGGATCAGAGCTGAGGTTTGTACTGTGCATTCACAAAGCAGACCACATAGCGGGGATGATCAACCTCCTAGAAAAATCTTTCCCTATAGAAGAACCCTCAATCACTTGCTACGTGCTTCACCTCGTGGAGCTTGTGGGTTTGGACAATCCACTCTTCATCTCCCACCAAATGCAAACGGCTGAACCCGGAAGCCGGTCTTATTCAAACAACGTCTTAATAGCCTTTGATAGCTTTAAACATTACTGGAAATCAGTAACGCTGGAACTGTTCACATCCGTTTCAAACCCAAAGTACATGCACCAAGAGATTTACTCACTCGCTCTCGACAAGCAAGCTTCTTTCATCATGCTCCCTTTCCACAGAATATGGTCCCTTGACCAGACAACGGTTGTCTCAGACGATGTGATGCGTAGGAACACTAACATCAATATCTTGAGACAAGCACCTTGCTCCGTGGGGATCTTTGTCCATCGCCAAAGCCTTATATCTTCGCAAAAGAACAATCCCTCTTTTAAGGTACACATACTAAAGTTTTGGTTGTTTCAAACGCTAATTTCTTTGCGCTTCAAATTTTGTGTTTACATGTGAGAGATGTTTTCATAAAACTAGGTGTGCGCAATTTTTGTGGGCGGGAAAGACGACAGAGAAGCATTGGCATTGGGGAGGCAGATGATGAGGAATCAAAATGTGAGCCTAACAGTATTGAAACTAGTCCCAGCGACAATGACTGGGATGACTACAGGATGGGATCAGATGCTGGACACGGCAGAGGTTAAGGAGGTACTAAGGAACAATAACACAACTGCTGGAGCACCACAGAGCTTTGTGGAATACGTGGAGGAGACAGTTATGGACGGTTCCGAGACATCAACACTCCTTCTCTCGATTGCTAATTCTTTTGATTTATTTGTGGTGGGGAGAAGCGCCGGAATCGGAACCGACGTGACGAGTGCCCTGAATGAGTGGACGGATTTTCATGAGTTAGGCGTGATCGGAGATTTGTTGATATCTGAAGATTTTCCCCGCAGAGCTTCGGTGTTGGTGGTGCAACAACAACAGAATGTAGCTTGTAGATGATATATATTACATTGGCGTCCCATTCTTTTTATTCATGTATATTATACCAAAATAGAAATACACTTCTCACACGAGACACATTTGTAGCCCCAATCTTTAATGTGAGAGTTTCATTCATTTTTTATCCCCAGAGATTTCACTACAATCAAATTTGGAGTTTACAAGTTTTAATCTCATTTTTGCTAAATTATAAAGAGAAACGATTCAAAAAAAAAAAAAAAAAATCACAAAACAAAGGAGTATATATATGCTTACAGTATCCACTTGATCCTTCGAAATGATATATATATACCAACCAATGGGAGTTGAGTTAAAAAATATAGTTTAATTATAGGTGATATGATATACACATACATGCTCGTATTCTTGATAGCTCTAATACAAAGTACTAAATTTAATGCCTAATCACTTGGAAGATTCTTAATCATATGATTATGCTTTACATTGGGTTGAAGCACCGAACCCACATAGATAAATTTGGAGAAATTGACTAAGAGATTAATTTTATATCTTCATCTTGATTACATGCATGGTTACTAATTACTTTATTTATAGTCTCTGTAATATCCATTATTCTTTGCTTTATGATTTGGTTTAATTTGCATGAGTAGCTGTTCCAATCAATCAATTAAATGCCCATTTAAACAAAATTTGGAAAAGACAACACAAATGTTTTTATTTTATTTTTTATTACACAAATGTTAATTTCTTGAGAAAGTGTGTACAATTGACTGCAAAATTTCCTAAATATACTTATATTGTACCGTATTAGTGTTGATTAGTTGTAATAAACGATGTACAATCATACGTGTGTTAATGTTGACAAGGAACTACTAGAAGATTGTGAATATTACAGGCTTTCTAGCTATAAAAAGAAAAGAAAAACAAATAAAAAAAGAGCTAAATATTAACTGTGCACTTGGAGATGCGTATCTGTTGTTTGCTGGTCATTCAATTAGTCAAAATTTATAACAAACCCTTCCTAGTATTTATTTTTTCTGTGTTGGTTCTAAACTCTTCCTAGTTTTCAATCTCCTCAACGCTTCTCAACAAACCAAGAGTAGCTTAAGATCTTGATCCCAATTAGATCTTTATCACAAAGCTTCGCTTCGTTAACTTTTGAGACTTTCTTCTAAAATGAGTAAAGTTTTGGAGCAGCATTATTGGGATGTGTCACGGAGAGGCTACATGGAAGACAATAAGACGTCTCGTTTCTGCGAGGCACACCCTTACATAGTAAACTCGCACGGAATTAGTTACGACCCAACAGGGATGAGCTTCTGGGAGTACCCCCTCCCGAATCTTGAGATCATAATATTTTCTACCTTTGTTATTTGGCGGCTCCTCGACTTCTCATGCAACAAAATCGGTCTTCGATTACCAAGATTGGCCTACATGATGATCGTGAGTTTTCTTAATCTCCATCCTCCACACCCTCGTTTTAATATATTTTAATAATCATCACGACGCAAATTTCTGAATTATTGTAATGTCTTGTTGTTGAAGGCAGGGGTAATCTTAGGTCAAACTTGTCACTTAAGCAACAAGTCTTGGCTCCACAACATTTTTTTCCCTGATGATAAACGACCTAAAGTCGCCGAGACTCTAGGAGCTTTCGGGTTCCTTTTATATTGGTTCCTCAAAGGTGTGACCATGGATGCTGGGATGCCATTTAGGATGGGGAAAAAATCTGGTGTGCTCGGGCTAACCACAATGATTGTACCCGTGATTTGTGGCACCTTCGTCTTTAGATGGAGAGAACGAAGAGGGAACACAAGCTTGTTAAGGACGGAATACAGGTTGATCATATTCTTGCAAAGCATATCCGCATTCACGAGCGTAGACACACTCCTAAAAGACCTCAAGATCAAACACTCAGAGTTTGGGAGGATAGCACTCTCTGGGGCTATGGTGACGGACATGTTGGCTTTTGTTCTAACATTTTTTAATGCAATCTACTATGATGGATACCGCGGCATAATGCAAACAATAGGTTTCTGCATCTTTGTGGCGCTTATGATCTATGTTGTGAGGCCGTCTATGTTTTGGGTGATCAAGCAGACTCCAGAAGGGAGGCCGGTCAAGGATTTCTACATATACTGGATTTTGGCCCTTGCTTTTGCCTCGTTCCATTATTTTACCAAGCTTCTTCATCTTTTTGGACCCGCGGGATCGTTTGTTTTTGGCTTGACTGTTCCGAATGGCGATCCTCTAGGTACAACTTTGGTTCAAAAGTTTGAGAGCTTTAATCTTGGAGCTATGTTGCCACTCTTTGGATCATTAACCACGATGCAATTAGATCTCTTATGGTTGCTCAAAGAGTGTAGAAGTTTAGTACGTATGGAGGGTCAAGTTTATGAGGTCATTTCCTTTCTTCTTTTGGTGAATTCCACAAAATTCATTGCTTCCACCATAGCTGCGTATTCTTCCAAAATGCCCTTAAGAGACTCTTTTGCTTTAGCCTTTGTTTTTAATAACAAGGGGATCTTCGAGCTCGCCTATTACACGTTCGCAGTTGAAATAAAGGTGCGTTCAATTAACTCTATATATATATAAATAGGAAGACTAAATAAATTTATTTGTCATATTAACATCAAACATCTTTCGCAGCATATAAGGCCAGAGGTTTTCACAATCCTATCTACCTTCACCCTCTTCAACTCTATATTTATACCAATGGCCTTGGAGCTCGTGCATGACCGAACCAAAAGATTCAAATGCTACCGAAGAAGGAATTTGATCATCTTGAAAGAAGGCGCGGAGCTCCCATGTCTTATGTGCGTCTCCAAACCTGATCACATAACTTCGATGACCAACCTTTTGGAAGGTTTCAACCCATCAAAAGATGCTCCAATGGCGTGTAACATACTTCACCTCATTGAACTTTTGGGTCAAGCCAATCCCATGTTCATTTCCCACCAGTTGCAACAACCAGAGCCCGGGAGTACGTCTTGTTCGGACAATGTCATAAACTCCTTCCGTCGTTTCCAGAAAAAATTCTTTGAATACACATCACTGGATATTTTCACTTCCGTCTCCGTGTCTCAACACATGCATGAGGACATTTGTTGGCTAGCCCTATCCAGAAGCCTGGCGCTAATTGTGCTTCCTTTCCATCGAACCTGGTCTTCTGATCGATCCACTATTATTTCCAACGATGATAAGCTGAGAATTCTCAACATTAACGTCCTGAAACGAGCCCCATGCTCTGTTGGAATCTTTATCTATCGCAAGCCCATCGTCGAATCTCATCAGGCTAAGTACCAGAGTAAGGTATAGTGTACCCAAATAATTAACACTTAATTCAATTTTTTTTTTTGAAAACCTAGAATTATCCGTTTCGGCCTAACTATAGAGTAACCTAAGAAAGTTCTCATCTCTGCAGATATGTTTGGTTTTTAACGGTGGAAGCGACGATATAGAAGCTTTGGCGATAGCAAATCGAATGAGACTGACAGAAAAAGGAACAAGCCTAACGATCATAAGATTCATTCCAAAGTTTGCTGAATCGGAGGACCAGGAGTGGGAGCAGCACCAAATGGTTAATCTAAAGGAGAACGTGAGTAACATTATTGGGTCCAACGTAAAAGAAAATGATGACAAGGTGAAATACATCGATAAGGCGGTTTCTGATGGATCAGAGACTTCAAAAATCTTACGAGGAATGGCAAATGACTATGACTTGTTTATCGTTGGAAGAAGCAGTGGAATAGGTACTGAGGTTACTAGCGGAATTAGTGAATGGACAGAGTTCGATGAATTGGGACCCATTGGAGATTTATTAGCATCACATGAATATCCTTCGAGAGCATCAGTGTTGGTTGTACAAAAACAAGAGTACATTCATCATACAAAAAGCCAAAAAAGACGATCTAAGAAGTAATCTGAGATGATAAATATATGTTCAGGATCATTTGTTTAATGTTGTATTTCTTCTCTACATCAAAGATTAGTTTAGAAAGTTGTGGAGTAAACTGATTCGAGTTTCTTGTGATATGATAATTAACTTCACAATTTTGATCAAATTAAATATTTTGAAATTTATAATAAAAATTGAGTACTTTGTTATGGCAGAGCTAGCCTACTGTATGATCTTCTTTCAATCTTAGCTGCCCTTGTTATCACAATTCTAAGAGCATCACCATCGGTAGGTTCACACAGAGTATCAATATATAAAAAAAAATAAGAAAAAATTGAAAAGTAAGAGAGAAACATAAAATCGGTTCTCGTTTCAGAATCTTTTAGAATTTATAAGAAACGTTTCTCACATAGTCGGCTGCATATAATTGGTCACTTTATTTTTTGTTATTTAAAACTTAAATAAATAAATTATTTAATATTCAAATGATTAATTTAATATATTTGAGACACCCAGATCATTTCTGACAGATGAAGATGCTCTAATATAGTTTCTCTTGTAATAACATGGTCTGTTTAACAAACATTGAATTCCAAAGGTTAATTATAATAAATTACATTAGGCGTTAAGATTGATTTTGAGGTCCTAATTAATGGATCATCACCCTATCTAAATGGCTATAGTGTTTATTTTGAGTGCCTAAAAAAATCATTTTATTTTGAAGCAATACAGCTTACAAACGCCAAAAACAAAGATAACACCTGGACCGTACAATCCCTATATTTATACCCTATGCTAATTTTAGAGATTAAAAAAAAAAAAAAAAAAAAATTTAGAGATTTTTTATGGGATCTGTGTGATACCATTTGACCGGTTTTTTTAGTTCTTCCTTTGACTGCAAAACCTTTTCATTGTCAAGATTTCTATTTCTTTTTGTTGTTTTGTTTTTGGTTTTACATATCGACAAGGTTGTTTGACTCAAATGGATGCAGAATATGCGACTTGGCGCCAAGAAATCGTGTTGGACGACGATGTGAAAAGAGCAAAGATGGGGGGGAAGATGGTTTGCGATGTAAGTCCACATATAATGTTGAACTCACACGGCGTATCAGAAAAGATGGCTTCCGGATCTACGGGAATGGAATTCTGGGAGTACCCTCTTCCTCAACTGGAGATCATAATTCTCTCCACATTCGTATTCTGGCGTTTTTTTGATATCTTGTTCAAGAAGTTACATGTTCCTATCCCTAAGTTTACCTCCATGATGCTTGTAAGTAATTAGGCGAGGTTTCTAATGTCCAGATTTGATCAGCGATGTTCGGATAAATATAGTAACACGTTTTCTCTTGTTTTTTTGAAGGTTGGGGCAGTCTTTAGCGAGGTGTTTCAGTGGCTGGAAATGTCACGGTTTCAGCATATATTTATCCATGATAACAAGTTTATGCCAAATGTTGCTGAGACTATTGGCGCATTTGCTTTTACCCTAGATTGGTTCCTAAGAGGAGTGACTACGGATGTTGGAATGATCAAAAAGTCTGGAACGAAGAGTGTTGTGATTGGACTCACCTCAATGATCATCCCATTGCAAATCGGAAAAGTCATTTATTCATCTAGAGAGAAATCAAGTATCCCGACCATGACAGATATGGAGTATGCTGTAATGATATTCACCATGAGCATGACGCCCTTCACTTGCCTCAACATGCTCCTTACCGACCTCAAAATAGTTCACACTGAGTTCGGCCAAATAGCTCAGTCATCTGGGATGGTAACGGATATGCTTGCCTTTTTCTTGAGTCTATGGAAAAACATAAGCCGCGATGAAATTAATAAAATACGTATGGGAGTTGCTTTGTTGCTATTCTTTATTTGTTTGTATCTTGTGCGGCAATTTATGCATTGGGTTATTAGACATACGCCAGAAGGAGCGCCAGTTAGGAACATCTATCTCTCCATCGGTCTCTCGCTCGCTTACTTATCTTATCTTTTCTGGAGTCACTTCTTATTCTTCGGACCGTTGGGGGCATTTATTCTTGGTTTGGCTATCCCTAACGGACCACCATTAGGATCAGTTTTTATACAAAAGTTCGAGAGTTTCAATGAGGGAATTTTTTTACCCCTCTTTGGATCACTTAGCATGATTAAACTAGATTGGTCATATTTACGAAAGGGGTTTGGAAATGGAAAACAGGGTCATATGTACGAGTGTTTTTCATTCCTTTCCATCTTATACGTAGCGAAACTTGCTACTTCGTTCTTAGTCGCCCTAGCTGCAAGGATTCCCTTGCGAGACTCAATTATCCTAGGTATTATTATGGGCACCAAGAGTAGTTTCGAGTTGTCTTACGTCCTCCAAGCCTTCGAAAAAGACGTACGTAAGAATATTTTTTTGCTATATATAGTCATATATTATTAATGATAGATCATCATAATTATTTGTATATTAATTCTATGTTTTAATGTTTCTAATAATGTCTCTCATATTTTAACAGAAGATTGGTCTGGAGCTCTTTACGCTCCTGGGCGTATACATTCTCGTAAACTCTTTGTTAACACCAATGGCTATACATTTCTTGTATGATCGGTCGAAGAGATTAGTGTCTTACAGAAGAAGAAACTTAAAAAATAACTCAGAACTGCAAACGCTGGTGTGCATCAATAAGCCAGACAACATAACATCGATGATTAGCCTTCTTAGAGCTACTTCCCCATCTAAAGACTCTCCAATAAGGTGTTGTGTTCTTCACCTAATCGAGCTAGTGGGTCAAGCTACTCCCACGTTTATCTCTCACCAGCTTCAGAAACCAAAGCCTGGAAGTCGGTCTTATTCCGAAAATGTCATAAGCTCTTTCCAACTGTTTCAAGAGAATTATTGGGACTCGGCTTCCGTAAACATGTTTACGTTTTTAACTTCCGCTAAAGAGATGCATGAACACATATGTTGGTTTGCTCTTGATAAAGGTTCAAATCTTATCCTCCTCTCGTTTCACCGCTCTTGGGGGGCTAACGGAAATGGCATTATCTCAGACGATGAAACCCTAAGAGGTCTTAATCGTAGCGTTCTGAAACGTGCCCCTTGCTCTGTCGGAATCTTGGTTCATCGCAAACCAATCTGGCAACTCAAATCCGTAGAATCTCCATGTCGTGTACGTAACTAACTCTGCATTGTCTTTAATTTACATGAAGAGAAGATGTTGAATTTTTCTTGATTATCACATATTGAGTGCAGGTATGCTTGATTTACGTGGGTGGGAATGACGACAAAGAGGCCTTGGCATTAGCTAACCACATGAGAGGTAACCAAAAAGTGAATCTAACGGTGATACGTCTGATCCCTACGTCTCATACCGAGGAGAGTAGCAAGAGGAATCATACTCAAATGGTAGAGTACAAGAATAGTCTTGAAGAGAGGCCTCGAGATAACTCCAGTATCATTGAGTTGACAGTGGATGATGGCACAGAGACTTCCACATTTTTGCACTCCGTGGCTTACGACTTTGATCTATTTATAGTCGGTAGAAGAAGTGGGATTGGTACTACAGTCACTACAGGACTTGGGGAATGGATGGAATTCGACGAACTTGGAGTCATCGGGGACTTATTAGCATCTGAATATTTTCCTTCTAGAGCTTCCGTGTTGATCGTCCAACAACAAGAATGAGTAGCCTAGCTTCAATCTTGTGTTATCTTGTATTACACACATAGGAAACCCATTGTAGACGTTTTCTTTGTGTTGTAATGATTAGAGAAAACACTTGTATAGATTGGGAAGAGGAGCTCATAAACATCAGGCCCACTAATTTGCAGATCGGCCCATTAGAGTTAAAAATATCTTAGCCCGTTTAAGGTTGGTCCTAATTTGGCCCAAAATAAAGGAAAGAGACGCGGGACAAAACAACATTTCTGCCGCCATAACATATACTGTACCTGGGTTTCTTCAATTTGCAACATTTTGCCCTTTTCTAGAACCCTAATTTCAAACTCGTCTGATGTTAGCAATTCGATCATCAAATTGCCTCCGATACGTACATTGTTTCGCTACGAAAACTCAGTTCTCCTCCGTCTTGCTCTCTTTTAGCCGCAGAGTTTCCCACTTTCGACTTAGCTCGTGCCACAGAGCCATGTCTTCTTCCCGCCCTTCTGCATTTGACGCTCTTATGTCCAATGCTCGAGCAGCTGCCAAGAAGAAGACGCCTCAGACCTCTTCTGCCTTGTCTCGCTCGCCGAACAAAAGAAAAATTGAGGAAACCCAAGACGCTGATTTGGCCAAGCCTCTTGTTTCCGAAGGTACACTATCGAAAACTGAGGATCCCGTAGAGCCTAAACCCAGATCGGATACGTCTTCGATTGCGGAAGATTCGAAGAGCGGAGCGAAAAAGTCTAGGACTTTGAGCAAAGCTGATAAAATTGGTGAGATGAAGAGCAAGATTGGGTTGTTGAAGAAGAAGCCTAATGATTTCGATCCTGAGAAAGTGTCTTGTTGGGAGAAAGGGGAGAGAGTTCCGTTTCTGTTTCTTGCTTTGGCTTTTGATCTGATTTCAAACGAAAGTGGTCGAATTGTGATTACTGATATTCTGTGTAACATGTTGAGAACCGTTATTGCCACTACACCCGAGGATTTGGTTGCTACTGTTTATCTTTCTGCCAATGAGATTGCTCCTGCTCATGAAGGTATAGAATTGGGAATTGGTGAGGGTTCAATCATCAAGGCTATCTCTGAAGCTTTTGGTAGGACTGAGGATCAGGTTAAGAAGCAGAATACGGTATGTTGATTTTTTTCTATTTACTTATAATTTTGGTTGCTTTATAATCCAATGAACCTGTCTAGTGAAATGTGATTGCAATAAGGTTTAAAGTTAGCAGTTCTGAAATTGAACTTCATTTATAGGAACTGGGGGACTTGGGGCTTGTAGCAAAAGGAAGCCGTTCGACTCAGACTATGATGTTTAAGCCCGAACCGTTGACTGTTGTCAAGGTTTTTGATACGTTTCGACGAATTGCTATGGTATGTTGAACTTATGATTGTTTGTGGCTTTTGAATGCTTAAAAATTTTGGTTATTGATTTGAGTGAGATTCAATCAACGTTTCTTTGCTTGACATTAAGAGATGTGTGGGACTATTGCATGTTAATTATTGCAGGAAAGTGGAAAAGATAGTACGGAAAAGAAGAAGAATCGAATGAAGGCACTGCTTGTGGCGACAACAGACTGTGAACCTCTTTACTTAACACGTTTACTTCAGGTATGCATCAATTGCCACAATTTTTCGGCTTATTTGTGAGGGTTCATTATTCCGCCATTCTTAAATTACCTTGCAGGCAAAATTGCGTTTAGGGTTCTCAGGTCAGACTGTCTTAGCTGCCTTGGGACAAGCCGCTGTATACAATGAAGAGCACTCAAAGCCACCGCCAAATACCAAGTCTCCTTTAGAAGAGGTTTGCTTTCTCTTTTAGTTTTTTTTTTCCGGTACTTTCATATCAGAATCCTTTCTTTTTTGTGTTATGTGAGTAACAATATAATTTCTGAGCTACTATAAGGAATTAAGAATGTTACCTGAGACTTTAGGATCTCTATGTAGGTCACAGTTTACCTCCTATACATTTCTGTATATTTTTGTTTTCTTTTTCTGATGTTTTGAACGCGTGTAATTTTATGTCAAGTTTCTTGAATCCATCTTTTTGCCCTATCTTTGTAGGCTGCGAAGATTGTTAAACAAGTATTCACGGTGCTTCCTGTCTATGACATTATTGTTCCGGCCCTTCTAACTGGTGGTGTGTGGAATCTTCCAAAAACTTGTAACTTTACACTGGGCGTTCCAATTGGACCCATGCTTGCAAAACCAACCAAAGGTGTAGCAGAGATACTGAATAAATTCCAGGACATCGTTTTCACATGTGAATACAAATATGATGGAGAACGTGCACAGGTAATATATTGGTGTCTACTTAATTCGGATGAATGCTATACTTAAATCTGTCTTATTTAAGTATGCCATCATTTTTTGGCTCATCATCAATTAATTTCTGCAGATACATTTTATGGACGATGGTACATTTGAGATATACAGTCGAAATGCTGAAAGAAACACTGGGAAGTACCCGGATGTTGCGATTGCGTTATCAAGGTAACCTTCTGGTGTAACTTGTTGAAAACTTTAGAAAGAACCAATCTTACTACTGAAGCTGTGAATCATCTCTTTGCAGATTAAAGAAGCCCTCTGTGAAGTCTTTTATTTTGGATTGTGAGGTTGTTGCTTTTGACAGGGAGAAAAAGAAAATTCTTCCGTTCCAGGTAACTCATAAGTGAATAGCAAGGTTCTGATATACACGTATGGTTTCAGCCTTAAATTCTGCCTATTCATTTTAGTTTTCTATTTTAAATAATTGCCAGAGTAGTTTTCATCTTGTTAGCCACTATCCAGTGAGTTAACAAAGTAAGCATAGTATTCTATTTTATGGCACTTTTCGCGGATAGTTTTGGTGATTGACCTAGTTCCTTATGATCATACTTAAGTTTAGTGTTGGTATGAAGAGGATTATTGAAATATATCAACTGTTATAACACTTTTTCTCACCTGGATTAGTTTACGTTACTTGAAGCTAGCTACTTTGACTATTTGACTTGATGTGTAGTTTTTTCTTGTTTTTTTTTCTCAGATTTTGAGCACTCGAGCCCGTAAAAATGTGAATGTCAATGATATTAAGGTTGGCGTATGCATCTTTGCTTTTGACATATTATATCTAAATGGCCAACAACTTATCCAAGAGAATCTTAATATTCGCCGAGAGGTAAGCCTATCAGTAAAACATAAACAGAATTTGTTTTCCCTTAGTTTCAATAAAGTAATTGTTATGCAAATATGTAATCATTTGTCTTCACTTTGCTTCAACAGAAGCTATATGAATCATTTGAGGAAGAGCCGGGCTATTTCCAGTTTGCAACTGCTCTAACATCTAGCGATATCGATGAAATCCAAAAGTTTCTTGACGCATCTGTTGATGTTGGGTATATATCTTGATACTTCTCTGTATATGTAACAAGTACAGTGAACTTTGGTGTAAATTGTTGCCTAGCATTTTCTCTTTACTGGCGTTTTTTACCTTCAGCTGCACTCACAGAAAATTAGAGATTCTGGTAGATATTTACTGCTTCCGGATATTTTGTTTTAGAGAGTCGTCTTTTACATGTTCAAGGGTATAATAAATTAACAATTTGACCATGCTTATAGTAATTGTTTCCTAGCATCTCATCTTTAGTAGCATCTTTAACCGTCAGCTGTGTTAACAGAAAACTAGAGATTCTGGTGGATATTTACTCATCTTGGGTATTCTATTCTAGATAGTTATCTGTTATATGTTTAAAGCTATGATTAAATTTGCAAATTTTTACCATGCCTGTAGTGGTATATGAAATGACATTGACTTCTGCTTCATTACCCCTGTGCTGTTTAGATGTCATCATGTGTCTTCTGGATAATAATTGTATTTTTAGCAATTTTGTCCACATTTCCTGTGAATTCTCTACGATCTTTATGTCTATATATTGCATCAGCGTTTACCTTGTTATCTCTATAATGTTCCAGCTCTTCATAATATTTTATTTTGCAGCTGTGAAGGTTTAATCATTAAAACATTGAACTCGGATGCTACCTATGAGCCTGCAAAGCGATCAAATAATTGGCTAAAATTGAAGAAAGACTACATGGACAGGCAATACTCCTTTAAACATTTCTCTCAAATAAGTGTAAATCGAACAGTCCTTTACTAACTATAGGGTAATATGCGCAGCATTGGAGACTCTATGGATCTTGTACCAATTGCTGCTTTCCATGGACGTGGCAAACGTACAGGTGAAAACCGTTAAGAATATATTGGATGATACATTTTCAATCTTTATGCTTCTAACAGAGCTATATGCTTTCCATCTAGGTGTCTTTGGTGCATTTTTACTCGCTTGTTACGATGTTGATAAGGAGGAGTTCCAAAGCATTTGTAAAATCGGTCAGTCTAATACACCTTGGCATTTCCTATTTTTTTATGTGCTGCTTTCAGTTTCTCAAGTACTTACACCCTGACATTTCATACTTTTTATGTGCTACGTTCAGTTTCTCAAATTACTTATACCTTGGTTTTACGGTTGGGATACTAGGTACTGGATTTTCTGATGCCATGCTTGACGAGAGGTCGTCCAGTCTTCGCTCTCAAGTGATTGCTACTCCAAAAGTAGGATAGCTTTTTCTTCTCTCTGGCCTCCCTTTTCTGCAATATCATATATGTCTCTTGCCTGAATTCTTGTTAATTGTAATTATTCAAATATCCAGCAATACTACCGAGTTGGAGATGGCCTCACTCCAGACGTTTGGTTTGAGCCCACTGAGGTAGGATTATGTTCGCTTGTACTCAAAATGTTACCTTATATTTAACTGCTTTAATATTCTATCTTTATGGGTCAAAGAGAAAGCTGATATATATGCTTGCTTAAAGGTATGGGAAGTGAAAGCAGCTGACTTGACAATTAGCCCTGTGCACCGTGCAGCTACCGGCATTGTAGACCCTGATAAGGTTTAATATTTGTCTGACTTATTTGCTCCTCTTTTCCTTTTTGGTTTGAATCTATCTGTTGATATATTATATCTTATAAAACCGTTGAGCTATTTAATTTATTTTCGAGCTGCCCGGAAATTGTTACCCGATTGACTGTTTCAGTGTTTTGTCAAAAGGGAATTTCTCTTCGTTTTCCTCGTCTACTCCGTGTACGGGAAGACAAGAAGCCAGAGGAAGCAACATCATCTGAGCAGGTGAAGTCTCGTAACACTCGTATGTTTTCAATTCTGGAAAGATGAGACCATGGTTTTGAAGTTCTTTTTCTCTGCATATTTTCAGATTGCTGATATGTACCAAGCTCAGAAACACAATCATCCAAGCAATGATGTCAAAGGTGACGATGATTGAGCAACTGTAATCTGGTCTCGGAGCATTTTGCCTCGTATGTACGATATTGCTTCTAACTAGCTAATGATGCACATTGCGTGTTTGAGTTTTCAACAGTAACTGGTTATGTAAAACTGATTTAGGAAAAGTTAATGAGCTGTTCTGGAAAAAGTTCTAATTCATTGTCTACATGCTAGAAATGTGCAAACATATCAGGCAAGGGGTAAATAATAAGATTATGCTTGCTTTTAAGGTGAGGTTAGAGCTTATTCACAAATAGATGATTTAGTAGCATAAGTACAAAAGGTGTCTTGTAGTTCTAGTAACGCCTGAAAAACTTGGGAGACCTGTTCAAGCTTTAGGCCTAGGTACTCAGTTGTTTGAGTTATGTCTTCCTCTGTTGTCTATCATTCACCAAAGAGACAGAATCATGAAAACAAAAGAGACAAAAAAGTGGAAAATTTTTGTGTATGTAAAAGATAAATAATCTAACAAAAACGTTATAAAAAAAAAATAGATGTATAAGGGCAAAGGAGTAATTTCTAAACATGTAATAAGTCTACATATTAACTCATTAATTAATTTCAGAATTTGTTTTAGTGATTATCATCTGCTAAATCAATAACTAAACTTTGGATTAGTGTTCCAATCGCCGTAAGCGTGGAAAGCGATAACCTTAACACCTCTGGGTGACGCAGAGGTTTTGAACTCGAGCTAGAACTGAAACTGACACTGAAACGCCGTAACGAAAAATCAATCTCCCTGAAACAAGAAAATCGCCGTAGTTTGTGTTTCGTCGGACAAAGAAGAACAAATGGATCCCGACAGGTACTCCACTTTAATCTATCCAGTAACAGGGTTTGAGATAATTGATTTGTTATAATCTTGGCTAAATCCGAAGAGAGCTGAGGATGGTGTTTTTAGTTACGGAACGATCATATTAGCTTATTGCTTCTAGAAACTTTACCTTCCTAAGTCGTTGTTATTACAAAAGTCGAGATCTTTGCTGTTTCTAGGTTCATTTAAGAATTTAAGATTACATTTTTCCAATTAGATTTCTAGAGTTTGAGCCAAAGTTTTTGTTTTCGAATTGATTCGTTGAACAAAAATTTGAAACTTTTGCTATATTGTTATAAGGTTGAATTCTCCAAGCACCTGTACTGTTACCATTGAGGTGTTGGGCCACGAATTAAACTTTGCTCAGGTATGTATGACTCTTTTTTTTTTCCTTGAATTCTTACATTTGAACTTAAAATACATGTCGTTGAGATCTAACGAAGTCCCAGCTGTAATTTCACCTTTTCCATGTCTTAGTTCTTTGTTTTTTTTTTTCTCCTTACTTTTTTTTCATCTATTTGTCATCTTCCTTGTTCTATGCTTCTAATGCTGTGTCATGATGCCGCGATTCTATATGGAAGGATCCAAATTCGAAGCATTTAGGAACCACCGTGTGGGATGCCTCCATGGTGTTTGCCAAATATCTGGTATATGATCTTTCTTATCCTCAGAGATTAACTTCTATGACTGTGTAATGTAGATTAGTATACCGTAGAAGATTGGAAGTTTCTAAGGCTTCACCAAATGCCAAACAATCCATAATGGTTTCAATGCATTCTCCTCTCTGGCTCTCACTCCCTTTTTGTAACTCTTTAGCTCTCAAATGCTAGAATTCCCAGCTTAGCTTAACCCTAGGCTAGCTACCATAATCCTGCACTAGACTAAACAAGAAACCTTATCATACTTCCTGCTTTAAAATTTCAGGGGAAAAATTGCAGGAAGGGAAGGTTTAGTCCGTCCAAACTGAAAGGAAAGCGTGTTATTGAGCTAGGAGCAGGTTGCGGTGTTGCAGGATTTGGTATGTAGATAACATGTATGTATTTATATCTTAAAGGATTCCCCTTTCTTGTGTATGGCCCTTACCTGTGCTTAAAACTAGAATATTTGGTATCTTAAACTGGAGTTTGTGTTCATGTGCAAGCTTTGGCGATGCTGGGGTGTGATGTGGTTACAACTGATCAAAAGGAGGTATTACCACTGCTTAAGAGGAATGTAGAATGGAATACCTCCAAAATCTTGCAGATGAATCCTGGTTCAGGTTTGTGTTGATACTGTCTTCAGTCTTCTCTAAGTAGGCATATTGCTTCTTTTACTGCCTTAATCTGTAGTATCTGCATCTTTCTTCATTTTATTATGCCATGGATAAGTTCTTCGTAGAACCAACTGGCTTACTTTATCGAGTTACAAGAAATTTTTGAATGGTTAGTGTCTAATGAAGTTGTCATTCCTTGTAGCATCGTTTGGATCACTCCGAGTTGCAGAACTCGACTGGGGAAACGAAGATCATATAAGGGCCGTTGAGCCGCCCTTTGACTATGTCATCGGTACTGATGTTGTAAGTTAATTGGAATATCCAAATGACTCATGATAATTGTTTAGATTAGTGAGACTGGTTTCAGCCCAATGAAATTGTGACTTGTTACTGAACTCACCTTTCAATTTTGTTTAAGGTATATTCTGAGCAGCTTTTGGAACCTCTATTGCGTACAATACTTGCGTTATCAGGGCCAAAGACAACAGTTATGGTATGAATTAAGATACTATGGATTTGCTTGATAGTATCGTTGGAACTACAAGATGATTTGGTTATTGTTTTTTTCTAGTTGGGATATGAGATACGTTCCACTGTTGTTCATGATAAAATGCTTCAAATGTGGAAAGACAACTTCGAAGTCAAAACCATACCTAGATCTAAGGTAAACAAGAACACTGATGGCACAGTCACTGTTAAAATTTCGTTAACTACGCAATCTCTTATTCTGGAATGGAATCTGCAGATGGATGGTGAATACCAAGACCCGAGCATTCATCTGTACATCATGGCACAAAAGTCTCCTGCCGGGAGTTCTGGAAACGTGACTCGGGATGAAGCTGTTGTTGACACAGACAAAACAAAGAGCGAGATGAAAGTCCCAGCCGGAGAATGCCATGATTTACCAAAACAGTTGGAAGAGGAAGCCGTTGCAACACATCATCCCCGTCTTAAGGAAGATAGTTTGCTGATGAGACTACGGGACGGAAAGCTAAGTGAATGGGAGATGAGAAGGTATGGTACAGTTGCTGCACAGCTTCTCCGTGACGTTAAGATAGATGTTCAGGTGCGTGTATACCATTGTTGTTATAAAATCTCTCTTTTATAAAAAAAAACAAAACGTGAAATCATTCTTGTGTAAAATTTCTTTGATTTTGTTTGTAGGTGAAAAAATGACTTTGCATAAGCGACTTTCAGAGCCATGCTCCTCAAGACCTCACCATTGTGATTTTTACTCTTGGGTATCATGTATACATTGAATGAGTCCTGTAGACCTTTCTTTCACTGATTTAGCTGTTTGTGCATCTGTGATGTGCTTCATACTAATTCTTTATAAAATCGCAGATATATATTCAGTTTGAAGTAATAGTTCGTTAATTCTTGTACCATATATATCAATTCAACAAAGCAGGCCAGACTCGAACAGTTTTCGTAGCATCAAACTGATATCTCAATGATGATAACGACTTATTTAACTTAGCTTATCATATATGTCGAGCTTATCATATATGTCGAGCAACAGACCAGAATGACAACAAGGACTATGTTGTTCCAATTATTCGCTGAAACAGGAAAAGTGCGCACAAGAACACAAATAGCGCAATCATGACTTTCTCAAGCTGCGTTTACCGTAGTTGTCCCTATAGTCTTGAGATCAAAGATCTCGATCCAGTAGCCGTCAGGATCCTTAATGAAGGCTATATTCTTCATCTTTCCTGCACGGTTTACATCAAATAAAGGATTAAAACCAGATTCCTCAAACAGAGTCGCAACAACAAAAAGAAAAAATCAAATTTCTACTGGATTCAGCTGGTAATAGTAGTACCATCGTTTGGTTTCTTGACAAACTCAACACCCAATTCTTCAAATCTCTCGCATGCCTTGTGCACATCATCAACTGTAACCCCAATGTGCCCTGTAACAGCAACAAAATTATTTGTATTAATATAGGACTTGCCATAACTCAACCCTCAACTTTTAGGCTTATAAATTGGTTAACTGATGTTCTACATTCTAGCCACCAAATTTAAAGGTCCCCACAAATATAACCTAACCAAAACTCTAATCAGTTAGTTCTGAATGTAGAGAGATAATAAGATCAGAGATATTTCTAGAAGGAAATTACCAAATCCACGAGGCTCAGAGTTCCCATTGTGATAACCTTTAAACTCAGGATCACTCTCTGTACCCCAGTTGCTGCAAGAAACATACATATATAAGGAACGATCAATCCAAGAAAAGAAAGAGAGGAAGTAAGGCATTAGTTTTTGTTTCTTACTGAGTTAATTCAATTGTTGCCGGTCGACCAAAGGTCCAAACTGTTCTCTCTGTTGGGTCGGATGGAGCTGTTGTAGTATCCTGTACCATAATAAACGAATCAACACACAGCTCTGTTGGTTGCTCTCCACTAAAAATCAGTTGGGTTAAAGCACCCAAGAGATCCAGAACAAGAAAAACGAATATTTCAGAAACTCACAGTTTTAACTCTACTTATACTAAAGGCATCTTAAAAATGTTTAAAATTCTAATGTGCTGAAAGCTCGATGCATGATGAGTTCCTAGAACTGTAGAACATAAGTTAAATGCTTTCATCATGATAGTATGCAAACTGCAAAGTTCCATATTTTTTGTTATTCCAGAATCACCTCCAGCTTAGTGAAAAGTCTAACTAAGCAAAGGCCACAGAACAAAATTCTACCTCGTAGCCCAGGAAGTACAAACTAAATTTCATCTCAGCGAAATCCAGCCTCTTCAGCAATCTGGATAAACGTAAAATATAGAGAGCACATAAGCCTTGAGAACAGAAGAACCCATTGGTTCCTTGAGGACTTGAGAGAAAAGAGCATTCAAGAGATGAAAATACTTACGACATTCCCAGCACACGTGAGTAGAAGTCAAGACTAGCTTTAGGGTCCTTGATCCGAAACATCTGAGAGTTTCAAAAAGATGAAAAAAAAATCACTATCTACACCAAGGATAAAGATGACGAATTACAACACCTAATCACATAGAGAGAGGAACAATACTCAAAAGTTCAAAAAAAAGGGAAGGATTGGCTTTTCCTAATCTTTAAAATTACTGGGTACATTCTTTACCACAACAAGAGTTAAGTCAATAAATTTGTTCAATCTCCTTAGACTCATATCAAATGGAGCTACTTTGATGATTATCATAGTTTCACTCACACATAGCTACCAAAGTGAAGAAGATAGTCTGCTTAGATCAAGAACACAATGTCAAGATTAACAGCAAATTCAAACAACAATTCTTTAGAAATATCAGTAAAACATGTGCCTAGGTACACGATAAAATACACAAACTCAGTGATTAAGCTTTTGAATTCGACTACTAGTTCAACATCTTAAACAACACTTACAACATATACCCGGAAAAAAAACGCAACTTTGGATATCAATACAGAAATTACTGGTAAAGCCGAATGTTAAATCGAAGCAGAGGAATCTTACAGTCTGCTGCATGATATATCCTTTTGTAGCCTCATCCCGAGTCGCTGACAAGCCAGGATTGCTTGCAGGTGATTCCCTCGCTTCAGAGGCCATAGAGAACACACGAAGCTGATCAAATCTCTACAAAATCAAAACAGACCCAGATGATTAAAACACACACACATAGTCCAAACAGAATAAACGATTCCAACTACTACAAGGGGTTTCCCAAAAAAAAAAGCATGAACCTTTGGTCTCTGGGTACTGTTGCAAGCGCAAGTGATGAAAGAAAAATCGGTGGAATAAGGTTTAACGAAACGAATCAGAGGAGATATGCGAGATGCTATAGAGTATGAACCCATTACGTTTCCTTTGATTATCAATCAATTCGTGCGACAGAAAATATTTGAGAAAACAAACAAAAAGGAAAAAGGAAGGATTTTTACCGCTGTAAAGCTTAAACGACGATCTGACCGTCACCGTAGAGCAGTGGCTGTGGTTGTGGTAGAGTTGGGCTGCTCTCCAAATGTGTTTTGTGTGTAGCCAGAGGCAGAGTGTCAGAGTAGTTACAAAACGACGTCGTCGCGTAGCTGATCAATTGATTTCGGAATCAGTTTTTAATACCGGTTTTGCTCAGTTCCGGTTTGGGTCGACGCTGAAAAATTAAAAATAAACTTAACGTAGCAACCGAGATCAAACCAGAGTCTTATTTACAAAGTACAAGTGGCTTCTAGTGAATTAAAATATTTCTATTGCAAGTGAACACATGTAAACAAGAATTCAAGAAATAGATATGGCAATTAATCGCTTTTGTTATATGACGACATTATTATTAGGTTGAGCAAGTTCCAAGTTAAGGTCAAAAGTTGTTCATATGCGATTCAATCACGATCTTCAAGTACTTGATCAATAACATACTTTGTACTTTTTATAATCCTTCAACGATCTAGTTAATCGATTTGGATAGTAAGAAAATTATTCAACCGGGCGAACGTGTGCATGCATGTTTATATATGCATGAACAATGTAGTTTTACAAGTATGCATTGAGAAGACACGCGTATACAGATAATTGAGAAGGTAACTGAGATGATGAAGACAAATCAAATCTCGTTCTTGTTTTTTTTTTATCTTTACCGCTGGAATATCAAACATTTCTATTATACGAACTCTCTTAACATTTTGGGCTTTACCTTTAATTTTCTTGATTAAGAAAAAAAAAAAAACTCATACGTTTCGGTTATGGTGTTTCTTTACCATCATTACCTTAAATAAATATGACCATATTGGATTAAAATTGTAACTTTGACCTATATGTATAACAATTTAGCGTATAATTCTATTAAGTAAAAAAAAAAAAAATTCTATTAAGTATTAACAATCCAGTCGATCTAATTTTATAATAATGGGATCGATCGATTATATATCATTTCAAGATTCTAAATCTGCCCCGGCTTTTCCCGACTTTTTTTCCAACGGCGTTTCTAGACTTTAAATGTTGTTACAATTTTTTTTGTTTATGATAAATATTGATTTGCAAGTATCTGATAGCTACACACACATTACTATATATGTTTCTAACAATTTATGATGATATCATCAATAAGTTGACTTTTTATATTTGGACAGCGAATATTTGTCTTTTCTCAAACCTCAACAGGCCTCACCAGAGGGAACAATGGAGGCGTCAGCAATATGATTTTGTTTATACCAGTAAGTACCACGAATATGGTACGGCAACTACGCTGGACCTACACATGCACGTATATATGTTGTGTTAGTGTGTATATATATCTAACTACACGTTAACAGCTCCTTGTCATCTCTACAAGTACTTATATATTTTTGGTTTATATTTGTACAATATACGCATATCTACCTATCAATTAGCCAGAGTTGATATGATATCCTTTATATTCATTAAAGTCCCTATATTAAAACCTAATTTTTCCTTTTATGCATGTAAGATCTATTAAAAGAGGTGAATAAGAATTTTTGCCAGCTATATGTAGATTTATTACATCACAGCCAACTCAATAGATATATATATATATATATACGATCGATTTAAGCCAATACATCAAAGTAGGAAAAAAAATCACACACACATCAACATATATGTGTGTGTGTGTGTGTGTGCTGTGTCTGTGGTATAGAGAATAGATGGTTAGGCATTTGTGCTTATAACCATATGTCATGTGTTATATATAAAATTATCCAATTGATTCAGTATTAAATATGGAAACTATATAACAAGTTTGTGGAAGATAAGCAATTTTTTAAGAGACAACTAATATGCAGCTAAGGCCACAATAAATTCGACCGCCTAAGAGACAGCAATTATTAAGAATTATTCACTAAATAATTATTATTTCCACATTCCTATCTTTGATACTGTGTATAACGTTATAGAGAAATACAGTGTAATCATTCAATTTGATAACAAACAACGTAGACATGTCAACAGGATTCCAGTTCCACATTACATAGCGACTTATGAATCAAAAGAGAAGAGAAGGGCACAGTTGTCATTTGAGAGGTGAAAATAGCGTATATACAACCTTTGGGATAAGCAAGAGACTAGGAAGATGCTTGCGGCGAAAATGGATTCCTCCAAAAAAAAAAAAGAATAATATTAAATCGTTAGTTAACTGTTGAGAATCTCCAAAGAATGCTAATTCAAATTGTCAACGCTAGGAAATAGGAATCCTATATAAGCCCTCGTGTGATTAATATTCAGACATCAATCAAATTAACTTGAACCAAGTCTCAAACTTGTAAAGGAACTTGATCTATTTTATAACAATGGGTGATTCTACTGGAGAGCCGGGGAGCTCCATGCATGGAGTCACCGGTAGAGAACAGAGTTTTGCATTCTCGGTGGCTTCACCAATTGTACATACCGACAAGACGGCCAAGTTCGACCTGCCGGTGGACACAGAGCATAAGGCTACGGTTTTCAAGCTCTTCTCCTTTTCCAAACCACACATGAGAACGTTCCACCTCTCGTGGATCTCTTTCTCCACATGTTTTGTCTCCACATTCGCGGCTGCACCACTTGTCCCCATCATCCGGGAGAATCTCAACCTCACAAAACAAGACATTGGAAACGCCGGAGTTGCTTCCGTCTCTGGGAGTATCTTCTCTAGGCTGGTGATGGGAGCCGTGTGTGATCTTTTGGGTCCCCGTTACGGTTGTGCCTTTCTTGTCATGTTGTCCGCGCCTACGGTGTTCTCCATGAGCTTCGTGAGTGGAGCCGCAGGCTTCATAACTGTCAGGTTCATGATTGGATTTTGCCTGGCGACGTTTGTGTCTTGTCAATACTGGATGAGCACTATGTTTAACAGTCAGATCATCGGTCTGGTGAACGGTACAGCCGCCGGTTGGGGAAACATGGGTGGCGGCATAACGCAGTTGCTCATGCCCGTTGTGTATGAAATTATTAGGCGTACCGGTGCATCAGCTTTCACAGCCTGGAGGATCGCCTTCTTTGTCCCCGGTTGGTTGCATATCATCATGGGAATCTTGGTGCTCACGCTAGGTCAAGATCTGCCAGATGGTAACCGAGCTGCCTTGGAGAAAGCGGGAGAAGTTGCAAAAGACAAATTCGGAAAGGTATTATCTCTATCTATATGAATATCTATATTGAAAAAACAATTTAGCTAGGCTGCCTATGTCATTGATGGATCAAAGGTTTAACTCGTGATTTCGTATAATGGTGTAGATTATGTGGTATGCCGTTACAAACTACAGGACTTGGATCTTCGTTCTTCTCTACGGATACTCCATGGGAGTTGAGTTGAGCACTGATAATGTTATCGCAGAGTACTTCTTCGACAGGTTTGTTTCCGGTACTTTACATATAGTCAGGAATAACATAAGAGAAAACATTTTATCAAAAAAAAAAGTAAAAAGAGAAAACATGAAGAGTAAACATATGTCTATATTTTTTTCTTCAGGTTTCACTTGAACCTTCACACAGCCGGGCTCATAGCAGCATGTTTCGGAATGGCCAATTTCTTTGCTCGCCCAGCAGGAGGATGGGCATCTGACTTTGCCGCCAAGTACTTCGGGATGAGAGGAAGGTTGTGGACGTTGTGGCTCATTCAGACGGCTGGTGGTCTCTTCTGTGTGTGGCTTGGCCGCGCGAACACCCTTGTAACTGCAGTTGTAGCTATGGTCCTCTTCTCTTTAGGAGCACAAGCCGCTTGCGGAGCCACCTTTGCAATCGTTCCCTTTGTCTCCCGGAGAGCTCTAGGGATTATCTCGGGCTTAACCGGGGCCGGAGGAAACTTTGGATCAGGGCTCACACAGCTTCTCTTCTTCTCGACCAACCAGTTCACAACTGAAGAAGGGCTAACGTGGATGGGAGTGATGATAGTCGGCTGCACGTTGCCTGTTGCCTTCATCCACTTTCCTCAATGGGGAAGCATGTTCTTGCCTCCGTCCAAAGATCCAGTCAAAGGTACGGAGGAGCACTATTATGCTTCGGAGTGGACTGAGCAAGAAAAACAGAAGAACATGCATCAAGGAAGCCTCAGGTTTGCTGAGAACGCCAAGTCCGAGGGTGGCCGCCGCGTCCGCTCTGGTGCCACACCGCCTGGGAACACACCCAACAATGCTTGATCGTGCCATGGATGCATGTCTAAAAGCATCGAAGATTTCATTTAAGTGAAATGGAAACAACCCTTGGGGAAATAAACACCCGTTTCTTTCTCCAGTATGATATTATTGCGTTTTGCTTTTGCCTCTCTTGATTTTTCTTTTGTATGTTTGTACCGAGCATTTTTTAATTAAAAGCTCTTTTTGATTGAAGTGTGCGTACCTGTTGAGAATTTTCAAGAAGTGGAAAAACTATAGAAGAAAAATCTCTTTTCAAGTTTTTTTTTCTTCTGTTTTTTAGAAAACTTTATTTTAAAATCCATCTACTAACATGCAAACAACCAAAAAAAGTGTACTTGCAATACTTGATTCTAGAAGTCAATTAGGCATTGTAATTATATTATTTAGACGACTAATTATAACTTATATCCCGATTTTACATGCTCATGGCATTAAATCCTTAAAACTCTTTCACACATCAATTACCATCACATCATATATATAGCCACCCTTCGAGTTTACGGATGAATGTACTAACGTTTTCCTCTCTCAGACTCTCTCAAAGACGCTTTGATCAGAAAAATAGTTAAGTACCTTTAAAAAAAACACTAACTTCCAGACTGGATCCAATCTTTCTATTGCCGGCAGAAATATGATCAGAGTAAAATAAAATTTTAACTTACGGTTCTTTACATTTTTTTAGTTACTTAATTATTTTATGTAGAATGTGGTAAACGAACAAAGCAATCTTCTCCAAAAAAACTCGTTCTTGTTTTTAATTGGCCACAAGCCCCCGATTAGCTTGGGACGACCCTGTAACATTGGTCATGCATCTACTGACGTAAAAAGAAAAAGAAAAAAAAAATCAGTAGTCATATCGATGCATGTCACACAAAAAAAAAAAAAAAAAAAGTTATATAACTAAATCATATTTGTCCAAAAATTATGAAACAGAAATCAAACAATTTTGTCAGTCGGTCATCTCTCAAGGCTGGGAATATAGAAAAGGTTCCTGATCATCTCTCAACCCTACATATATATAAGATAATTCCTACCTTTCCCAATTTACCAACCGTAGCTATGTAATTTAATTTATATCTCGGAAACATTGATAATAATTAAAGATCAAATATATTGGAATCGCAATTATATGTACCATGAACCTATTTGACATAATTATTCGTATCTACATAATGACTTATATACTACCACTATCTAATAGTATCATATTTTTTTCGGTTGCAGTATAAAAGACTTTATAATTAATTGTGTGATGAATGTTTAAAGAAAAAGCTAGGAGAAATGTATTTGTGCACTTGAATTGGATTGGGCCCATGAATTTAGGCCCAAATCAGATTAGGGTTAACTAGGGTTTTATGTTCCTGTATATATTTTTGTTAACCTAGCCTCCATGTATTCTGAAATCTCTGTATTTTCTCCAGTAATAAAATCTGTCTCTTTGCCCGTGGACGTAGCCAACAGAAAATGTTGGTGAACCACGTTAAATCTGTGTCTTGTTCTTTACGTTTCTATTATCTTGCTCACATCTGTTATAACAGTGCGAATATCTGGAGTACTGGTCAAAGATTTTGTTTTGGCATTGGTCGAGAAAGTCTTCTTTCGTTGAGAAAATCTTTTCTATGTGGTGTAATTCTTGAATGAATTGAACAAAAGGAGGTTGCCAGTTCCAATTTTATTACTCGTACGTTAATGATATATGCAAAATAATATCTCAAGTCTCAAGAGATATATATTTTGATATGACAAATATTTCTTGAAGCCAAAAAACCAAAGTTCCTTTTAGAAATGAACGATTGATACATATTAAATAACGTTCTGAAACATTGATAACATTTGCTTTTGTTTGCACGGTGGGACATATTCTTATCTGCGACTACCCTTCGAAACATCCCCACGGCTGGTGTGATTAAACATTGTTTGGTGTGCTATCAGGAGGCGTAGGAGCAGAGCGAACGCGGCGGCCGCCCTCGGATTTGGCGTTCTCTGCAAACCGGAGGCTTCCTTGATGCATGTTCTTCTGTTTTTCTTGCTCAGTCCACTCCGAAGCATAATAGTGCTCCTCCGTACCTTTGACTGGATCTTTGGACGGAGGCAAGAACATGCTTCCCCATTGAGGAAAGTGGATGAAAGCCACAGGCAACGTGCAGCCGACTATCATCACTCCCATCCACGTTAGCCCTTCTTCAGTTGAGAACTGGTTGGTCGAGAAGAAGAGGAGCTGTGTGAGCCCTGATCCAAAGTTTCCTCCAGCCCCGGTTAAGCCGGAGATGATGCCTAGAGCTCTCCGGGAGACAAAGGGAACGATTGCAAAGGTGGCTCCGCAAGCGGCTTGTGCTCCTAAAGAGAAGAGGACCATAGCTACAACTGCAGTTACAAGGGTGTTCGCGCGGCCAAGCCACACACAGAAGAGACCACCGGCCGTCTGAATAATCCACAACGTCCACAACCTTCCTCTCATCCCGAAGTACTTGGCTGAAAAGTCAGATGCCCATCCTCCTGCTGGGCGAGCAAAGAAATTGGCCATCCCGAAACATGCTGCTATGAGCCCGGCTGTGTGAAGTTTCAAGTGAAACCTGAAGAAACATATATAGAGATTTGTTTACTCCTTATGTCTTTTTTATTTTTTAAATGTTTACTCTTATGTAATGTATTGGAAACAAACCTGTCAAAGAAGTACTCGGCGATAACATTATCAGTGCTCAACTCAACTCCCATGGAGTATCCGTAGAGAAGAACGAAGATCCAAGTCCTGTAGTTTGTAACGGCGTACCACATAATCTACACCATTTTGACGAAATCACGAGTTAAACCTTTGATCCATAATGACATAGGCAGTCTAGCTAAATTGTTTTGTCATATGTATATTCATATAGAAAGAGATTATACCTTTCCGAATTTGTCTTTTGCAACTTCTCCCGCTTTCTCCAAGGCAGCTCGGTTACCATCTGGCAGATCTTGACCTAGCGTGAGCACCAAGATTCCCATGATGATATGCAACCAACCGGGGACAAAAAAGGCGATCCTCCAGGCTGTGAAAGCTGATGCACCGGCACGCCTAATAATCTCATACACAACGGGCATGAGCAACTGCGTTATGCCGCCACCCATGTTTCCCCAACCGGCGGCTGTACCGTTCACCAGACCGATGATCTGACTATTAAACATAGTGCTCATCCAGTATTGACAAGACACAAACGTCGCCAGGCAAAATCCAATCATGAACCTGACAGTTATGAAGCCTGCGGCTCCACTCACGAAGCTCATGGAGAACACCGTAGGCGCGGACAACATGACAAGAAAGGCACAACCGTAACGGGGACCCAAAAGATCACACACGGCTCCCATCACCAGCCTAGAGAAGATACTCCCCGAAACGGAGGCAACTCCGGCGTTTCCAATGTCCTGTTTGGTGAGGTTGAGGTTCTCCCGGATGATGGGGACAAGTGGTGCAGCCGCGAATGTGGAGACAAAACATGTGGAGAAAGAGATCCACGAGAGATGGAACGTTCTCATGTGTGGTTTGGAAAAGGAGAAGAGTTTGAAAACCGTAGCCTTATGCTCTGTGTCCACTGGCAGGTCGAATTTGGCCGTCTTGTCGGTATGTACAACTGGTGAAGCCACCGAGAATGCAAAACTCTGCTCTCTACCGGTGACTCCATGCATGGAGCTTCCTGGCTCGCCAGTAGGATCACCCATTGTTATAAAATATATATCAAGTTTCCTTTACAAGTTTGAGATTTTGGTTCAAGTTTTATTTGGTTGATGTCTGGATATTAATCACACGAGGGCTTATATAGGATTCTTAGGGTTGACAATTTATAAAAGGCATTCTTTGGAGATTCTCAACGGTTAACTAACAATTTAATATTATTTTTTTCTGAGGAATCCATCTTCGCCGCAAGCATCTTTCCAAGTCTCTCGCTTATCTCCAAAGGTTGCCTATACTCATCCAAATGACCGCTCTACCCTTCCCTCATCTATTTATGGATGGATAGTCAATAATAGTAATTGTGTTAATGATCTAACTATTACTATTATCATCAAAACTTGTATCCATCAATTATATACATGGAACTACATAAACATATTCTGGTTCCATCTAATTACTATTTTTTATATAAAAGGTTTTAAATTTGACCACTCTATGGTTAACAGTCAGATACAAACAACAACCATGCATTGATTTTTCCTTATTTGTTAAACCACCCAAAAGAAAAAAGAGGGTTCAACACGGGATGAGCCGTACGTATAAACCCGAATTATTTTGATCTTCAGTAACATCATTAGTTACAGTATAGGCCACGTAAGGACGATATTGTCTAGAGATATTTGCGATTGATCTATTCTTGATTAATTTTGGAGGGCTGTCATCGTCATTTATACACTGAATAGTATCCACAAAAGAGAAAGATAATCTCTTAGTGAATAAACTAATTGATCTCCTGGACGGTCGGATATAGAGTGGCCTTAAGATATACATTACTTGTCTCTTCAAATTGCTTACGATTGCATAGGACTTTAGCTAGCAAAACTATTTTTTATTGATTTCATATATGGTTTTCAATATGGAAATTGCAATCGTTTGACAAGGGAAAACACATTATTGATCTTAACTTCGTGACGGAATATAACTAAACATATATATGTGTGTGTACCGTTCATATAAATCCCACGTATATCTATATCTATTTTAACATTATATTTCACAAGAAAAAATCTATAAATAGAAAAATTCTTCGAACGAAAAGTACAGCAAACTAATCTTATACTACAGAAAACAATATTCTATGTATATAGATACTATTATAGAAGCATAACTTGTAACGATTACGTTTTTGTAAATAGCTAGTGAATCTGAATTTAAAAAAGGTCTTGAAGTTGAAAGTATCATACAGTAGATAAGACAAGACGGTGCATTGATATGCAGATATGCATATGTATAACCTTCGTATATGCAAAATGTGTGTGCACGCAATTTCCGTACTTTTCGTGCCTGACGTCAGGGTCAGGCTTGGCCAGTTGAGCAAACGGTGGGTTGTCGCCAAGTGTATTTGAAAAAGTCTAACGACTAATTAAGTGCTTTATCGATCAATCTAGCTGACGTGTCAAAGTTCCAACAAGTTGGGATATGATAAAAGACAAAAGTTCCATGTCTAAATGTGACAAAGTCAACTATTTTGATGAGCTCAGCAATGTTTTCTCCATTATATTTGTACTTTGGCGCTAATAATGTGACACATATATAATGGACAAAGGAGAATCTTATAATAATGTTATCAACGTCGACAAATTAATATTGATTACCCATGGTATTGCTTTCATAATTTCTATTTCTAAATTAAATTACGGAATTTGCTGTTATGCGGATTTATTTTCTTTTAATTACAATTAAATGATTTTATTTTTTCTGTTACAAATTTTTATATACTTTAAAGGGAAAATAAATTGGAAATTCAGAAACTCATAATGTGTAAACCCTAATACCCTATAAAATATTAGTGTTTGAGTATATTTTTTTTTCAGTGACAAAAAAAGTTATAAAATTTTTGTTTTTAAATGACATCAAGTTTTTTTGTTTATGTATATATATATTGAAACTAGTGACATCAAGTTAAGTACGTGGTTTTGTTATTTAAACATTAAAAACTGAAAAATAAGGATCTTCAGAAACCTGAAATTACCACATAAAGAAAAAAAATCAGCGAGACGCGTAATTACTGTATGTCCCACGGCACCAACACGGCAACACCGGAGGAAGTAGACATAAAGTGATGTTAGGGCTATTTTCATACCTGAAGGAACCACTTTAATTTGTAAACTACAGTTACCTGAAAAGTGCCTAAGCAAATCGATATACTCAAAAGAGAGAGAGAGAGGGATCGAGGAATGACTTTGCGAATAAACAATTCTCACACCGTTTCGAGAAAGTAAAAGTGAACTCTCCAAAGAAAGTAGATGAAAATAGATATTTTTAAAAAATCTATTTAAACTGGTGTTGTGATAAATAGGTTTGCATGATTGTAAATTTGTAATCTAGACTATCTGGTTCCATTAACAATCTACGATTTTATCATTTTGGATGGCAAATAATTGGTTTTCAGACTTTTGATTTTACAAATTAAAACAAAAATTTCGTATTCTTTTTCTCACAGTAAGCGATGATAATATGAAACCTTTATATTATGGTTCGATTGATTATGCTGTTTTTTCGGTTTTAAGTTTCATATATAAATAATGCATGCGCACAATATATCGCTCATCGCTGTACCACGATGTGGAAACGCTTGAAAAGTATCTTAGAGCCTCTTAATATTTCAACAGTGCTTTCAAATTCAATAATTAATGAAAATTTTAGGGTACACATTATTGATTAGGATAGAATGAAATTGATAGGGTACTACTACACATTATTGGATTAGGATTCCAAGTCGGCCAAGTGTAGATCCCTTATTCAGGCTATTCTTGGGGCTTATCCGTCTAAATAATAACAACATATTCGACGTTTATTTGTTTATTTGGGTATACACAACTTGCATTTGTACATATAAATTCAATTAGAGGAAGTCAAAACTCAAATAAACTAATCCATACATTTCCTAATTAGCGCTTGGGCTGTTGGAGAGACTTTTGAGTTTATTTTGGTGATAATGGCTATGCATCGTGGTCTGCCGAATTACCAAATTAAATGCTGGCAACTCAATAATTTAGGTATTTTGATGATGACGGACCATTAGACTTTCTGCATATATAATTTTCACATTTCAGATATAGACGTCCTCGTTGACTCTTAGCTTCAAACTAGTACTGTAAGACTATATATTTTAGCTCCAATCATCCAAGTGTTAATTTTTTTTTTTTGACGTTGCATATATAACCAATACTGTATATTGTTCTTTTTTTTTTTTTTTGGCAAACCAATACTGTATATTGTTCTAAAATATGTATTTGCAAACATTTAACAGATGGTGGATATTATATTATAGACATATTATATTGTTGATACATGCAGAATTAATAATTTCTATATATGGTAATTATTAAAATAACTTTCTACTTATAGTAGAATAATAAAATATCGAAAAATAAATAAGTTAAAATTTTAGTGTTAAATGCCGATGGGGTTGTTTAGTTGTTACATAATTATTGGTTTACTAGTTACCTGATGACTCTGATGACTGAAGCTAAATATACTTAAATGTAAAGAAAGGGCTTCACAGTGTGGGCTACTAACTAATTGAATAAGGCCCAATAAGAACCTCTTTAATATGAAAGGCTTTTATGTATGTGACAGCTTGTAGTTGCCTATTTTCTTAGGACAGAATGAAAAGCCCAGATTTTTTGACAAATATATCTATCTTTGTGATTTAAAAAAAAAAAAAACATGAGACTGGATCAAATGAAAACATTATTCTATAATCTAACGCAGATATAAAGTTCTCTTATAAAACCCAAATGGCGAAATCATATATAAACACAAACTATCATTATTCCTAGAAATTTGTTTTCTTCGAAGAAAACTATATCTGGTCTATGTTCCAGTCGTGTTTGTCAACAACCAAAACTTATAAAACACACATTTATGAATTATGATGCTAGAATGTACAGTACATTCTTTCCAGTCATCAGTCGTCAATTCGCCATGATGCAATTAGGAGACTCTTCATGAAGACTACATGAAGAAGACATGCCAAAGTCATAAAATTAAAGTTTGGTTTCTCACTCCCAAATTGCTTGGAATGCTTCACCAAATAGATATTTGCAACTACGAAGAACTAAGATAGAAGTTTTGTAACGAAATAACAAATGCTTTAACAGAATAATATTTTCAAAGATGAATAATCTATAAGAAAACTTTGATTTTGCAGTATCGATCGTTTGAATGAAGATAAAACACATAAAAAAACGGGTGGTTACTTGCATAGTGAGTTGACGATTCTCTGATCTTCTCGAAGTAAAAATAAAGTAAAAATAAAATAAAAATTGGCTTTGAGACGCATATGTCACCACCTTCCACCTATCAACCAGTAGTGGGCGAAAGACGTGGAGCTCACATAAGGGAATGGTCACAGCAGACATACAGATATGGTACTGAATTAAAGTACATTTTTTTTTTTTTCTAAAACCAAACATTTCAAAAGAGGAAGGCACAAACTCGCTTTATGTATAACCAAATGATATATGGTGTAAAAATATTTACTTATTAGTTTCTAGATGATACGACCATTAGAATCAAATCAACGGATCATTTCAACATTTACTAAGTTATAATATATGGTAAGGTGAAACGGCTCTTTGACCTTGATGAATCCGGATGGTGGAATTTCTAATTTTTATTATAAAATATTTAGAACACACTGAGATTTTAACCAACCATGCACTCTAAATAAAATTACTTTGTCAATCGGACTAATGATGGTTTGAAAATTTTAAAAAGTGTTTCTCTCCCGAGTCCTGATGCGAATTGGTCGTACGCAGGAAATCAAAGTGAAAATTGTTGTTTTCATATTGATTGTTTTTCACCTTTTTCTACTGGGAAACATATTTTCTTCGTCACCTTTTTCCTGGTGCGTGGTTGTTCTACCTTCCATAAATTTTGATTTTCTTGTTGCCTGTATAGCTTTTTAGTGGCGTGGTTGAGACCGGCTAGAGTACTTCAACTGGAACATCGCTTCGCTACTCTTCCCGACCTCCTCATACGCCGACCAAAAACAAGCATTATACACTTGCCGTGTTCTCTCTTGAGGAGCAGACTTACTTTTGTAAAGTAGAAATAGATAAAATTAAATTATTAAATTAACCAAATTAATAATGCATATTAATAAATTATAAGATATTTTCACTTTTTAATGCATATATTCATTTAATTTATTTTCATAATTTTCCAAAAATTTAGTCAAAGAAGTTTAAAAGCCAAAGATCAATTGCAATTCATATTGATAACTTTAGATATCTCAACATTAATACTATTTAAAAAAAAAAGAAATTGAGCTCTTAATTAATGATGTTTTGTTTTTATTAAATGAGTTTTCTTAATATATGTGCTTATAACCAAAATATATACTCTTAGAAATGAACAGCCAATGATTCAGATGAGAAAATTTGTCTTTATCATTTCAAAAGTAAAAATTTGTGTGCCATATCTTGAAAATGGGAATGAACAACAAGATAAATCCCACTGTGATTTATTTTTTTCAAACTGAAAATGATAACAGTTTTGGTGATGAATTAGGGCATTGGTTCACACCTGCCTTCTGTTCCAAGTTTATATAAAATAAATAAATAAACATGTTACCAAAAGAGTCAAAGATGTCGACCGGAAGGAATTAAGAGATCATGGGAAGTCTTGTGGACTAGTAATCCGACCCTTTAAGTCTTTAACACAACCGTACAAAATCATCTCTCTCTCTCTCTAAGTATTTATAGCTGCATGTCGCATGCGTTTCCCAACCAAGCTCAATAACTTATATCTAACAATTTAAAGACTAATTAAGAATAGCAACTCTCTTTTCTTCCCCTCTTCAACAGAACAGCACAAAATAAAGATGGTGAACTACCCATCAATCCGATGCATCTTCTTTGTGGCTCTCTTCAGTATTTTCACCATTAATGTTTCTATTTCAAGTGCTGCTTCAAGTCACGGAGAAGTTGGTACATAAGCTTCAAATTTCTCTCAAATTATATATTGATCTTCCAAATTCTGTATGGTTTAAATTATGAAAGTCTTTAATCTTTTTTATTATTATTATTGGTGATGTAGAGGACGAACACGAGTTTAACTACAAGAAGAACGATGAGAAGGGGCCAGAGAGATGGGGAGAACTTAAACCGGAATGGGAATTGTGTGGCAAAGGAGAGATGCAATCTCCCATTGATCTTATGAACGAGAGAGTTAAAATTGGTTCTCATCTTGGAAGGCTTAATAGAGACTATCAACCTTCCAATGCCACTCTTAAGAACAGAGGCCATGACATTATGGTATACATATATATAATACCATATACAGACCTATTGTCTTTTTATGCACACTTTTTGTTTATTTTTAGTTAATTTTTGTTGTTACACCGTCGCCAGTAGCTAAGTCTATCTACTAATTAATAATAATCTTAATCCTTAATAATCCAAGTTATTTTTTTTGTTGCAGTTAAACTTTGAAGATGGAGCAGGAAGTATTACGATCAATGGTACTCAATATGAACTCCAACAGCTTCATTGGCACTCTCCGTCAGAGCACACAATTAATGGAAGAAGGTAACAATTTCATTAAAAGTATATATATATATATATATATATATAACATTGTATCAAACAAGAAAAGGTTAGTGTTACAACTATTGTCGTACTAATTAAGCATTCCAGCACAATTTCAAAATTCAAACCATAACCCCATGCGTATCTACACCTGGTTGTCATACATACACGTTAACATGCTTTTTTTTTTCTCTGTGCAAACACACGCTGAACATGCAGTTCTTTTTTTATGGGTTCAACCGTGCATGTTATTATTAATTATTTGCCATATATCTTCTTGCGTTAGATGTATTATTTTGCTTGGATTTGGTCTATTTCGATTTGGGTCGATCGGTATGTTTTTATATGAACAAAACATATATATATATATATATATATATATTATACATATAGTAAAAGTTAAACGAAAATATAACTAATCCGGCCGGCCGGCTCATGATTTGCTTTTCGGTTCACAAACTAAACGTATTATAATCTGCAAACTAGGTTTGCACTTGAGCTGCATATGGTTCACGAAAGCAAAAATGGGAGAATGGCTGTGGTGACAGTGTTGTACAAGATTGGAAGAGCAGATACTTTTATAAGATCGGTACACAAATAAAAACTTCAAATCTACTCTTAACTGCATGCGAAAAAAAAAGAAGAAGCTGCATGCATATAACTGTATTATATATTGTCACCAATAGTAATTGTGTTGATTACTAAAAAGTAAGTATGAATTTGGTTTTAGTTGGAAAATGAATTAGAGGGCATTGCTGAAATGGAGGAGGCAGAGAAAAATGTAGGGATGATTGATCCCACCAAAATCAAGATCGGAAGCAGAAAATATTACAGATACACTGGTTCACTTACCACTCCTCCTTGCACTCAGAACGTTACTTGGACCGTCGTTAGAAAGGTACTTCAATTTTGATCTTTAGTTACCTAACTAATAGCAACTTTAGCAAATAGCTAGTGTTTAATCCTCTAATAAAATTTCAGGTTAGAACCGTGACAAGAAAACAAGTGAAGCTTCTCCGCGTGGCTGTGCATGATGTAAGTGATTACTTACGATCCATGATGTTCAATCATCCAATTTATTCATTCTTTTTTCATAACATCATTAGTGCTTTATAAAATGATTTTTTTTTATCAGGATTCAAACTCTAATGCGAGGCCGGTACAACCAATCAACAAGCGCACTGTGCACATGTACAGACCAAGAGTTTAAAGCATATGAAGAAGATATTCAAAGTTTTTACTACTCTTTAATTCTTCATACAAACATCATTTGTTATACCTTAAAATAATGATTTCTCTAGTTAACTCTTCATTAAACTGTTTTGATGATTATATTTTTGTAAACACAAATAATGATATTATTTAATTTATGTTTACTTATATGTAAACAAACATATTTTTGCTGTTTTATTTTAATTTTGCAAAAAAAAAAAAGAATTAAATAAAATGTTTAAGTTAGAAACAAAGCGATAAGAAAAGAAGAAGGAGAAGATGCTCTCGTGTTCTGCTCTGACCGTTGCTTCTTCTTCTTACCCATTCCATTACCTTCCTTCTTCTAATGATCCTCCTTACGATACTCTACGAACCCATCCTTCTCTTTCTCTTCTCCACAATTGCAAAACTCTTCAATCCCTACGCATCATCCACGCTCAGATGATCAAAACCGGTCTTCACAACACCAACTATGCTCTCAGCAAGCTTATCGAGTTCTGCGTTACCTCTCCACGCTTCGACGGCCTTCCTTACGCTATCTCTGTTTTCGAAACGATCCAAGAACCAAACCTGTTGATTTGGAACACGATGTTTCGTGGGCACGCGTTGAGTTCGGACCCTGTCTCTGCTCTGAACTTGTATGTTTGTATGATTTCACTTGGGCTTCTTCCTAATTCCTATACGTTTCCGTTTCTATTGAAATCTTGTGCAAAGTCCAAGGCTTTTGAAGAAGGGCAACAGATCCATGGGCACGTTCTGAAACTTGGGTGTGATTTAGATCTTTACGTACATACTTCTCTGATCTCTATGTATGTTCAAAACGGGAGGTTGGAAGATGCACGTAAGGTGTTCGATAAAAGTTCTCACCGAGATGTGGTTTCTTACACGGCTTTGATCGCGGGTTATGCGTCTAGAGGATATATCGAAAGTGCGCAGAAGATGTTCGACGAAATTCCAGTGAAAGACGTAGTGTCATGGAATGCATTGATTTCAGGATATGCGGAAACTGGTAACTATAAGGAAGCATTAGGATTGTTTAAAGAGATGATGAAGACTAATGTTAGACCAGACGAGAGTACTATGGTCACTGTACTTTCTGCTTGTGCTCAGTCTGGTAGTATTGAATTGGGTCGTCAGGTACATTCATGGATTGATGATGATCATGGGTTTGGTTCAAATCTCAAGATTGTTAATGCTCTCATTGATTTGTACATTAAATGTGGTGAAGTGGAGACAGCATGTGGTTTGTTCGAAGGATTGTTGTACAAGGATGTGATTTCTTGGAATACCTTGATCGGTGGTTACACACACATGAATCTTTACAAAGAAGCATTGTTGTTGTTTCAAGAAATGCTTAGAGCAGGTGAAAGTCCAAACGATGTGACAATGCTAAGTATTCTTCCTGCTTGTGCACACCTTGGAGCCATCGATATTGGAAGATGGATTCATGTGTATATCGACAAGAGATTAAAGGGTTTTACAAATGCTTCTTCTCTCCGGACAAGCCTGATTGACATGTATGCTAAATGTGGAGACATAGAGGCAGCAAAACAAGTTTTCGACTGTATGCTAAATAGAAGCTTGTCGTCTTGGAACGCTATGATATTTGGGTTTGCGATGCATGGGAGAGCCAATGCAGCATTTGATATTTTTTCAAGAATGAGAAAGTATGGGACTAAACCTGATGATATCACTTTTGTTGGTTTGTTGTCTGCTTGCAGCCACTCAGGTATGTTAGATCTTGGACGTCTTATCTTCAGATCAATGACAGAGGACTACAAAATAACCCCGAAATTAGAGCACTATGGTTGCATGATTGATCTTTTGGGTCATTCGGGTCTATTCAAAGAAGCGGAAGAAATGATAAACACAATGCAAATGGAGCCTGATGGAGTAATTTGGTGCTCCCTACTCAAAGCTTGCAAGATGCATGGGAAGGTCGAATTGGCAGAATCATTTGCACAAAACCTCATTAACATTGAACCAAACAATCCAGGTTCTTATGTACTTCTATCTAACATTTACGCCACAGCAGGCAGATGGAATGAAGTAGCAAAGATACGTGGCCTCCTCAATGATAAAGGTATGAAGAAAGTTCCCGGTTGCAGCTCTATCGAAATAGATTATGTGGTCCATGAGTTCATCATTGGGGATAAATTCCATCCACGGAACAGAGAAATCTACGGAATGTTAGAAGAAATGGAGGTGTTACTGGAAGAAGCTGGGTTTGTGCCGGATACTTCTGAAGTATTGCAGGAGATGGAAGAAGAATGGAAAGAAGGAGCGTTGAGGCATCACAGCGAGAAGCTAGCTATTGCATTTGGGTTGATTAGTACAAAGCCTGGGACTAAACTTACAATCGTGAAGAATCTAAGGGTGTGCAGAAATTGTCATGAGGCCACAAAACTTATATCAAAGATTTACAAAAGGGAGATTATTGCTAGAGACAGAACTCGGTTCCATCATTTCAGAGATGGTGTGTGTTCTTGCAATGACTACTGGTAGCCATCATTTTAGAAGATCATGCTACCTGTGATGTTGGTCAAGAACTGTAATTTAACTTTCTTAAATTATATACATGTAAAGAAAGAGTTTTTAAATAACAAAAGCTGGCGTAGACTTCAAAACATATATCAATTGACGCGTTTCAAAAGATCTAATAGTAACTTTTTGACATGTATCACACAGTTCTAATTTTACTATTAACTGTGAAGCGACCCATAAAAAAAACTTAACAAAAATAAAACTTTCGAAATTTTTGATTTTTTACAGTTTAGAAATGGAATGATTTGTAATCGTATCTCAAGAAGGTTTCAAGTTTCAACTAATTGACGCCTTTCAAAGATCTAATAGTAACTTTTTGACATGTATGACACAGTCGAGTAATTTCTAATTTTACTATGAACTGTGAAGCGTTTCACTTTAAACAACCCATAAAATAAACTTAACAAAAATAAAATTTTGGAAATTTTTGATTTTTTACTGTTTAGAAATGGAATGATTTGTAATCATATCTCCAGAAGGTTTCAAGTTTCAACTAATTGATACAATTAACTGGTGAGTCACGCAAAGATCTCCTTATTTCCTATATCATTACTGAGAAAAAAACAAAGGAAACATAAAGAAAACTGAAGAAATTAGTTAGAGAGAAAGCAGCAGCAAAGGCACGTAAAATTTGTTATATATAGAATAAGAGAGCGTTTTATCAGAAACATAAGAATTCAGCTCAATCAAAATTTGAATCTTCATTCATCTTTCTCCTCAAGACATAGCTAAATAGCACAAGAAAATGAAGATATCATCAATTGGATGCGTCTTTCTTCTTATCTTCATCTCTATCACAATTGTCTCCAGTTCACCATATCAAGAAGAAGTTGGTAATAAGCGAGCTTTGTTATTGTTCTTATCATTCCATAATGTTTATCAGTATGTATACTATTTAAAGATCTCACATTGCAAATAAGTTGAAATACACTTGAGTTTATAAAGATTATAGTCCGCTCCGTGAATGTTAGTTGGTTCTGACTTACTGGAAAACATATATACAGATGACGAAACACAGTTTAATTACGAGAAGAATGGAGAGAAGGGGCCAGAGAATTGGGGAAGACTAAAGCCAGAGTGGGCAATGTGTGGAAAAGGCAACATGCAGTCTCCGATTGATCTTACGGACAAAAGAGTCTTGGTTGATCATAATCTTGGATACCTTCGTAGCCAGTATTTACCTTCAAATGCTACCATTAAGAACAGAGGCCATGATATTATGGTAAATCAACTACATTAGCTTTTTCAACATATATACATTCTTGGACCATAATTTTTTTGTGTGTGTGTGTGTGGTTAAATGTGGCAGTTGAAATTTGAAGGAGGAAATGCAGGTTCAGGTATCACTATTAATGGTACTGAATATAAACTTCAACAGATTCACTGGCACACCCCTTCCGAACACACTGTCGATGGCAAAAGGTACCTCTACTCGCTATACATTTGTTATACTCTAGGCTTCTAGATTATGTAATTAATAATGTGAAGATTGATATCTTAGTGTTAGAAAAAGGATGATTAGGGATAGAAAAAAACATAAGTTTATTTTGAAGTTTATTTGAGATATGAGTAGCATGCATGCAAAGATTGAATAATATGCACATAATAGGTTTATTCTTGAGGAACACATGGTTCATCAGAGCAAAGATGGACGCAACGCTGTCGTCGCTTTCCTTTACAAATTGGGAAGACCTGACTTTTTTCTCCTTACGGTATATTGCAATCTCAACCTTCCTACATAGTCTCTATATATATTCAACAAAATTACTACTAATTATTTATACTTTTGGAAAAATAAAATTAATCCAGTATATTTATTCTTTAGTTGGAAAGATACTTGATGAGGATAACTGATACACATGGAGCCGAGGAATCTGTCGGGATGATTCATCCTAGAACATTCGATTTTGAATCAAGACATTATTATAGATATCTCGGATCACTTACAACTCCACCATGTTCTGAAAATGTTACGTGGACGATTTCCAAAGAGGTACAATTACATTATCCATAGAAGTTCATGATTATTATAATGCTTAGCTCACTTTCGGTTTTGTTTTTATCTTATTTTAATATATGTCCAAAATTTTCCAGATGAGGACTGTGTCATTAAAACAATTGATCATGCTTCGAGTGACTGTACACGATGTGAGTGTCTCTAATCTTTTAAACTTCTACCGTTAAGCAAGTGTTCTAACCTTGGCTATATATAGAAAATGTGACAATGTAATATATCTTGGATTCTTGTGTGAGCAATATGTATTTTAATTTATAAGAAGTTGTAAGTCTGATATATCTTTTTTGTTGTTGTTGTTGTTGTTGTTGTTGTTGCAGCAATCTAATACAAATGCCAGACCGCTACAGCGTAAGAATCAACGTCCAGTGACACTTTACAAACCAACATGGCATATTTAACCATCTGAAGTCTCCTACCTAAATATTTAAGTTTGGCTACATATATACTCTTTGTAATAGATAACTTGCTTTTAAATATTGGATCCATTGGAGTTAGTAATATTGATGGGAATAAACTGAGCAGATTTATTGATTAATCCAAGTGATCAATGATAGTGTATTTTGAAGAACCAAGAGTGTGATAAATCAGCTCATATCGTTGCTCGACACACACATACCATATATGTATCTAGGACGTACCATGGTTATGTAATTCAGTTTCGGATAAATAGAGATAATAGGATTTGTATATTATTAGATGAACTTATATAAGCATAAATCACAATCAAAAAATATAATTAAAGGGATTACATGAATATCATAATTAATATATATCAAAGTAATAAATGAGATTTGAGTAATTATAAGTGATATGATGATATTTTTTCTTCAATATTATCAAAGTGGGTAATCTGGAAATTTTCTAAATAGTAGTATAACACAAAATTTAGAATTCCATATAAAGAAGCATAGTTCGATAATATGTTATCCTAGTTTAATCCGTTATACAAACATTTAAATTTCGTCCATTAATTAGAGTCGTATGCATGCAATATGTACTTCGAGTTCCAACATCAAAGTGATATAACCAATGAATACGAATAGAAAAACGTACTAAAGATTCTTTATCTTTAGCATATTAGATTTGACCACTTTCACTTTTCCATAGAAAATATACATGTATGTAGATTTTTTTTAGTTTACGCTGATAGTTGTATTGAAATTATATATTTGGAAACAAAATATTATTTTAATACTATTTGTGAGAATCCGTTTATTTAATTTCACATTATATATATTTTTACATTTTCTATTATTAAATATTTATTTTTGTAATAACACTAATTTAATCTGTGTTTTTTTTTTTGGAGTCGAACAAAGGTAATTTAATTAATCTCAGAAATCACAATGACTTAAAGACACGGAAATAAGCAGCGTATGAGCCAGAGGAACCGTATAGTCCGCTCACTGGAGAAATCCACGCCGGTGGCAAGCAAAAGTTTCGTTCCGTACAGAGAGTTCTGCAAAAATCCCAATTCTCGTCATCTTCTTCTTTCAAACTCAATTTCCTAGAAACCCTTAACACCGTTGAAGATTGCATGGCCCGAAGAAGCGCTTTTCATCGACATTAACTTGTTGCTGGAATTCTTAATTTCATTCCGTCGCGTTTTTTTTTTTTCACTACACTCTCGGAATCGGAGATTTGTAGAGGATACCACAAAGCTCGTCGAAGCGGTAGATTTTGAATCACCCCTCTCTTTCCTGGAGGTACGCTTCTTTCCCTCTTTTAGGTATTTTTGTTTTTGGGGTGTGATTATCGAATCGGTGAATTGAGGGTTTCAGGTCTCGAGATTACGGTTTAGGGTTGTTCAGGAGACTCTCATTTAACTTTGGGAAGAAAGTAACACATTGAATTGGCATATATAGGAAGTCGAATTTGAAAGTTTGTTTTTCGCCGGATTTTGTAGAGAAATGATGAAGAAAGATGAAAAGAATAGTACGGAGAAGAGAACCATTTACACCAGATCCGTAGCAGCTTCAACTCCTGCCTCAGTTGAACAAGAAACCCCTGGTTTGAGGAGGTCAGCCAGGGGAATGCCAACTAAAAAGCCAATAACTCCACCTTCTGCTACTAGAAAGTCAGAGAGACTGGCTCCCTCAGTATCGAAAAAGTCTGCTGGAATTGAGAAGAAACACACAGCGAGTCCTCTGCGAAGGTCTGATAGGGGAAAGAATGTAGTACCTGCCTCACAGAGTTCCAAAGGATCAGATAATCCTAGCCGGAACGCAGACACTTCACTGAATATTCAGCAGAGCAAGGAAATTAAGGAAAAGAATGTTGAAGAGTCGACAAATGAGATCAAGAAACGGGAACCTACAATGTCAGGCCGAAGTTTCAGGGCTTTGTTTAGAAGGCCTAATAATAAATCCGAGGCACTAGTTGATGCTTCTAATGACGAGGAGCTAGTAGTTGTTGGTTGTTCGCGCCGCGTACCTGCAAGTAATGATGATGCTGAGAATATGGTGCTTGATGCACCCGCCACGGTTGAAACTAGGGATGGAAACGCTATAGGTTCACCGTCAAAGAATTCAGAAAATCAGAAGCTTCTTATCAGTAAAACTAGCTTAGTATTGCCTTTAGAAAGCAAGAAAGACAGTACAGAGATTGAGATGGATGCATGTGCCATTGCTTCAAATGGAGATAACCGCATTTTGAGTTCTGATGGGGTAATTCCATCTCAATCTGGGTGCGATGATGCTGCTGCTCAAGACGGTAACACAGATTGTCTACCACAATCTGCTCAAGACGGCACTGATTCTCATTTGATATCAAGTAGGGGCGCAGAAAAGGTGACGCTTGATGCATCCACCATGGTTGAAACTGAGGATGGGAACGCCATAGGTTCATCATCAAAGAATTCAGAAACTCAAAAGCTTCTTTTCAAAGACGCATCCAGCTTAGAAATGGACATAGGCCCCTCTTTGAAAAGGAAGAGAAGGACTCCAGAAATTGAGCTGGATGCATGTGCCATTGTTGCAAATAAAGATGATCGCGTTATGAGTCCCGAGGTGGTAATTCCATCTTCATCTGGGTGCAAAAATGATGATCGACCAGAAATGTGCAACACATGTGGAAAACGGCAAAAGTAAGAATTTTTGAGTGTTGTCTGTCTATCAAACTGATCTGGCAATTGCTTCTACCATATATGAATGTTGCACAGATGTGTTTGTTGCTTCTGTTAGTGTTGTTAATAATATATGTTTTAGATTCTAATTTAAATTGTACAAATTTTTTGTAGGGTCAACAGTGATTTTGAAAATCTGAGTGGTTGCTCCTGCATCACCCAGCCAGTTGACGAATCTGATCACGTCACACAGGTTTGTTTCTGATTGTTTTCTTTTCGATACCCGTTAAACAGTGGTCTGTTTAATAGTTAAATTTACTTGTCTTTTTACTTGTATTTGCATTGGATTAGGATATGGAGGAAAACGAACCAGCTGTGAGCAGAGACTATGAGGAGAACAGGGAAATGCAACACGGCAAATCAAGTGATCCCAAATTGTATTCATCGATGTACCCAGAGTATTGGGTTCCGGTGCAGCTATCAAATGTACAGCTGGAGCAATACTGTCGGACTCTCTTCTCCAAATCTTTATCTCTTTCTTCGCTGTCGAAGATTGATCTTGGAGCTCTCGAAGAAACTCTCAGTTCTGTAAGGAAAGTAAGTTAATTTGAGTTAAAAACAAAACTTATGCTTCAATGTGCTTGTGCATTAAATACCCAGTTAACACTGATTATAAGATAAAAAGAGAGCAATATATATATAAATTAGGTGTTTACTGCATTGCTACCAACAAATATATTCTGTGTTCCATGCTCATAAGAAGTTGTTGCATAGGTGTTATGCATTTCTGTTCGATGTTTGGTAGGACAAAGGTTTTGGTCCTTGTTTTCTGGTTTTTCAAAACATATAGAACTCGAAATGCCGACTAGCACTAGACAGTTTGAGGTTGCCTAGATATGCAACTACTGTCGGTCTGCATCACATTTTCTCAGAGCCTCTTTCTGCATGTTAATGTGTGATATATTAAAACCTTCTTCGTTTGTTCGCAAACTTGTTGACAGACCTGTGATCATCCATATGTTATGGATGCATCTTTGAAACAACTGCTCACCAAGAATCTGGGGTTTCATGAAATCCTGGATGTAGAAATTCAAGCAAGCGGGAAACTTCACCTCCTTGACGCAATGCTTACTCATATAAAAACGAACGGTTTAAAAGCAGTTGTCTTCTACCAGGTGAATTTCTATTACTAACGAGTGTGGATAGTCTCTGTTGTCATGGATAACGTCACTTGGTGCATTCTCAATATATATGCATTTACTTTTAACTATGAAATTATGTCTTGTATTGAAATTTGTGTGAGGTGAACCGGTGAAGTATGCTTTCTGTTATGTGATGATAAATTGTCAAGTAGCTTCAGTAACCAGCCTGCATTTTGATATATGCTTAACTGAAAATTTTCTTCTCCTCTTCCTCTCTTTGTTGTTTTCTGTTCCTCATATATGATTGAAATACAGTTTTTTATTTGGTTCAACAGGCAACACAAAACCCTGAGGGGCTTCTGCTTGGTAATATTCTCGAAGATTTTGTGGCTCATAGATTTGGTCAAAAATGTTATGAGCATGGGATTTATTCCTCAAAGAAGAACGCCATAAACAATTTCAACAAGGAGAGTCAATGCTGTATTCTGCTGTTGGAAACACGTGCGTGCAGTCAAGCCATTAAACTCTTGCGGGCTGATGCATTTATTATTTTCGGAAGCAGCTTGAATCCATTGCATGATGTTAAGCACTTAGAGAAGATAAAAATCGAGTCATGTTCTGAAAGAATTAAGATATTCCGCTTGTACTCAGTATGTACAGTTGAAGAAAAAGCCCTGATTCTGGCTAGGCAAAATAAGGGGCAAAATAAGCGGCAAAATAAGGCTGTAGAGAACCTTAACCGTCCTCTCACGCATGCACTGCTCATGTGGGGGGCTTCATATTTGTTTGATAAGCTGGATCATTTTCACGGCGGTAAAACCCCAGATTCAAGAGTTTCATTTGAACAATCTATTATGAGCGGTGTGGTTCGTGAATTTTCGTCTATACTTTCTTCCAAAGATGGAGAAGAAAATGGAGGCAAGCTGTGTCTACTTTGGGAAGCCAAGCATGATCAGGGAAGTTACAGCAGTGACTCTACTCTACTTGGTGAAAAACATATTAGTTTGTCAGATGAAGATAGTCCTAATATGTTTTGGACAAAGCTGTTCGGGGGAAAGAATCCTACGTGGAAGTACCCGTCAGATACTCCCCAAAGAAATCGGAAAAGGGTTCAATATTTTGAGGGCTCTGCAGAGAGTCCCAAACTTGACGATGGCGGAAATACAAAGAAGCGAAAGAAGTCTTTGGAAGTCTTTGGAAACTTGACGATGGCGGGCGATTTCACTGATGTCCCAGTAGATAATGATGAAAAAGAGGCCTCTGGGAAGGATCTCACGGGTAAAATAGTTCAATTCCTGCTCATATATCTAAAATTTTGCAACTACTTTGCTGATTCTCTTTCCTACAGGGGCTCTGGAGTCGCCAAAAGTCATAGCACTCCAGTCATCGTGTAAATCTACATCTGGTACTGATGGTACATTGGGTGAAAATGATGCTTTTGGCTTGTATTCTGTGGGCTTTCATATCTCTGGAATCCCAGAGGATATGTTATTGGGTCATGATTGGAAAAAAATACCGCGTGAATCACAGAGGAAGCTCCATGCTGATTTAAAGTCAAAAATGGCAAAACTTTGCCAAGTTTTGCATCTTTCAGTAAGTGCCTTTCTTCACCTCCATAACTTATTTTAGCTTTTGCATATGCATATACTGTGTGTTGTAACTGAAATTTGTTAACTGATTTCATGTTGCAGCCAGACGTGAAATTCTTAATGTTCAACTATATTCTATTCATTTATCATATCTGGGTTCGTTTGTTAAAAATTGAGTACTGCTGCACAAAACAGTAGGTAGTTAATGTGCCTCTTGTCGGTCATTGTTTGTTAAAGCAAATAAATACTTTTGTCTACCTTGCATAATCTATTCATAGTAGATATTGATATTATATAACCTTAGGCCTCTGTACCTGGCTGATCAAAGGCATTTCAATTTTTATCTGTTTGCTGTTGGTATAGAATGATACATTGACCAATGCTATTCGTTCTGTTTACAGTACATGCTCTTTTAGGTAGTCTTAATAACATATTATTCTGTTATCAGGAAGCATGCACAAGCATGGTTGAAAAATTTCTTGAATATGTTATTGATAACCACCGTATCTATGAAGAGCCAGCCACCACATTGCAGGCATTCCAGATAGCCCTGGTATGACAGCTTTTACTTTGATAGTTTATGCATTGTTTCCTTCATCATCTGCCTCTGTTTTAAATTTGCTCATTCTGAGGCGTCACTTTCTTTCTGGGATTGCATTAGTTTTATCTTTCTAATCATAGGATAAATTTATCCACTATTGCTCGAGTTATTCAAGCTACTAATGTCTAAGTAAACATCTGCTCTTATAGACCTCAAAGTACGGCCTTCAATTGCTGACATAATTTATGAATAGGTCATATACTAAATACATTGTTCAAATTGCATTTTCAGAGTTGGATTTCAGCTTTGTTGGTAAAGGAAAAGCTTAGTCACAAAGAATCTTTGGTCCGTGCAAAATCTGAATTAGCTTTCTATTGCTCAAGAGTAGAGGTAAATTATATATTTACGATATTGTCCTGCATGAAGAGTCTGTTCTTGGAGCGCACACAAGGTTTGCAGTGTGATTGCTTTGGTACTACTTCTAGCCAGTCAATGGTTAGTACAAAACAAGTGAATAAAAGTCTCTCAGGGGCTACAGTGCGTCAGGGAAAGAACAATATAAAGTCGATGCGTAGCTCAGAGGGTGAAGAATGCACGACTGAGAAGAGATGTAGTCATTATAGCACTGCAACAAAAGATGTCAACGAGACTATTAAAGACATAAAAAAGAAATGCAAGAGGCAACTGCAAAAGCTTGGACAAGAGCACGAGGAAAAAAAGGTGGAGCTGTTAAATATGCATGCAGACAAGAAGGAAAAACTTGAAACTAGAAAAAATTTGGAAGCAGCAGTAATTCGTATTACCCGTTCACGGACAAGCACCCAAGCGGATGATCTCAAGCGGCTGGAACATGATTTTGAAAGAAAGTTTGATGAAATCAATAGTGAGAAAACTGAATGCCTTCAAAGTCTGGAGCAAATGCACGAGGCTGCAAAGAAGAAGTTGGCTGAGGATGAAGCATGTTGGATTAGTCGGATAAAGAACTGGGCTCAAGCTGAATTAAAAAATTTTCCCATTAAAAGTGGCAACAAGCATTTTAGTGAAATATGCTCATCAAACACTTCACAAAATGCTTGTGATGTACAAACTTGCAATGATGCCAACGTCGAAGCTACTCACGCTGATACGAATTGCATGGCTTCCAAGGGAAATCAAGTACAGGAAGCAGAAAACACAGTAGGAACCATATCGGGTGGCACAAATCAACAAGTTCCTGAAATGGTGGTTTTAAGAAATGATGAGGCGATGGATGTCTTAACCTTGTCTCGTGAGCAGCCTACAGAAATTGTGGCTACAAAGAGCCAGTCCAGTCAGCACGCTACTCACACTGTGCCTGAGATATTGATTCCTGCTGGCTGTCAAGAAGAATTTGCGGCTTTGAACGTGCATCTGTCAGAATACCAGAATTGTGACAGAATAACATCAGCGGCACCAGATGAAGATGTTTCGTCAAGGGTGCCAGAGGTATCCCAGTCACTAGCAAATCTTTCAGAATCTGCCTCCCCCGAGGCTTCCTTGAATAGAGATGAGGCTTTGGTTACTACAGAAAATAATAGAACAGATCATGTGGATACTGATGCTGATAACATTTTGGACCAGCAGAATACGGAAACTTACTCTCTTGACAAGGAGATTCGTGACGAGGTTGCGTTGCCTAAGCCACACCCTGCGCCTGTGGTAGAGACTAGGGGTGCTACTGAATCTGATCAGGTACTTAATGGCCCTGTAGGATACTCGATTCGTTGTTCATTTAATCTCTTTAATGCTCATTTTTGTTAGCGATCAGATGCTGTTTGTCTTATTGAATTCACTTTTCTGGACAGGATGATCGAGACATATATCCTATGCCTTCTTCACCAGATGGAAAGCAACCTGAACCAACAGCAAACACTCAGGGCCAAAATATTGTAGAAGCAATTGAGCCCCAGTCTGTTGAGCCAGAAACTGCAGAGGCTACTGATTATGCTGCATCCAATCAGGTCCTTGTTGAGACCACTTTTTCTTTCGCTGGTTTAAAGTTATCAATCTGTGTAATGTTCATTCAGAATTTCCCGTGTTGAAAAAGAGCTGGGAAATGTGGTTACTGATCAGGTCACATTTTTTAATATAAAATTGACTCTGTGGACAGGGTGATAGAGTTACATGCCCTTTGCCATCTTCACCAGCTGGAAATCAGCCTGTGCCAGAAGCAAACATTGAGGGTCAAAATATCAACACATTATCAGCTGAGCCCCACATTGCTGGTCCAGATGCAGTAGAGAGTGGTGATTATGCGATATCAGATCAGGTACGTATTGCCTTAACAAAAGATAATCGCTTTTGCTGTTCAAAAGGCTTACATCTTTGTAATGCAGGAAACAATGGTTGCTCAGGATGCATGTTCTCTGCCATCTACATTGGTTGGAGCAAACATTGAGGGCCAAAATATCACGACAGTGGCTCAACTTCCCACAGATGGATTAGATGCAGTAGAAACTGGTGGAATTCCTGTATCAGATCAGGTATCTGCCTCTGCTTGAAGTCTCTCTCTTTTTTTATTGGTTTAAAGCACTATGCCTTTGTAATGTTCGTTGTCATTTTAGTGTAAGAAACAGAGCAGGCAGTGGGTAATAATCAGGTGTTAATTTTGCTTGTGAACTTGATTTTTCTGGATAGGGTGCTCGGGATGCATCTCCTCGGCCATTATCTTTGCCTGAAATTCACCCTGACGCAGAAGTTAACATTGAAGGCCTAAATAACACAACAGTGGCTGAATCTCACACAACTGGGTCAAATGCATGTGAAATGGAAATAGCAGAAGCTGGTCCCCAAGTAGAACGGTCAACCCTCACAAGTCAGTTACTGCCTTTTTCATTTAAGTATCACCTAGATTAACTTAGGTGTTTGCCAGACTGCTAATAGCGTGATGCCTGTGTGCAGATCTTGTCCATGAAGGTGGTGTGGAGCCTTCAGCAGGTGTAACAGCTCCTTTTCCATCACTTCTTAGCAATGTTATGGGACAGAGTGCCGCTCAACCTGTTCCTCAAGTACCATTCCCTGTGTACAACGACCCATTTCTGCATGAGTTGGAGAAGCTGCGGAGAGAATCAGAGAACTCAAAGAAGATTTACGAAGAAAAGGTTAGATGTCCGCAATTTTACCTCTAGTTTTGGTTTCTTTTTTTTTTTTCACTGTTCATTGACCCTCAGTGCCTGTGAGCAGAAATCAATATTAAAATCTGAACTCGAGAGGAAGATGGCTGAATTACGAGCAGAGTTTCAACGAAGATTCCAGGAGGTAGAAGCGGAGCATAACACCAAAACGACGGAGATAGCGACAAATAAAAATCTTGTTATAATGAACAAACTGTTGGCGAATGCGTTCTTGTCCAAATGTACCGAGAAGAAGACATCTCCCTCAGCAGCTCCAAGGGGTAAGTGTTCTTCGAAAAGTAGAGCAAATTGGTTTTAAATACAAGGAGATGAAGTCATAGTAGCACATTTTCTGCAGGTACAATTCAGCAGCTAGCACAGAGAGTGAGCACGCAGAGAAATTACACTGCTCCTGCTCTGCCTCCGGCTCCTGCTGCTGGACCTCTGCAGCTTCAGGCATCGTCGTATCCTTCTCCAGCTCCGGCTCAGACTCCTTTGCAGACTCGGGCATCTTTGTGTCCTTCTTCAGTCTCTCGTCCATCAGGGCGTCCTCTGAATTCCGCGGTCTGCACAATGCCTCAGCCAAGACAGCCTCTGATATCCAACACAACTCCAACTCTGTCAGCTTCTCCTGCAACTACTCAAGTTGCCAATGCAAGTCTACGCCCCACTTCTGCACCACACCTCAACTCAAGTCCTGGCTCCACAGCTACTCCAACCTCAGCGCCGCCTCCTCAAGCTTTAACATATTCAGGTATGTTAATTCAGCAGCAGCAGCAAGAACAACAACCACAACAGGGATTGAGCCGTGGATTGCAGGGCAACGAGAATGTTGTTTGTCTTTTGGATGATGAGTGATGTAAATGGAGAGAGATGTTTAGGGTCTAGTTGTTTGATTTAGAGAAAAGTTAAAAAAATGTCTGTATATATAATTATTAGGTTACCTTATGATAAATATCGAAGTGTATTGTTTTGGATGCGACTTTTGTAGATGCAGTTAATCTAATCAAATTGAGTCAGTCAATAACCGACTCGGGTTCGGTACAGTTTTGGTGAAATGTAACGTGGTACTTTCATGGATCACACAACACATTTGATGGTTAAAATTTAAAATACCTTTTTTTTTTTTTTTTTTTGTCAAATAGCTTATGTATATGCTTAGAAAGGCTGAGAAGCCAAACTATCAAAAGAAAAAATAAAAATAAAAAAGGTAATTAATATAGGAGAAATTTGCATCAACTCCTACTTTCTTAAACTCTAATAACATCAACACCACTTTTTACTATTACTATACTTTTACCCTTCAAAATTACATATTACTCTGATATTCTCTCATCAAACCAAATACATCTCACCATTTATATATATATATATATATTTTTTTTTTTTATTCATTGGTGTCCATCTCTTCTTTTTATTATTTTCTGTCCAATTGAAAAATATTTAAATAAAAAGTCGTATAAAGAAACAAACAAAAACTAAAATTGTGAAAGAAGAAAAAAAGATAGTTGACGTGTCGTTTACTAAGAAAGGATTTGAATTGAACAACTCGCTTTCTTCCTCTATATGGTAACCGCTACCTTCTTTTGCTTCTTCTTCTTTATAGTCTCTCTGATCAGATTACATTCCCTTCACAAAAAATTAGAACTCGCAAAAAGCAAAAACAATGGAGAGTCCCAACGACTTGCGAGAAGCGAAACCGGATCTGGACTCCAACGACTCTCTCAGTAATCTTGTCGAAACCCTCGATCCTTCATCTCCTTCTTCTAGCGATGCTTCAAGATCATCCGTTGACTCCACTCGACCCGATTCTTCACGCCCTCACTCTTCTCCTTTCTCCCGTTTCTCTAAGGTTCTCTCTCTCTCTCTCTGATACGATCCAAAGATCCAACCTTTTCTTATGGGTTTAATTAGTTTTGTGTTGATCCGTCAATCCTCTCCTTTTGGATTTACCGATTAGAGTTTCGTTTCTGATATAATCTTCGTTTTTTTATCATCTATAGCCGAATGGGTTTTTAGGTTTAAGGTTGTGTGTGAATTGTGATTATAGATTGTTTTCTTTGAGAATAGCAGGGGAGGTGTGCGATCTGCTTGTATGAGATTAGGAAGGAAGACGGGAAGGCTATATTTACTGCGGAGTGTTCTCACTCTTTCCATTTCGATTGTATAACTTCCAACGTTAAACACGGAAACAGGATTTGCCCTTTGTGCAGAGTTCAGTGGAAGCAAGTCCCTTTGTGTGATGTTGACTCTCTCCCTACCTTACTGCCTCAAAGGGGTTTTGAAGATGATGAGCCTTTACCTCACGGTGAGACTCAATTCCAGAGTGATCATGCTCATCGTTCCGATCATCAAGCCCTCCAGATTAAACTCTTCCCTGAAGTATCCGCGCTGGCGAAACCGGTTACTCGTAGTGATTTTGCTGTTCTGGTTCATCTCAAAGCTGAGGGTGTGAGTGATGATGCTAGGCGCTCTCGTGCTCCTTTGGATCTCATTACGGTACTTGATGTAAGTGGGAGCATGGAAGGAGTCAAAATGGAGCTTATGAAAAACGCTATTGGTTTTGTGATTCAGAATCTTGGTGAGACTGATAGGCTCTCTGTCATTTCCTTCTCCTCCACGGCTCATAGAGTATTCCCTCTTAGACTGATGACTGAGACAGGGAAGCAAGCGGCGATGCAGGCTGTTAACTCCTTGGTTGCTGGCGGCGGGACAAATATTGCAGAGGGGCTCAAGATTGGTGCAAGAGTCATTGAGGATAGGCGGTGGAAGAACCCTGTTTCCGGAATGATGCTTTTGTCCGATGGACAGGACAACTTTACTCTTTCTCATTCCAGGGTCCATCTTAGAGCAGATTACGAGGCTTTGCTTCCGAGTTCTTGCCGGATCCCAATTCATACCTTTGGGTTTGGCTCAGATCACGATGCTGAGCTAATGCACACAATTTCAGCAGTCTCTAGTGGCACGTTTTCGTTCATCGAAACAGAGACTGTGATTCAGGATGCTTTTGCGCAATGCATAGGAGGACTGCTCAGCGTTGTGATTCTTGAACAAGTTGTTGAAATCGAATGCGTTCATGAGCATGGCCTGAAAATATCTTCCATAAAGGCAGGAAGCTATAGAAGCCACATAGCATCTGATGCAAGAACCGCTACAATCGATGTTGGAGACATGTACGCAGAAGAAGAAAGGGACTTCCTGGTGATTCTTGAAATTCCATGCTGCGACAATAATGGCTCTGCTGATTCTGAATCTGTGTCGTTGCTAAAGGTTAGATGCGTCTTCAAAGATCCTGTTACGAAAGAGATTGTCCGTGTAGAATCTGACGAATTAAGCATCCAAAGGCCAATGAAGCTAACAGGAGAAGAAGTGGTGTCCATAGAGGTTGACAGGCAATTAAACAGGTTCCTTGTTTCACAAGCTATGTCAGAAGCTAGAGTTTTAGCGGATGGAGGTGACCTGACCGCAGCAATTGGAATCCTTAGAAACCGTGAGAGAGAATTATCAGAGACACCGTCTGCTCAATCGAGTGATAGGCTTTGTCAATCACTGTCCTCCGAGTTGAATGCGTTGCAAGAAAGGATGACGAGCAGGAGGATGTACAGAACATCAGGGCGAGCTTACGCCTTCTCGAGCATGAGCTCGCATTCGGCTCAAAGGGCAACGGCTCGTGGAGACTCGACCCAGGGTTTAAGCCCAGTACAGGCTTATCAGACATCTTCAATGGCTCATATGGTGACTCGTTCTCAGCAACTGGTGTTCAAAAGCCCTAAAGCATCCCCTGCTCGTGGAGGCCAAAGCTGAATTTGACAGAAAGAATAATAAATTGGGGTTTGTGATTGTTGCTTTTGGTTTTAATTTGGTTGGGTTGTGTGAAGAGAGAAGAGTTGAGTTGGTTCTGTCTGAACTGGGTACATGGTTTCTAATGGTTTTTCTTAACCAACAATATGATAATGGTTATCTTTTTCTTATTTGGTTTATTGTGGATTCATATAAAAGAACATATTATCTTTGTTACAAATTTAAGTTTTATCAAGCATAATTTTTAGGATCCAATGCATAGATATGTAATGTTAACTCAAAAAAAAAACCTATAGGAATCGATCGTCATTATTTTTTCCTCCATCTTCAATAATGCAATATCCAAAAATCATTAGTAAAAGGGTAAATTTGATTCGATCAATTTGTTACAATTTTTTTTGGGTTTAATTTAATTTTTGGTAACCGGCTTTCTCCATCCTCCCAACGATATACAGTATACACGTACAAATTAATTGGTTAATATATATATTCTCCTTTTTTTTTGGGGATAAACTGTTAAGTTAAATTGGTAAAAGTCCTTTGTAAATTTCCGAAATTTATAGGAAGCTAGGTCGGTCTATATTGTATATATATAGTGTGGTCCATAGACCAAAAAGCAATACATTTACAACATAATATTTTTCTGATTGGTCGTAACTAGGGTTTCTTTGCAAATATGAACTCATCGGGAAGCGAAAACATGGAGAAGGAAACTCAACGCGGAAATCAAAGCTCGAACCCACCCGATGCTTCTTCTCCTCCCCCGCCGTCTTCTCCTTCCTCTTCCTCTATGGTTCTCTCTCTGACTACTCTCTCTATTATGCAATTTTTAATTCTTTTGAGGTGATGCGAATTTTATACAATTTTGTTATCGAATGGGTTTATCATCTCTTTCTTTATTAGGGTTAAGGTTATCTCTTTCTTTATCAGGGTTAAGGTTATCTTTTGTCGCAAATTAGGGTTAGGTTTTAAGATTTTTAAAAGATCTGTGAGACTTATTTTTCTTCTTTTAATATTGCAGAGCACATGTGCGATTTGCTTGGATGAGATTAAAAAGGAAGACGGGAAAGCTCTTTTTACTGCAGAGTGCTCTCACTCGTTTCATTTTGATTGTATAACCTCAAACGTGAGACACGGAAACAGGATTTGCCCTTTATGTAGAGTTCAATGGACACAAGTCCCTTTGTTTCAAGGTTACCACCCTGTCCCATTCTTTCCGGCGGTTCAAGTGGGTTTTGAAGATGATGAGGCTTTACCTCACGGAGAGACACAAATCCAGAGTGCTGCTCATCGTTCAGATCATCCAGCCGTCGAGATTAAACTCTTCCCTGAAGTCTCTGCACTGGCCAAACCGGTCAGTCGTGGCGATTTTGCTGCTCTGGTTCATCTTAAGGCTGAGGGTGTGAGTGAAGATGAAAGGCGCACTCGTGCTCCCTTGGACCTCATTGCGGTTCTTGATGTGAGTGGTAGCATGCACGGAGTAAAATTAGAGCTTATGAAAAAGGCAATGGGTTTTGTGATTCAGAATCTTGGTGAGACTGATAGGCTCTCTGTAATTTCCTTCTCCTCCACGGCTCTTCGACTATTCCCTCTTAGACTGATGTCTGATACGGGGAAGCAAGCGGCGATGCAAGCTGTTAACTCCTTGGTTGCTAGAGGCGGGACAAACATTGCAGAGGGGCTCAAGATTGGTGCAAGAGTCATTGAGGGTAGGCGGTGGAAGAACCCTGTTACTGGAATGATTCTTTTGTCCGACGGGCAGGACAATCATACTCTTTCTCATTCCAGGGTCCATCTCAGAGCAGATTACGAGTCTTTGCTACCGAGTTCTTGCCGGATCCCAATTCATACCTTTGGATTTGGCTCAGATCACGATGCTCAGCTAATGCACACAATTTCAGCAGTCTCTAGAGGCACGTTTTCGTTCATCGAAGCAGAGAATGTGATTCAGGACGCTTTTGCGCAGTGTATCGGAGGGCTTCTCAGCGTAGTGATTCTTGAACAAGTTGTTGAAATCGAATGCGTTCATGAGCAGGGCCTGAAAATATCCTCTATAAAAGCAGGAAGCTACAGGAGCCGCATAGCATCAGATGGGAGAACCGTCACAATCGATGTTGGAGACATGTACGCAGAAGAACAAAGGGACTTCGTGGTGATTCTTGGAATCCCTTGCTGCGACAATGCGTCTGCTGAATCCGAATCTATGTCGTTGCTGAAGGTCAGATGCGTCTACAAAGATCCTGTAACGGAAGGGATAGTCCGCGTGGAAGCTGGAGAACTAAGCATCCAAAGGCCAATGGAGCTAACAGGAGAGGAAGCAGTGGTGTCCATGGAGGTTGACAGGGAACTAAACAGGTTCCTTGTTGCAGAAGCCATGTCAGAGGCTAGGGTTTTAGCAGATAGCGGTAACCTGAGCGCGGCAGTAGAGATACTAAAACAGCGAGCGGAAGAATTATCCAAGACAGCGTCAGCTCGAGCTGGTGATAGTCTTTGTCAAACACTGTCGGCGGAGCTAAATACTTTGCAAGAAAGGATGGCGAGCCGGAATATGTACGAAGGATCAGGGAGAGCGTACATGTACTCGACCATGAGTTCTCTATCGGCTCAAAGAGAAACGACTCGTGGGCCAGTTGTAGGTTGTTGTGCGACTCGCAGGCGTGGTGGGCGTGGCGGGGGGATGGGTTATCAGACGACTTCAATGGCTCGTATGGTGAGTAAGTCTCAGAATCAGACAAATGAGAATCCCTGAACCCGTTATCTGCTTGCTCGTGATTGTTTGGTTTGCGCTGAGTGGTTTAGAGAGAAATTGAGTTGGTTTTTTTTTTTTTTGTTGTGGTACGATAAAATTGAGTTGGTTTAGTCTGGACATGGTTTAGTTGGTAATTGCTTAACTGCTTAAGATTTGTTGTTGAGCTTATTTCAATATCTTCGGTTTAGTTATCTTATTATAATTAACATTCTTTAGAGTATCTATCTGATTAACATCCGATTTAGCCTAAACTAAACAAACACATTTTAATTAAGATGGGAGATAAAGAAAAAAACAACCAAAAGAAAGGAAGCCACGTATGCAAAAATTTAGGTGAAAGCTTTTTGTCTTTCCAAATATCAATAAAATATTAAATGTGTTTTTTTATTTTATTTTTATATTTCATTCTTTCTTAATTCACCTGAGAAAAACAAAAAACAAAAAACAATCAAATCTTTCTTCTTCTTCTTCTTCTTCTACTCAGTGTTTTCTTCACTAAACTGAATCTCTCGCAACGTAATCAGAGAGAAGGGGACTAAAAAAACCCTAATCTCTCAGAGTTTTTGAATACCTTTCGAATCTCCGTAAGTACCATCTCATTCTCCTCCTTTAATTGATTTATGTTTTAGGGGTAATTTTCGCGACTATTATGTATCTCTTTGGTGTTTGATTCTCGATAATCGTCTGTGTAATGGGGTGTTTTAGATTTTGATCCGGTTCTTGTCTCAAGTAAATCTTGAATCTCTCTAGTAACAATAAATTACACCGACATTTTTTTTTTCTTCTTCTGTAGTTATTATATCCCTTTGTTGTCGGTTTCAACTATTCAAGATTTTTTGGTTGAGCTTTTTGTGTTGAACACAGTGTGAATAGCTATTTTAATGTTTGATATGTGAGATTGGACGGTTATGCTTTCCTAAATCAATTAGGTCAATGATTTTTTTAAAAAAATTCTTGATTTCTTTCCTCTTTATATTTCTGTCTGTCTGTCTCTCTAACCTTCTTCTTTTAGATGGTTTAGTAGTCATCATTATCTTCGGTTCTTGAAGAGTTTCTTGTGTCCTCCTTCCTTCTTTAAGGATTGAATTTTAGTTTATTTTTATTTTGGCAGTATATATATTTTTGGAGAGATTTTGCAATTCCGATGGGGACAATGCACCGGAGGTATGTTATTTCCTGGCTGTTTTTGATGTAATCAACGAGTTTTTTTTTGGTTTTGAATATTACTTAAAAAAGGTTTTATCTTTTTTTGTTTTGCAGCGGTGCTCCTAGAAGGAATGAAAATGCAAAGCTTATCATAACGACAATTTTGGGAATGGTGTTTGGTTTTTTTATTGGTATCACATTACCTTCAGGTTCCTTTAGAAAGGTATATCAGCTTAGCTGTGGGATCAATAGTTTGATCTTCCTTTTTTTTATTGTCTCTTTTCACTTGTTGATCAATCTGTTTGTTTTGTACTCTGCAGATTAGCTTACCCTCAGGCCTTATGTCATCTTTTGATGTAGCCATGTCAGATGGGAAACTGTTTTCTGGTGGCAGATCACCTGAAGATTTTGGTTCTAGACAGTTTCCTAAGGTATTTTCTTCCCTGAACCATCTCTGTACTGAGTTCATATGCTATATTGAAGATAAAAAATACATATAATCATGAGTTAGTGCACTTCTTTTTGTTTTTTGTTTTTTCTCATGTTAATCAAGGGTGTCATTTCTGTTTCTATGTTTCCAGATATATGTTCCAACTAACCCGCATGGTGCAGAACTACTTCCTCCAGGAATTATAGTGGCAGAAACAGACTTTTACTTGCGCAGATTATGGGGTGAACCTAGTGAAGTAAGTTCTCCGGTCTTATTGATGTACATTTGGCATAGTCTGACAACATAGTGTGATTGAGGTGTATAAGAAAAAGTGTTAACCTCTACAGGATTTGAAGAAGAAACCAAAGTATCTCGTAACTTTCACAGTTGGGTTTGAGCAGAGGAACAATATTAATGCAGCTGTTAAGAAGGTTTTGCAATTGCCCAATATCCCCCTCATGTTGTCAGTATTATATGGTTCATTGTTTGGATGGACACTAAGATTTGTGTTTTCATCATCATTCCTTCAGTTTTCTGAAGATTTCCAAATCCTACTATTCCATTATGACGGCCGGACAACTGAATGGGACCAGTTTGAGTGGTCTAAGAAAGCCATACATATCAGTGCAAAAAAACAAACAAAATGGTAAGATATCTGATGGAGGTCAGCACGATATACTCCATTCTTCAAGCAGCCATGAAAATTTGTTTGATAAAACCCTCAGCTAGTTTCTGTTTATCTTTTGGCAGGTGGTATGCAAAGAGATTTTTGCATCCTGATGTTGTCTCAGCTTATGAGTATATATTTATATGGGATGAAGATCTTGGAGTCGAGCACTTCAATGCAAACAGGTGAATTACTTGTCTTGAATTTTGGTTATACATCAATGAAGATATTTACATTTTTGTATTGTTAACTATCAGGTACATTGAGTTAGTTAAGAAGCATGGTTTGGAGATTTCTCAACCAGGCTTAGAGCCAAACAACGGACTTACATGGGAAATGACAAAGAGGAGAGGTGACCGAGATGTCCACAAGTATGAGCTGTCTTTCTCCCTCTCTCTCTCTCTCTCTCTCTCTCTACCTTTCCTTTGCATTCAAATCTGTCCCTAATATTTTTGAGTGGTGAACAGAGAAACAAAAGAAAAACCAGGATGGTGCAGTGATCCACATTTACCTCCATGTGCTGCGTAAGTCGCTGTACACTCTTTTTCTCTCTCTCTCTCTTTGCCTAGCCTACTATAGAGTGCTTATATCATGTTCACTGGTGTGTTTTCCCACTTGCAGGTTTGTCGAGATTATGGCACCCGTATTTTCTAGAGAAGCATGGCGATGTGTATGGCATATGATTCAGGTTTTTGTTTAACTATAAGATCTTTGGTCACTGTTTTGACAATCAGACATCGTATGCATATGACTAGAAAAAAAAAAAAAAAATGTGGTGCTTTGTTTATCTACTTTTGTTTCTGATTAAGTTATCAAAACGATTCTGTCTCGTCTTCAGGACCATCAGTTAGTGGCTTTAAAATCACCTGTTTGTTTCTGGTGCAGAATGATCTTGTGCATGGATGGGGTCTTGATTTTGCTCTGAGACGATGCGTTGAGGTTATCTACTACCCTCTCTGCTTCCTTTGTAAATCCTTTGGGTGCTTTGTTTATCTCACGAGCTCTCCTTGTTAAGTCTCTATCTGTATGTGTTCTCTTCCATTTTCAGCCTGCTCATGAGAAGATAGGTGTGGTAGATTCACAATGGATTATCCATCAAGTGATTCCTTCCCTTGGTAGTCAGGTGAGTTTACTTTTTATCACTGAGCAGTGAATAAATATTGCTCTTATATCTCTGAATGTTCTCTTGACTCAATAATGAAACTTGACAGGGTGAGTCGGAAAAGGGGAAATCTCCATGGCAAGGGGTAAATAGTTATCCCACATTATTACACTTACTAATAGAAATCTGCTTCTCTGCCCTCTAGACAACCTCAGTGTGTGTGTGTGTTTCCCCGGTTTCAGGTGAGAGAGAGATGCAGAAACGAATGGACGATGTTCCAGGACCGCGTAGCAGAAGCAGATAAAGCTTATATGGAACAACATAATGTAAAGGAATAACTGGGGGCTCTACTTACTCTGTCTCTGTAAATGAAGCTTTTCGTTTCCATGACAAGTGAGTGTGAGGAGAGAGTTCTCTTAGTTTAAAACCTCTCAGATATATATAGCTTATATAGTATTGTCTTGTTCCATGATCATGAAACTAGTAAATGATATTTTCTTGGTTAGATGCAAATATATCTCTTGAGGACATTTCCAGATAGGATCACAATACACATGAACACAAATACAACACCAACTGTTTTTTCCCAACACAAGACTAAAGGTAAAGAAAAAAAAAAGAAGAAGCAATATCATGTCAAAAGAGTTTTCTTTGGAATCCTGGATCGATGTTTCTTGATAACTTGGTAAGCTTCATGGGAGCTCCAGGGCAAGCCGCAGAGAGAGGTGTGTGAGAACCACAACCAGATTCCTCAATTTGAAGAGAGAGAGCAATACTAAAGATGTTTTGATACAAAGACTCGATGATTTCTTCATCGGAACAAGTAGTAAGAGAATCGTCAATCCTCATTTGATCATTGTAGTGGTCACATAGTGGAGATACTGCAATGATTCCACTGTCTCCTCCATTAGAGATGGTGGGAGTTAGGGGTTCCGCATAAGCTGGTGTTCTCTCGATGGAGTTTTTGTCGCCAGAGTCCATAGTGTTACAATAACTGGGCAAAACAGTAAAAAGCATACATAAACAATTAGACAAAGCCCATTACATTTGTAAACACATTGCAAGAATTGAGTAACAGTATTGAATTGACGCATATCGTGATTGCCATAAACGAAAGAAAATCTAATCAGAATGATACGATGAGGTCTGTAATTAGAGGATACTTCAAAAAAGATTCAAAGAAGAAGAAAAAATCCACCATACCTTTTGACTCGTGAGGTCTGTAATTTCTTGTTTATCTTTTTTTTTTTTTTTTTTTTCTCTGGCAGCAAATTTTTTTGTTTATCTTTGGGCCTTTTTTTAGGGATTTTAATTATTTTACAATCTTGAGAAATACTGTATTAGGTATATCAGTTTTGGGCCATTCAATCATCAGACCCAACTTTATTAATATCTCAGACCTTCTTTGAAACCATAGGATTTTAACACAAAAAGTTCATATCTTAAATTTAGTTTTCGTCATTTTGGGTTAATTTATTTTGTTTACAAGAATCCTTCGACAATTGTTTTTCCAAGCTATAGCTTTGATCAAATCACCATCTTTGATGTTGTTTTTTTCTTGTGCGACGTCACCACCTTTTACAAAAAAAATAGGCATATGAATATGATTTAAAAATAAAGAAAACTTTATGTGATATGAATATGATTTAAAAATAAAGAAAACTTTATGTGACTTTTCTATATAATGAATAATACGATATATAAATTGTTATAAAGTTACATATTATTTAAGGATATTTCACTTTCAATGGTATTAATAATTACTAATATATGAATAAATCTGACATAATACTAATGTAATAATTAGCTCGCTATTTATAGGAAACTTGTGGAGGTAATATCTATCTCTAAAGGAAATTTATATTTTTTTATTGATTTTAAATACAGATTTACTGACATTTCTGTTGATGCAAATAGCAGGGAAACAAATTTTATATAACAGATATTATTATTATTGTATAGATTAAAATTTAAAACATACATGTCATCGCCAAACGAATGAAGCGATCAAGATTTGAAAGGAGACATCATTAGACATGAACCTACAACATTTTTACCATGTTCTTTTGTCCAAAAAAAAAGTTACCATGTTCTCTAATAAAAACATCTTTGACCATACACTTTAAAATTGTAAATCCCTATTAAGGTACACAAGACCAGCACTGGTCAAACCCTAATCGTATCAAAAAGGAAAGTGCATTCTTCAAACTTGGCAAAAAGAGCATTGGATTGGTCTCGATGGACTCGGAAGATACAGTAAAAAACTAAATTCGTTTGGCTCAACCAATGCTCGCACTAGTGTATAGTGTCTTCCTCAGTGCGTTTTATAATTGATGTTTTTTGTTTTTATTAATTCTCTGGGTGGCGAGAAACCAAGAGAAAATCTCGTGACCCTGTTCTCTCGGGGGAGCGCACACTCTCTTGTTCCTCCTCCATAGATGTTAGAAAGAAAAAAGAAACACGAACTTTGCTTGTTGTTTTTGTCCGTAGGGCCTAGTAGATAGCGAGGTTTGCCCCCAAAACAGAGAGATCGAGGGGAATTTATGAGCACGAGATCTCGATTCCCCCATAACATGTAGGCCTCTGTTTCCTCCTCTCTCTTGGTTCCTTTGTTCCTTTCCTTTATTCAATTCCTTCGATTTTTTGGGTCCCCTTTTTGCCCTTGTTTCCTCCTCTGTCTCCTTCCTTCTCCATTTTTTCTCACTTTTGTTTTTATACAACTTACACAACCGTAACGTTCTTTCTCAGGGATTTGTTTGTTTGATTGATTGATCACCTTCTGGGTTTTGTTTGTTTTGAATAAAGATTGATCCTTTTTATTGTTTTGGTAATCGTCATCAGTAGGGTTTGGAATCGAGGCACAATGAAATTGAATCCTATTTGGAAGCTGGTGGCTCTTGGGTTATTACTTCTTGCGTCAGGTATGTTTATAGAATGGTTTTGTGGAGGTTTTTGTTTCATAAAAGAGTTGACTTTTGTTTCTGATTGTTTTGTTTTTTTGTGAACTGGCGAAATATGTACTAGTTATTGGCTCTTTTGCGGAACTTGATTTTGGTCATTGCGAAAGAGTTGTGAAAAATTGGGCTGATTCTTCTTCCTCTCGTGAAGAACATGTCAACAATGACAAACGCTCGCTAAAGGATTTGCTCTTCTTTCTCCATGTTCCTCGAACTGGAGGCAGGACATATTTTCATTGGTGATTTGATTTTCCTTTACTAAAAACTTTTGAGTTAATTGAAAGACTCTTTCTGATTGGCGTGGTAATGTTGTGTGCTGTGCTTTTTTGTAGTTTCTTGAGGAAATTATATGATAGCTCTGAGGAATGTCCTCGATCTTACGACAAACTCCACTTCAATCCAAGGTTATCTTCCTCTCGTTGCTTCTTTTGTTTTCATTCGATGCCAAAGACCCTGCTCTCGTGTGTACATTTTAGATAGCTTAGCCAGACATGAGATCAATAGATGATTAACTACCGGAGTTATTACTTTGCTCAAGTCATATTAGCCTCCTTAAGCTAAGGAAGAAGAATATGAAAAAGGTATTTATGTATGTGGTATTACCCTCTGATAGTTAAGATCATTTGGACGCATAAATTTATAGGAAGGAAAAGTGCAAGTTGTTGGCAACACATGATGATTATAGTGTGATGGCAAAGCTTCCGAGGGAGAGAACTTCGGTGATGACAATAGTTCGGGATCCTATTGCGCGTGTGTTAAGCACTTATGAATTTTCAGTAGAGGTAGCAGCTAGATTTTTGGTCCATCCCAATATAACTTCTGCGTCAAGGATGTCTAGCCGCATACGCAAGAGCAATGTAATAAGCACACTAGACATTTGGCCATGGAAATACCTAGTTCCATGGATGAGAGAAGACTTGTTTGCTCGGGTATGTCGACCAATCCTATCCGTCTTCTTTTTTTTTTGCATAAATATACAGACTTCAAGCTAGAACATGATAACAACACATAACACTATTGACTGAAGCTTGTTTACTCATGCTTGGCCTTTCTTAGCGAGATGCACGAAAAGTTAAGGGCGTAGTCATAATTGAGGACGATAACCCATATGACATGGAGGAGATGCTTATGCCTTTGCGCAAATATCTCGATGCGCCTACTGCTCATGACATCATCCACAATGGAGCCACATTTCAGGTACTTTTTTCATGTGGTTTGTTTTGCTTTTGTATGTTATTGATTAGAGATCTCCAGAGCATTTTCATTTCACTTCACAGATTGCAGGATTGACAAATAACTCCTATTTATCAGAAGCCCACGAGGTTCGGCATTGTGTGCAGAAGTTCAAAAGCCTTGGTGATCATGTTCTCCAAGTTGCCAAGGTACTAACACTTTTTTCTTCATCATAATTCACTGCATCGTGGTATTGTTCTTTCAAATTCAGCAGATTCTATAAGCTTGTCTTTATGTTGCAGAGGAGGCTGGACAGCATGTTGTATGTTGGACTGACAGAGGAGCATAGGGAATCTGCATCACTCTTTGCAAATGTAGTGGGTTCTCAAATTCTGTCTCAAGTGGTGCCATCCGACGCAACTGCTAAAACCAAAACTTTTAGATCAGGTTGGTGTAAGTTTTTCGCCTATTAATTTTCTTAATACCATTGCTGTTATGTCTGAGAGGAGAACTTAGCAACTTAGAGTGAGGGTGATGGTGTTCATTCTGTAGTAACAGTGAATATCGCTCTGGATATATGATTAAGATGTTGACTGGGGATGGTTTTTTACTTAATATTTATGGGTTTAAAAGCTCCTTACTGCTTATCTTTTTATCTGAAGATGACTGCTTTCTGTTATTTGGGGATTACCATATATTATGGTATGATTGTCTTCTATCGTGAAGTCTTTGTTTCTTGTTGTCACATCATCTTTAAAGGATCTGTTGCCTTCTTTTGTTTTAGAAAATGTGTCTTGTTTCTCTGGGTCCCTGGGTTGATTTATGATTCTTTGTTGGTTAATCATAGTCTCTTAAGAGTAAGAAAAATGATGATATGGCAGTTGCTGTGTAAACAGCCTAGGCTTTCTATTTGCTTTCGCTATATCTAAAGTCAGATTGAAATGATTGTACTTGAACTCACCAAATTCTCAACTATATTTTTTTGATGCTTCAGAAGCAAGTGTCACAATTTCAGAACCGGGGTCAGATAAGAGTAATATTCAGGTAAAGTCCAGCTGCAGAAGGTAATAATTAGTTTGTTCAACTGTCAATTGTAATTGCCTTGCTGAAAATGCCGGTGACATTGCAGAATGGTACATCTGAAGTTGCATCGAATATAACAACAGAAGCTAAGAGTGGAAATGTAAGTAGATTTCCATCTTCATATTTAATATCTAAGCGTGACCTGATGTGATTTTATAATATAAGTATTGATACACTTCAGATGACGGTAAAAACCCTAATGGAAGTCTATGAAGGCTGCATTACTCATTTACGGAAGTCCCAAGGAACCAGACGGGCCAACTCTTTGAAGAGAATATCTCCAGCAAATTTTACCAAAGGGGTATATTAAGTATTTTACAACTGTTCATGATTCAAACTAGCAATGTTAATAAGGCCTGAATAATCAAATATTTTGATAATGCATCTAACAGACGCGTACAAGAGTTCCTAGAGAGGTCATTCAGCAGATCAAATCGCTTAACAACCTCGATGTGGAGCTTTTCAAGTATGCAAAAGAAATCTTTGCCAAAGAGCATGAATTAGTGTCGAAGAAATTGATTTCAACTGTAAGTCCCCCTTCTTCACAGTTGGCGTTTTGCTGTTGTTAAAGACTTTTAACCTCTGTGTTACTGATTCAAAATGTGTTGTGTGTGCAGTCTAAGAGAAGCATAGGGGATCTGCCGAGTGAGATAAGGAACGTTTTTGGAGAAATGGGTGATGAGAAGCTGTGGAAGTTGTTACCAGTGGCCTTGATTCTTTTATTGCTCTTTCTCTTGTTTCTATTTGTAAACGCTAGAAGAAGAAGAACCTCAAAGGTCAAGATTTGATTGATGGATGATCGATCATCTTTGTCTGTCACTTTAATTTTTGGGGCCAAATGAGCAATTTGGAGAAGCTTTAGGGTCCAAATTGTAATATTCTTTTCAACTTTTCGTGGAAAAGAAAAAAGTTTAGGGTGGTTTGCCTTACAGGTGAAAAAGGGAAAATATATCACAAGTAAACCTCTCTCTCTCTCTATCTTCAAACTTTTTTAAAAAAGGCTAAAAAAAAAAAAAAAAAATACAGTCAAGAGTCACACATCTGATCTAGATCTAGTGCTCAATTATTATAAAGAATTTTAGGATCTATGCTTTAAAAAGATGTTAGGTTAAGGTTACTGATAAAATAGAGCTTTCAAAAATTCATTCATTACATAAGGATTTTGTATGAAGCTTTATATTGTCAAGAAGCAACCAAATATAAAAGTAAAAGATTTCGCTTTTGTTTGGCAAAGTACTACTAAACCAAGACTGTACTTGTATATTTTCGTTTCACGTAATCGACTGTGTCTCTGTGTGTGTGTGTGCAATATATAAAAAGTACAGTACATGTTATCTTATTTCGAATATATATATATATATATGCTTATTTGGTCTTATGTAGAACAAATCTATAAATAAAAGAATATAAATGGTACACAAAATGCAGTAAACACACACACCCACATGATATTTGTATTCTTATCATCAACACAAATGAAAATGTTAAGAAAAAAAAAATCATGACAATATAAGATCATATGATATTTTTTATGAATAATAATAATTGAAAGAAGTAGTATACAAGTAAGTAAATGAAGAAGAAGAGAAGAGAACGAACACATCATGTGGAAGATGGAAGCAAAGAGTTAGGCAAGGGACCCACTATCCCATGAGCTCCCATAATAATCATAACAATATAAATATATAATTATTTTCGGTTCTCGTCTCTTAATCGTATCGTCGGTGATCTCTCACATTTCACTCTTTGACTTGATTATACGATGCTAAACACTTTTATTAAACATTATACTACTAACATTAACATCATCTATCATCATAATTCATTCACAATAATTGTGTTAGATAGATAGATCGAGATCTACGAACCATCCTTCTTGATTTTTTTTTTCTTTTGTCACCTGATTTTTGCATGTGCTCTTGCTATTTTGTTTTTTTTCAACTATTTTGACCACACCCTCTAATTAATTTCTTACCATCTTTAAAAATATTATGAATGTCAACATTGTATAACCCATCATTCATCATGTTTTAAAATTGGTAAAAAAATATTTTTTTACACCTTTTCTTACACCGACATATATTCCCTTAAAACCCCCATTCGGATAAAAATAAAAAAATTTGACTTGATAATATACATTTACCTAAAATATGTGAATAACAATATAATACTGTTCAATTAGAGATAAAGTTTTCTCTTTTTGTGTGTGTGTGTTACATACAGTTGTACAAGTTACCTTATTTACTGCAACGTTATTGAATTGAATTTTTTTTGGATTAAGTTTTTAAACATATTTTTTTGCCTTCGGGTTAAATGTATAATTTACTACTACTAATTCATTAAAGTAAAAACGCGTTAATAGAGAGATTTTTATTTCTTTGTTTGTAAAAATTGTATGTAACACATCATCCCTCCAATAAAAAACATTTGATTTTTTAAGAAATTTTTAACTTATACTAATTCCTAAAAGAATAAAAAAAAATGAAAAGAAGAAACTGACGACATTGAAAACTCCCATCTACCTTTTTCTCTCCCTCTCTCTCTCTCTCTCTCTCTCTCTCTCTCTCTTTCTTCTATTCTCCGTTCACTTTTTTTTTTTATTTCTCTCTCTTTTTCCCAAATTCGAACCTGCAAGCAAATCCCTAAATCCCCAATTTGAGACCAACTCCAAATTCGTCATTGTACGACGACTCTTCTCTCACTCTCTGCCTTTTTCTCTGTGGTGTTGTAGTCAGTATTATTATTTACAAAGGTTCGTCCTTCTCTTTTATCTTTCCTCTCTCTCTCTCTTTTTAGTTTTCGAATTTTCCAGTGTAACGCGTTTTGCCTTGTTTTCTTGCTGTTTCCGGAAAATGTAGGAGGAAGCAAAATTTTCTTGTTGTTTCTTGTGGTGTGTTTTATTGTTTTTAATTTAATTAATAATTTATCATTGGGTTAACTTTGTGACCGACACTACACTTCTTCTTCTCTCTCTCTCTCTCTCTGTGGGTTTAATTTAATTTCTCAGTGATGACGAACATATTTCCTTAAATTTTCGCCATTGTTTTCGTTTTGGAAACTTGCCTTATTTTTTTTTTTGGGGTTTTGCTCTTTTTGTTTTTGCCTTTTTTTCTTAGGACTCGCTGCTCTGTGTTTTTAAGGTCTTTTATAAAGCTTGAATTTGAATGATATAGCTCCGTATTGGTATCTTTCATATGCTTTTTTGCCTTTATTTGGTGAATTTACAATCTGTGTGTGTTTTTTACTAGACAGTAGTAAGTATGGGAAGCATGAATTGGTTACCAGAGCAAGAGGAGGATTTCAAAGGTATTCTCTCTGATGATTTCTTTGATGATCTCATCAATAACCTTGACTGCCCTCTTGATGATGAAGACATCGATACCATCAATGCTCCTGATGAAGAAGCTCTTGATTGGGTTGCCAAGTTTCGAGACCTTGAGCCTCCTCCCATGGATATGTTCCCTACTTTGCCTTCAAACCTCACCTCCCTTGCCAAGCCTGCTCGTCTTGCGGTTCCTCCTTTGCTGGTGAGTTCCTTGCTTCCTTCGCTTATGCTTACTATATTATTATTATTTGTTAGATTCTTTTTCTTAGGGTTTAAAACTTCTCTTTCAGCTGTGTTTATAATCGTGATAATAATGAGTAGTATTTCATATCCTTCATGTAGTGAGAGTCAAGCTCAATCATGAGTTATCTTGAAACATTCATTGAATGTGTTTCTCAATTCTAATGATCTGCGTTTGTTTTTGTTGGTGCAGAAGCAGTCCAGTTCTTCTGAAGCCTTGTCTGGCATGAATAGCAGCACCCTCCATCAATCTTCATCGCCTCCTGATATCAAAGTCTCTAAGCTATTTCAGTCTTCAAGTCCGGTGTCAGTTCTTGTCAACAGTTGCGATTCTCTCTCCCCTCAGAACTCCAGACCTCAGGGATTGGCTTTCCCTGTGAAAGGCATCCGAAGCAAGCGCAAACGCCCTACAACAATGAGGTTAAACTACCTTTTCCCCTTTGATGAGCCCAGAAAGCCCGAGAAGTTAACTCCGGGCGAATCAGGATCCGAGAGTTACTATCCCTCCGAGCAACATGCCAAGAAGAAACGCAAGATTCAGCTGACAGCAACCCACACAGTGGTGTCTTCCAGTTTTGAGGCAAGTAACTCGGACGGGATTGTCAGGAAGTGCACTCATTGTGAGACAACCAAGACCCCTCAGTGGAGGGAAGGACCTAATGGACCAAAGACCCTCTGCAATGCTTGCGGGGTCAGGTTCAGATCTGGTCGTCTTGTTCCAGAATACCGACCTGCCTCAAGCCCTACCTTCATCCCATCTGTGCATTCAAACTCACACAGGAAGATCATAGAGATGAGAAGGAAGGACGACAACCAGTTTGATACCAGCATGATGCACGCGGTGATATCCGGAGCTTAAAGACAACAAGGCAGCGCAGTTTTAAGTTTGGTCTCTGATCCGCAGAAATGGCAACTCAGTGGAGGAAGAAGATGGTATAAAAAGTAGGGATTAGTTACTGTTTTCAAATCTGATGAAGAGAGTTTAGGGGTTTAGTTCAAGTTAGGGATATTAAATAGTGTTGTTTTATTATGTGTTTTATCTGCTCTCTCCCATTTTGCGAGCTCTATGTTTGCAGATGGAGGTGTTTGGCTGTCATTTGTGTATCAGAGGAAGACAGGTGAAAGCCAATGTTTGCTTCTTTTTTTTCTTTTCTTATCTTATCTTTTAGCTCTTTAAAAGAACCCTATTCTTTTATTCTTCAATGCCATAATCTTTTTATTTCCACTCTTTCTTATTAACATATATACATACTGTATTTTGAAATCCCCATATTAAAAGCACGAGATGTTGTAAAATTACAAGTCTGAAGGAATAATATATGATTTCATCAAGCGAAACTAAACTGCAAGAGTATAAAGACGAACAACTTCTTGGTAGGCAAAGTAAGCACAGACAACTTCCTCTAGCTGACAACAAACAGAAGCCTAAATGATAATAAAAGAGAAAATATTTCACAAAGACAAAGACTCTTACACCAATTATCAACTAAAAACCAGTTTTGTTTCATTACTCACACAAAATCACACTGTACAAGGTGCTGACTCTTTCAATCCAAAACTTCTTGATCCACTTTCCAGTAGTTGTTATCGTTGAACTCTTTCTCTCCTCCTGAACTTTCCTCCGGCTTTGTGTCCTCAGCCATCTCCTTGTTCCTCTTCATCGCTCCAGCTTCCCCTACTATCCCTTCTTTTATCGCTTGCTCCATCGCATGCTCTGCCCCTTCTGCTTCCACCCCCACAAACTCCACGTCCTTCTCAAACAACGATCTGTCTGTCCCGTTTGGAATCATGGATTCGGTTTTGACCTCAGGCATTGGTATGTCAAGGTTCATTATGTTCTTGCTGTCATCATCATCATCATCGATAAATGGGTTCAGACCAGTGCCACTCACTTGCATATCAGATGATTCTCCCCACCCAACCCATTCGGGTGGCTGTTCAGCAAAAGCTTCTTCAGCTTTCTCTGAGGTGTTGAAGTCGAAGAAACCCAGTGGACTCTCCATTTGGAAATTAGTTTCAGCTGTGTTCAATGCGTTGTCTTTTGGGTTTCCACTTAGATCATCTTCTTCTTCTCCAACCACAACTTCGTCATCGTCACTACTGCTAGTGTTGGTATTAAAGGTTCTGTTCAGTTCCATGTCCTCTATCGTCTTCGCCCCCGCTGTGTCAGAGGGTGTGCTGCCGAATCTGTCGTCTTGGAATGTGAACCAATTCGAATTTGTAAACAAGCTGCGGCAAAGTACCAAATTAGATTGAAGTCATTATTTACAGATATGTCATAATTCTTTTTTGGTCAAGTGAGATGACATAATTTATCACCAAAATACAGTAACTGGGTGGACACCAGTACCAGTAGGGGAAAAAGAAGAGAAACTCACCTTCCTTGGTCATCCCCGAGTCTTAATGATGATATTACTACTTCAGCGGATTCATCGTCAAAGTAAACATCCTGTACGTATAAAACACATTCCAATTTTCAATAGCAAAAACTATTATTAGCATACATTCCCCAAATGTATGATAGTGTGATAAACGATCTCGATATTTTCAATAAAAAGCGGAAGAGAATGTTTGCAAGACTTACATCATCGTCTCTATCAAGAGCATTGTGGTCCTGACCAAGAGAAATAATAAGATGATTAATTCAGTGCCATTTAAATCAATCATAAAAGAAGAAATAAACAATAGGATGAGAATATACCTCTTCATTGTCATCGGTTCCATAGATTTTGTATCTAAATGCTTGGCTTAAGTTATTGGCCAGAGCTGCAACATCATAATCCCGGTCTTCCTCATCACTATCTCTTGTCCTATCTTGTACAGTAGTTGGGCGCCTACATGTAACAGTAAGTTTATGAAATTTATAACCAAGAATAGTGAAGATAAATTCTAAAACCCAGAACCAGCTCCTGAGGCACTCACTGAGTGGTCTCGTCATGAGAAGAAATAATTTTGACTACGATACCATCAGTCATCAATGCAGAATCATATTTATGGGGTTTTTCCAAGAGGAACAAAGATCACATGAATATTTACATCCACAATCAGCATGATGTAGCAGACTGACCATTTAAATGATTACTAGATGATTAGTGAGAAGATTTTAACGTACCCGCATCCCCATCTGTTGACATTTTCAACAGTGTTGCGCTCCTGCAGAACACTACCTTGCCACTCATTCCATTCACTGTTTTCCTAAAGATTTGGGAATGAACAAAGCCCAGTCAGCAAACATCGTAATATCTGTGAGAGTGCTGAGACCACTCACCATAGGACTCAATTACTGGTTTTACATTCTTTATGCGTTTTAAGGACAAAAAAGCGGCAGAAGAAAAACTACACAGCAGGAAACTGTAGAATTTTTATACCAACCTGAAGGTATGCCTTTATCTGGGCATTGCTGTTACTCAACTGACTAATTTTGTTTGATATTCTTGTGATATGCCCAACATACCCGACGCGAGGGGGCTTTTTCCCGGTGGCGGCAGTGGGCTACCTCACACAAAAGAAAAAAGGAAATGCCAGAGAATAATTGTTTAGCTAATTAACATTGGAGCAATGGGTCAATGGAATTAACTTGGAGCTGCCTTAAGAATGACACTATGTCATATACCGGTGATCAATCAAAACCTTTGCGAACATAGCAAATGGTAATACCTGGCTATCACCTGAGAGGTTTGAGTCCCTGTCTGAAGAGAGGAATTTGCCAATCAGATTGCATTCTCGAAGAATATGGTTAACCATCACATCACTCTTGTTGTCCAAACAAGAAAGTATTATACTCTCTACTTGATGATGCAGAGCGTTATTATATGGGTACCTTCACATGGTGACAGTATTCGATTATTTAAGATCGAGTTGAAATAACAACACAGAGATCGAGAATTTGAAGTTTAGCAAAACCTACTCGAAAAACAGATCAAGGGTTCTTTTGATTGTTCCTGAACTAACCAACTCGTGTTGTGCAGCTTCACTTCCAGTTTTTAACAAAACTGCAATGAACTCCACAATCTGAAACAAAGACAATAGGATAACTGACTCCATTTAAGCATAAAGACTGTACATATATTAAAAGCACCGTTGGTATCCTAAAACCTAGTCTCTTCCCTACAAATGCTCAATTTTGGACCTGACCTTTAGACGATGCTTTCCAAGAGGAGGCCTAAGTTCACCATATGTTGTAGGCAATACTGCGCTGTCAGATGCTACAGTAAGAAGCATAAGCAATTCACCTGCAGAAAAGATATTGATCATTTAAGGCCACTGAGTACATAAACCCTGATTTGATATGCCTGTATGACATAGACCTACATATCTAAGATATGTTACATAAGCATTCCAAAATTTATGAATTAATGCAAAACCAAGATAAAACAGACACAATAAAGAGTGGGAAGATCAAACAAGACATGCGGGTAAATAGTAAAGGTGTCCTCACAAATAGAAAATAATATCATGGTTGACTATTGTCCGTTTGGGCAATTAGAATATGTTCATCAAACAAAAAACCGGCAGAAAAAATAATAATTTTGTTGGTCATGTGACGATATTTCATCATGGAGTAGGATCCAACTTACTGAGTTTGGGCAGCATGGCACTAATAGTTTCCGGGGAAACTGGGACAGGAGACTCGAACATATGTTGACCTCTATAAGAATTGAACATAGAAGATGACGCAGCAGATCTCCTCGGATCCAACAGAGAGGTGCATACTGAAAGTGAATGAACTAGACTCGATTTTGAATGTGAGTCTTCAAGAGCATGACCAAATATCCTAGCAACGTAGCTGCGAAAACAGGGAAAAAGTTTTGCTGACATTTGACACACTTCTGTTTCAATCTACCAAAGCAATAGGAATCCATCATGGAAGAAAAATGTACAAACCCAGGGCTAGAGAGTTGTGTAGCTAAAGCTGACGGTGCATTCCGAGATATAGCACATAATGTCTCTGCAGCATTAGCCTGAACCTCCGGAGGACTCTGATTCAAGTTATAACAGATCAGTATGAAAATGGTAGAAGAAACTAGTAATATCAGATAAGATATCCTAGATTACACCATCTACAGGCATCAAACTTTCTGCCAAGTGTCTCTTTCTTTGGGATGATTATAGAAAAGATTTACCACTTACAGATGGTTTCAGTTTATCCACGATCATTTCAAGTAAATTGCTATCGGCCAACCATTGCATCACATCCAGAAAGTTGGGATAGACATGATCATCAGCCCCGACCAGACGAACCAAAACCTAAACAATGTCGCATAAATATCATCTAGCAAAAATGATCTCTGAAGTCACACCAAGTTACACTGAGTCTAAGACAAACCAATTACCTCCATAATGGATGTTATCCCAATCAAATCAACCAACTGGCAGAAAACATTTTGATGCCCCTGTGGTTATCAAAAGTTAATTTGAGAACTGTAGCCAGTGTAGGTATCTCACACAATAAATACATAAAACTTCAACTCATTTTGTCATTACTTACTTTTACATAATTCATAAGCGCTGCAGTCTTTCTGATCATAAGGCAAATGACAACCTGAACCAAAGAAAGAGAAGTAAGGATCACTTATTGGAGCCTTGAAATGAAGCCATGAGTCTGAGTACAAAAAAAAAAAAAAAAAGTTCCGGAAGTACCTTGCTGAAATAGCCTGCCAGCAATGCACTATGAGGACGATTTGGTTCCAGAAAGGAAAAAAGCAAGTCCATCAGCTGCAAGATAAAATTAAGCGAACAAATGAGATCAAGGGTAACAATAAAACATATTCCAAATGCACAAAAAAAATGAAAAGTATGAACTAGTATATGAAGAAAAGGTAATATGACAAATGAAAATAAAATACCTCTTCGTCCTCCACCAAAGTTTTTAGAATAACATCAATTTCACATGTAAATATTTCACAAGAGATGAATGGGAACCTATAAGAAGAAGAAGAAGAAGAATATATCTTTAGGTAGAGAGAGAAAGCATTTGCAGAACCATGCAAAATAAACGCGGATAAGAGAGAAAAGATAAAAAGAAATGGTTAGAGAAGGTAATTCCAGTTGCAATCAAGGAAGAAAATTACTTGAAAGCACGTTTACTATCAGCATCCTGTGGAGGTTCTACAACAATGTACCGCAATAATTGCTCCACTTGAGCTTTATCCCTTAAACTGTAAACATTAAATACACAATCAATAAAGTATTCCAAGAAAATGCGAATGAGAATATGGGACACCATATGGTTTCAACATCCAACAAAGGGTTTATCTGATTCTATGAACCCAATGATTAAAAAAAAAAAAAGCTTACAAGTTAATGAGCCGGCTATTCAAAGCCTTGCATTCTTGAATAATCTCTTCCTCATCAAGAAGCTCTTCCAACGTGAAATTCTCTTTGTCTAAAATTGTCTCCACCTATGTTCGTAACAATAACGAAAGACAACAAAAAAAATCAGTACATGAACACAATTCCAAACTTTCATTGAACTGGCGGCAAGTAATATTGACGATAACTATAACGCCTCCAACCGGAGATATTGAGTTCAAGTAAGGATGAAAAAAAAACAGAGTAGAACGCATCACAGCAGCTATAGGAACGAATTACTCAAAGAAATTGAAATCTAAGTGAACTTTTCTATATGAATTAACGGATAAACTCCATTGATTATCCGTTAAACCATCCAATTACGTCTAACCTACTTCAAAAGCATATCTATAAGCTATTTCTGTGGACGAGTCAGAGAAAGAAGAAGGGTTCAAACTCACAGGAGATGACGCAGAAAGAGATGTGAGCTTCCAGAACATGGTGGCGAGGGAGGAGTGGAGATGTGAAGCTTCGCCGTAGCTAGAAAACAAAAACAAAGGAGGACTTGACTAGATCCGCCACAATAACCTAACCTAGAATCTAGGCAAACGCTTCTTCGCGGTGGACGAGTAGAGAATTCAGCTCGAAAACCCTAATCGATCAGTCAAGATTGAGAGATCCTAAGATGATGGAAGCGGAGAGAGAGAGATTTGAAGATCGGAAAGGTCGAAATTTTTGAAAATTCGAGGCCTACAATTTGCATAAAGAAGGGGAAAAGGTTATAAAAAAAAATGGTTTCCCTTTTATTATTATTTTTCTTTGATTGATATATAAAATAAAAAAAGTTTTGCTTATTTATGTTTAAATAAATCTCTATTTTCTTTACAGATTTGTGTCTCTAATTTTAGGACTAGTGATTATTTTTTTCTTCGTTTGTGTCTGATTGATGATTATGACGATGGTGATGATAGTATCATTATGTCATTTGTATTTGATACTTCAATTCAATGATCGTGAGATGAGATATGGTAACAGAGAGATACTTGCGTCATCAGCAGCAGGTTACTTGTGAAGTTTGTAATAAAGATCACATTGTTTTATTTCTAAAAAAAGTCAGCAATTTTGTGGAATAAAAGAGTTGGCGAAATTTGTGTTACAATATACAACGGGATGATTAATAATAAATAAGCAGTCGAATTTGTTGATAAAGAATGCAAATGATTTGTCTCAAGTAGATGAATGATGTTTAAGACTCAAAAACATATAAAAGACAAAATTGGTTGAAGTGTCAAACTAAACAACACATCTTTGAGTTTTCTCCATAAAAGCCTTAAATAGTTGATACTAAAATTCATTGATTCATTTTTTAAAAATGCACATTAAACAAACAAATTACTTGATAAAACAAAAGATCCAAATGGAAACCTATAATGATATTTTTATTTTTTCCACAACCGCTTCATCAAAGAGAAAAAAACAGAGAAGCCTTTTAATTCAAACGTGGTTTAAAGTACACACTGATGGTGAAATATAATACACTAATGGATCAACAACGCCAACTCTTCGAACGCGTATTAGTCGGAGAAGAAGATCCAACAACTTTATCAACCAGCTTTCTCAACCCCTTCTTCTTCTTCGGTGTTTTCTTCTCAGTCGTCGTCTCGTCTCTCTTCCTCTCTTCTTCAATCTCTTCCTCAAACTGCGAACACAGCTTAAGAACTTGCTCCTCTACATTGTTAAGTCTCTCAAGCAATGTTCCTTTCCGCTCAGTCTCCTCCATGACTTGCTCCATCGAACGGCACTGTACCTTCCCTATGCTCCTTGGTGAAGAAAAGTCCACTGACGATGGCTGAGTTCCACTAGATGGAGTTGATGGGCTTGAGCTTCTCGGCGAGCTTCCTTTCATCTCCTCTAGCTTCCTCACCATGAAATCAATACGATCCAATCTTGAAAGGATTGGTTCTTCCACAATAGCCATATTATACTAACAAACAAACGACAATAACGTTTCCTTTCACAGCTTTGATTGTGTGTGTGTCGGAATAGTTAAAAAAGACAGTAATGTGTCGAAAGCGAAACTCGTTTTCTCTGTTTAATAGAGCAACTGGAGAAACAAGATGTACGCCACATTTAATATTGCAGAGAGAAGTTCATGGAGTCATCACACGTGTTGTAGATAACACGTGGTGGTTCCAGCTCGTGGACACCTCTTCTCTGCCTCATACGTCCAATATTACCCATTCTTCCTTATCTAATCCCAAAAATCTCTTTAGATTATATGTCGGAAACGGGATAATGTTGTTGGGGAGTTTTGCATTAAAACATTATCTAATCCCGAAATATATATATTACGAGATGCATGTGACAACATCTAGTAGGTGAGAATGTAAATGTTAACATAGAAAAAATGTTCAAACTACGTTGTCTTCATCTAGGCCAGTAGATCATAATAAAATGGGCCTATAAGGCTCAAATATATAAGCCCATATAAGAATCCATCGATTTATTCAGGCAAAAAGTGTGGAAACCATACATATTACATAGTTACAGACTGGTATAGTTCTGAGAAAGTTAATGGTGTCGTCGAAGAAACCCAAGGAGAAGAAGGCGAAGAGCGATGCCGTCAATAAAATTGGTGGTCGGAGTAAACACAGCTCCGGTACCAGAACGAAGAAGGAATCGAATAAGGTTAACATTGTGAAAAAGGAGGCGGAGATTCACGAGATCTCGGACTCTTCGAGCAGTGACTCTGTGGAAGAAGCAATCAGAAGTGATGCGCCGAAGAAAAGTAATGGCGCCGTTAGCAAAGGACGTAACGGAAAGAGAGGAGGAGGAGGAATTCCGACGAAGAATACGAGTAAAAATCGTGAAGAGGACGATGGAGGTGTGGAAGATGCAAAGATGTTTAGGTTTCCGATGAATCGGATTCGGCGGATCATGAGAAGCGATAATTCTGCTCCTCAGATTATGCAGGATGCTGTGTTTCTTGTCAACAAAGCCACGGTATTGTTACAATCAATAGTATTTAGTCATAATTTTACAGCCTGAGGAACTTGATTACATACATGTTTTTGTGAATTTGGGCATTATATAATCTAGCAAATTGCTACAGTAACGTTATTTGCTTCATCTCCATGTGTGTTTTATTAAGTGAGTTTAGATGGAAACGAAGTTACTACTTTGATTGTCATAGGATTAGCTTTTACCGTAGCTAGAGAATGTTTCCTTGTGATAGATATTATGGAATCTGGATTGTATGATATAGGACTGAAGATGAATGTTTTAATTTTCATGTATTGGAACGCTCAACATTGCCTTTCTTCCTTTTTGATTTCATGCTGTGTTTGTTATACAGTTTTATTGCGCTTACATTACATTGTATCTGGTTTTTGTGATTGAAGGAAATGTTCATTGAGCGGTTTACGGAAGAAGCATATGAAAGTTCTGTGCAGGACAAAAAGAAATTCATCCACTACAAACACCTCTGTAAGCTCTAATCTCTCATCCCTGTTTGTTTATTATATCTAGAATCTGAACTAATGGCTTCTGCACAAGGGGGCCAGTTCAGTCTTGGAAAGAGTTTAGAGATAATGAGTTAATCCGTTCTTATCAGTTGCAATACTAACACAACAGATGATGAATTGAATATCATTTTCACCGATTTGTATCTATTCTTTGGCAGCATCCGTAGTGAGTAACGACGAGAGATACGAGTTCCTTGCGGGTATTTAAAAATCCTCCCAAGTACTCTCGTTTATTGAACTCCTTCCTTGTAGTCACTGTAACTTAATGTAAGGAGTTAAAAATTGTTGAACGCAGATTATGTTCCTGAGAAACTAAAAGCAGATGTCGCCTTGGAGGAATGGGAAAAAGGCATGACAGATGCAGGCTGAAATGAATCCGATTGGAACCGATCGAACTGAATCGTTTGGCTTGAAAATTTGTGTCCTGGCCTGGTTTATTGGTTCCATCTGCCCCAATATTCACCTTTTCTTAATAGCCCCCCTAATGAGAATGAGATTTGCACATATTTGATCTTAGAATGTAAACATTTTTTTCTTTTTCTTTTATTGATACAAGTTTTTTAAGAGTTGTCGGAATTATAATATTTTTCATTTCGTATTATAGTTTGCCACAATTAATTATTCTTACAAATCAAAATTGTAATATAATTAAAACAAGAATATAAGAAATTCAAGAAAATATTCTTCTGAACCATTTTCTGGCTACTGTAGGTCCCTTATAAAATTTTATAACCATTTGAAATATGTTCTACATTTTTTCACATTTTATTTTTTGAAGTGTTAATCCTGTTTTAGTTGACGATAATAACTGTTTTAATTTTTATAAAAAAAGTTAATTAAAAAGCAATTTTGTTCTGAGAATTAATTCAAATAAGAATTTGGGGGTATTCGCCAGCGACTGAGAGAGCAGCTCTAAGCCGGACGCTCCCTCAAACCCGATTCCCTCCTCTCTTTGGTTGTTCGAAATCATTTCTTGCCATGGATTCTGATGCGAGGAGGACCACTCAGGGTTCGTCCCCTTCTCCGAAGCCATCCAAGTTCTCTGTGTACCGGAACCCTGCTCTCGCCGCCGCTTCTACCGCCAATAGCCTCCGTCCCTCCAAATCCGTCCTTTTCTTCATTTTCTTGCTCTCCACCGCTTCCGTTTTCTCTCTCATCTCCTCCTTCGTGACCGGGTACGTGCCAGCTATAGCTTCAGCTTCGTACTGAATTGAGTAAAGCATTGCCTCTTAGTTGCATTGAGTTTTTGTCTAGGTTTTGGAATATTATCTGCTGGTTTAGTTAGAGACTTGAGTCCTTAGGATTTAAGTCCTTAGTGTAGTTCCTTCTTGTTTGCTTTCTCTATGATTTAAGAATGTGTGTTGCTCTTATATCTGGGTACAAGATGATGAAACTCGCTAGTGGGAAGTTCTTATTAGGCATCATTGTTGACTAAGTGTTTGCTTGTTTATATGGTGTTGCTGCAGGGAGAAATGGTTGACCAATGCTTTAACATTTGGAAAATTATCCCGAGAGGCAGCTTGTGAGTTGCATTTTCTCTTGACAGATTTCCCTTTCTTTTCTTATGTATTTTAGTTTCTTCTTAATGTATCTACCCTTATGTTGCAGATGTCACTGTGAAGGCCTGGCAGGGGCTAGTGACTTTGTTTTGTATTGGAGCGGTGTTAGCTTTGTCCAAAGGCATATCTCTGCACAGAGCAAAATTTGCTGCTCGAGCAGAAACTAAATCTTCCTCTAAAGAAACCAAAGATCACTTTTCTCTATCTAATCGCCAGCTTGAACTTCTTGGGATAAAGAAAAAGGCTGACCAGAGTGTATCAGAATTTCCGAAGAGTCGTCCCGCAGTAAAACCTTCAGAGTCATTTGAGCCGCTTGTACCAATACATCATCAAACTCTCACTGGGTCAGCGCATAAGTCTTCCGGTGGTGGGAACCAGATGAGTCCATTTAGCACTCCCTCCAAGCAAATGGGTTCACCGTCTTTGTATCTCGTCCCTTCTAGCTCCCCAGTTTCTTCTAACCGTGCTTCGTCTGGTCACGATAAAGCTGTTCCTAGTCCTTGGTCTGGTAGACGGAGTTCTGCAAAAGAGATAGCTACAGAGGATCAGCTTGAGCAGCTTTTGGCAGAAATAGATATGAAAATCACTGAGTCCGCTGGGAAGATGCTGACGCCCCCACCAACAGTTGGGAGTTTTGCCATGGCTAGTCCGAGTACAGTTGGTGGTTCAACAGGTGCCTCTGGGACTACTAGGAGTACACCACTAAGGCCTGTCAGGATGTCTCCTGGGGCTCAGAAATTTACGACTCCCCCAAAGAAAGGAGAGGGTGATTTCCCCAACCCAATGTCCTTAGAAGCGGCTATCGAAGGTTTTGGGCACATAGGTGTCTATCCTCAGATAGAAGACTGGCGTGACCGACTAAGGCAATGGTGTTCCTCAGTTTTGCTCAAACCTCTGCTTAACAAGGTTGAAACTAGTCATATACAGGTTTGTACATTTCAAGTCCTTTCTAAATAAACATTGGTCGTCCGATTCTTGTCTGCTGATGAGTGAATTGATGACCACATCCGAATCAGATGCAGAAGGAGAATTTCTTGTTTCTCTATGTTGCTGTAACTTTTTTCATTTGTGTAGGTAATGCAAACAGCATCAAAGCTAGGCCTTAATGTCACAGTAAGTCAAGTTGGAAGTGATTTGCCAACAAATGGAACAGCTACGACAGCTTTAGCGGTTGATCGAACAAAGGGGTGGCAGCCATCTTACTCTCTCGATGAAGATGCTATTCTTCATCAATTACGCGCTAACCTTGTACAGGCTATTGATGCTTCCATGCGTAAGTAACTTTCCTACAGTTTCTAGAGTGATGTGATCCGCAAGGTTGTACTTGTTAAGTTGAAGTGTGGTTCTGTTCTTTTGAAAATAATAATATCAACTTAATACTTGATGTTCTTTAATAAATTAAATGAATTTAGGAATTTAGGAATTGATTGGATGGATATCTGAGAGAAATAATGATTTCATGTCATTTTATGTGTTGTCGCTAATTCTTTCTTCTGGCATCTGCAGAAAAGCTGCGAACAGAGAACCAGCAGTTCCAGCAACAACAACAACAACAACAGCAACAGCAAGCAGCACTAATCCCCGTCATGCAGGAATGCGTTGATGCTATAAGTGAACATCAAAGGCTTCAGGGCTTAATGAAAGGAGAGTGGGTCAAGGGCCTACTTCCGCGCAGCAGCATTCCAGCAGATTACACAGTGCAAAGAATCCGGGGTATCAAACATTCAAAATAAATTCCATTTCAAATTTTAGTCAGTTTATCGTGACTCTTATATATCTCTTGGCGTTTGGCAGAGCTCGCGGAAGGAACTTGTGTTAAGAACTACGAATACAATGGAAGGGCAGATACTCGTGAGAGAAACAAGAAATGGAGCCTGGATCCTCCAACCGATTCTCATCTGCTTCTGTACTTGTTCTGTGCCTTCCTGGAACATCCAAAATGGATGTTACATCTGGACCCCAGCTCTTATACCGGGACTCAGGCGAGCAAGAACCCGTTATTCTTAGGGGTTCTTCCCCCAAAAGAGAGATTCCCAGAGAAATACATCGCAGTGGTAGCGGGTGTACCTTCGACGCTCCATCCTGGTGCATGTGTTCTTGCTGTTGACAAGCAAAGCCCCCCAACGTTTGCCTTGTACTGGGATAAGAAAGTGCAGTTTACTCTTCAGGTAATGATATGAATTAAGTGTATTTTTATTATATGTAAGGAATAGTTACAACATGTCCAAAAGTGTGAAATGGGTCTTTTGGTTTCTGATAAACTTGTTTGGAAATGGAACAGGGAAGAACAGCGCTGTGGGACTCTATGTTACTGATATGCCACAGAATCAAAGTGGGATACGGAGGTGTTGTTCGCGGGATGAGTCTCGGTTCTTCAGCCCTTAACATCCTCCAAGTTGTTGATTCAGAAATTGACGATTAAAGAAACTGGATTTACTTGTGACAGTGGAAATGCAATGTTAGGAAACGCCATCTCATTTTGCCATTGTCAGACGGAAGTAGTGAGATTAGTTTTCTTTGGGTAGCCAGCTTATTCTTGTGATAAGTAAATATTGAGGATGCTTTCTTTTAACCACTCTAAAAATCAGTTGGTGTACAACATACACTGTTCATCAGAAAACATATGAAATGAATTTTTTTGTGAGCAGATCGATACATCATCTCAGCCAGGGTTACTAATGTTAGATTAGTTCTTACATTCCACTGAATATGAAATTTCAAAGCAAGAATCTTTTGTCTGCAGCTGCTGTTAAAACGAACATACAACACAAACTTGTAAGGGATCTCCACTACGTACACGTGTCTTTGCTTGTCTGACTGTAATTAAAATAGAGAGTTGGAAACTGAAAATTTTAGGCAAAACAGAATGGTTTGAAAAACCAACGATACGTTCCTCCATTGTGCTGGACTGGATCAATGGATACCGAATTTTGAAGCCATGCCTATCTAACTAACAGTAGAAGTCACAACAGCATAAGCAAACTGAAAACTGAAGGGAATGTATTCACAGTTCCTTGTCTTCAAGCTGTGCTTTTTCTGCTGCCTTTTCCGTTTCCTCTACAACAAACGCCCTGAGCGATTCAACATCTCTTTTACCTGAGTTTATAAATGCATGTATAGGAAGGAAAAGAAAGATCAGCGTATAGTATCACTCAACTATAGGATTACAAGAGGTCAAAATATTCATGTGCTTCTGTGTGCACAACCACGGGCACGGAACGCATGTAAAAGCAAGTTTACCTTGGTATTTTGTAACTTCCTCCCCATTGTAAAATAGCTTAAACGTTGGATATGAATGAATCTCAACTTTGGTGCACACAGATCTACTAGTACCACAATCTACTTCACCAATCTCAATTTCAGCGTCTCCTTCCATTGCTTTTCCCAATTCTTCCCACAAATTCCCCAATTTCTTGCTGTCATTCAGATCCATTTTCATCAGGGAAGTGATAAACAAGCCAAATTAATTACGTAGAATTCTCACGAAACAAGAACACTAACCAATGCTTACACCAAGGAACACAGAATTTTACAAACCATGCAGTATCTTTCTCCTTCACCTGAACCAATAAACATAGAGAGAGTTAACGTCCCGTTCTGTGTCTCAACTATGACTGTACATGCTACACCAACAGATGCAACCATCTGAAGTTGATTTATGTTATTTGAGAGGGCTAGCTTTACAAATTGATCTAATTTTAAAAATCCAAAACAATACCAAACCATAGATAGGGAATTTGCATCTATGAGAATGCTCCATATAGAGAACGTAAAAATAGAAACATCTCTTAATTTGAATCCCAGGTAGCTACTAGACCAGGCAAAGCAAGCTAGTCATTCAAACAAAACTAAACAGAAATGGGAGTCTCAACTGAAATAGATCAGAAATAACCCTTGTTCTCACTAACTGATCATCAAAGGAGCACAGAACACATATTCTAAACCTAACCTGAGTCCAGTGAGTTCACACAAATGAAAATAAACTTGGGATATAGCAGGGATTCAGATCCTAACCTTGTCAGAAAAAGTTTCAGGGGTCAGTGTAATGACTTCTGCTTTAATTAAGTCAATCGGAATAAAAAGGAGAAGTATAATCAAGGGAGCAACAAGCCGAGCACCAAGCGTCATCGTAGCAAACCAATTCTACTAGGTCACCAGTTATGGAACTTCTCTTCCAATCTCGAAACTGCGAAAAATAATTGCGTTTATTAACTACACTATTTCGAAACATAAGGTCGACTTTTATATACTTGCAGGGAAAATCATTCATGAATAAATGGCAAAGATATCTAGTAGGAAAACTAGGCTAACATCTGATTAGAGAAACTTATATGTAAAGGAGAAAGAAAAAGTGCCAAAAAACTTTTAGGAAACATGATGATGATTCAAAAGCCTCAAAAACTGCACTTTAGTAATCACCAGCAATCTTACCTATAACAGCAGCAGAAGTTCAAAACAGATATCAAGTGTAAATAAGTGGACTTGGAAGCGTTGAAACAACAAACTACAAAAGAATCAATGCACAATGGGCACTAAAAGGGAGCATAAGAAACACCTATATAGCCACACACACACTGACACACACAAAGAATAAGAAACAACCTATCTTTAACCAGATAACCTTTCAAAACCTTTAAGGCTTTATTAATCAATTACTAGCAAAAGCAATTTCTCCCAGAACAAAAAAAAAAAAAAAAACGAATTGAGTAAATTGGATCCGATGATATTCCAAAGAAGCTCAGAAGTAAAGATCTAAAACTAAGAAGAATGAACTGAAGCGAGATTCATTGAGCGGGATCACATAAAAAAAAAATAGGGAGATGAATCTTAGATGTGTATGAATCAAATCGAATCGCTTACCTTGTGCAAAAACCAATACCGAACAGAGCAGAAGAGAAGAGAGAGGTCAAAGGATGTTTTTTTTCTTACTCGGAACGAACTAACTAACTAATATATAAGCCCAATAGTTTAGGCCCAATATACTTATTTCATGTCTGTTTTTTCTTGTGGGGTAAAAGAGTCCTCCTCCTCCATAGCTATCTTCTTAAACATTCTGCGTTTATCTGCAAAGACAAGCGCCGATGATGAATAAAGGCGGTGGTTCTGGTGGCGGAATGGCCGGATCCGGTGGAGGAAGTGGACCAACGGCAGCTGCTGCGGCCGCGGCATTACAGAAGCAAAAGGCCTTGTTACAGAGAGTAGAATCTGACATCACATCTGTTGTCGATAACTTCACGCAAATCGTCAATGTCGCAAGGGTGAGTTTTAAAAGTGGTTTCTTTCGGGTAATCTCTTGTGGAGTTGAATAGATCTCTCGCTTTAATATTTACTGTTTTACTGAGGTGAGACCACATCTTTGGTTTGGTTTGGTTTTTTTTTTTTTTGGGGTAGGTGAGTGATCCGCCGATGAAGAACTCGCAGGAATCATTCATGATGGAGATGCGAGCTTCTAGAATGGTAAACAATTGACTACTTTAATCCATCCAATTCGAAAAATGATTTCTTTATAGCAATCTAATGGTTTTGAAACTCACAAGTAGCCAACTGTTTTGAATCTCTCTGTTACGTCTTTCGAATGGTTTGTTTTTTTTGTAGCGCCTTATGTTGGGTTCAAAAGTTCACATATTTGTACTCTTTTTGTTTCACTCATGATTCTCCAAAAGTATAAGTTTACTTTGTTAACTTATGTGATCTCTTTTAGGCATATATATATGTATCAGGGTTTCATCTCATGGGGGGAACATTCACTAATGAGTCTCTTTTATTAGTTGTTTCAACTTGGTGGTTTATTTTGCTAAGCTTATGGTGGCAGGTTCAAGCAGCTGATTCTATTTTGAAACTAGTATCGGAACTGAAGCAAACCGCTATATTTTCTGGATTTGCATCACTAAACGATCATGTAGAACAAAGAATTGAAGAGTTTGATCAAGAGGCCGAGAATACAAACCGATTGTTGGCTAGAATAGCCGATGATGCATCTGCCAGTCTTAAAGAGCTGGAGTCACACTATTACTCTTCTGCTCAGAGATTGGATATATAGACATCTGAAATATTTAAAATGGCAGGAGCAGTCTATCTAGACCAGTTAACAGATAGACAATTGGTTCATAAAACAGAGGAAACAGAGGACAATCCTTTCCCCATTGATCACATTTCCCTCACCATGCATGCTTTCATCGATTCTATATACTCTTCTTATGACTCTTGTATGTATAATCTACGGACTACGGTTCACATCAGTTCTCATAGTTTTCAATCTGATGAACAAGCGTTTGATGTTTTCACCAATTTGTCAGTGATTTTTGTTTTTCTGAAATTCCAGTTTCTTAACTTCGTACAAATAAAATCTTTATTTTGATTTATAAATTTTGAAAACGTTTAATCAAATTCAAATACTTAACTAGGTTAAACCCTCATTTATTTGTTCTTTTCGGTTCAGCAGCACTATAAATAAACTCGTATCCCCCCATCTTTTGTTTATTCTATTACTTTGTTCTTCTTTCACCCTAGCCTCTCTCTCTACACACTTTTCTGGCGACATCTTTGAGGTAAGCTTCTTCGTACGCATCATCGATCTGTGTGTTTTTTCTTCTCCGCTTGTGTTGATCTTTGCTGAAACTGTTTCGATCCCTTATCGTTGTTACACTCCTCTCTCGGTTTGGTTCCTGTTTACATGTATCTATATGCTATGTAATGTTGTTCGATCGTTTGAACCTAATCGATTGGTGAATTCGACGTTTAATAGTGCAATCGGTTGTAATCTAAGTTGTAATTAGATATATCTTAATGGGCCAATCGGCCCATCAAGGCCGTATTTTTAGCGATTTTCTTAGGTTTATTATCCAATTCCCGCTAAATCTTTAATTTGCTCTATTAAACCCTACAGGGAAGTTGAAAACCCACCGGCTATTCTAATTTGAGGAGTTCCGACACAAAAATGGCGACTCTTGTACGTCGCGCAGCCTCTCGGTTTGTCGCAAATTATTGCAAAAACCGTTCTTCCGCCAACTCATTTCTGGACCGGTCCGGTCACTGCAGCCGGAAACATCTGACGCCGTCTTTTTCTCGGAATAATCCTTTCACCACATCGACCAGAAACAGAAAGAAAGCTTCTCCAACCGATCCGCTTCTTCGAATCATCGAAACGGAGATTGGTTATGCCAAGAATGCTGATGATCACCAGCGAGTAAAACCCTAACTTCCCTGTTTCAATATCATTTTCATGTTTTTAGTTTCATGTTATGATCTTATGGGGTTTCGTGAAGCTCTGTTTCAATGGTAGTGGTATGTAATCTCTCTTGTTTCTCCTTTTTTTGTGTGGATGAAGGTTGAAGAAACTCCAAGTGGTTTCCCTTTCAAAATGGAAGACAAACTTGGAGGAAAGATGGTGACATTGACTAGAGAATATGAAGGAGAGAGTGTTAAAGTTGAAGTACACATGACCAATCTTGTGACAGGTGACAAAGAAGATGATGAGGAAGAGGCAGAGAATGAAGAAGATGAAGATGAGGATAAGCCAGAGAAGCCGAAGCAATCCAATGTGCCTCTCTTAGTAACTCTTTCCAAGAAGACAGGACCAAGTTTGGAATTTAGATGTACTGCTTTTCCAGACAGGATTGCAATCAAGGACATGTGGGTTACATTTCCTGATGATCCTTCCAAGGATGAGCTTGCTTATAAAGGCCCTTCCTTCAGGTAAATTAATTGGAGAAAAAAAGTTTTAATAAAGCTTTGGATGTTACAAGAACCAAAGTCATGATCTTTGATGGTTTTTCTTTCTGCAGGGTTTTGGATGAAAAGCTGAGGAAGGCTTTCTATAGGTACATTGAGATTAGAGGGATAAAGCCGAGCATGATTAACTTCTTGCACGAGTACATGATCAACAAAGATAGTCGAGAGCACTTACTGTGGTTGAGAACTCTCAGGAACTTTGTCAAACCTTGAGATACACTTATTTTTCAAATGCTCCTTGTCTTCCAAATTTTGTACTTGTAGCAACCTATTCGGTTCTGTTTGGATCTATTCATATCAAGAGTTACTAAAACAGAGGACAAGGACCGTTTTGGACAATCCTTTCCCCCATTGATCACATTTCCTTCACTGTTGTATGTATAATCTACGGTTCTCTCAGTTCTCATAGTTTTCATTTTTTTGTTTTGTGACATTCCAATTTCTTAACGACGTACAATTAAAATCATTATTTTGATTTATAATTTTGATAACGTTTTAACTTTATAACTAGGCCGACAAGCAAGGCCCAAGAAAAAAAAAAAGAAAATAGTCGGCGAGACAGGGGGTATAATTGTAATTTGGAAATAATATTATGTTAAACCCTAATTTATTTTTACTTTTCGATTCAGCACTATAAATAAACTCGTATCCCCACCATTTGTTTATTCTATTACTTTGTTCTTCTTTCACCCTAGCCTCTCTATACACTTTTCTGGCAACATAATTGAGGTAAGCTTCTTCGTACACATCATCGATCTGCTTTTTTTTCTCCGCTTGTGTTGATCTTTGCTGAAACTGTTTCGATCCCTTGTCGCTGTTACTGTTCCCTGTCTGGTTTGATTCTTGTTTACATGTATATATATGCATCGATGTTGTTCGATCGTTTGAATACCTGATCTAGGGTTTAGAGCTTAATCGATCGGTGAATTCTACGTTAATTAGTGAAAACGTTTGTAATCTAAATTCTCGATCATCGGTATATCTTGTTCTGTTTTTGATGCTTTTATAAGTAAACTTATATTGTGATTTGGTAATTCTGGAGAAGCATAACAGATCCATTGTTTCCATCTTCTTGTTATCAAGTCGTGGAAACTCTCGGATTCTTTGCTAATGAACTCCTTGAATTGCTGATTTTAGCTCGCTTAGCTCAGTGGTCAGAGCACCACAATTTTTTTGTGGTAGAAATCGGTTCGACTCCGATAGCAGCTTTTTACAACAATTTTTTGATAAAGATGATTTTTGCTTAGTTAAATGTGTATTGATTATAGTTGTCTACTGTATTGAGTGACTCAATAATATGATTGATCTTTGTGCAGAATCTTTTTGACGAGCAGCCATGGGTAAAGAGAAGTTTCACATCAACATTGTGGTCATTGGCCACGTCGATTCTGGTAAATCCACCACTACTGGTCACTTGATCTACAAGTTGGGTGGTATTGACAAGCGTGTCATTGAGAGGTTCGAGAAGGAGGCTGCTGAGATGAACAAGCGTTCCTTCAAGTACGCATGGGTCTTGGACAAACTTAAGGCCGAGAGAGAGCGTGGTATCACCATTGACATTGCCCTTTGGAAGTTTGAGACCACCAAGTACTACTGCACAGTCATTGATGCTCCTGGCCATCGTGATTTCATCAAGAACATGATTACCGGAACCTCCCAGGCTGATTGTGCTGTCCTTATCATTGACTCCACCACTGGAGGTTTTGAGGCTGGTATCTCCAAGGATGGTCAGACCCGTGAGCACGCTCTCCTTGCTTTCACCCTTGGTGTCAAGCAGATGATCTGCTGTTGTAACAAGGTAACCAAACCTTCTTTTATATCTCTAATATGATATTTGCTTGTTTCTGGTTGTGTTCAGTCTCACTAACTTGGTTTCTTCATGTTGTTTGTAGATGGATGCCACAACCCCCAAGTACTCCAAGGCTAGGTACGATGAAATCATCAAGGAGGTGTCTTCCTACTTGAAGAAGGTTGGGTACAACCCTGACAAAATCCCGTTTGTGCCCATCTCTGGATTCGAGGGTGACAACATGATTGAGAGGTCCACCAACCTTGACTGGTACAAGGGACCAACTCTCCTTGAGGCTCTTGACCAGATCAACGAGCCCAAGAGGCCATCTGACAAGCCCCTTCGTCTCCCGCTTCAGGATGTCTACAAGATTGGTGGTATTGGAACGGTGCCAGTGGGACGTGTTGAGACTGGTTTGATCAAGCCTGGTATGGTTGTGACCTTTGCTCCCACAGGGTTGACCACTGAGGTCAAGTCTGTTGAGATGCACCACGAGTCTCTTCTTGAGGCGCTTCCTGGTGACAATGTTGGGTTCAATGTTAAGAATGTTGCTGTGAAGGATCTTAAGAGAGGGTATGTGGCCTCCAACTCCAAGGATGACCCTGCCAAGGGAGCTGCCAACTTCACCTCCCAGGTTATCATCATGAACCACCCTGGTCAGATTGGAAACGGTTACGCCCCAGTCCTGGATTGCCACACCTCTCACATTGCAGTCAAGTTCTCTGAGATCTTGACCAAGATTGACAGACGTTCTGGTAAGGAGATTGAGAAGGAGCCCAAGTTTTTGAAGAATGGTGATGCCGGTATGGTGAAGATGACCCCTACCAAGCCCATGGTGGTTGAGACTTTCTCTGAGTACCCACCATTGGGACGTTTTGCTGTGAGGGACATGAGGCAGACTGTTGCAGTCGGTGTCATCAAGAGTGTCGACAAGAAGGACCCAACTGGAGCCAAGGTTACCAAGGCTGCAGTCAAGAAGGGTGCAAAATGAACCATTTTCAAAACCTTATCATCATCATACGCAGGTGAAACAAAGAATGTTGTTAGTTTTTTATGTTTAGTTTGGTATATGGTCGCGTGTCTGTGTTCGTGTTTTGTCTCTTCTCCTTCTGAGCGCTGTTCTCGTAATTGGGTTCTTGATCGGAGGTGGCGGAGCTACGCACACATGCTTCCTGTTTTTTGCTTTTTATTTGTTTTCCAGTTCTGAACCTTTTAAAAAATTATGTTATATGAATATGTTCCCTGCGGATATTACGGTCCATCTCAGTTCTGATTTAATCCTCTCTTTTTCTCTGATTTGAACTTAACTTGATAGTGTTTGCATTCTAAATTAGAATTTAGGTTATTAAGTCCATCCTTTGTTCAAAATGATATACGTACACGTTTTCATGATTTCTTGTGATTCCATTTCTTCACCTTCAAAATGATATACCAGTCACTCATACTTTTATTCTTGGTGTGCGCTTGGAACACTTACCGAAAAGTGTCTTAACCAAACGCCATAACATTTCAGCTAGTAATTTACTTTTAGCGCGAAAATCCTACACCAATCAAAACTATATATTTTGAAACCTTCATCCATTTCCTCAATGGATTGCTATATATGATTCATATTTAAAACAGTCCGATGTAGAAAAATAGTCTGATTTTTTAATTTCTCTGTTTGTTTTTTTTTTTGTTTTGATAAATTGTAAATGTCATTAAGGAATGAAAGTTGAGGCTTACAAGAAGTTTGATCTAAAATAATTGCTACCTTGCCAACAAATGATTAAAAAAACAAGGGAGCATAAGCCAGAGAACTTGTGAGATTCAATAACAGAGTCTTATCTGAGCCACAGATCACAGATGCATCAGTCTTGAGTATCTGTGCATATGTCGTCTTGCTGAGATCAAGTTACGGACCAACCTGTCGATCTCCCTGAAGACTGTCGATGATGGTATTACTTGATGTTGATTGTGTAGCATGTTGTTTCTTTGCTTCCAAATGCCATACACAACAGCCTGATGGGACACAACTTTCCGCAGCAATGTTGGATTCCTTTGAGAGTCCTCCTTCATCCAATCCATTAGAGCCAACCAGGAGTGAAACACCCTTATGGTACTCTCTTTGTTTGATTTTTTGAACCGCTCAAAACTAGATCCATATGTCAAAACCTCTGTCGACTATCTTTCATGCTCAGATGCTAACTCCGATTCCCCACTCCACTCCACTTGGTTCTCAAACATCTTTCCTAGTTTGTCTCACAACTTCCTCAAGTAGCGTCATTGCTTCCGTGTAGTCACTTGGAACATTTCACCAGCACCTACGCTGATCATATGTTATGATGACAGGAGTGTGAATGTGACATATATATTATGTTCATCGTAGAAATGGTGGACCGCAAGAGTAATTTTGCGTCGGAATTCTTGTAACTGGTGGTGCTTGCACGAAAACTAGTGTAGTCTCTCAAATTCTCAAGAGTCATCTTCGTCTTACTCTTGCTCTTGGAAATCAGGTACGTAGACGTATATATCCACCGTTCCCACATCAGTCACCTTTACCTTCCGGGAGAATCTTCAAACATCCATCAACGGTCGAACTAGTTCCCGTCGCAACCTACTTGAACTCTTGGAGAGATCATCTTCTGACAATAGAGAAGCATCTTCCTTCATCGTTAACCTCAAGAAACAGAAAGTCCCTTTTTCGTTGCTCCCTTCCCGTTTTAAACCCACCCGCTAATTTAGGCCTTCTGACCGTAAGTCAGCTCAACCGTCGGGTCAACCCAAAATCTAACGAATACGAGTCCGACTCGAAAACACGATCGATGGTACCTTATCATGCCATGATGGTTCTAGAAAGCCCTTAAGTGGTTTCAATGTTTGGAGTATACATTAACCAAATTAATTAAGAGGATATTAACCAAATTAATTAGAGGGCATTAACCAAATTAATTAAAAGGACATCGTAGCGAGACACAGGGGTAAAATTGTCATTATGCATAGAATATTTTACAAACCCTAATTTTTTATTTTATTTCTCACTTCACTACTGTAAGTCTATAAATATAAACTCGTATGCACCTTGGATTACTTTCCCTAGTTCTCTCCCACTCTTCTTCGTTAGCCGCAAAAGTTCAACGTCTTCCTTTTTGCGATCTCGCTTTAGCTGAGAGGTAAGCGTTTCATACGCATCTACGATCTGAATTCTTCTTACTCTTCTATTGACCTTGGTTGAATTTTGATCCGTGCTCGTTTGCGTTTGCTTCTACTTCTTTGATTCGTTCATAGTTTGTGTTTCTTTACACGTATCTCTTGGATTTGGTGTTCGTCGTTGATAGGATCGTTTAGATTCTGTGGCGTAGAGCTTTTTTATTGATGAAATCAACGTTTTATTGTGCGATTGAATTGATTTTTAAGCTGTATTTGTTTCGTAAGACTGTTTGATGATCTAATCGGTTGATCTGTTTCTGTGAATTTTTTGTTGCACGATTGACTCTTTTGTTAGATCCATCGTAGTTGACTTGATTGATTTCTTCGTCGATCGCTTACTTTTCCTAATAGTCGATTTGTATTGTATTTTTTGGGGGAAGCATAACAATTGCAGTAGTGGGAACTCTCGGATTTGTTTATGTAGAGTTCCTTGAATTGGTGATTATTTTGTATGAATTTAGCTGGCTTAGCTCAGCGGTCAGAGCACCACATCTTATTTTTGTGGTAGAGATCGGTTCGACTCCGATAGCAGCTTCTTACTGTGATTGTTGTTTTGAGGCTAATGAATTTCATATTTGTTTATATATGTATACTGTGTTGATTGACTCAATAATATGATTGATCTTTGTGCAGGATCTTTTTGACGAGCAGCCATGGGTAAAGAGAAGTTTCACATCAACATTGTGGTCATTGGCCACGTCGATTCTGGTAAATCCACCACTACTGGTCACTTGATCTACAAGTTGGGTGGTATTGACAAGCGTGTCATTGAGAGGTTCGAGAAGGAGGCTGCTGAGATGAACAAGCGTTCCTTCAAGTACGCATGGGTCTTGGACAAACTTAAGGCCGAGAGAGAGCGTGGTATCACCATTGACATTGCCCTGTGGAAGTTCGAGACCACCAAGTACTACTGCACTGTCATTGATGCTCCTGGCCATCGTGATTTCATCAAGAACATGATTACCGGAACCTCCCAGGCTGATTGTGCTGTCCTTATCATTGACTCCACCACTGGAGGTTTTGAGGCTGGTATCTCCAAGGATGGTCAGACCCGTGAGCACGCTCTCCTTGCTTTCACCCTTGGTGTCAAGCAGATGATCTGTTGTTGTAACAAGGTAACCAAATCTTCTTTTATATCTCTGATATGATAATTGCTTTTTTCTGGTTGTGTTCAGTCTCGCTAACTGTTATACCTCTTCATGTTGCTTGTAGATGGATGCCACAACCCCCAAGTACTCCAAGGCTAGGTACGATGAAATCATCAAGGAGGTGTCTTCCTACTTGAAGAAGGTTGGGTACAACCCTGACAAAATCCCGTTTGTGCCCATATCTGGATTCGAGGGTGACAACATGATTGAGAGGTCCACCAACCTTGACTGGTACAAGGGACCAACTCTCCTTGAGGCTCTTGACCAGATCAACGAGCCCAAGAGGCCATCTGACAAGCCCCTTCGTCTCCCACTTCAGGATGTCTACAAGATTGGTGGTATTGGAACGGTGCCAGTGGGACGTGTTGAGACTGGTTTGATCAAGCCCGGTATGGTTGTGACCTTTGCTCCCACAGGGTTGACCACTGAGGTCAAGTCCGTTGAGATGCACCACGAGTCTCTTCTTGAGGCGCTTCCCGGTGACAATGTTGGGTTCAATGTTAAGAATGTTGCTGTCAAGGATCTTAAGAGAGGGTATGTCGCTTCCAACTCCAAGGATGACCCTGCCAAGGGAGCTGCCAACTTCACCTCCCAGGTTATCATCATGAACCACCCTGGTCAGATTGGAAACGGTTACGCCCCAGTCCTCGATTGCCACACCTCTCACATTGCAGTCAAGTTCTCTGAGATCTTGACCAAGATTGACAGGCGTTCTGGTAAGGAGATTGAGAAGGAGCCCAAGTTTTTGAAGAATGGTGATGCCGGTATGGTGAAGATGACACCTACCAAGCCCATGGTTGTTGAGACTTTCTCTGAGTACCCACCATTGGGACGTTTTGCCGTGAGGGACATGAGGCAGACTGTTGCAGTCGGTGTCATCAAGAGTGTTGACAAGAAGGACCCAACTGGAGCCAAGGTTACCAAGGCTGCAGTCAAGAAGGGTGCGAAGTGAACTCCCATAATCAAAACTCTATCCGCAGATGAATCAAAAATTGTTGTTAGTATGTTTACTCTAGTTTGGTATTTGCTCGTTTATTTGTGTTACAGCTTCGTTACTTCTCCGTCAGAGCGTTGTTCCCGGAACTGGGTTCTTGATCGGAGGTGGCGGAGCTACTTAGCACCCCTTTTTGGTTTTTGCCTTTAAATTGTGTTTCGAATACCTTTTTTGGATTGTTGTGACATTCCTGCGGATTTTATTCTCTTATCTTGGTCGGATTTCTCCATCTCCATGTTTATCATCTTTAAACTCATCCGGTCCTTAAATTGCAACTATGCATATGAAATTTATCATTGCAGCAAATAAATTGACAATGTTTTTAATGACTAGTTAAACATCCCTTTTTAACTTATTTATTCGGATCTCAAACTAATGGAATCGTAGAATTGAAGAAACTTCTCACAGTTTTCCTGACAGAAAATCATGGTATTGGTTTCTTGAGATGCACCGACGAGAACTGTGGCCTTTCATGCGGTACTTTGCTTTTTCATTGTGTGGTTTGTTTATTATCTTTACGGCTATATTTGAAAATCTGATCCGACCTGCAAACAGGAGACTATCCTATCAAATAATAGTCATAAAGGTACTTGAACATTCTCCTACTATACATTATAGTTATTATTTAATTTATTAATTGGTTACAAAATATGTTATATGGGTTGACTTCATTAGTCAAACCAAGATTTAGAAGTTAAAATAATTATTTTACCTACCTTATTGTTAATTACTAGAAATGAATATATTTAAAGAGGATATTCTAGAAATATAAAACAAAGAGAAATATATATATCAAAAGTAAATTTCCGGCGAACAGAACTAGAAAGCAAGGTTGTAGTCTGACGGTTAAACAGTGGCAGAGAGTTGGAACTAGGGCTGGGCACGAGATGAATACTCTTGAAATTTTTGATATCTTTTATCCGATCCTACCCTTACGGTAATAAAAAAAGATTACTCTTATTTAATCCGCAAATAGTGGATATCCAAAAAACAATTATCCGGTAAAAATGGTTGACCCTTTAACATGAAAAAATGAGTACCCAAAAAAAAATATACATAACCACAACATAATTTCATATTCCAAAAATAAAGTATTGATAAATATGTGCAATTTTAAAAAGTATAAAATTTAGAATAAAAGCTTGTAATTTCATGTAGCAAACCATATTATATTAACATGAACATGGACCGCATTAAATTTTCTTATTAGCATAATACAAAAGAACAATATCATAAGCAAATATACAAATAACAATCACAAACATTCCAATTAAGAATAAAACTAAGTTGAACTTAAACTTCAATTTTCATTGTAGAGTATATATAAGTTATTCATAAATAATAATATTACAAAATATTAACTGGTAATTACGGTTCGAATAAGCAAACGGGTAATGGGATGCGTAACGGATGGATATTAAATATTAATTTAATACCGGTATTCGACTCTTATTCACGAGTAATATAATTATAACATCGTTCACTCGATCTTAAAGCTGTGGATACTCTTTTTTGGAATAGGTTCGAGCCGAGTAACAGATTCGAATACGATTAATGGATATTAGAGCCCAGATCTAGTCAGAACTACTAGCTCTAGCGAATACAAGGCCAACAAATTTGTGACTATGTCGCCGGATGGATTCTTTGACTGGAGTTTTCATATACCGTCTCTGAACCGTCACTAACTACAAGTCTAACCCACCACAAGTCTTTCGGAATAGATGATCTCTCCGACATTCCGCCATCCAATGAAAGTTGAATCCTTTTCTTAGCAAAACGACATACTCAGATTCAACATCAGACAAGTACTATTTTGATGAATCCTCTTATTTTTGAATAAACAAAACATTCTATCTCAATATTTGTTATCATTTTAATTACATTGTTTAACGCTATCTACCAATACTATTTTTTTTGTTGTATTTAAATTAATTTTGGTAAACTATATTTTTTGTCCGAGAGGGGCGGTGGCCATGGGATAAAAAAAAAATCATCATTACCCTACTCAATTGCAATCATTTTTACTCGGAAAACTGAAAGAATGGGATTAGAATAAATAATTACCTTTAATTGGTTACATTCTCAATGTACCTATACATTCTCCTACTAAAGTTCCTTTTATATAATCTGTAGAATCACCGCCAAATACAGAATTTTCTTCACTCCTTTAGGGCCTCTAATCCTCCTGAAGCACTTGCATTTGTTGCCATATCTATCTGGTCGCTTGTCATCCAAATATCGATTTTGGCTTCAACTAGCGAATCAAAATTCACTTTAGGGTAGTCGTCCGCGTTGACTTTGAGTAAAATCCAAGTAGACAAGATTTGGAGTATCAAACAAGAAACTGCTAGGAGGGTAAGCGTTTTGACCAGAGTAAAACGTTAGTTTCTTTAGAGTTGTAACAGAAACAGAGCAAGACTTCCACATATGCGAGCTTATACCCTCAAGACCTAGTTCCTCAAGAACCTTACTTAGCCCAATATCCTCCTCTTGGAAAAACAACTTGAAGACCAAACCATCAACTTATCTAATGCATACCTATTCCTCCTCTTGGGACCAAAAGACGACGGCGTATCCCTCCTTTTCTTAGGAGGATGCAGATAGATGGAGTCATCAAAATCAAGGTTAGGAACAGCAGCAAGTAGATAACGCCATCTTCTCGAGACAAATGACAAAATGTGGCATATAATTTCGTCTGGCAGATTGTTGAATACTTCTTCAATCTTGTTGTTTTGCTTTTTCGGGCAAACAACTTCAGAGTGCAAAGCCAGATCCATTCTTTGTACTACAAACAGTTGGTTGACGAGCACGAAACAAGTAGTTTTGCCAGATCCGTGGAATACAGAGCCATGTCTCTCTCCCTGATTTTTTTTATCTCTGTCGTGGTCGTGGAGGAGTCTAACATATCGACAGTTGCTAAGGATGATGATGACTTAGATCAAAATTTTAGACACCAGAATAGATCGCTAACAAGTGAGAGATTGTTGTTGCAGTCGTTGATTCTTACTCTTCGTCGATCTCTAGAGGAACCATGTAATATAATAAACCAAAAATTCTAATCGGAAATTGAGAAAAGTAAATTACAAAAGAAAGAAAAAGGAAAACTTGCGAAAGAAGGAAATAAATATGATCACGCGCGGGGTTTTTGTGGAAACATGTTTTTGGCTGAAAACAGTGCTTTTGGTGGGTTATAGTCCACACAATTTTGCTAAACGCGCTCTACGCGCAACTGATGCGTGTGTGTTTTATATCCATTCCATAATAGTCTATTCTGATGCGTGTGGGTTTTCTAATATTAATATCGCGTGGGCTCTGTACCTTAAGTTAGACCCAAATATATTTATCTGTATAAAGCCCATTATATAGCCCATAATCTCAAAATAGATTATTATTGTGTTTATTATTCAATTTAAGCCGAACGCATACTACATTTCCATTTATTATTTTTCTTTGGTATCATATTCCGAATATTGTATTTATCCATTTTGTGGTTTATATAATATACTTTTCCGCGTCTAGTTGGTTAATTAAATTATTTTTCTCTTTCAGTTTAGTGAAATTATAATTAAAAACGAATTTAAATATATAAACTTCTACGGTAGAACTTTTACTTTATCTATACTTTCATAGCGAAATAGAAAAAGGAAAAAATAGACTTTCTATATTTACACTGAACTTTGTGTTTAAAGTGATGTCGTTAAACTTGAAACTCAGTCAAAATAAACAAACTCGATTTTGATATGAATGGAACCTTGACTGATTCGTAGATGGAAACTAGCCATACATTGTGGGCACTACATGAGAAAAAAAAAGTCAAGCTTATTACTTAGGTGATGACTGTGTAGGCCGGATTCAAGGTTTCGCATACCTTGACTAATAATAGTGATTCACTGGGTTTGATCGTGAAATTGACAGGACTTGATCAGATTGGGATTGTGATCATGGCTTGATCACTGATTGAGTGTTAGGTTTGGAAGGAAATGAGGGATGGAGTTTGGTGAAGACACCTTTAGGTGAAGTGTTCCAGGCGTCCACCAAGAAAAAAGTATGAGTGGTATGAATGGTTGAAGTAATGGAATCACAAGAAATCATGAAAATGTGTACGTATCATTGTGAACAAAGGACAGACTTAAGTAAAACCCCGAGCAAATTTACAATGCAAAAATTATCAAGATCATCAAATGAGAGAATAAGAGAGGATTATAATTCAGAACCGATACACGCAAGAGGAGAAAATGCAATATATGGAAGATATGGAACTCAATTTCCGCAGGGAACACATTCATTCATATAACAGAAATTTAAAAAAGGTTCAGAACTGGATAACAAATAAAAAGCAAAAAACAGGAAGCATGTGTGCGTAGCTCCGCCACCTCCGATCAAGAACCCAATTACGAGAACAGCGCTCAGACGGAGAAGAGACAAAACAGGAACACAGACACGCGACCATATACCAAACTAAACATAAAAAACTAACAACATTCTTTGTTTCACCTGCGTATGATGATGATAAGGTTTTGAAAATGGTTCATTTTGCACCCTTCTTGACTGCAGCCTTGGTAACCTTGGCTCCAGTTGGGTCCTTCTTGTCGACACTCTTGATGACACCGACTGCAACAGTCTGCCTCATGTCCCTCACAGCAAAACGTCCCAATGGTGGGTACTCAGAGAAAGTCTCAACCACCATGGGCTTGGTAGGGGTCATCTTCACCATACCGGCATCACCATTCTTCAAAAACTTGGGCTCCTTCTCAATCTCCTTACCAGAACGTCTGTCAATCTTGGTCAAGATCTCAGAGAACTTGACTGCAATGTGAGAGGTGTGGCAATCCAGGACTGGGGCGTAACCGTTTCCAATCTGGCCAGGGTGGTTCATGATGATAACCTGAGAGGTGAAGTTGGCAGCTCCCTTGGCAGGGTCATCCTTGGAGTTGGAGGCGACATACCCTCTCTTAAGATCCTTCACAGCAACATTCTTAACATTGAACCCAACATTGTCACCTGGAAGCGCCTCAAGAAGAGACTCGTGGTGCATCTCAACAGACTTGACCTCAGTGGTCAACCCTGTGGGGGCAAAGGTCACAACCATACCAGGCTTGATCAAACCAGTCTCAACACGTCCCACTGGCACCGTTCCAATACCACCAATCTTGTAGACATCCTGAAGTGGGAGACGAAGGGGCTTGTCAGATGGCCTCTTGGGTTCGTTGATCTGGTCAAGAGCCTCAAGAAGAGTTGGTCCCTTGTACCAGTCAAGGTTGGTGGACCTCTCAATCATGTTGTCACCCTCGAATCCAGAGATGGGCACAAACGGGATTTTGTCAGGGTTGTACCCAACCTTCTTCAAGTAGGAAGACACCTCCTTGATGATTTCATCGTACCTAGCCTTGGAGTACTTGGGGGTTGTAGCATCCATCTACAAACAACATGAAGAGATATAACAGTTAGTGAGACTGAACACAACCAGAAACAAGCAAATATCATATTAGAGATATATAGAAGAAGATTTGATTACCTTGTTACAACAGCAGATCATCTGCTTGACACCAAGGGTGAAAGCAAGGAGAGCGTGCTCACGGGTCTGACCATCCTTGGAGATACCAGCCTCAAAACCTCCAGTGGTGGAGTCAATGATAAGGACAGCACAATCAGCCTGGGAGGTTCCGGTAATCATGTTCTTGATGAAATCACGGTGACCAGGAGCATCAATGACAGTGCAGTAGTACTTGGTGGTCTCAAACTTCCAAAGGGCAATGTCAATGGTGATACCACGCTCTCTCTCGGCCTTAAGTTTGTCCAAGACCCATGCGTACTTGAAGGAACGCTTGTTCATCTCAGCAGCCTCCTTCTCGAACCTCTCAATGACACGCTTGTCAATACCACCCAACTTGTAGATCAAGTGACCAGTAGTGGTGGATTTACCAGAATCGACGTGGCCAATGACCACAATGTTGATGTGAAACTTCTCTTTACCCATGGCTGCTCGTCAAAAAGATTCTGCACAAAGATCAATCATATTATTGAGTCACTCAATACAGTATACATATATAATCAAAATATGAAATTCATTAGCCTCAAAACAACAATCACAGTAAGAAGCTGCTATCGGAGTCGAACCGATCTCTACCACAAAAATAAGATGTGGTGCTCTGACCGCTGAGCTAAGCGAGCTAAATTCACACAAAATAATCAATGAGCTCTACAGAAACAAATCCGAGAGTTTTTCACAACTTGATATCAAGAAGGAACAATACATTCGCTAAGCTGCTTCTCAAATGCCCAATCACAAGCCAAATAGATAATCACATACATCCTAATAACAACATAACTAGTTCACTCAGATCCAATTAATAATCCATCGAATAATATAAAAATTTCAGAACCAGATCAATCCGATGATCGAGAAATCGATAAACTATATGTCAAAGACGAGATACTCAAAACGATCTAGTCTAACAACCACAAAGCATCGAATCATAAGAGATATATATACAGGTAAAAGAGGGTAACGATATGCAAACGAAAAGGATCGAAACAGTCTCAGCAAAGGTTAAGCAAAAGAGAAAGAAACAGATAGTAGTTGCGTGCTTTCGAAGACGCTTACCTCAAAAGATGTCGCAAGAATGGAGTGTGTAAGCGGCTAGGGTGAATAAGAATGATCCAAGGAATAAGCGAGCTATGATGACACGGTATACGACTCTTTTTTATAGTGTTGAATCCATCGAAACCTAGGGTTAACATAAAATAATAACATCGTTATGCAAATTACGATTATGCCCCTGTTTCGCCGACGCTTCTCTTGGCCTTGTTGGGCCTTGGGTCCGTTGTGTTTCCATAATAAGGTCACAAAACTTCATAGTCAAGTTTATTTGAATTCGAGTAATGGTCACTTCTTAAACCATACGACATCTTAATCACTATCATTAGCACACCTTTTTATTGAGGTTACTCAAGCTACTGATCATGCAAACTCAACTAATCGTGGATCATCCCCATATATATAAACTTTGTCCTCTTTGTTAATACTGAATAAACCACTTGCACAATGAACAATTAACATATATATTATATTAATTAACCTCAAAAATCTCATGACAATGGAAACTGTTTATTATAACAACTATAAGTGTCCCATTCCATGAGCAACCTCAAATGATAGCAACCTTCCATGTTAAAGTTTATTTCAGAAAAACTCCAGAGGACCTGAGATTGAGACCGGAGGATCTATCATCAAGCGACTCGCTTTTCCTTCTACGTAAAGCTGAGGTAATGTGTTGGCCTCTCTTGCAGTAACGCCTTCCGCGGTCCACAACGTAACATGTGGCCATTCGTTCTTCGATACTATGGTCTCCCCGTCAACAGATCCGACATGGGCAGTTAGAGCAGCCATCTTGTCGTTGTAGATGAGCTCTGTGAGCTCTACGGGTACCTCTCTGTTCAAGTGCTGGCCATAGCTGGCCACAGCTGCTACGCCGTGGCTTCTCTTGTGGGCAAGCGTCACGTGAGACCGTTCAAGCTTTTCCTGTATTCTCTTTTTCTTTCCCTCTAGAAAAGATCCACTGTTGGGTGTTCTGTGGCCAACTGATAAGCAAAAAAACATCTATTAACAACTAAGCCCATACATAACCTTGAGTTCTCTGATGCAAAGGAAAAAAATGATGTGGGCTAGCTCACTCCGTTACAAATCGGGGAGAATTTGGTTGGTTACCTTTTCAAGAAGACTGTGAACTTGAGTAGCAGGCAAGTTGATGGCAGCGAAAACAATAGACCCATGTTTTGTTTTCTCTGAACTTGGTGGTTTGTATTCACCCTTTGCGATTCTTTTGAGTTCTTCCCGCACTTGATGAGCTGCAGACTCAAATGGAATCTGAAAGTTGCAAACCAGAAAACAAAGACATTATATGCGCAGCCCTTCTTCTTGTAATCATTTATCATGTGCTGAAGAAATATCGACGCAGCTAAAATACTATAGCATGGATTTGTAGTTTTTCATGAACCCTCAATGACTAAAGTATCTTTTACCTGAATAGAATTGAGATATTCCGAATTTGCAACTAAAGTATCTCGTAGTTGTTTCTCCCATTTGTTCCACTCTGCTGCATATGTTCCTTTCGTCGACTCGAGTCTACAGCAAGAAAAATCAGAAGGAAAAGAGGTCAAAAGGACACAAACAAATGTTAGAGCTGAAGAGATGAAGTAGAGAACTTCAGAACAAGAAACAAGAAACAAAAACGTCTGTGAGCACACTCATGTGTACGATTTCTCCAGTAACATGGTTCAAGTACATCTAATCACAGGATACACTAACATGATGTCTTCCTCGTTAATTTTTCCTAAATTGTTATTAATGCCTTCCATTTGTTACGCTTTGACATTATTCAACTTTTCAAGTCATGTAAAATGGTAGTGTTGGCTACCCACCTCCCATGTCTTCGACTGTGGAGATTGAACAAATCTATGCCCTCCTCAAGAACTGATTTAACAGGATCAGGTAAAGGACTCCTATATATGCGCAAAGAGAAGTCAACTAATTAAGTGGTTTACAAATTAATTAAATACGAAGTTACAATTTGTAATTGTCACATCTGATGTCACCATATACCTGTCTGATTTAAACAGTGGCATCTTGACGAGGGAGCCAAAGCGCTCAATCAATTCACTCTCAAATTCTTTACGGTTCTGGAAGTTAAAGACCGTTCAGTTAAATGTGAGATCAAATCATAGATATACTTGAAGAAAAGTTGTGGTGTATGTGATGATACCTTTCCCTCATAAAGGTGATAAAACATCAATAGCACATAGCCTGCATTTGAAGATGCCTTGTCGAGCCTTCCCTAACAATATTCATTGCATATGAATGAAACGATAGTTTGTTAATTGAATAGGGTTGTGATGAAAGTTGGATGATGCAGTTGAAGATAAACTGTGTATAAGATGCAACTGCATACCGGATGGTTAACTCGTTGAAGTACACGGAATATGAAAACAGCTAACGCATCAAGTGAATATGGATTTGTATCGGTTCCTGTGCAGTCAAAGAGGGCCAAAAGTATATAACAAGCAAAACATCACAACGAATACAGAGGATGAGACAAGGCAGTGATTGCAGAAACAAAGCAGAACAATATATTTGTGTGCTTTAAGCAAAGTATAAACTTCTAACTGTACTCTTCTGCAAGAAAATTGACTATCAAGCTTAGATTAGATACGAACAAAACGAAAACAAATTCAGTAAAAGATGAATGGTCTTTCAACCTTTTATACTCAAAGCGTTTGCAGGGTCATCCAATAAATTAAAGGTCAAATATTATGGAATGAACTTAATATGACCAATTAAACAGCACACAAGAAGATTGGTAAATGCAATACATCAAAGAATGGATCATAATTACACACCTTCAGAATCAGCAACGATTGGAACTGCAGAAGCCCTAGTTCTCCGACACATGTCTTCAATCTATAGGGAGATTACAAGAAAAATATTGGAATGAGACTTGTTAAGAAACACAAGATGTGGAAATATATCAGGTCAGCCACTAACTAGGCTTCAACAATATAAGCTATGCACACATATATATATATATATATATATATATATATATATATATATTAAAGGCAGGTTACAAGTAGTCGGAAAAGGATTGTCTTCAGCAAACCAAGCGAGGGTGTCATGGAACCAAATTTTAATCTTAATAACCATTAGGCAAGAAAGCAATTGATTACGACTGTAACAATACTTGCAAAGATTCTGATAAAAATCTACTCCTACAAAGCCACTCTTAAAGGATCCATGGGTAGAGATTAGTAATGAGTATCAGGCTTATAGCTCTACCTGAGAATCTTATAAGCCTGATACTAATCAATGTGAGGTTGTAACAGATTCTCAGCGTAGAATTAATTACCTGTCTCCAGACATCTTCATTTGGGGCATTTTTGTCAGCTAACATAATTGATTGTGGTCTTTTACGACGTTCATCAGCAACCTTTGGCCAATATTTTCCTGCCAAGTATGTAAAATATTGCATGAGATGGCATACTAAAATTGAGAGACCAGAGCAATTTTGACCCCAAAAAAACTCTACACTTTAAAATACCTTTGACAAGATCACCCATCAGGGTGTGCACTGGCCGATCATCTCCAAAGCCTCCTGGGGAGTTCAATAACTCCTTGCAAAGTGCAGATTTAGCACATCCAGGAATCCCTGAGAACACATTAAAATTATTAATATCACAAGAACACAGATTAACAGAAATGTTATATCAAGTGACATATACAGAAAGATATACCACCATTCTCTTTCTAACAATATCTTGCTCTCACTTCTGGTCAGAAGTTCAAAAATTTGATCTTTAACTAGTATTATCTAAATTACTAAAACAAATCATCTATAATCTATTGAAAGCTAATAAAGACTACTATTAATAGGTTCAATAAAAAACATTGCCACAAAGATGAAGTAAAACCAACAACCAGAATACATGATATAGACAATGCAAATGGAGTACCTGGAAAGAATACAATTAACCCCTCATCCTTGTGGACAGCTTCCTTCAAAGCTGGCTCAGGAGTAGCTGGTGTCACTCCTTTCTTCACAAGATCGCCTTCTTCATCTAGATCACCGTCAACAATGGCTAAGAAGTCCTCAGTTCTCACTAGGTTCCCAGCAGCCCCTATCAAAATCTGGTTCTTTGGGCTCTGTTTCGCGTACTGCTCCAGGAATGGCTCAGCTTCACTTAAGTATGTTGATGAAGATAGCTGATCATTCCCACACTTTTTTCTTATGTAAGCAGCCCTGTAAAATTTGAAGAGAAGAAGAGATGCTAATCCAGATTCAAAAAGCTGAAAAATTTATTAGACAAACGGCAGCATCTAGCCAGTAGGTTACACATTTGCTCAGGAATAAGTTTTAACAGAACTATATAAGCTTAGGCTACATGTGTAAAGTAGTGTGATTCTGGTACCATTCATCAAGCATCTTGCAAAGTTCTTTCTGCTTTCCATCTGACGTACCCCAGATTTTCATTTGCCTGGATACAGAATCAACGATAATATTACAAAAAAAAATAAAGCTTGATCACGTCAGCTCTTAAATAATCAAAAAACATAATGAGCATGGCACAACTATTCTCCCTGTTTTGTTATGCAAGTTTATCAGAATCCGGATTACCAAAAGTATCACTATAACATTTGACACATCACTCTATATGTATATATCCATACCGAGAAAGCAGCTCACCTGAGGTAGTAGGTTTTGTAAGCTGCTGGCCCCTCTTTAAATAGAATTGATAGGCCATTACGGATCAAAAAGGTTCTCAACTGTAAAAAAATTGAAGACATGTCCAACATCAGGAATTCAGGATAATCATGCAATACAACAAAATCACAAATCTCTCTGCCAGAAGAGACCTCCAGATAAAAGAAAAATATACCTTGTATGGGAGAAACTTCAATTTGATCATTAAGTTAGCATCATCATCAGCCAAATCATGCTTTCCTCGTTGAGCATCATTTTCACTGGCATCTTTGACCGCATTATCAATACTTTTCAGAGCCATCAGATCTCTCCCTTTGTTTGACTTGAACAAATTAATATCAACAAAGAAACCTGAAAAGGAAAAAGAAGATCACTAACTAATATATTTAAACAAAAAAAAACAGCATTGGCCTATACACCAGAGTTTTCCAATTATTATTTGTGTAGCGAGACCAAAAGGTCACAACAACCATATCTGAAACGTCCAAGTAAATTTAATTTCCTAAATAAAGTTTTTTTCACAAAGACAACTTCCCAAAAGATGTCAAACTCATTAAAATCTAGCAAATGAATCAGAAATGGAATTTTAGAGCAAAGCTAAAGAATAAGAAACAAACAAAAACATTTACCTCGATATAAAGGCCACAAACTAGGGATGCGCCTGAAACACGGTAATTATTTCAGTAAACAGAAATCAATATATCCTTAGTTTGATCAAACTGAAAGACATAAGTAGAGACGTCTTTAAGGATAACCTCATCTCGTTTTGGTAACGCCTAAATCCTGAATCGCTAAGCACATGGACAACTAATTTATAAAATAGGTTGTCAGGCGATACGTCGTCAGCTCTATGATAATTATGGTAACACTTGAATGCGGCTGGAAGACGTTTTTCCTTCATCAACCGTACCATTTCCTGTTAAAAAGAAACAACTCAGTTGCTCATCTAAACTCAAAAGCACATAGATAATGGAAATAGTTAAATATGAAAGAACTCTGCAAGTGACAATTATATATCCAATAATTTCAGCGATTCTATTTCTAAACAAAGACATAATCTCAAGTTACCTGTAATTTACTAGTTGAATAATCTACAGGCTGAGATTGCAGGAATTTTGTTATAACAGATTTGTCAGCATTTTTTGGATGAGAAACATCTCCAATCCAATCCAAGTCACTGGGGCAAAAGCTTGGCCCAACACTTCTTAAAAGTGCTGTCACTTGCTACAGCAGCACAAATAAGAAAAAAGGACCCTCTAGAATGAGAAATCTTTATCAAGAGATGGCAGCATAAATTTCCACTTGATAAAGCTAGTCAAATTTAAATTTCTTTTAGAACCTGTTTCTCGTTAGATCTATGGGCAGCAAATATCTCTCTTAGACTGAGTCCCAGATCAAGATTAGCTGAAATATTAAAAACGAGGAAAAGAATTTTTAATCTACACGGACTTGATAGAGTAGATTATTATGAAAACTAAAAGTATATACTAAACAATAATAAGATAGTGCACCTCCATCACAAGGTGGTGGAGGGTGATCTCTCAAGACATTTTCCATATCTCTGGCGCTTTGACTGCTCACGATACGCGCAACAAGACCCTCTAATATCTCACCCTGCATCTTAACATGGTCCTTTGAGCCTGCTTATTTTCATCCGAGAAATAATTCGTTCAATGAATTTCATCAAGTTGAATTCCTTGCAAACTAATATGAATTCTCCAGATAGCAAAAGGGAATACCAAAAAAAAAAAAAGAACATTACCTGGAACTGATATATCAGCTACTTCATCAAGAGCCCTACAAACTGAGGTTGCTATCCCTTCTTCACAGAGTGCATCAAACGCGGCGAAAAAAGAGGTCGCTGATCTCCTTCATAAAATTTCAACAAAATACATGCAACCACCACTGTTAAAATTTTCATTATCCTAACCAATAAGCTGTCGACTAAAACGCTATGGACAGTGTTCATCCAAACATATCAGCATATAAATCCTCCTAGCAAGACGAAAAATCTCTAAAGGTTGATGGATTTTAGACCAGTAAATGCTTCAACCAGATTCTATAACACATTCTTACTGTATACTTAGGAAAATGTGTCTTTCAAGCTGTACAACAAAAATTGTCACGAGATATCAAAACCTCAGCTAGAGAAAAACTAAATTCTTAATACGAAAATTAGCTAAAAGTATTTCAAACCCTTTCTTCACTAGCACTCTATTTAAAACAACAAGGGCCCAAGGTAGAATGACAAGTACGGGAAAGATCACCAAAGATGATAACAGAAAGCGGTTAGGGTACCTTGTGGAAAACAGCCAAACGTGATTTGTTGGTAGACGCCATTTCCGGCAAAATGCAATTATTTCGGAAGTTGAATAGAACTTGGGTTTACCATTACCTAACTCGGTAACGGCCGTCACTACCACTGCAGGATGCAAATCAACATATCTTTTTAACTGAACATCTTTAGCAGACTTATCTGACTTTCACAACTAAGAAACATAACGAAAACAAAAAAAACTTACCATAATCATCCAGTGGGCGTTGACCATGATCTCCAAGAACAGCTGTAACCAGTTCCATAGATATGCACATGTGATTTTCCTGCGAGAAAATGACTTATTATGAGCTCACTTTTTCTGGCAGTAATTGAGAATTTGGGTTGTTTAAAGCTCTGTCCATGGAAATACCTCAAGAAAATCATTGAACTCTGTCTCTTTCTCTAGAGCTTTAGTTCCCCAAGCCTCCCTGAACACCCGTGAAAGAACAAAAACACCTACTGCAGTATAACTGCAAATGAAATATTGGGTAGCATATGAGAAACCGTTTGGTCGCCAGCTCAGTTTGCAATCACCATAAAGAACTACATAACAACATCAGAAATGAAAAAAGAGTAGTAAAATGCATTTTTGCTTCATCAAAAATGTTTTATGTGGTGTGGAATCTTTATCCATAAACGCAACATTAATACGGAATACCATTAGCAGGAAACAAAACTCCAGAAAGAGGAAACATAAAATGAAGAAGTAATATATCTTCTAAGTGAAAAAATAAATGAAAAGTGTAAACCAAATCTAAAGCTTGAGTATGGGTTTATTGATTGGGGTTTTGTCTACGATTCTTTGTGAAGATTAAATGAGCTTACATATTACCAAAGCTGTTCTTTGCATATGCTCCCCCTTTGTGACCGGCGTACATAAAGAGAGAGCCTGAATGCTTCTGGGATACCTGTAAAAGGTGCATTAAAACAGGTTCGTAGACAGTTAAAACTTGAGAGTGTCAATACAGATATTCAAATATAGGGTGTTGTTGTTGATACCTCCAGAGTTGCCAATCCTTTAGATACCATCTCAATCATTCTTGCTCTTATCTGCCAAAATCAAGATAAGAGCGTAAATAAAGCAAACTAACAGTAAGTGCTGCAGTCAATGAAAGGGCACTATAATAAAGTTTACCTCTTGGTCAGTCTTTTCGTTCTCAAATTTAGGATAGAAAGTGGCTCTGATCTGAGCATGACAATAAGTCGATTTGTCCACTGTAAAATTTTCCGACCCGCAAAAATTGCTTAGATTAAGAGCATCTCCAGAAGAAGCTGTTTGTGAGACAGCTGACGTTTTACCAACTTGTGTTGCCGAAGAAGATCCACTAAGTGTTCCATATGACTTAGGCTTCCAGACTAGATTTTTGTTGCTTGTACTTTGACTCGGTAAGACTGGAACAGTAGTGTTGCTTTCCGCAAGACTCAACCCACCAAATTGATTGTTTACTGCTTCTGCAACAACGGATACAGAACGATCACTGGATTCAGATGGAGCATCCCATCTTCGGTTTCACTTGCCACTTTTGCTCAGCGTGACCTCTCTTTTTCTGCCAGCCAAAAAAAAAACAAATAGTCAAGTCCTGTATACACCCAAAAGCAACAAGAGAAACTCTCACAAACCAAGACTGAAGACACATAAAGTTTCGATTTTTTAAAGATGCAAAAATTCAAACTCGTTTCCAGTTAATCAAAAATCCAAAAGTCATCATATATTACTGAACCACAAACTAATACATTGTCGACGAAGCAATCAAAACCCAGAAATTGCAAATATTTCGAGGGAGTCGATAAAATTTGACAACAAATTGTTTATATTATTAAAACAGATGGGGAAAAACTCAATGGAAACCTGTTTCTTAGGCATATCAGAGGAGGGAGATAAACTGATGAAGGAGAGAGAGCGAGCAAAGGTAAGGTAAGGAAAAGAAGATGATGATCGGAGAAGAAGAGAGGAGGTTGGAGAAAGATGGATGTTGTTAAGAGAGAAAGCAAAGAGTGTTCTGTGTGGAAGAACTGACGACATATACACGTGGCTTATATTGGTGCGAACCACGTAATAGTAATTATATCAAAGGCGGCGACCAAGTTCGGAGATAGCTGTGAAACCGGCGGTAAGGCGACGACGGAGTTAAGAGTGGTAATGCTATGGTGCAGGGAAGAGCACCGTAACAAAGAAAAGAAAAAGAAAAAAAAAAAACTAATAAATGGGCCTGAGATGGGCCGTTTTTCATTACCATCTAAATCAAGCATAGAAAGAGCCCAAAACCATTCCATTATAGTGAATCTGATCAGAACAAGAAAGCATAAACAATGTAATTGGCAAAATTAGTAAACGGTTTGGATCAGAATTGAAGAAGACAAAAGGGATAATTAGGAACTTTTCGGAGAGATTAGTCTATGAGTTACCTAAATCAAAAAAAGATATGACCCGAAAGTCTATAATCAAATATCATCAAAAGAGTCAATGCATCACAAATCAAAAAAACCCCTCTACTTGATTCATCTCAAAAGTCAAAAAAAAAAAAAAAAACACATAAAATTGCTGCACTGGGGTGTAATACAAACATACGTTAACGAAGATAAAGCATCGAGCAACATACCGAGATTATGATCTCCCCTCGTGAGAATCAACTCGCTAAGATGGTATTTATTTTATACTAAAAGAGAAGAGGAAGAATCGGAGAAAAAAAAAATCAAACAGTTCGAAGCAGAAGAATAGATTGAATGAACCCCTCCCTAAGGTTTCCAAGAAGATCTGGAGCACATGTTTTACTTTTTAGAGCGTGTGTGTAAGTCGTCGCCTGAGGAGAGGAGGGTGACAAAAAATAAGGAAGGCACACGTCGTCGTTTAGGTTTTTTTTTTTTGGCATTGCATTGGTTTAGAGCCGGTTTAATCAACATCCGGTGCACTTACCGGTTTGTGTCTAAACCACCTCTCCTTCTTAAATTAATAATAATAACAAATAATAGTAATAATAACCGACGCGTTAAATTAATAAAATATACTGTAGTAATTATTTGGAGTTTGGACATGAAATTGTCTGAAAATTCTCCATATGTATTATACAGTTTTGTGTGCTAAATTGCTAATCCTGCGTAAGGTAGTAGAGAGAACGCTTTTAAGTGAAGTAGTAGTCAAAAAAAAAAATTCATCAGGTCCAAAGAGGATCCCACCACAACATTGATGATGTGTTGGTGTTGGAGTTGTCTTCAAGGAATCCCAAATCATTGCTCTCAAAAGACATATTATCTTGTTCTTGTTTCTGTACAGCTTGCTCCATGTTATAAATCAACTCCAGTAAATTTGATCTTTGAAGTTGCATATTCATTATCTCCACTTGAGCTTTTGCTAGCTCTGCTTGGAGTTCACTCACTTGTCTTTGTAGATTGTATATTGCACCCGCACTTCCATACACCGGATCTCTTATTCTTGCTTCCGCTTCATACACCATACTTTTCACCGCATCAGTTCTTTGTGATTCTGGAAGTTCCTTGGAAAAACAAAGTATACCATGCATATATAGATATAAACAACCAATCATATGATTCGGGGAAGCAAGTGAATAGTTTGATTTAAGCTTTTCAAGACAATAGAAATGTTCATCATTTTTTATCTGACCAATAAGAGTAAAGACCAATATTCTAGAAGACTTTGTCAAAAGGTGGATGAAATGGACAACGTTGAGAATGACATGTCGGTTAAGGTTTTTCTTTAGACTTAATTAAGATATGTAGACTGTAGTAGTTGTGTGAACATGATAAATATTTCGTTAATTTTTTATGTAGTTAGATATGCAATTCTTTTGTTGAACATGGAGGAAGTTGTTTGACATTACAGAACACGTAACCCTTTTACTAGCTTCGTAAATAAGAACAGAGACAGTAATAGTCCCATACTCCCATCTGTCTAATAACGATATATAGATCAGGTCCTTTGTTCACATTAAATTATTCAAGATTATCTTCTAGTCATTGCACACCAATAATTAAATAGATTGCTAGCTAGTTACCTGCAATAACTTAATGATGTTGCTGGCTCCAAAGACGCGGTGGGCGATGGTGAACTTGGCCGGATCCGTTGGAGGGAAGTACGGTGCCAAAACGCATTTCTCTGCGCAACGCCGCCTTAGGATTTTGCAAGCGGCGCATGGACTGAGCACCACCCGCGGTGGTGGAGGAGAAGAAGAAGAAGAGATGATTGGAGTGGTAGCGGCAGAAGCGTCACCGTTACTCTCCATATTAACCAAAGGTCTAATGTTTTTAATCGATCAAATTGTGAATTATGAGGGAAGAAAGTGACAAATGTGTAAGTAGAGTCTTTGAGAGGTGAAGTGCTTTTTGGTGGGGAAAGTAGCTAGAGAAGTGTATATATAGGGGAGAGACACAAAATGATGTAAGGAAGGAAGTGACCACCCTGGCATCACAAGCTCCACTTCTGACGTCAATATTTCTTTTTGGTTGAAAGTTAAAAACATGTTTCCACATTACGGTGGCTTCTAAATTCTTCCACGCTTTCATGATTCAACGGTTTGCTTGACTTTTAATGTTCTTCTCTTCTTAGATTTTTCTCCTTACGTATTATTTCAATTAGTCTCTAAAAAAAATCATTAGTAGTCCATTGGTATTCTACTCTTTGTCTTACATTCTATAATAGTCTTTCTGATTGTGAAGATTCAAGAAAACATTCAAGAGGTTTCCAAATTCACTGAAAATTATTACATTTTCTCTTTGTATAATATATTTCATGCATATTTTCTTCTTATTTAGTTTTATTGAAGTAGATAATTTGCACCTGTAAAATAGTTTTTAAGATGGCCAACGGTCGATTTTTTTATAATGCAAGACTATGAATCATAAGTTAAGAATATTAACATTTCGTACAATGTACAGTATATATAGCAATGTGGTTTTGAGAATAATTCAATAGGTCTTTAAATTTATAACTATAACTAGATATTCAATTGTATAAGTTCATGATGCATTATAATAATAAATTAGTAATATTCTCACATAGAGTGAAGTTTAACTATATAACTTAGTTTGATTATCATTATAACTCAGTGCTGACTTGTAAGTCGTTTTTAAGTACTGATAGAGAATTTGACACAAAATGCCAAGTGATTTATTTTAGGTTGCCTAATTTTTGCTGAAACGTATTTTGTTTTTATTTAACCATTATTCTTGGGAGTCATTTTAGTATAAGTTATATCTAGATATTGTCTAAGACTTTTCTGTTTGAAAGACTTAACACACAAGATTTTTGTTTTTTTCAAATTAAATCAACCTTTTATACGTATGTATGTATATATATAAGGAGAATTGCAAAAGTGCGTTAAGAGTCATTAAGAAAATATAACTCCGACCGGTCCCAAAGCATCAAATTTATTTTCAATTGTGTCGTCTTCGTCACGTACCAACATTAAGAAGAAAAATATAAAAAAAAAATCAAATAGAGGAAAGACACGTAGCCAGTGAGATTGCTAAAAGAGTTATTGGGTGTGCTCTTGCTTCCACCTTCAACAAATTGCTATCTGTCTCTAATACTATACGTACTCTCAACTAAATCTTCAACTCCTTTTTTGAAAATGACTATTTCTCTTTGTTTTCTTTAGAAAAAGTTGTGAATTGTGATTATATGTTTTACAAAAGTTATATTTCTAATACTATGTAAAGTATAACAGACCTCAGTCACCTTACTAAATCGCAAGCCCATCGAGTTTATGATAAGTCTCTGAGTGGAATTTTCTTACGTCTTTTGTTTCTGAGTGGAAAAATAAAAACCAATCAATTCAATTCTTATGAAAAGATTTATTGTAGTATTGTTTATTCTTCAATTGGTCAAAGATCGTCTTTTGCACCGTGTACACGGAGGAGATGTTTAGTCCAAATCTCTCAATCAATACTGTAAGTCTAACAGTATCGTCATCATTATCCTCAGATCATATCATTAACACCACCTTTTCCTCCAATCATATCTTCTTGGGCCATATTTTTTTTTCGACAATTCTTTGTGCAGTTAAATTCCATCAAATCGTTAAGACTGGAAATTTTATTGATAAGATTCCACTAATGTTGGTATAGAGACAAGAAAGTTGTGGTTGTTTGGAAAAATGATCATTTGTTACCATTCACTTCAAAGTACTAAATACTCACAAGCAACAATCATTCACTAACTAGTAACTACCATTCGCATTCGCGTCGCAGTTGTATGAAAAAGGGTACGTAATCATGCAGCACATTTTTACTATAGTTATTTAGACTCTACATATGTAAATGTTTACTCTTCATATATATAAACAGAGACATGCACGCATAATTTTTTAAGAGTATATATGGGGTCATATCATATACTTGTTGACTTTGGTCTTTAAAGAGTCATATCGATTAGTAGAATTTGTAAGCGATTCCCTCAAAAACAGGGAAATACACAGAGGTTGCCAAATGTACGTACGCCAAGGGATATATTATTTGATTACGATCATCTGCCCTGCCCAAATTTAATCTAATGCCAAAGTTTCTCTGTGTACCGAATAAATGATATATTTGACTCATTGAATATATGATTTCAACGAGTCGTATATATTTCCAAAATATCCCAGTTCATAGAAAACAGATAAAGTAACAAAAGAAAGCTAATGATTAATTTATCAGATGAAAAAAAAAAAAGATGTTATCCAATAAAACATAAAAACATTGAAATTCTAGTGTTTTACCGCTATTCCTTTTTTCTTTTTTTTTGGTCTCCCTATACAGTCTACATTCTACTTAAACAGCTAATTTTTGTCTTTTTAGTATGATGAGTGTTTTGTTCTTTTGAAGCTATGATTGCTTTGATTTCTTTTTCTGATAAAGTAAAAACAAAAGAGACCCACACGGACTGAATTGGGAGCTCAGTAAAAATTACAGCCGACTCCAATTTTCCACACAAAACTTGTAACTCTAAATTGGTGTGAATGTGATACACAAAAAGTCACTCCACTCCACTATTTGACAAAACAAAAAGAGTCACTCCACTCCTTCACATTTATTTTTGTTGCTCCAATCTCATTCTCATATTTTCTAAAATATACGATTCGTTGTTCTCATCAGAGTGTTCCAACGGTCCAAGATACGTAAAATTACAAGAATCGAGCTCCAACTAGTTAAATATCACAACCCGATTCCGACATGGACCATGCACGCAAGATTCAAGAGAGTCTAAATTGCAGATTCGGCACATTTAGGATCAAAATAACATAAAAATAGATTAAAACCGGTTTAGACAAGGTTTATTGAAAAAAAAAAAATCGGTTTAGAGAAGCACAGAAGAAAGCTAATTCACTTCAAGCTACTATAATCCCTCGGCCGTAACAAAAGCTCCAGCCACTTTGGTTATCACACGGACATCATAAGCCAGAGCCAGCCGTCTCAACCCACGCCAATCTAGAACATCATCCAAGCTCGTGATCAACATCAATTGAATCTGCCTTTTTGGCAACTTCTTTCATGCTGTTGCTGGTGATGCGCTGTTGCTGGTGATGCTAAATTCATTAAGTTGAAACTAAATTCGTTGAATGTGTTGCGTTAGACTCGTTTACCTTTAAATTAGAGCCCTGGTTTATCTTGTGTGAGTTCACACACATAGGCAAATTATATATACTAGTGCTTCAGCGTATCTTCAAACTCGTGTGACAAGCTGAAAGACTAACACCTCGTGTACACAGAGGTGAGATTACTTATATCTCATTGTTTTGTTGGGTTGAGGCAGGCTACTACACTCGAGAGCAGCTTTGAATAATTGAGGCACAAATATGAGAGAATTAATTTTATTAAAATGTCTAACCAGCAAAAGGCAACGGATGTGTCAAATCACAACCCGCCGAAAAACAAGATACGCAAATCCGAGAGTACATTAAACAATCATATGACAAAGTTCAAATGCAATGCGATCCCTCCGCCCCCCAACCAAAAACAGCCATGAGTCTCAGAGAGACACACACACACACATACATCACAGCTTAAGCATCAGCAAACCTGCAACCAACAAAAATACAAACTCAGATCACATCACTGGATTAATATTTACTTTCTAATATAATTTATAGATTCAAGATAAGTACCCAAGCTCTGAAAGCTTCAAGTGGGCCTCAGCGTAATCAGCGAAAAAGGCTTCTTCATCCTGTTCACATTGTCACAAGAAACCATGAGTTCTCTTTCTCTCTACCAAGTGAAGAACATAGAAAAGAGAAAGGATGCTTACAGCAGCGTATTTCTCGACTAAAGGACGGAAAACAGGATCGTCCAACAGCGCCTTGTCAGAAACAAGTTGAAGAAGGCCTTCCTTCTCTCCGCTCAAGAGTTCCCTGTTCATATATACTTTGGTTAATAACCATATCAACCATTGAATACTCATCCATAAACCAAGACTGTAAAAACTTAGGAATACTCACTTGAAGTAAGAGTTGTCGAAAATTAGAGGGTTTGAAGTCCAGGCACCTTCGAAGCCAGACCTATCCTTGTGGCATCTTCCCTGTGATGTCATAATTTGCAGGCATTCATCAGAACTTGTACGACTGGAACAAAAAAGACAAAAGTGTTCAAGCAGTTAGAGAGAAACAAACCAGAGTGTGGGCACCAGACAAAGCGACAATGTCCTTGTCAGATAAGCCCATCTGCTTGCTAAAGACATCTCTCAAGTGCTCACAACCCTTTGTAGCATCAGGAAGACGACCCTCTGGAGGTGGCTGGGGCTTGTCCTGAAACCAAGATATGCATGTTAGTAACACGAAATCATTCTCACAATAGTGAATAGAATAGCCACATTATCCATTAGCCATCTATACAAATAAGCAGACCAAATTCTCTCGACTAATTGACCAAAGACTAACCTCTCTTCCAGGGTGGAAAGGAATATCAGGGCCACCAGTAACTTCAATGCCCACAACACCAGCAAGCTGAATGATCAATTTCACACCAAAAGCAACCGCGAGTTAGAGACCACACCCTAGAGTTAACCACCAAGACCACTAACCAAAGAGTTTTTTTTTCGTCTGGTATAAATCATGTACCTGATGGAAGTCAGCAAAAGAGATGGTAGGGAATTGCTCCCTGATGGGTTCCAATAACCTAAGAGCAACGTGGATACCACTGTTGGCTCCGTGAGCTTGCTCAGCATCAAACCTCATTGTTCCAAAGGGACCACCAGTTTTTGAGGCGCAATCGAATGTTCCAGCAGAGTGCCATCTGCAGTTAAGCCCAAAAAAACAGATCAGCCATTAGAAGCACATCATTAAATACTTAAAGAAACAAGACGCTGATATGATTAGTCTACTTACGCGAGTCGGACCATGATAGGTGCACAGTTCTTCTCAGCGATCATACCTCTAAGCTTTCTCCTGCACTTCTCAATAGCCTTGAGGTAATCTTCGCTCACGGCTGGGTAGTTCTTCACCATCTTAGCTAAAATCTGGTACAAATACACAGATATATAAGCCCCACTAGTACATATAAACACACAAATCAAATCCAAAAAACAGACGTAATCCAACAACCTATATGAATCATAAAACAACAAGAACCTCTACGAGTGAAAAACCCTAAATCAGTCACTAACTACCAGACGAGTGAGCTAAAATAAAAGCCTAATCTCTCAAAAAAACTTTCAATCGAATCCAAGAAACCGAGCAAGATCGAACCAACCACAGAGCTAACGTTACTAAACGCCGAAAGCAACAACAGATCCAGAATCAACTAACGAAAAACACATCGTTCAACTCAGATCAAGCCAAGCATAACAATGATCTCATCAATTGAAGATGAAAATGGAAGCAGAAACGACGGATCAGAGAGAGAGAGAGAGGGTTTTTTTCAGGTTTACCTTTTTTTTTTTTTTGCCGAGGAAAGGATAATAAAAAAAATCTGAGAAAGAAGCGAGTGGCTGGCACAAGTAAGACACGAGTACTTTTTTTAATGAGAGCGTTGAGGAGGAGAAAGCAAATGCGAAATGGAAATATATAGAGATGATGGATGGGCCTGTTTGTTTGTTTCATGTAGAGGAAGAACGTTCTAGACTTCTAGTAGATCTCTCTATCGATGCCGTTAGATGACGGATATCGTGTGGTCAAAATTTGCCATTGTGATTAACGGTTTTGATTCAATACACGAGTTTAAAATGGACGATGGGATCTTTGGGTTGGTGGGTGTATTAGATGGGAAAAGAATAATTGGGATATAATTGTCAAGGTGCTATTGGAGGAAACATGGCTTCGTGTGACGGACCCACTAACTTGGGAAAAGCAAAAAAAAATTCAATAAAAGGAGAGTCGATGTTGAATTTTTTTTTAGAGTGAATTGACCAAATTAGTCATCATAGGACTTGTCATAGCGAACACGTTGGGCAGTGGTATTTTCGTTATTTCGTCGCTCGCAGGTGTGAACGCATCTCACGTACAAGAAGATGCCAATTGGACTTGGGAATTTTTTTGTAACGTCACAACGGACGATATTAATTAGGTTTCTCTCACGTCTCACCCGTTGAAAACCACTAGTCATTAACCAATGCGGTTTGGTTCGGAATTTTGAATCGGTTTATTTTGAAAAACATTTGGTTTATTTTATACTAAGTCAAAATGTCTCTGTTTCTAATTTTCTATGGTAAACAAATTCATGACCACTTACAGTACTTTTGTTGTTCTGCTTGTGGAAAGATTCGAGATTTTCAGAGTTGTTTGATGGAAGCTGCTCTCGATGGAAGTCCTGAACTTATGTTATTAACGCAAGCCAGTAAGGAAGGCAATGACGTCACTGCACCAACAAAATGCTTCTTTGGTCTGTCTTTTACGAATTGTGAGTTGTATCTAGTTCAATGGCAAGCGTGACTTAGTTACTAGTAATACACATCCTTTTACTTTTTGTTCTTCTGCAGTACGTCACTCACCTGCTGGTTCTTCTCAAGTATGGTCATAGTAGCAGATTTATCTTTCCTAGTGTATATATCTTTCTTTTCTATTCCTCACTTCTATTGTATGGTCTACTTCTTCTGATTTTGCAAGCTGGGCATGGTCTTATAATACACTTCTTTTTTCTAGTTTTGGTAAAGGTTTGGATCATAGCTAAGGAAAATGAAAAAGCGATGTGACAGACCCTCTAAGGGGAGAAATTGCATTGTTTCGAAGTGTTCACTCCTAAAATGCTGAAGGTAATTTGAAATCTTCATTGATATTTTTTGTGGTTCTTGAGTATGATTTGTTAGCTTAAGCTGTGAAACAGAACTGTATGGTTTCAATTTTCATCACCTTCTCTGATCTTTAATGTGCAAGGAGTTAAAAGATGAGACAACCGGATCGAGAATGCACTTCTATGAGATGGTGAAAATGAGTTCAGATGTGACATTATTAGCACACAAGCGAGCTGTGACATTTGAAGGCTTGGATGATATTGAGATTCATTTTGAACTGAAGACTTGAGGATAATCTCACTTTCTGTATGTTTACCATTTTGCTTTTTAATATTGGATTTTCCTAGGGACCCCTTGATCCACAAGGAGAGAGCTTTTTAATACTCCACTAGTATACTCTACTTCTCTTTTAGTCCTTTTGAATTTTTCTTTGAAGATGCAGAAGTCAAGTTTAACCTCGAATAGTAATAATTCTCATTCAAATTTCAAAGTTCAACGGATCAAATTAAAAAAGTTTGTCTTTATTTTGGTCCACCAAAAGCTAAAGGTACCCACTTATTTCTCAACTCTTGCTCACTGCTTTGTCTTTTTAAAGGCCACAACAGCTACTTGAGATATGAAACAGTCATTTAAAACTAGTTTTCTATTTTCATCTTGAAATTTTTGTCTTGATCTGAGAGTTCTTCAAAAGAAGAGATGGAGAATATGGAAGACGGAGGAATCTCGACATATGATGGTAGATATGTTATGTACAATGTACTCGGTAACATTTTCGAGCTGTCTTCAAAATACATTCCTCCTATTCAACCCGTCGGTCGAGGTGCCTATGGCATTGTCTGGTAAGTCTTTATCACTTTCAATCACTCTTGTATACAAATCTTAATCTCAATTTCCTTCCTTTTTCCTGATTGCAGCTGTGCTACAAACTCAGAGACAAACGAAGAGGTCGCTATAAAGAAGATAGCAAACGCCTTTGACAACAGAGTTGATGCTAAAAGAACCCTCCGAGAGATTAAACTCCTTTGCCACATGGATCATGACAATGTAATCTCTTCTTGACTGATTTTGATGAGAACACTCACAGAGTTGACTTATCAGTATTCACATTGCTACGCAGGTTATCAAAATGAAAGATATTATCGAGCCACCAGAGAAGGAAAGGTTCGAAGATGTTTATATTGTTTATGAATTGATGGATACTGATTTGCATCAGATCATTAGATCCACTCAAACTCTAACAGACGACCATTGTCAGGTGATGATCAGTGTGACACATTCATATCTATTTACATAATTTTTGATATTTTTTTGGTTCTGTCTCCAGTACTTCCTTTACCAAATTTTGAGAGGCCTAAAGTACATACACTCTGCAAATGTACTTCACCGCGACCTGAAACCGAGCAACCTGGTTCTAAACACGAATTGTGATCTTAAAATATGTGATTTTGGGCTAGCAAGAACTTCGAATGAGACAGAGATAATGACGGAATATGTTGTGACAAGATGGTACCGTGCACCTGAATTGCTTCTCAACAGCTCGGAATACACAGGAGCTATTGATATTTGGTCTGTTGGTTGCATTTTCATGGAGATACTAAGAAGAGAGACGCTTTTTCCTGGTAAAGATTATGTTCAGCAGCTGAAACTTATCACTGAGGTAAACCTATATCCAGCTATAATCATTTTAATGTGTGTCACTGTGTGTGTTTAAAAGCATTTCTCTGCTTTGGTTTATTTTTAGCTGTTAGGATCACCAGATGACTCTGATCTCGACTTCTTGAGAAGTGATAGTGCGCGAAAGTACGTGAAACAACTCCCACATGTTCAAAAACAATCATTCAGAGAAAAATTTCCGGACATTTCCCCAGTGGCACTAGATCTTGCTGAAAAGATGCTAGTTTTCGATCCTTCAAAACGCATCACAGGTGTGTATCATTATCACGTTGTCTTACTACTATGGATGCTATAAGTGGAATGTGATATACTAACAAGAATGTTTTAATTTGATGTATAATTGTAGTGGAAGAAGCATTGAAGCAGCCGTATTTGGCAAGTCTCCATGAGATCAACGAAGAACCAACGTGTCCTTCTCCTTTCAGTTTCGACTTCGAGGAGACAGCCTTGGATGAAGAAGACATCAAGGAGATTGTCTGGAGAGAATCTTTACACTTCAAGAATAAGTAATCTCCCAAATTCTCACTATCCCAACAAATTAAGACACAATTGAAAGCTTATTTTTCGAAGTTTTGGGGAACAAGCATGTATTATTTGTTTTGATGATGGTTGGTTGTGCAATGCGAAGAAAGTGCTCACTCTATCAGACCATTAAGGGATTCCAAGTCATTTCATCCCGACCAATCTATACAAAGACCAAGCTAATTCGACCATACTCTGCCTAAATCGATCTAATTTCACCAAATCCATAATCAATTAGCTAAATCATAACCAATGTATATAATACGATAGCCAAATCGAAATTGAACCAAGCAAGTCAACATCATTTTTTTTAATATGAATAAACGTGTAACATCTCTAAAAGAAACCGTACTTGCTTACAAAAGCCAAACACGTCTTAGTTTATGGATGCTGGTTCCAAATTAATTAATAAGCAATATCTTTGTTGAACCATACAATTTTCTATAGATTATGTTCCTTTCTTAAGTTAAATAATTTGAGCTGTCAAAACTAAATTCTAATTTTAACTTATCTTCAATCCAATGTTGATTAAAAGTCTGAGATAGTTATATGAATCAAGTATTTAACAAAATGGAATTGACTAGATTTGTTTATGCCCGACCAACACAAAGGAAAATCTATTTGAGTGAATCATAAAATAATGAAATAATATTCATCGACATTTTTTTTTAAAGAACCACAATACGAGACTAACCAATATCAATTTATTTTGACTATGTTGTATAGTGGGCAAATGTCCTTATGTTGTTGTCATATCAAACCATCAATAGTGTTCTGTGTGGCTTAAAGGTTTAAAATGCATCAAACTGTATCCACATTCATATGTTACTGAGAATATTGTTGACAACATTTCTTTCGAACGAAGAATTATTAAAAATGTTAGGGAAGTAGAAAAACAAACATACATGATACATGCATGAAGTACAGTTGAATATAATAAACTCTAAGCATATAAATAGATATAACACTGAAAATTTACATTAAAAACTCTGCACCAAAAGAACTATGACATTTTTCCAATTAAGAATGCTAATTATAGAATCAAAGTCAAATACAAATAACCAATGTGAAACAAAATACAAATACTAATAGGCAACTGTGGTTAAATGCCTCATCGGACGACGGGATACCAAACGATTTGTTCATCTGAAAATGGGATTATCAATGAATAAACAAAATTTTGTTCATTTGTAGTCTTAACGTTTTGTGAGGAATTAAGACAAAAAAAAAAAAGAAATTATTTCTTTCGAAGTAACAACAACTATATATTTTCAACATAGCTTTTACTATATTGCCAGCAAAAGATGGTCTGTCAAATTTTGTAAAAAGTCTTTTTTACGGCCTAAAAAGTCAAAACGTGTTTTTAATACTCTCTCCTACATTAATTAACAAAAACAAGACAGGAGTTGTTGTTACTGCAGCAGCCTTAAGCCTTCTGTAGATAAAAAAAAAAAAAATTAATTAACATTGATTTCGTGTACACGTGGCACCAGCAGCTGAAACGCGGTCGCAGTTAATCACTCTGTTTGGGAACCATAAAAAAATTTAAGAAAACATTCAAAAAGACAACAAAGCGCGTGGAGTTAAAAACGTGGGACCCACAGTGACGTCCTTTATGTTTTTCACACTTTTTTTTTTTTTTTTTTAAAACCAACAAATTTCCAAAACGGTGAGTAAATTGGCCGTCTACTATACCAACGTCACCCTCCGTAAGGTGATTGGTGACAGCTACACAAAAACAAAATAATGTTACTGTCAGGTGCTCTCTATTACCATATAACTAAATTATAATCTCAACATTCAAAAATCCATACTATTCTAGTAATCTATCGTATCTGTCAAACACCGAGTTTATTTATTTATTTAAAAGAAGTGTTATATAGATAAAAAGAAGTTTATAAGACTAAAAAATGATAATTTTAGGTTTAGTGTTCAATTGTACAAAAACTACAATCATATCAGAAACACAATTTCTAGGTTTAGAGTATGAAAACTGGTTCAAAAATATAGTCTAATATCTAATGTATTAGACCACATAAATTCAAATAATCGGTAATATATGGGTAGTATGAAGATCTGTCTACTCGAATCACATAAATTCATAGATATTTATGATAATTGATTAAATTTAGAGAATTATAGAAATTATTAATGATAAATTTGGTAGTATAAAAATGGTATAATCTTATAACAGACTAACAATATATGTATCTCAAATATAATCTTGTAGTAATAAAATTATGTCAAGTGATAATTAATTATGCTTAAGTTTGGTATAAAATGCAAGTACAATCAATAGTATAAGATTTGTCAATCTAATTTAAAATCTGATAAACTAAATGATGATATCAGATGACACGAGTTAATCGCAGTATCAAAAAGGTGACATAAGCAGGATTTTGATTGAGGTTTAATTAAAATCACCCATAGCTCCATTAAACAAACGCCACGTCAGAATCGACGGTGCTTAGTTAATCGAACCGGCGGAGCGGTAGATGACAAATTAAAAAGTTGACCTCCACAAGTGCTCTTCGCCCTTACGTGGCGTCTTCTGATACGTTGTTTTCAATAGTAGCCGTACGTTTTAGGAAGTAAACATTTTGTCTAGAGACGTGGCTGGTTTTGACTAGACGCGTTTATGTAATGTACCGTGAACCTTACCGTAGAAGATAACTGTACGTTTTCTCTTTGTAATCCCAAATATATAAAAAAGGCGAAGAAATTATGTTTTCTCTGTTTTGTCACTAAGCTCTCTCTCTCTCTCTCTCTCTTCTTTTTCGCAAATTCTTCTTTTCGTCTTCGACTTTTTTTTTTTTTCTTTTTCTCTTTCTCTTCTCTTTGATTGTATTTTTTTTTATAAAGTCGTGTTGGGTTTTATCTGGGTTTCTGAATTTTTGGTTCTCAACGAGGAAGGAAGGAGGATTAGAGAAGATTTAAGAAGAGGAGAGAAGGGGATTGCTCTTTTTTCTTCTTCAATTTTTATATCGATGGGTTGTTTCGGCTGCAGTAAGAAACCGACGAGCAAACGATCGGAGTCGGAGACTAATAGGAAAATTGTCGGTGGCGGTGGTGGTACTAGCCTCGTTAAGAGTGACAAACGAGATGATCAGACTCAACCCACTTCTGGTATCAAGTCTTTTTTTTGTTTACTCTCTCTCGCTCTCTTGCTCTTGCTCTTCCACAGCCTCTTCTGTATATGTTGAATTGTTTGGATCGGGGCTCTTATGTTTTAGGTTACATTTGGGAGAGTTGTTGTTTCATTGAGAATTTGTATGACTTTTTTTCTTTGCTTGGTGCATGTGTACTATTCACACCGTATGAGTGATGTTGGGTTTTTGAATTGAGTTAGGTTTTGTCTTCTCATGGAGGAGAGACAAAGTTCAAAATTGAGTTTTTTTTTTTTTTCCTTTTTGGTGTTGTTTTGGGTTAAGTCACACATGGATATGTAATTGATTTCATCATTCCTATGTGTTTGTTTGTAGATTCGACAAAAGTGAGTCCATATCGAGATGTAAACAATGAAGGTGGAGTTGGTAAGGAGGATCAGCTATCACTTGACGTGAAAGGTTTGAATTTGAATGACCAAGTCACTGGGAAGAAAGCTCAGACTTTTACCTTTCAAGAACTTTCGTTAGCTACTGGAAACTTTAGATCGGATTGTTTTCTTGGTGAAGGAGGTTTTGGTAAAGTTTTCAAGGGAACTATTGAGAAACTGGATCAGGTACTTGTACTAAGTGTGACCAACAAATTCCTAATCTTTTTTTTTTATGATGAATTGGGTGTGTGATTTGTCAGAGTTCCTTCTGCTAGGTTGTTGCAATCAAGCAACTTGATCGTAATGGTGTTCAAGGAATCAGGGAATTTGTGGTTGAGGTATTGACACTAAGTCTTGCTGACCATCCAAATCTTGTGAAGCTTATCGGGTTTTGTGCTGAGGGTGATCAGAGACTTTTGGTCTACGAGTACATGCCGCTTGGATCTCTTGAAGATCATCTACATGGTATGTTATAAATTCAACTTTTTAACTCTCTTTTTGTATTCAAAAAGGATCTATTTCCTTATAAAACCAAAGGATCAATATCTCATGGCCTCTCTGTGAGTGAATTGAGAGTTTGATTGCTTGATTGGGTAGGGAAGGGCTAAACCGAGGATGGAGTCAATCCCTAGCCGGCAAAAGCCTATAACTTTGCTTCTGTATTGTTAGAAACTCAACTACCCTCTTTTCTCAAACCGATTATCTAACTTTCAGTGTTGTTTTTGACTGTTTCAAGATCTCCCTTCTGGTAAAAAACCTCTTGATTGGAACACTCGGATGAAAATAGCAGCTGGTGCAGCAAGAGGTCTGGAGTATCTGCATGATAGAATGACGCCTCCTGTGATTTACCGAGACCTTAAATGTTCGAATATTTTGCTTGGTGAAGACTATCAACCGAAACTATCTGACTTCGGGTTGGCTAAAGTAGGACCAAGCGGGGATAAAACCCATGTCTCCACAAGGGTTATGGGAACATACGGATACTGTGCTCCTGACTACGCTATGACGGGTCAGCTCACATTTAAATCCGATATTTACAGTTTTGGTGTAGTCCTTCTCGAGCTTATCACTGGAAGGAAAGCGATTGACAATACAAAAACGCGTAAAGATCAGAATTTGGTCGGATGGGTATGTTCTGTATCTTGACCTGTGTCTCACTTATATAATCTTTACTGAAACAACAACACTCATATTTTTTGTTTTCACTGTTTTTTTACAGGCACGACCATTGTTCAAAGACAGGAGGAACTTCCCAAAAATGGTTGATCCGTTGCTTCAGGGACAATACCCGATAAGAGGACTGTACCAAGCACTAGCAATATCAGCAATGTGCGTTCAAGAGCAGCCGAGCATGAGACCAGTGGTATCCGATGTAGTCCTGGCTCTCAACTTCTTAGCCTCCTCGAAATATGATCCGAACAGCCCTGGCAGCAGCAGCAGAAAACACCAATCTTTTCACAGAGATAGAGATGATGAAGAGAAAAGACCAGACCTTGTCAAGGAAACCGAATCTGAAGGGTCTTCATAGGAGAGATCCAATAAGCAAGTGGTAAAATAATTCAAATCCTAGTTTTGGCTTTCACCAAGAAATTGGTGAATTACATATAAAAATCAGCTCAGGTACATTTTTAACATCTCTTGTGGATGTAAAATCTTGACTCGGCGTCTTTGTATGTAGAATGTTTTTCTTGTGTAGAAAAAAAAAAAAGAACCATTTGTTTTGGAACATATATATATACATATATTGAACAGATACAAACTTCTTTGGACATAAGTATTGTATACCAATGAATGGCCAAAGTCGTAAATATGTAAAAGATATGGGACTATGATATCGATTCAGATCACGTGATGCAACTTTTCCCGCGTGAGCCCGTTAAGGTTTATGCCGTTAAATAGCCAAAACTGATCGAAGAAGGGCTTCACAAATCTCTTCTCTCTTCTAATTGGTTTTAGTGATTCTTGGAAGAGAAGTTAGTTACAACAATGGCGGAAAGATCCTTCTCTCAGCTCCCGATCTCTTCTTCTTCTTCTTCTCACATTGGAAGGAGGACGCAAAACTCCCGGAGAGGGATGTTTCCGGTGTCGGATTATTGGATCCACGCAATTCCGGTGATCGTTTTCTTCTGCTTCTTCACCCTCTGGATCTTTTCACACTCAGGTCCGATTCTTTAATCTCTTCTCGCTTTGTTTCTTTTCTTTTTGGATCTAAGAAAAGGTTTTCCCGAGAAAATAGTGTCAAGAATCTTTCTGATTTTGGTTTATGAATCACAGTGAGCGTAGACATGAACGATGGAGAGATAATGTCGATACATCGTCTTGAGAAATCCATGGCAGCCGTGAGAAACGAGTCTCATGTCAGTTTAGCGATTCTTGCTTCCTCTGCTGTTTCACCTGCAGCCTCAGGTCTCGTCGTCTCTACCAATCAGAACCTGACAACTCCTCCTCACAACGCTACTCTATCGCACAACGCAACCCTATCTCTCAACGCAACTCAATCGGTGAACAAAACAAAGCAAGCCACAGTGAACAAAGCTAAGCACGCCACGGTGAACAAAGCAAAGCAAGCCACTGTGAACAAAGCAAAGCAAGCCACACCACACACCGACTAAACTTTGACCGGAGCTATGTTTCTTTACGGTGCGAATCTTTTCTTTCAGTCTTTTACTGATTTCTTCCATGAACAGAGAGTATTGGAATAATCCAAACAGTGAACTTTTCTTTTTTAGGGATTGAGATTTTGTTTTTCATTGTATTTGCTATGAAAGCAAAGAGTGTGTTTTGGTTTTGGAGTTCAGATTGTAAAGATTGAAACAATAGTTTTTGCATTTTAGGATTGCAAATTGTTGTCAACAATACAGAATGTTTCCAAAAATCTTTATGAAGAAATCTTTAGTGAGTATATATCTTTGAACGTTACTACTGCTGAGGATGTTCGAGCTCACTGATCTCTCCATCTGCGCAATTTCCAACCCAAATATACATCGTTTTGTTTCTCCGACTCGGCAATACTCTGCAACAATCCCTCCTCGGTGACTGCAACACACACAATTTTAAGATCATGTTTAGTATCTGACCTCAGCCGGTTATCTCTATTAAATTTCATGTTACAGTATTCCAAAAACCAAACCAGTATCACTAAATTTGATGCAAAGAGAGGATGTGGACCAACCTTGTGCCACCTGAGGTGATCAGGTCGCTTGAGAACGACGACAGAATCAATCTTTCCAGGTGAATCGAGCCTCCATCGGCAGCCGGGAATACGTCTTGTCTTGTCCAAGTTGTAGTATCCAATCACTTGGCGACGTCCTTCGTCATACTTAGCCGAGTTTAAGTAAAACACGAATGGTCTCTGGCACGGATGTCTCGATACGGGTCTCGTGTTAAATGCGTAACCAATGTAGTCGGCTTTGCGGAACCAGTTGAGGAATGTTCTCGAAGGCATCTCGAGCTCACGAGGGGATATGATGCCTCTGATTATCTGGACTACGAATCCCCATGAGACAGAGATGGACCAGAAACGGTTCTGGTCGTAGCAGATGGACTGCTGGAATATGCTGGCTGGGTCAAGAACTGCTGACGACATCAAGTGTCGAAGCGCATGTGCTCGCTTCATCTTCGGGAATATTGGCTGCACAACATCAATGTGGTGCAGCGACACCAGAGGAGCCACCGGGTGTGCACCTAATAGCCCCAATAAGTCCCCATATACATCGTACTGCATACATGGAACCATGTTCTCATCTCATCTATACCGAAACCAAACCGAAATATATGAATAAAAGGTTAGTACAAGGCACCTGGTGAAATCCAGGTTCTTTAGTAAGGGGTACTCCAAGCTCGGTCATACAAGCTTGGATACGATCATCGCTGCCGTAGAGACCAGGGTACCGTTGGATGCAACGGTCCTGCATCCTCGAGAGCTCTAGGGCTAGAGCGTAGCTTATGGCGAAACCACCACCTCCAAACGCCATTGAGTAAGAGAAGAAGATGTTTTGAACATGAGCCTCCGAGGAGCTACCAACGTAGTAGAACTGAGTGTGGTCGTACTTTGAAAGGACGTTGACCACATTGTCCACCAAAAACACTGTGTCGTCGTCTCCCATGACGAACCACCGTACACCTTCTTTGCCTAGCCGTAGCGTCTCCGTCACTACTCGAGTTAACCTCACCGCCGCTCTGTCCCCAACTGGATGCGTATACCTAAAACATGACTTTTTGATTTGAGTAAGGTTTCTTATAAGACACGTCAGATATTGTAGAGATGAGTAATTAGTACCTGAAGCGTGAGGTGTCTTCGGAGATTCTGATTTCGGGAAGTGGTTCGTTACGATAAGTTCGGACTCTCTTGTCAATCCAGACAACGCCACGAGTCTTACCAGGTCGCCACCATGATTTGATGTACTCTTTTCTCGTATCCCACAGAACTGAAGACGCGGCGATCCCGAAAACGATGTGATCAAGCGTGGTGTTGAACATCCTCGGTCGTTGCGGGTAAAGAGCGGGGACACGTGGAGGCACATCGTCTTCTACTTCCTCCGGAACAACAGAGGAAGAGTTTGTTTGGTCGACAAGGGACAGATGGCTATAGGTAGATGAAGAGGGATGGCAGGTCTTGCGTCCGCCCCCTCCTCCGGTGGTTGAGATGAGAAGCAAAGGGAGGAAGAAGAGGAAAATGAAGAGCCATGGCAGAGGAGATCTGAGGAAGCTTAGATGAGATGTCCGAGAAGCGTTGCTTATGTTGTGGTTTTGTGTCTGGTTTCTTGGGTGGTGATGATCTTCTAGAAGTCTGTTCTTAGGGTTGCTCAGATTGGTGTTAGAGCTTGAACTGTTTCCCATGGCTAAATGGGAAGAGAGGAGGAAGAGATTGATACTACTTTGTTTTGTTTTTGTTTTTCAATAAGATTTTGTTACATCACTTAAAAATTGAAAAGGAAGTTTCGGTGGTAACAAGCTAAATTTAGCTAAAGAGAAAAGGTCTCTTCCGAATTTTACTGCAAGAGCATGACCATGAACCAAATACTAAAACAGTAAAACTGCAAATTATGTGTTCTTACATTCATTACTTTCAATCATCATAACTTGGAAACAAAATTGGTGCAGTGATGCAGCAAAAGGAACCAGTCAGTGCCTTGTCTGCGAAAAATAAACAATACATTGTCAAAACACATAAGAAATGAAAATAATTGATAATACAAAGAGTAAACAGTAAAACGATTTACCTTTCTTTTCTTGAAACTTCCTCCCCTTTTACGGGGCTGTTCACCATCTTTGTCCAAGAACTTGAATTCATCCATAAAATTCTCGGTTAGTCCAAGCAACCTGTTTTAAACACGAGTGCATATCATCACATAAGCACCAATCAAATATCAGACATTTCTGTTTCAACCAAAGCAGACACATACCCGCTGCTTGATTTCAAGCGCTTCTCTCTCTTCTTATCCTCTTTAGTACGAGGTGCCCGAGTGAAGAGCTCTTCTTCTGCTTGTTGTTGCCTTTCATATTGTGTTATGAACTTCTTCTGCTCCCTGCTCTCAGCCCCATAAAAGTCTCTGATCTGTTTATAATATACATTCACCCATTTAGTTCTAACATCAAATTAATCGCTACCCATATCAACTGAAAAGTAGTTTTCTTCCAGCCTACCTCTTCAGGCTTGTCCTCGAGATCGTCCAACACATCTTTCCAGTATGTATCTTCAGTAGCTCTTAGAAAGTGTTTCTCTTTTCTGGCAGCATTTCTTTCCTGTTTTGATGTCTTATCATCCATAGACATAGGAGCGAATTTCGGCGGTCGGTAAACACCATCCTACATTATTTACAGAGGCAAACAGGTTAATGTTAAAGAACATGAAACATATTTCTTCACAAGTGTTGGGGGATAGTAAAGTTCACCTCTTGATCATCCTCAGTTTTGTCAGCAAGTAAGTCTGGTTTAGGCTTATAATTTGAAAGATCTTCAGAATCTTTGGCAGCACCAGATCCCTTTCCCTCGGCTAGATCTGTCACAGACCCACCGGCAGTAGTGAGCTTCTGAATCTGGTACTGAAGTTTTTTGTCTATGGGACGAATCTACACAAAACAAAAAAAAAACAAGTTTAAAGTACTACTCCATGACTTGTAGGGTGGTATAAAGTGGAAAAAGACAAAAAATGCAAACCTTTTCAAGAAACATTCGTATCTCTACAAGGCTCCTTACAACAGGATGGCTATCAATAGATAATCCTTTTGTTTTCCTTAGCAGATAATATACAAGACATTGGCAATAACTTAGAAGTAACAGATGCTTAGCCTCTAGGTAACTTATCCCATCCGTGGTCGGATAACTGTTTGCTTTTACCTATGATTTGCAAAATTAATAAAGTCAGGAATCAGGATGCAGATGTCACAAAATGTGAAATTACCCTCAATTCTTCGTAAACCAAATAAGAATCTAACAATATGTTAAAGATGCTGTAAAACCAGACTAAATACCTTAGCAGTGAGATCCTCCACTTTGCTCCTAACCACATCTAGACCATTCTTCATTTCTCTCAACACAGTTGCTAGCTGTGGAGCTTCTCTGAGATAGTTACAAATAAAACAAGACCAGTAAAAACATGAGGCATATCTAAAACACACAAGTAGTTATTGAAGCGATTCGTTTTTATCTTCTTTAAGATGGGATAAGCAATAACTTACTTCTTTATTTTTCCGACAAGGCTCGGGTTTGTGACCTCCTCCATGATTAACTTTGACAGAAGATAAGTCTGTGAAAAAGGAAAACAAACCCTTGAATTTGAATACCAAATTGATGAGGAACAGAGCAACTATCTCTCCGTGACCTAGATTAATCGAGCTCCAAGTAAACAGGACACCACATATAGCTGCGAAAGAGAGGCGACAAAGTAAGAACTCACCGGAGATAATGAACTTGACGGCGACCGAGAGAGAAAGAGAATCGATTAAAGGTCACGACGGCACAGAGATTGGAAAATCAATAGAAACCCTCCCGAAAGATTTTCCGACAATGAAAAAGGGTTTAAGTGATTGTTTTTTTTTCTTTCCCTAACTTTTAGGGCCCAATTAGCTTTAGGGCCCAATAAGAGCTGCTGATCTTAATTTTTTTTTTTTTTTACCAATGCTGATCTTACTTATCTATGATCTTACACATCCCACACAAATCAATCACAATGATTTCGCAAAAATTATCAGAGTTTTCGTTGAAAACAAACACTGAGATCTCTGATTCCATCCGGCCCTAATAAGCTGGTGCTCTGATTATTCTTATGATCTCAATTGCCGCAGTTAGTCAAAACTATTTTCCCCCAGTAAGACTCTTGACTTAAACCACCAAATCTTCTATCTCTGCCTACTTCATAAGGTGTAATAGCCGTCTGGCCTGCTCTACCGTTTTATAATTGGTCTTAAGTTGGATTATGTTGGAAGACAACAGCTCTGAATCAACTGACCAACATGTTGTCTCGAAATAAACATCAACCATGGGTTTACAGAAAACGTGCATATAAGAAACATTTTCTACTGCCAAATACAAGAGTCACAATCATTGGACAAGTTCCAAAGGACAAAATACCAAGGTTTCTTCAGCCTCTTGAGCACTATGCGTTATTTCTTCTTACTCCCAAACGTCTGCGAATTGACTTGAGCTTACTACTCTGGTTGCCAAAAGAAGAGCAATGGGTTTACATACCATTAACCATTCTCTTCATCTCAGCTGATCTTCTAGGATCTGGTTCTTCAATCGCTCTCTCAGTCAGCACGTGCTTTATGCGACACATTGATCTCCTCACCTATATTGAGAGAGATGCAAAAAAGTTGACATTCATGTCCCATAGTGATGAAAACATCTTTTCATGACATATATCAACCACTAAACCAAATTGGGTGCGAGTTAAAAAGGCAGCTTTTGTATGATTCATTTTACCTTTGGAATACGTTCGGGGTTAGGGAACTGCATGTTCTGAGCTTGAAGCATCTGACGCTGAGTCATCAACATGTTTTTCTCTTTTAGAAGAACATACCACAGCTTCTGAAGATCATCCCATGACTTGAGACGCAGTTCTGAAGCTTTCCAACCTCGACCTTAACCACCAAATGATTCCCCACATTAACAAAATCAACAACTAATCTCCTTTACAATCTATAAAATCCTACTACTACATATCAGATTTGATAAATATTCAGAGTTATCATATTCATCAAAATGCATAAATGAATAAGGAAGAAAGCATACCGTAGACAACAGGCTTATCTTCGTCTTGGCTTCTGTCGAACTCAAAGAACTCTTCCAGAGGGTTTTGGGGAGTACGAATCGTCGAGGCAGCTGCTGCTGCTGCTGTAGTTGACTCCGATCTCGCCGATGCAGCAGCCAAGAATCTCCTCCCGACGAATCTCGTTATAAACATCGTAACAACACAGTTCCTGAGATGTTACAGTTTATCTAATCCCTTGACCTACCAAAGATCATCAACGGCAGCAATCAGAAACACAGTAATCAAGACTAAATAACAAAATGTTAGTGCAAAAGTTCTGCAGTAGTCACACATCTCGCAGAAGAACTCACCAGGGATAGAGAGAAAGAACACAGAGAGAGCAATTTCACGGCGACGGTGACGGCCACAACGAAAAATGGAAAACCCTCTCTCGACGTTTTTCCGAGGGACGATAATTTAGGGCCTAATACTAACTTTTGATTATTGGGCCATCTTTCTTTTTTTTTTTCTCTTTGGAGCCCAATAAGGTTGCCTTCACCATCACATTTGCAAAAAGGCAAAATAGATAGTTTTTAGTCAAATGTCAATCATCTAAACAACTTTTGTACAAATTCAATTTATAATCGTTTTTGATCATAAATGTTATTTGTCTAATCCAAAATTAATGGCAAATATGGCTTTTTATTTTTTTTTCTGTTTAGTGAAGCGAGACAAGAGTCTCTCACAATTTATTCAAACATAAAAAGACATGGCCATGGGGTTTGCGAAAATGTATGCAAAACTAAGTAGAGTATAATCACTCGACTAAATGAGTCTTGGATGATCTGGCCACTAGATTTCGTTTGACTCGACTTTTATTTTTGTTCATACGAATATCTGGAGATCTTTCAAGTGTGTAGATAAATGACATGACAAAACGATCTAAGTGACGTTATTAATGAATGATAAAGAAAAATAACTTAATTTGTAATTGAGATTTGAGAACTATTCTAAAGGCTTTTATATTTAGCATTTTCGTATTTTACTTTTTGTTTATTTGCTATCGACTTTATTTTATAGTTTATTAATGTTAATTATGTTATTTTGTAATTAGGTTTCAGATGTATTTTGGATTTTTGTGAACTTTTTTTTTTTTTTTCTGGTACAACAAGCCAAAAAACATAAACATTGAACAATGAATGAAATAAAATAGATATGAGAATTTATCATAAATACTATGACATGCGCAGTAGTTTGTGGTGGAATGTGTAAGAGTTGATCATCATTTGTGGAGTTGTTATGTATCAGCAAGACTTCTTCATATGTATTTGCATTGATTATTGATGATTGATAAATCTTGAAATTTCTAGGTCAAGAATTGTATGAGGACCGAATAAAACATATTGAAATAAATTGTAACACACTCACACTATTTTTTAAAGTGTAATTGACATGTTAAAATAAAACTTTAGACGACAAACATATTTACGTTGTTCATTTTTTTTTATCTACATAATGTATCCAGATTATATCTATCGAAGTTATGTAATTAGATGATGATACATATGACTGTTTTTTTTTCTTTTAAACTTGGTTGTACATCGATAAAAAATAAAACTGTTGTTTGTGAGTAAAACAAATATTTCTGTAGAGTGATTCCTTGTAAATAGGAGACAAGAGTGTTTTGGAACTCGCTAATGCTTTGCTCTAGCTCACAATTTAAATTTTTAAATGGTGTATTTTCTTAAAGTCCACTTGATAGATATTACAATTGTATCATATAAAATGTGGTTTTAACTTTTAAAGCTAGTCATTATGACGACACATGCAAAGTCTATCTATATGTAAAGAAAAATTAACATTTTCAAATATCGTAAATAAAATTAGGAAGAGGAGGTCCATATCCGACGTGTACTTTGTAGCCACGTTGGCAATAGCTTCGTTACTGCTAATTGGGCCTAGTATTACAAAATAAAATCTTTTGGTTATTCGGGCCTTTTAGTTTAGTTGTTGGATGAATTTCACACAAATTTTCTTCTTTAGAGTGATGAAACGTCCAAAGCTACAGAAACATCTACCACCGTCGAATTTAAGAATCAACGATCCATATTAGTTTTTGGAGCTTTCACGCGGATCGCAATCTTGAGCCGTTGAAAAACGATACATATCAAACGGCCAGAATTTATTCTTTGAGTATGCGACTCTCATTTATAAATGGACTCAAATCCTCATGTCTATGTTGAAATAACATTTCTTCTATTATCATTTCTTCTTCTCTAGAGGTTTCATAAAAGCTTTCGATCAAAAATCATCAGGTAGGTTATATACATTACATCTCTGACTTGCTTAGCCCAGATTTCATCGTTTCTCAATTTCAATTCTTCGATTGTAATTTCTCTCTGTTCTTACTCTTTTCTTTTGGGTCTTGTTGTTGTTCACAGATCTCTTTTGGAAATCTGAGATGTCAGGAAGAGGAAAGGGAGGAAAGGGATTGGGAAAGGGAGGAGCCAAGAGGCACAGGAAGGTTCTTAGAGATAACATTCAAGGTATCACCAAGCCTGCCATCCGTCGTCTTGCTCGTAGAGGTGGTGTCAAGCGTATCAGCGGTCTCATCTACGAGGAGACCAGAGGTGTCCTCAAGATCTTTCTCGAGAATGTTATCCGTGACGCCGTCACCTACACTGAGCACGCTAGGAGGAAGACGGTTACCGCCATGGATGTTGTTTACGCCTTGAAGAGGCAAGGCCGCACTCTCTACGGTTTCGGCGGTTAATCTCAGAATTATTAGGGTTATGGAATTTGGGAAATTCTGGTTTCTGAGATTCGTGTTTAAAGTTTGATTAGTAAAAAAAAAAGTAAATCTAGGAGTTTAGCTACTGCTTTTGTTTTTTCCTGTTGTTTTGTTTGTTCTTAGCCAATGTGATGTGATGATGATGTAGTTTAAAATCTTTGCAATCTTATGCTTCGAAAATCTAATGAGAATGAAACCTATTTGCTCAATTTTTCTTCTTGCTCTTGGTTTTGAGGTTCTTAAGATCAGATAAGCTACCACTTATTATTGATTGTACCTTTATTTTTAATAATCAATCGATTACCGGAATTGTTCTCATGAAGAGACAGATTTTGTAATGCTGCTCTGACCATCTGAGTATGTACCTCAAATCAAAAATCACCCAGCCAATAACCAAAATGGTGTATATAAGATTACACGAGTAAATAAGCATAACAATGAAGGCTTGGTTGAAACATTCATCTCTATTCCGGGATCTTTGTCCATGAACCAAATGAGAATCAAGTTAGGAACATTTTTCGCAAACCAAAAATTATTGTTTAGGGGAGTTAAAATACCCAAAGCGACAAAAGTTAAATATCAGCTAAAACTACGAGTCTAATGATGTAATGGTTTTGATTGGATTCTTACTCCTCCTTTTGCTTAACTGAGGGAGTGCGAGGTGAGTAGCGGTAGCCACTGGTACACCTTCCTACAAACTTGAGCACTTCGTCTATCAGAATCACCGGAAGGGATACAGCCAGCACCAGCAGCCACTCGTTCAAGCTCAGTGGCACTATCCCAAAGACCTGAGCAAGGAATGGAACGTATAGTATCACAAAGTGGAGCCCGAAAGAGACCGCCATTGCCAGGAGCAGCCACGGGTTCACCCACGGTGGCATCGTCACCAGGCTGCCGTCTTCTGAGAGTGCGTTTAGGGAGTTGAACATCTCAATGGCCACCAACACCGAGAGGGAGAGTGTGGATGCCTTGATCTTCCCCTGTTGGAAATAGTCGCAAGGGTTTGAATCGAATGAGAAAGTCTGAGAGCCTGCTGTGAAAGGAGACACTTTGAAGCCTTCCCATGAAGAGCATTGCCCCCAATGTGCGAGCTGTGAATAGCTCACAAGGCTGTGACCGTCTTGGCTCAAGTCTATGCCCATGAAGCTGTTGTGTGTGTACCATATGATGAATACTCCCACTGTTGCTACTCCCACATACATTCCAATCACCTGTAGGTATTTACCCAGAATAGTCAGTAAGAAAAAGCCCAAGAAGATGAACAAGTGAGACAAATCGATTTTTGCTTACCATATAGCGGAAGAGGATCCAGGCAGTGATAAGCGAGTCATCACTCCTACGAGGAGGCTTCTTCATAATATCCTTGTCAGGGGGGTTGAATCCCAAAGCTGTAGCTGGAGGACCATCTGTTACAAGATTCACCCACAGAAGCTGAACTGGAATCATGCCTTCTGGGATTCCAAGAGCAGCTGTCAAGAATATTGATGCAACCTCACCGATGTTGGAAGAGATCATGTACCTTTTATTCATCATAGTCAGATATATAGGCTTAGTATGCATAATTCAAGCGACCAATACGAAGAGGCATACATATGTAACATTAGAAGACTCACCTGATGAAGGCCTTCATGTTATTATAGATAGACCTGCCTTCACCAACAGCTGCAACAATTGTGCTGAAATTATCATCTGCCAACACCATGTCAGATGCCTCCTTTGCTACCTGCAAAAACCCCGGAGCTTTAGAAAACAGACAGAGCTATAATCATACCGTGGTTGCAGAAGGGAGAAGAGGGACAATTACCTCTGTTCCAGAAATGCCCATAGCCACACCAATATCAGCCAACTTCAGGGCAGGAGCATCATTGACTCCATCTCCAGTCATGGCAACCACTTCTCCATCATCTTTAAGTAACCTGACAATCTCTTGTTTATGTTTGGGTTCAGCCCGAGAGAACAAGAGCCCTCCAGTCTGTCTTAGATGATTCTTCTGATCTTGAACATCCATAAATTCTTTTCCTGTCAAGCTTCTTGAAGAGATATCTTCACCTGCTTCAAATACGCCAATTTCACGACAGATGGCTTCCGCTGTGCTCTTGTTGTCTCCGGTAATAACCATGACCCGAATACCTGCTGTTCGGCAGTCTGCAATGGCTTGGCGTACCTCTTTCCTTGGGGGATCCTTCAAACATTGAAAAGTTTGGGAATGAATAATCGCCAAAGAGGAACAAGACAGAACCAAAAATATCATGGTGACCGTGTCTCACCCTTAGACCAACAAATCCAACGAATGTTAGATTGGATTCGATAGAAGAATAATTGGACGGGTTGAGAAGTTGCTGGTGAGCAGGGTGGTCTTCACTGCCATCATAAGTAGCAAAACCTGAGGGAACATCTGAGTACGCAAATCCGAGACATCTTAATGCACCCAAGGACATATCATGTAGGCTTTGTAAAATAAGATCCCTTGAGTATTGGTCAAGTTCGTGAACGGAACCATCAAGTAACTGAATACGTGTACTTCTTTCCAATAAATTTTCTACCGCACCCTGAAAATTTTGAAACTGGTGACTTAAGTGCTCAAAAAAGAGGGGGACATGGTTTTCTTGACTAATAACATCCATTCATGAGAACCAAAGCACAAGCCAATATAATCATAGATATATACTAAATGATGAAAAACAGACCTTAACCAGTAGCAGTTTCTTTCCTGAGATGGAATCCACCATAACTCCCATTGATTTCCGGTCACGGTCGAACTCAAGAGTGGCAATCCGTTGCTCTAATTCACTCCATCGCCGACAACAACCTTTCATAATGTTAAAAAAAGGAATATACAGAAGTTTAGCATCTGTAAAATTTTATCAACATGAGTAACAAATTAAACTCAGAATACATACGCAAGACATCGCCACTAGACGACGCTTTCATTAATCCTTCGGGAAATCCCATTTTCTCCACCAAAACCTGCTCAATGAAATAAACAACACCAATATAATAACAATGCAGATTAAAGCACTTAACACATGTTAAAATTGGACAAAAATGAACAAAATAAATCTTTTAAGTCTGTTTAATTAAGAAGAGAAAGGTGCAAGCAAGTTGAGTTGACCGTTTTACCTTCAAAGCTGCCTCAGTAGGCATGCCCCTAGACACAAACTGCTGATCAGATTGCTCGACACTAGCATCGTTGCATATGGCAGCAATTTTGGCGATCATCTGAAGATTTGCATCCATCCGAGGCCAATCTTCAATCTTTCCATCTCGAGGATCAAATGAGGTCCCCTCAACATTGAAAGATCGAAGGGTTCCAATCCTAGAACCCATAGCAACAAGCTTTGAAACAGCCATCTGATTGGTTGTCAGAGTTCCGGTTTTATCAGAGCATATAACAGTAGTGCATCCAAGAGTCTCCACACTGGGTAACTTCCTAACCAGAGCATTCTTCTGCGCCATCTTCCGTGTACCAAGAGCCAAACATGTGGTGATAACTGCTGGCAGACCTTCAGGAATCGCAGCAACTGCCAATGCTACAGCAATTTCAAAGTAATATGTGCACTTCTCGAAGGAGAACTTAAAGTTTCTGGGCCAGCCATCAACATACTCCCAGGAGAGGAAGTACTTGACATTGATGAGCCACACTAACGCACAAATTAACCCAATGATCATAGTCAGAACTTCCCCGAACTCGTTAAGTTTTTTCTTCAGAGGGGTATCTTCCTCATGTTGTGCAGCTTCCTGAATTTGTGAGTGAACCCTCCCAATCTCAGTATTCATTCCAGTGTCTGTAACTAAGCAAATGCAGTTCCCATTCACAACGGTGGTTCCGGCAAAAACCATACATTTCTTTCCTTGAATATCAGCATTCTCATCCACAGGCTTGGTGGTTTTGCTCACTGCCTCACTCTCTCCTGTTAGGGACCCTTGCTCGACTCTCAGGGTAGAGCTGACCAAAGCAACCACACGCATATCAGCAGGCACCTTATCACCAACCCTCAATTCCACAATGTCACCAGGAACAAGCTCCTTTGCAGGCAAACTAGATACCTTAGTCCCATCACGCATAACAGTAGCTTGCTGAGACTGAATCTCTTTCAAAGCTTCCAAGGCCTTCTCAGCATTAGTTTCTTGCCAGATCCCAACAATGGCATTAACAATCAAGATGAGAAAAATGACAAGCGGCTCAACAAATGCAGTGATACCCATCTCACCACCTTCGTCGCCATCAAAGAAGGCCAAGACAAAGGAAATAACAGCGGCCGCCAAAAGAATACGAACCAACGTATCATTGAACTGCTCCAAAATCAGCTTAAAAATAGAAGTTCCCTCAGGCTTCTCTAACTCATTCAAACCATAGATCTGATGTCGCTTCAACACCTCATCAGTACTCAACCCTTTCTCACGACTAACACCGAAATGCTCTTCGCATTCGCCAACATCTTTACCCCAAGCAGGATAAGTATCCGAAATAACGGGTGTAGAATTCAAGCTCTCTTCTGATCCTTTCCTCATGGATTCCCACTCGCAGCAGAGAGATTTGTTAAATTATGCCAAGTAAATCGCCAAAGCTTACTGGTTCTTACTGCAATTATCCACAAAAATAAATCATATTGAGAACGAATAGAAAGAGATCCTCTGAATTGCTGAGAAATTAGAAAAACTTCGCTATAAGAAACTCAGTTTAGAAAACTGAAATTATCATCATCATCTCGAACAAATTATGAAGGAAGAAAACTGGATCGACGAATCTAAAGAGAGAATCAATCCTAGACTATAAAGTTCAAAGGATGAGATCTGAATCAAGAGAAGGCTTACAATTAATCGAGTTGAAGAAGATAGTGAAGTAACGTTACCCAAAGCAATTCGGGAGCTAGAGAGGAAGAGACTTCCCGCTGCAAGCAATCGCAGAGACGTTCTGACGAGGGTGACGTCTCCCTGATATATTCTCTCCTTTAAGCAGATATATGCTGTTGAAGCCCAATTGTCACTGTTTCAGTATGACTACTCATTCTAATATTTTGGGCCTAAAATTATATAAATGTGTTATGTGTATTATGTATACTTTATACTAATTACATTTTCAAGGGATTATAATGCAACATTAATTCTGTTACAGTGTGACAACATCTACCGCAGACAAGAGATACTGAAGCCATCGAAAATGATGACCAAGTTAGTGGGTTTGTAAAAGACGTTGCTAGTGTTTAAACGCTGGAATCCGAGTAAAGAGACCAAATTATATAACCAACAATAGAGATAGTCTAGGACCGAAACGTTTTGGACCTTTTGGTTAAAATGTTTACAAGGTATATAGTCCAATGGTGACATATCCGATCCGATGGTGGCCAAAACGGAATGTCAAAGATTGTGGATACTATTTCATCGTGTTTAATAAGTCGGATCTAAGGGGGGTGTATTCAACTTGACATTTTAAGTGATTTGTGTAAGAGTTACAAATCCTATGTTATTCAATCATGTATCTTAAAAAATCTTCTGAAATCCACTGTTATTGAACTGATGATTTAAAAATCTACTTTAAAATCCATTAAAATCCCTTGTTATTGAACTGATGATTTAAAAATCTACTTTAAAATCCACTGTTATTCAAAATAGTTTTGTGGATTAGGATTTTAATAACTTTTAGGATTCTGGAGGATTCTGGGGGATTTGTTTAGTTAAAAATACAGAAATCCAAATCTCATGGTTTTAGGTGGGATTTGAAAGAATTTTACAGAAAATCATATGAACTTCCCTAAAATCTATCAAAATTCTAAATTTCCTAAATCCCATCAAATTCTCCAAAATCATAGTTTGAATACACCCCCCTAAGAGAATTTTGAAGAATGTCATACAGTATATTTCTACGACGGATCTTATATAATGTCTGAATTTGGAAAAAGGAAATGCGTAAATGTTATGTTTATGTAACTGCACACAAAATTATTAAATATACTTTACAAGTTTTGTTTTGTTTTGGTTTTATAAATGATCCGCATTCTCCGTGCCAATACACGATCGGATCAAACAAGCCGAAGCCGTGACCATAACCGCAGCAAAGATCGAAGGCACAAACAAATCAAAACGCGATCTCTTCACCATGCTAGACGGCACGCACACACTCTCCCCAGCAAAATCCACCGGTATCTTCACGAACCCATCTCCTCCTCCGCACGAGGACGACACCGTAGACACAAACGCCATCTCAGGAGCAAACGAAGCGACGGCGACAGTGAACATTAGAAGAACAGTCCACGTGGCAGCCTGAGCGATGACCGGCCAACGGTCCGAGACTCTCCGCAGAAACGGCTCCATTAACATCTTGATCAAAAAAAAGAAGATAAAAGGTGTTTTGTTTTGTTGTTTGCGAGCGAGAAAACGAAAAGATTGTGGGAATGGGGACGGATGAGGATGACCAAAACCAAAACCTTGTTTGATGGGTGCGCGGTTTATGTGTTTGGAATAAATGGGAGGAAGAGCTGCTCTTCTTTGCACGTTTAACTAACTGCTCTTCTTCTTTCCCCCATAGACGAAAACACTTCTTAATTACGGAACTGCCCCCTTTCCTTTGAACTCTTCTCTTCGATTTTTGCCCCTTCCTTTCCGGGTCTTCTCCTTCACCTTCGAGACTCCCACGTATTCCCCAATTACAACTTTGTTTAATCAACAAAGAGGTTTGTATTATTTGCCTTGTTGGCTTCAGAGACGTGTTGTTCTGTAATTTTTTTTATATAAACAATATCATCTGGAATCAAAACTCTTCTTTTCTTCAGAATTCAGATATTTGGTTCTGTATCTAACTCAAGTAAGATAGAAGAAATTTAATAAATTGATTATGACACTTATGATAGTGAATTATGCTTTTTGTAGGTTCACCAAAAACTCTTCATTAATGTCAAGTGCGTTCACCTAAATCTAATGCTTACTTATGTCCTCCGTGTGACATGACGATTACGATTCGTGAGAACTAAGCTACTAATCTACACTTTTTCCCCCAATTCAATGTCTCCCAATCTACAATTGGAAGTTGCAAGTTCGAATTGGAATCACCTCTCTTTAGGAATACTTGGTTAAGAGATATGGATAACAAAGGATATATATTTCAAATAAGAAATTGCATAATCCATCATCTCAATTGGTAAATCGAAATGAAAAACATTACAAATTATCATAAAAGCAGTGAATTAAAAAAAAAGGAACAACCATATCATCATCCTAGTTACATAAACAAGATACGAACTTAAAAGCGACCAAAGCAGCATCTAATTCCCTACTACATAGCAAATTCGAAATCCCTAAAATAAACCCTAGACCAAATTCCAATTCCTTCAAGAGCTGGTAAACTTGGTCACGGCCTTGGTACCTTCAGAGACAGCGTGTTTAGCGAGTTCACCAGGGAGGACAAGTCTGACAGCAGTCTGGATCTCGCGAGAAGTAATCGTCGGCTTCTTGTTGTACCTTGCGAGTTTCGAAGACTCCTGAGCAAGCTTCTCGAAGATATCGTTGATGAAGCTGTTCATGATACCCATAGCTTTGCTCGAGATCCCGATATCTGGATGAACCTGCTTCAGCACCTTGAAGATGTAGATCTTGTAGGTTTCGATGTTCTTCTTGGATCTCTTCTTCTTCTTGTCTCCGGCTTCCTTCGTCGGTGGTAGTTTCTTTCCGGCCTTTGGTTTCTTCTCCGCCGGTGCTTTCTCGGCGGCCTTGTTCTCTTCCGCCGCTGCGGGTTTCTTCTCCGCTGGCTTCTTCTCGGCTCTTGGTGCCATTATCTCGATTTGAGGAGTCTTGATCGGGGAAATAGAGTAAAGTTACTAATCGGATAAGTTGTTGTAGTAGTGGTGGTGGTGCTTGTTTAGATCTGTCGAGGGTTTTTAGATTATATAGAGAAGGAACCGTTGTATTCTATTGGCTAGTTGCATTTCACGAGGATCGTTGACGTGGATGATTATCATTCGTTTAGATTGATCGACTTTTTAAAAATAGATCTGACGGCTGAGAGCGAGAGAATGATTACTTCTATTCTATTGGCTAACAGCACTTGACGCGGATAACTGACGTGTAGATATATAATTCATTAGATTGATCAATTGTTAAATGAGATCTGACGGCTGCGAACGCTTTCGTCACATATCAGTCACTCATTCGGCCCAAAACGCAATTGCCCAGTTAATAGCTTTGACAGGCTTCAGTGGTCGAGTAATAAAGAAGCCCATTGGGCGTAAAACGCATCGTATTAGACACATTTCATTTGGTTTTTATGATTGTTTGTCGAGTATAAAATCTAATAAGAAAACCCTAGCTCTCCTTCTCTTCTTCCTCTATTTGCTTTTCTCCGTCACTGAGTGCCTCAGCCTCTCGAGCTCCAAATCTTAAGGTACATTCGTCTTCACTATACTACTCGCTCAGATTCTTTGATCTCCTTATAGAATTTTCAGAAGTGAGCGATTGCTATCTGTTCTTGAGTTTGTTTATTCTCTTTTTTCGCTTCAGAGAATTTAGGATCTTAAGAGTTTTTTTTTGTTTTGTTCTGTTGATTTAACATAGCATTTTCATAGTTAACTTAGGAACGCTTGCGTATTCGTCAGTCTTAGCTTCGTCTTCTCTCTGTGGAGTGTAACCATGAGACCTCTGTGTCAATTTCCTTCAGTGATTTCGTTTTACATTTACAAGTTCTTAGACGCTTAGTTCTGTGCATTGTATCATGAACTACTTGCAGTAGGATCGTGTCTGTTTTGATTCAAGATCAGAAGCTTAGTCCTGTGTTTGTTATTTGACTTTTTTTTATTTTTAATAACTCAAGCTAATGTTCCCTGTTTGACTTGTTTAGTAGAGGATTGAGCTAAGGGAAAGATGGTGAGAATCAGTGTTCTTAACGATGCTCTCAAGAGCATGTACAATGCTGAGAAACGAGGCAAGAGGCAAGTCATGATCAGGCCATCCTCAAAAGTCATTATCAAGTTTCTGATTGTCATGCAGAAGCACGGTATGATGATGTCTCCCATTAGTTTTTTACATAGAGATTCCTCAAGATTCTTGGTTGTCGGTTCCTTATATTGTTTCATTACCAATGAAATGCAGGTTACATCGGTGAGTTTGAGTATGTTGATGACCACAGATCTGGCAAGATCGTCGTTGAATTGAACGGAAGGTTGAATAAGTGTGGTGTTATCAGCCCACGTTTTGATGTTGGTGTCAAGGAAATTGAAGGTTGGACTGCCCGTTTGCTCCCTTCTAGACAGGTTCGCTCTTCTCACTTACTTTTCCATGGCCTTATTCTTAACTATAAGATCAAGCTTTGAGAATGTTGTAGAATCACTTTGCATACTGTCCCAATACGTCAGTGTTAGTAGTTTGTGTACTTTGTCTCAATGGTATTAATTGATTTAAGCACACTGAAATTTGCAGTTTGGTTACATCGTCCTGACTACCTCTGCTGGTATTATGGACCATGAAGAAGCCAGAAGGAAGAATGTCGGAGGCAAGGTTCTCGGATTCTTCTATTGAAGTTTTATTTATGAGGAAAGAGATTTTCATTGAGTTATATTTTTAACTTTTGTCCTCCATTTTCTCTGAAACTACCTTTGTTGTTCTTTCGAATTTTGTGTTAACTTTGATGGATAGTTCTTAAAATTACTCTTTTTTTGTTTGAAGATTCATTTGGACTTCGGATGCATTCGTCATCTTGAATTACTACTCCTCCAAAACTCTACTATTTATCCTATCTCTTACTTCATTTAGATTTACGAGTTCATCTCTGTAACCTTAGTTTTAAATATACAAAATAATCTTGATCGTAATATTGATTGTTCCCTACTAATGCAATAACCAAATCATTCTTTACCTATGATTCATAACTACATAGAAGCGTATACAGTCAGGTTTAAAGTGTACGATACAATTTAGATCAGCTGTGAAGTTTGGAAACCCATTGAAAAGTCATATAGAAATTGTTAATTTCATTAACCAAGGGGAACTTCTTCATAAATTACAGCAATGGCTCAATACATTTTTGCGGTTAAAGTATTAGAATAAGACACAAAAAGTGACAAATCATTGTTGTTATCAATTATCATCAAGAATCGTGGAAACCAAAAAAAAAAAAAACTCTTCAAGAAACAAGAACAAACTGCCAAAGGAACATAGTTGCCCAATTTCTAATTCTAGTTTTCTCCCATAAAATCGATCACACCTTATTAGAAAATGGTCTACGGATCACTCTTCCCTCTCCAGCCAAATCTCAGCCGGCGTCTCATGTCATCTCCAGCACCGTGAGCTCGGAAATACCTTCACGTATTTTAGATATGTAAGAGATAAAAAAGAGAAAGAGAGAGGAAAGTTTGATGAGGAGCATCCATTGTTGATATTGGCCTTTAAGACCTCATCAAAAGAGAAGCCAAATGGAGAGGAGACGTTTCATTTTGGGTTTATAGACCAAAAAAGTGGTCATTTGAGAGAGAGAGTATCTTCGAGAGCATATGCTTTGAACCATTAACTTAGCTGACCTGAGACCCATTATTCCTACTTTTGATTTTCTTCTTTTTCCACTTTTTTGTTAAAATATTTAAAATGGTATTGTAATTATTGAGACGAGTAACATGGGGTTGCTCGCCACACGAAAGTAGAAAGAAAGTGAGGTTCTCTTTTCTTCGCCTAGTTGTTTCTCATTGGACTACTTCCCACTGTTCGATCTGTCTATTTGACGAGGTTACCAAAACTGGCTCAGTTTTTATCATTTACTTGGTAGGCTCTCCGATCCTTGTATTTTATATGAAAATTCAAAGCATGTGGCGGTCGGCTAATTATCTGTCATCACTTTGTTTGTGATCTTGTACAATTTCTTTATCAGTTTCAAATGTATTCTCCGTTTATGAAACGTGCGTGCATATATATTATTCTCTAACCAAGTCATCGTCTCAAGCTGTTGGAAAGTATACGTTACTGACGTTAGACTTGATATGATTTTGTACATTTTTCAATTTAAGGTCTTTCACTTTCTTAAAGCAAATTCTGTGTTTGTGTTTACAAGAAAATAAATTAACATTCCACCAACGATCAGTTGTCTAAGGAGTAGTTTTGTTGTTAAATTCATTTATGTGATACTAAAAGACAACCAAGTGGCTGTAGTTTAGTGGTAAGAATTCCACGTTGTGGCCGTGGAGACCTGGGCTCGAATCCCAGCAGCCACACTTGTTTTTTCTTTCACGTTTTTTTTTTTTAACACATGGGCATGTGATATGGTTTCTGCGAAAGCCCATTAAGTAAGGAATGACAATGATGGGCCTAAATATCCTCTTGTGGGGACGAGATTAACGTAAGCGTTAGGAATATGTAACAATTAAGTACACAAAATAAATTCGTTTGCCGTTGAAAAAAATACAATATTAATCATATGTTAAACTAAGGCTAATCCCTTAAAAAAAACAAAGAAATTTCAACTTATTCATCACGTTGCTTGTTTGAGAATTAAATAAAATTTTAAAACAGACTGGACAAAATCCTTTATTTTACTTTTTACAATAAAAAAAACTAGGTTTAAAAACTTAGATAATATACAATCCTGTCAGCAGATCCCATCCATTAAAAAATTTAACAAAATAAATAAGCAAATCAGTGATAAGCCTACAGTAAGATATGACGTCAACACAAATAGATTAGATAAGATTTTTTCAGTACAGCCTTTTTTAATCCTAGCCGAAGGTAACGAAAATAAAGGAAAACATAGGCCCTGATTGATAACGGCTGTTATTTGTGGCTGTAGATGTTTTGACTGTAAAAACTTTGCTGTAAAAATTTTAACTGTTAAAACTTTAATGGCTGTTATTTTTATTGTATGTTTTCATAAATATAAATTATGCTAAAAATAAATTTATGTTACAGTATAATGATTTTATTTAAAAAATAATTATTTTATAAAATATAAAAATTCATAAAAAATGAATAGATAAATATTTTCAACAAATTAAAAAATATAAAGATATGACATAATTGATTATGTGTTATAATGGTTGTTGATGCAAAAATAATTATGAAAAATGGATCTCAAAATAACAGAAATAAAAAATCTATTTTTAATGAATTATAATATATTTGTGATAAATTTTACATAGATTGAAAATGAATGTTTTAATCATCATGAATAATAAAAAAGAGAAAAATAATTATAGTTTTATTATTTTTTATTTTTTTACAGATAAAAAAGTTTTACATTTGTGATTTTAAAAATTTGTACGTACAAACTCAGTTAGACTTTTAATGCTTTTAAAAATAATAAAAGCATGATTGGTAAAATTTTGGCTTTAAAGGTTTTAAATTAATTTTAAAGCCTTAAAAGTCAGCCATAATCTAAAGATTACTAAACTGGAAACAAATAATTTTGAAACATTGAAAAGATTTATTGTATTAAATAAAATAATAAAAAAACGAAGAACGTGATGGATTAACAAGAATAATCTTCTCCTAAAAGCATCTTTTATTTGGTAGAGTCAAAATCAATAATTACATAACGTAATTAATTAATAAGATCGTGGGAATAAAGTAATGGATAAAACTTGGATTAAAACGTTAATTATCCACAAGTATAAAATATCTCTCTTTGTTTTCGCCGAATCAGTCTCTGTTTTAGTAACGGATGCACTCTTCTTTAGCCCTCTCCTATATATATAAACGTGTCGCATCTCTTTTTTCACATCATCTATCACATTATCAAAATTGACTACTCTTCCTTTCCCAAAATCTTCTTTTACTCTTTTCATCGTCCTTGAAAAAAAAAATGGAGTTGGATCTTTCACCTAAGCTACCGAAGAAGGTGTACGGAGGAGATGGTGGATCGTACTTTGCTTGGTGCCCAGAAGAGTTGCCTATGCTTAAACAGGGTAACATTGGTGCTGCTAAGCTTGCTCTTGAGAAGCATGGCTTCGCTGTCCCTCGTTACTCTGATTCCTCTAAAGTCGCTTACGTTCTTCAAGGTTCGTTTTTTACTGATCTTCTAAAAAGTTGTCGACTTTATTCCGATCCATGTCTTTGTTTTATGGGTTTGATCGATTTCGTAACTCTTGAGGGTTTTGATCCTTGTTTCTTCAAAAAGTTGTCAACTTTATGCATATTCATTACTCTGATTGTGTTTATTGTGATCCTGATTCGACGATCTGTTAAACTGATTTGATTCTCGCATGATCGGATTCTTAAAACTGTGAATAGTGAAAAATATGATAGTCAATATAGATCATGACTACTGTGTGTTAGAAAAGGAGAAGTCTTTTGCTGTTTTAGTTATGCTTAATCACGTTTTCATCGTTTGATCTACTAACCTCGCGTGTAAGGAATTAAAAGCTTATTACTTTACCTTTTTGTGATTTTGATTTCAGGATCTGGAACTGCTGGAATTGTCCTCCCTGAGCAGGAGGAGAAGGTGATCGAAATCAAGCAAGGTGATTCGATTGCTCTTCCCTTTGGTGTGGTCACATGGTGGTTCAACAACGAGGATACCGAGCTTGTTATCCTCTTCCTCGGTGAAACCCACAAGGGTCACAAAGCAGGACAGTTCACTGAGTTTTATCTCACTGGCTCAAACGGTATCTTCACCGGTTTCTCCACTGAGTTTGTAGGCAGAGCCTGGGATCTTGATGAGAACACTGTGAAGAAACTCGTTGGTTCTCAAACCGGTAATGGTATTGTGAAGCTTGATGCGAGTTTCAAGATGCCACAGCCCAAGAAGGAGCACCGTGAAGGGTTTGTCTTGAACTGTTTAGAGGCTCCTCTTGATGTTGACATCAAGGATGGAGGCAGGGTCGTTGTCTTGAACACCAAGAACCTTCCTTTAGTTGGAGAGGTTGGGTTTGGAGCTGATCTTGTTCGGATCGATGCACACTCCATGTGCTCGCCTGGTTTCTCTTGTGACTCGGCTCTTCAAGTGACTTACATTGTGGGTGGAAGTGGAAGAGTCCAGGTGGTTGGTGCTGATGGGAAAAGAGTTCTTGAGACTCATATCAAAGCTGGTTCTCTCTTCATTGTTCCAAGGTTCTTTGTGGTTTCAAAGATTGCTGATTCTGATGGCATGTCTTGGTTCTCCATAGTCACTACTCCTGAGTAAGAACTTTTTTTCTCTACACTTCCCATTTTGACTTTTTAGATTGAATGAAACTAAAAAAGTTTGTAACTATTCTCTTTGTAGTCCAATTTTCACACATTTGGCTGGAAGGACATCGGTGTGGAAGGCTTTGTCACCAGAGGTTTTGCAGGCGGCGTTTAAGGTGACTCCGGAGGTGGAGAACTCTTTCCGTTCAAAGAGAACTGCAGACGCCATTTTCTTCCCTCCTTCCAACTGAAGAAGAAAGTAAAGGAGAACAAGAACCAGCTTTTTTTTTTTTTTTTTTTTTATCTTTGATCTTTCTTTTTTTTTTGGTATGATTTGGGTTTTTTTGTTTTCCTGGACCGGTTCTTGTTCTCGTTGATAAAATAAAATAAAAACCATTTTATATCAAAATTAACCTGATTCAAAACAAATTCATCATTAACTGAGTCGTTAGTTAAAAATAAGTTTTCTCTTAAAAAACAAAGCATAAAACACTATACTGAATTAGGTTAATATCACAGTGACGTGAGAAACTCCAAATCAGCTGACAAACATTATTATTTTCAACAAGTAGGAATAGGTACATTACAAGCCACTAAAATATTTTTAGCAGCTGACAAATATGGACCACCAATCCGTGGATCTTTTAAATAATCACAAAAAACACGATTGCTTATCTTTTAATATCATGCAACATTCGGTTGATGGTGAGCAGTCCAGCCTTGTACTGCTGATAGACATGGTAATAGATCAGTCACAGCGCATGCCGCTTTCTCCTCTGCTTTTGTTGGAGCCAGAGTTGAGATAACAAACGCGATGAAAACTAGTGTTATGAACTCCATCATCATGTCTTGTATCTTAAAAACCTCCTTTAATTTCTACCTAATTTTTTTATTTTTTGTTTTGTTTAGAAAATGTCCGAAATATTGATTATGAGATTTGTTTAAGGATTGGTGAAGCAATATATATAGATGGAGCAATGTTTAAGGTAGAGTATCATGTCTTTAGTTTAGATCTAATTGCAGTGCATTTCAAATCTACATGTAACACATATTATTGGTATCAAACTATCAAGATTTTAAAGCAGTGCCTATTATATAAACTAGAAATATTTAACTGTAAGGAAATCAAAATCATCAATGGATATGTAGAATAATACTAATTTATATACAGATGAATAATATAAAAGAAAATTTAAAAAAACAATTTTACACATAATTACAGGTTGTTTGGTTTAGGTTAACCGGGGTTTGGTTTTAAATTATGGTTAACGGGGGACTTATTCTGGCTGTTTGGGACGTGACAATATAACGAATATGGGGAATGGGGAGATTAGGCCTGGGCAAAATACCCGACCCGAAATATCCGTATTGGAACCGAACCGAAAAACCCCGGTTCGGATCGGGTATGGATCCTCCCCAATATATTAGTTGGATCTTAATTGTAAATACTTTTGGGTATCGGGTATTACCCGATCCGAACCGATACCCAATTGGTACCCATGTATATCCGAACCTATGTTGTTTATGTTCCAGAGTTTGATGGTGAAGTTAACTCAGTTAGATTCATAATCGAATATAAGGTAATTTCATGGTCTTTTGTTGCTTGTTACTTGTTAATACACCACTACACTTAGTAACAATCTGATCTGCTTTTGAAACACGGAAACAGTGAAAACGCCTACAATGCTTCACCACATCGAAGACGCCTACAATGCTTCACCATATGCCACCGATCTCGTCTTTGATTCTTGTTATTTCTTTCAATTTTCCTACTTTTATAAGACTTTTGAGTTTGATTTTGGATGTTACTACTCTACTACTTGTTTATGTTTTGGATTAGACTTTTGGATTATGTTTTCTCTTGCTTGTTTTGCTTATCTTTAATTTCTAACTTTGGTTTAGTTATTTTGGTATGATTTTTTAGTTATAACTTCATGAAATTTGATATAGTTATTCAATTTATATATAGGGTATTTTAGTTATGTATGAGTATTTTGGTTCTAAATGGGTAAAAAATACTTATACCGAACCGAACCCAAAACATATTAGATATATTTCGGTATTCCAAAAAAAATACTCAAACCGATCCGAACCCGAAAAAACCCGAACCGAACCCGAACCGAAATTTCCATAATACCTATATGATTCTATAAATTATAAACCCGAATTACCCGAAACCCGAATTACCCGAACCGAACCCGAACCGATACCCGAATGCCCACCACTAGGGGAGATACTAGTTAAATATATGGATTGAGAAAGTTTTACAAAAATAAGATTAGTGTCTTGGATGTTGTTATCAATTTATAGTTTATAGTAAAAACAAAATGACAATAAAGTACAAAACAAATTATATGTTTCACTTATTCAAATGTATACATAAATTCAAATTTATGTTTAATGACCGCAATTGTTGTATTTTACCGTTTATATTTTACCGTTTATATGACTATCAAAGTTTTGCTATTTTTAATAGCATAACTATAGAATATATTACAATATTATAGTTTAAAAATAAAATATAACAATTATTTTAGAGAGATTAGTTGTAGTGAAATTTATTTAGAAAATAAACAATAAAAGCATGAATTAGTATATCAACTATGCCTTTACGGTTAACGGGGATTTGGAGTCTCGGACATGACAATGAATGGGATACTATAGTTGGTGGTGTAAAATTGGTGTCTTTTTCTAGTATGCCTTGAGAGTGTACAAATTTTATGATCCATACCGGACATGGATGTGCAGTTCTCGTTAGGATCCACATTTATACCGGCTTTTTACGAGAGAGTACGCACAAGGCCTTACCAAATCCATAAGATTGGCCACCATACGTGATAGCCCTGGATGTTTAGATTTTCGGTTCGGATCGAATCAAATTTTTCAGATTGTGATGTATAGAATCCAACTGTTTTTTTGGATCGGATTTGTTCGGATTCGGATCGGTTTTTTTTTTTTTTTTTTTCTAAATCCAAATTTAAACCGAACCTTATATATCACTTAGAAATTATAATCACAAAGTTGGGATAGTTCAGATGGCTTTAGCGTGTGACCTTTAATCTTAGGGTCTGAAGTTTGATTATCTCTTCCAGCGATTACAATTTTAATTTTTATAGCTAATGAGCTCCTAACAAAAGCCCAAAAATAGGCCCAAAAATTATATCAATGTCTAAACCCATATAAATTAATTGTGTATTCGATTTAGTAGATAACCGATTAGATTTTGGCTCGGATCGGTTTAAAACCAAAATCCAAATCACAATCAATGTAAAAACCGATCGATTTTTAAACCAAAAGGAACACCATACTGAATCAAGTTAAACCATCACATTTATATCTGATAGTTTAACTTGAGTCTATAAATGTGAACACTATATCTGATGGTTTAACTTGAGTCTATAACTTGAGTCTATAATATATATAACACAAAAGGAACACCATACTGAATCAAGTTAAACCATCACATTTATAGACTCCCAATGATCAACATTATTACACATGATTTTTATAATTTCAACTTTTAACATTGGTAATTATTTTATAAACATTTGAAAATTCAACAACTAGGATAAAGCATACCACAAGCATGGAAAACTTTTCTAGCAGGTTTAAGATACTTATCAATAGATGGGTTTTTCATGTAATCACATAGACACGACTGTTGTTTTTTCAAGTTTCTACAACATTATGTAGATGGTGGCCTTCCGGTTTCTAACGCTGGTAGGCATACTTGAAGATCTGTCACGACACAAGCCACTTTCTCGTCTTCCCTCGAAACTCCAACATCCATTGCTTTGGTCGAGGCCAGAGACAACATGACAAAAGCAATGACCACTAATGTAATGATGAACTTCATGTCTTATAACTTAAGCAACTGCGACAACCCACTTTTAATTCTTTTTAGTTTTTGCTTTGAAAGTGTTTGAGATTTTCTATTGTGAATAAGGATGGTAAAGTTATATAGATGGAGTAATGTCCTTCAATTGGTACGTTTGCTTTTAGGCAATATCTTTCTATATAATATCAAAGATAAATCATGACATATGATTTATTCTAATTGATATTCAATATCTTCTATTTATGTAAATATGATTCTGTAATTACTCACTCTAGAATACCCTAGAATATCTTGTATCTGTATATAAACTCATTTGATTGTACTCAATAACATCATCAATAATATTACCTTTGACAAAAAGTATTTATTTCAGATTTATAAAATACTAATTTATATAGAAATGTGATATTAAAAGGTGGCAAAAACTTAGTGAATCTTTGAAAATTAATTGTAAATAATAAATTAAGTTGTAATTAAATAAGGTAAATAAACAAAAAGAAGAAAATAATAGGTTTACATGGTTGTTGGTTTGGGTTTACTTGATTATGGATTTAGATTTGAATAACTGGTATTCAGAATTTGGGTGGTGAAAACGAATTGGACACTAAATGGAGTTTTCTTATCCAATAATTCTCGATCTTTCAAATCACATTTGAGTAGTGAGGTGAAAACTGGCTTATTTAGAACATACGGAGAAAGAGAATCCAATCATCGACGCTTGCTTTTGAGATTTCCGCGCCTCTCATAATTTTTTTTTAAGGATTTGGGTGGTGAAAACGAATTGGACACTAACCGGTATTCAGAATTTGGGTGGTGAAAACGAATTGGACACTAACCGGTATTCAGAATTTGGGTGGTGAAAACGAATTGGAGTTTTCTTATCCAATAAACCTCGATCTTTCATATCACATTTGAGTAGTGAGGTGAAAACTGGCGCATTTAGAACATACGGAGAAAAAGAATCCAATCATCGACGCTTGCTTTTGAGATTTCTGCGCCTCTCATAATTTTTTTTTCTTTTTTTTTTTGTCAAAAGCCTCTCATAAGTTTCTTACAAGTTCCATTCCACACCATCATCTTCTTGTGTTTCTTAGTCCCATAATTAATTTTACAAGCTTCATTAGTAAATTAATTTCAGTTTTCGAAAAGCTTGTATTGGAGAGTGTGTTGTTTGTTATTTGATCTTATACTCTTGGAAGGGTTTGCATTTTGCCATTTGGCATAAACTATACAAGTCACATACTCGTTTGCTTTTAAAAAATTTAGTTATATAGTCGGATTTGTTTCAGAATGTTTGTCTAGGTTTTGAGCTTTACAATTACATATTTTCATTTGGATTTCTTTAACGTATCGCTCTCGCGGTTTCTTTTATAAAATTTCAGTGTTGATGGTTGAATGGCATGAAACTGTTGGACGATCTTCACCATGATAGAAAAATAAATATGCTACACCCTAGTTTTATTACATGTTTGAATTCCCAAATGTGATTATTTGTTTTTTGTTACAAATTATGTTTTGTTTTTCTAAACTATATAAGAAAACGAAGACAATGTATATTGAGTCAGGTTAAATCATGACATTCATAGATTTCAATGATCAATTATTAATGACTATTTTATAAATTAATAGATAAAACTTCAACATTTAGGATAAGGTATGTTACAACCCTCTATGATAATTTTAGCAAATTTAAAATATGGCTCAAGCTGTGGGTTATTAAAGTAATCACAAATACATGATTGTTGTTCTCTCAATTTTCCACAACATTCCCTCGTTGGTGGGCTTCCGGTTTGTGCGGCTGGTAAGCATGATTGAAGTTCTGTCACGGCGCATGCCGTTTTAGCCACTCCTCCGTATATTGGAACCACATATGATAGAACGAAGGCGATGAATATTAATGTTATGAATTTCATTTCTCGTAACCTTAACAACTCCTTTGATCTAATTCTAGTTGTTGCTTTATTTCTTTACTTAGAAAATGTTTGAGATATTGATGATGAGATGTTGAAGTAAGGTGAGCATATATATAGAGATGGAGATGTTTTCCAATCAGCCAAATAAGGTAGTATATTTGGCTTTTTTGAACAAATTTTAATGCATTTTAATTTTATATATATTATTAATATAATTTATAAGATCTAAACATGTTAGAACTTAATTATTTTTAATTAAGTGACATAATTATAAATGAACTATTAAAAGTTGGAAGCAAATCATTTATATAAATTGGAAATATTAAATTATAAGGAAATCAAACCAAATTAATCCACACTTGATTTTGTTAATGAAAAAATATTATTTTAATTCTTAAAAGATCTAATTATAAATAAAATAATAATTAGAAAGTAGAAAAAAAAGAAGATAAAAAAATGTAATGTTTACAAACTAGTTAAATGACATAAAAACAGTTGGGTTAGATTAACCGGTTTCCAGATTTAAACAATACGGGATTTAGAGTCTGGGTTTTGTAAAACCGAACCGGAGACGAAATGGATTTATTTCTAACATATGGAGACAGAGACAGAGAATCCAATCATCGACGCTTACTTCTGAGATTTCTGCGCTTCTTATAAGTTTTTTACAAGTTTCATTCTATGCCATCCTCTTCTTGTATTTCTTAGTCCAATAATTAATTTTACCTTACTTCATTAGTTTAGAATTTCAGTTTTCGAAGAGCTTGTATTCGAGAGTGTGTCGTTTGATATATGATCATGTACTCTTGGAAAAGTTTGCATTTTGGCATAAACTATACAAGTCACAGACTCGTTTACTTCTAAAATTTCTAGTTATATAGTTGGAATTGTTTCAGAATGTTTGCCTTTGGATCTTCTATGCATGTTTTGCCTTTGGATTTGCCTTTGGATCTTCTTTGCATTTGGATTTCTTCAATATCGCTCCCATTGTTTTTTTTATTATTATAGAATTTCAGTGTCAATGGTTGAATGGCAAGAAACTGTTGGACTATCTACACCATGATAGAAAAATAAATATGCTATACCCTAATTTTGTTACATGTTTGAATTCTAATGAACAATGTTTAAATTTTTATAATTAGATATCTATATATATATTCCCAAATATGATCATTTTTTTTTTTTGTTACTCATTATGTTTTGCTTTTCTAAACTATATAAGAAAACGAAAACAATGTATATTGAATAGGGTTAAATCATGATATTCATAGATTCCAATGGTCAATTAATAATGACTATTTTATAAATTCGTAGATAAAACTTCAACAATGAGGATAAGGTAGCTGACAACCATCCTCTATAATATATCTAGCAAATTTGAAATATGGCCAAAACGATGGAGTATTATAGTAATCACAAATACATGGTAGTTGTTCTCTTAATTTTCCACAACATTCCTTCGTTGGTGGGCTTCCGGTTCGTGCCGCTGGTAAGCATGGTTGAAGTTCTGTCACGCTGCATGTCCTTTTAGCCATTCCTCTTGGAGCCACAAATGATAGAAGGAAGGCGATGAATATGAATGTTATGAATTTCATGTCTCCCAACCTTAACAACTCCTTTGATCTAATTCTCTAGTTGTTTCTGTATTTTCTTTACTTAGAAAATGTATTAGATATTGATGATGCCAATGTTGAAGTAAGGTGAAGCAATATATATAGAAATAGAGATGCTCTACAATCAGCTAAATAAGGTAGGTAGTGACGTAGTGTATTCAAGTTTTTTGACTACATTTTAATGCATTGACCTTAACGTATGTATTCAAGTTTTGATCAACAAAAAAAAAAAAGAAAAAAAACGTATTCAAGTTTTTGACTAGGTTTTAATGCATCGACTAAAAAAACTTAACTAATTAAATAACGTAAAAGCAGTTGGTTTAGGTTAACCGGTTTCCGGATTTAGAGTTTGGGTTTTGTGAAACCGAACCTGAGGCGAATTGGATTGTTCTTTTTTTCCAAGTCTGATGAAGTTCACAAATTTGGGGGAAGTGAGGTGTACTGTAGTAACAATGGCGCCTCTCAAACATCTGGAGAAGGAGAACCCAATCATCGACGCCTCTTTCCGATGTTTCTGCGCCTCGCATGGAATCCTAACAGGTTCTGTTCTTCTACATCTTCCTCTTCTAGATGTTACTTTGAGATCGCAGGTATATTACGCTGGCTAGAAGTTGCAATGTCCTCAATGTCTATTTTGAAGTGTTAACCATTTGTTTGATCTATCTATTTCAGGTGCAGAAGAATGTGGATGAACACCGGTTACGGTTGTTAGTTGTTGATCCAATCTCTTCTCTGATAACCCCAATCCTTGGAGGCAGTGGCTCACAGGGTACATGTCCTTGTACGTCCATCACATTTTCTTATCCTAAATGGCTAACAGATGAGCTAATGATTATTAAGTATGAGTCACAACTCGGTGTGTGCAGGACGCGCTTTGATGGTGGCCGTTGGATATATGCTTAAGAAGCTGGCACATAACATAGCATCGCTATACTGGTATTAATGAAGTTTCAGGGCATTGGGTGTGTGTTCTTGTGCTTTAAAAGTTTAAACCTTTTTGTACTATTACTTAAGGTGACAAACCACACGGTGGGTGCTGGAGGAGAAGGCGGTAAAACCAAACCAGCTCTTGGGGAACCATGGAAAAGCATCCCACACGTGAGACTTTGTTATCGCGTGACCATAAGCACAGCAACAGCACCATCTCCATCTTAAACACACACATCCATGGTACTTTGCTCACCAAACAAATGTTCCCCTCCCCAATCCCCATCTCTTAATCCAAATTCGTCTAGTGAGGTTTTACAGTTTTTGTTCCTATTTTTATTTCTTTAACAAAGACTAACTATTCGTCTAGTGAGCATTATTTTTATGTAATTAACAACAACAAGGATGCTTTATATCTATAAAGGCAAAGAGTAATTTTAACCCAAAGGACCCTCTTTCTAATTTTTCAGAAGAAATTGATGTACACAATATATTCAAAGACTTCAACTGTGATGGCTTTTGCTATGCACAAAGGCAATATACTTGTGGTTTAATAATATCCACGTTTAGGAGAAACCAAGTGAACCTTGACATGACAAACTGCCAATGATAAACATTGTCAAATTATGATTGTGATAATTATTACATTATAGATTATGTTATTAATATTTGAAATTCTTTAACAACTAGGAAAATGTATGCCACAAGCCGCTATGACTCTTTTAGCAGCTCCAATATACTGACTAATCGGTGGACTAATCAAGTATTTACACAAACATGACTTTTGTTCTTTCAATCTTTTGCAACATTCTGTCGATGGTGGACTTTCAGTTATTATTGCATGCTTGCATATTTGAAGATCTTCCAAATGGCATGCCGCTTTCACCTCTTCCCCTGAAACTATTGTTCTGGTCATAACCATAGACAACAAAACAGAGGCAGTGAATACTAATGTAATGAACTTCATGTCTTGTAACCTTATTAATGACTCCCTTATGTATAACTCTATTTTGATTGCTTAAAAATGTTTGAGATTTTGATTATGAGATGTTTAAAGGATGGTGACGCTATATATAGAGGATGTCAGAGATGGAGGAATGTTCGACAATCTAGTCAATGCATTAAAATCTAGTAAACAACTTGAATACATGTTTTAGCAAGAGTTTTTTTTCTTTTTTTTTTTAAATGCATTTCATATCTATGTAACAACTTTTTTGTAATAAAAATGTATATACACGTATTTAGATTGTGGCACATGTTGGCAATTCTTTGGAACTACAATTAAATAAAATAAACTACATAATTATAATTAAATATCAAAAAGTATTTATTTCAGATTTATACAATACTAATTTATATAGAAATATGATATTAAAAGGTGGCAAGAACTTGGTGAATCTTTAAATATTAATTGTAAATAATAAATTAAATTGTAATTAAATAAGGTAAATAAACAAAAAGAAGCAATAATAGGTTTACATGGTTGTTGGTTAAGGTTTACCTGGTTATGGATTTATATTTGAATAACCAGTATCTAAAATTTGGGTGGTGAAAACGAATTGGACACTAAATGGAGTAGTGAGGTTGAAACTGGCGCATTTAGAACATATGGAGACAGAATCAAATCATCGACGCTTGCTTTTGAGATTTCTGTGCTTCTTATAAGTTTCTTACAAGTTTAATTCTACGCCATCCTCTTCTTGTATTTCTTAGTCCAATAATTAATTTTACCTTACTTCATTAGTTTAGAATTTCAGTTTTCGAAGAGCTTGTATTCGAGAGTGTGTTGTTTGATATTTGGTCATGTACTCTTGAAAAGGTTTGCATTTTGGCATAAACTATACAAGTCACAGATTCGTTTACTTCTAAAATTTCTAGTTATATAGTTAGAATTGTTTCAGAATGTTTGCCTTTGGATCTTCTTTGCATGTTTTGCATTTGGATTTGCCTTTGGATCTTCTTTGCATTTGGATTTCTTCAATATCGCTCCCATAGTTTTTTTTTATTATAGAATTTTAGTGTCAACGGTTGAATGGCAAGAAACTGTTGGACGATCTACACCCTAATTTTGTTACATGTTTGAATTCTAATGAACAATGTTTAAATTTTTATGATTAGATATCTATATATCTATTCCCAAATATGATTAATTTTTTTTTTGTTACTCATTATGTTTTGCTTTTCTAAACTATATAAGAAAACGAAAAACAATGTATATTGAAGAAGGTTAAATCATGATATTCATAGATTCCAATGGTCAATTAATAATGACAATTTTATAAATTCGAAGATAAAACTTCAACAATGAGGATAAGGTAGCTTACAACCATCCTCTATAATATATCTAGCAAATTTGAAATATGGCCAAAACGATGGGGTATTATAGTAATCACAAATACATGGTAGTTGTTCTCTTAATTTTCCACAACATTCCTTCGTTGGTGGGCTTCCGGTTCGTGCGGCTGGTAAGCATGGTTGAAGTTCTGTCACGCTGCATGTCCTTTTAGCCATTCCTCTTGGAGCCACATATGATAGAAGGAAGGCAATGAATATGAATGTTATGAATTTCATGTCTCCCAACCTTAACAACTCCTTTGATCTTAGTTGTTTCTGTATTTTCTTTACTTAGAAAATGTATTATATATTGATGATGAGATGTTGAAGTAAGGTGAAGCAATATATATAGAAATAGAGATGCTCTACAATCATCCAAATAAGGTAGGAAGTGACGTAGTGTATTATGTTTTTTTTTGACTAGATTTTAATGCATCGACTTAACGTATGTATTCAAGTTTTTGACTAGGTTTTAATGCATTGACTAAAAGCAGTTGGTTTAGGTTAACCGGTTTCCGGAATTAGAGTCTGGGTTTTGTAAAACCGAACCGGAGGCGAATTGGATTGTTCTTTTTCCAAGTCTGATGAAGTTCACAAATTTGGGGGAAGTGAAGGTGTGTACTGTAGTAACAATGGCGCCTCTCAAACATCTGGAGAAGGAGAACCCAATCATCGACGCCTCTTTCCGATGTTTCTGCGCCTCGCATGGAATCCTAACAGGTTTTGTTCTACTACTTCTTCCTCTTCTTGTACCTCGTTTTCGTGTATTGATTTCTGGAATTTGGATATTTGATCTTAAGGTGTTCGACGAATTGCGTTTGTTTTTTTTGTTCTGTGAATGAATTGGTTTTTCTTAAATGTTATAAATTTGCAGTTGAGGATTTCCTTCTTCATGATCTCGAAGTACTTGTTGCATTTGCTGATCGACTGACAAATTCAGATAGATTGAAAGAGGTTAGCTTTTTATATACTGAGCGTTTCTGTCGATTTGCTTATTCAGTTGTTGAGTTTTGGCTGTGTGCTCAGAGGTTTATATATATATCTACATGTCTTCGTTTTGGATTCTTCAGGGTATCACTGTCATGCTTTCTTTGGTAGAACGTCAGTGTCGGCCGTGGTTGAATGGTATGGAGCTGTTGGAGGATCTACAACGTAATAAACATACGTTATCGACTGGAGACATAGGGACGGACTCATTGCTTAAAGGTGGGTTCCGTGAGGGTCAGGTTACAGAACTTGTCGGACCTTCGTCTTCTGGTAAAACACAAGTATGTATTCGCATACTTTTGCCTTTCATACTGCCACATCACATAATATTTCTATGCTTATGAATTGTGGATTGTTTCATTCAAGCGTTTTAAGTAGCAACCAAGAATGTAGGACATAGAGTTCCTAGAAGGATTTTGTTGCCTTTGCTTAGCCCTTTTCGCACTCTCTTTACATGTGTGATTTCTTTATGAATGAATATTCAGTTTTGCATGCAAGCTACTGCAAGCGTGGCAGAGAAGCATGATGGCAGAGTCTTATATCTAGACACGGGGAACTCTTTTTCTGCTCGACGCATTGCTCAGTTTGGCTCAAGTTCCGATACTTCTTTAGGACAGGTTTATTTACTGGCAACTAGTGTCCCCTATCTTGTTAGTCACCAATCATCAATTTTCTTATGTACGAGAAACATATATGTGCAGAAATTCATGAGCAGAATATCATGTCACACGGTCTATGACATCTACACAATGCTTGAGACGCTGCAAGGTCTAGACGTTACTTTGAGGTCGCAGGTATTACGCTAGCTAGAAGATACGATGTCCTCAATGTCTCTTCAATATCTATTTTGAAGTGTTAACCATTTGTTTGATCTATCTATTTCAGGTGCAGACGAATGTGAATGAACACCGGTTACGGTTGTTAGTTGTTGATTCAATCTCTTCTCTGATAACCCCAATCCTTGGAGGCAGTGGCTCACAGGGTACATGTCCTTGTACGTCCATCACATTTTCTTCACCTAAATGGTTAACAGATGAGGTGGTGATTATGAAGTATGAGTCACAACTTGGTGTGTGCAGGACGCGCTTTGATGGTGGCCGTTGGATATATGCTTAAGAAGCTGGCACATGAACATAGCATCGCTATACTGGTATTAATGAAGTTTCAGGGCATTGGGTGTGTGTTCTTGTGCTTTAAAAGTTTAAACCTTTTTGTACTATTACTTAAGGTGACAAACCACACGGTGGGTGCTGGAGGAGAAGGCGGTAAAACCAAACCAGCTCTTGGGGAAACATGGAAAAACATCCCACACGTGAGACTTATGTTATCGCGTGACCGTAAGAACAGCAACAGCACCATTTCCATCTTAAAACACACATGCATGGTACTTTGCTCACCAAACAAATCTTCCCCTCTCCATCTCTTAATCCAAATTCGTCTAGTGAGGTTTTACAGTTTCTGTTCCTATTTGTTTTTCTTTATTATAGCCCTCAGGCCAAACTATGAGAATCACGACTCGCAAGGACAATCGATAATGTCTACAAGCCTCATTTGTCATCTGCAAGATGAGAACCACCATATACGAGGAAAGTAACAATGCTCAGATAGATTCTTGTTTTGGTTTTTAAATGTATAATTGTACTGCAACAACTTCATAGAATAATTCAATAACCTTTTTCATGATAAGTATGTAATGCTACACAATTGTTTAACAAATTATGTGTATATATATAAGCGATCAGAGTTTGGACAACACATACGGTCATTTTTTTTCCAAAGTTGCGCTTATCTGAAACAGAGCGAAGGAAGAAGACGAAGAGAATCCAATGCGCAGAAGACTATCGTCTCTTTTTCTAATTACCAATCGCAGCATCGCGACTCGACAACATTACCACACATCTCGACGTGACAAACCCACAAAGAAAGCTAACAACAGCCATGATGAACCAACAACACACAAGTTCACCAGAAAGCCATGGGAGGAGGTACCATTTCTCACCGATCTCAAAGAGACAGAAGACACAGAGGAAGCTCTTTCTCTCTTCAACCATTATCAGGAAATGGGTTTCCGACACGACTACCCATCTTACTCTTCTCTCATCTACAAGCTCGCCAAGTCCCGTAACTTCGAAGCTGTCGACCAAATTCTCCGCTTAATCCGTTACCGAAACGTTCGATGTAGAGAATCGCTTTTCATGGCGTTGATTCAGCATTACGGGAAAGCCGGTTCGGTTGATAAAGCCGTCAATGTTTTCCACAACATGACCTCCTTTGACTGTGTTCGTACGATTCAGTCTCTGAACACACTCATCAACGTTCTCGTCGATAACAGCGAGTTGGAAAAGGCTAAAAGCTTATTCCACGGAGCAAATGATATGCGTTTACGTCCCAATTCAGTATCTTTCAACATATTGATCAAAGGGTTTCTTGATAAATGCGATTGGGAAGCTGCATGTAAGGTGTTCGATGAAATGCTTGAGATGGAAGTGCAACCGACTGTGGTGACGTACAATAGCCTGATTGGATTCTTATGCCGAAATAACGATCTGGTCAAGGCCAATAGCTTGCTTGAAGATATGATTCAGAAAAGAATACGCCCCAATGCTGTTACATTTGGGTTGTTGATGAAAGGTTTGTGTTGTAAAGGAGAGTACAATGAAGCGAAGAAGTTGATGTTTGATATGGAGTATCGTGGTTGTAAACCAGGGCTTGTTAATTACGGGGTTTTGATGAGTGATCTTGGAATGAGAGGAAAAATAGATGAGGCAAAGCTTCTACTAGGAGAGATGAAGAAAAGGCGGATGAAACCAGATGTTGTGATCTATAATATATTAGTAAACCATCTTTGTGCTGAGGGTAGAGTCCCCGAGGCTTATAGAATGCTGACTGAGATGCAGATGAAAGGTTGTAAGCCGAATGCAGCTACGTACCGTATGATGGTTGATGGGTTTTGTCGTATTGGCGATTTTGATTCAGGGTTGAATGTTTTGAATGCAATGCTTGCAAGTAGACACTCTCCCACACCTGCAACATTTGTATGTTTGGTTGCTGGGCTGATTAAAGGTGGTAACTTGGATCATGCTTGCTTTGTGTTAGAGTTGATGGGAAAGAAAAATTTAAGCTTTGGATCTGGTGCTTGGCAAAACCTACTTGGTGGTCTCTGTATCAAAGATGGAGGAGCTTGTTGTGGGGCTTTGTCAGAAGTGATATCTATCTAAGCGTGACCTCTTAAAGGTGAGATTCTTATGCTTGTTTTATTCCTGAGTTAAATTGGACCAGTGTGGATGAATTTAGCTCCTTCTTAATTCAAGAAATTTGTTTTGAGGGGAAAATTTTGCAGAATTGCTTAATTAAGATTGATTTACACTGTTGGTGGGGCTTCTAAGTTGATATATATATTAAAGATCTTGTGATGAAGTTATAGCTCAAGTTTTCTGGGAATTTTTTTTAATGTTTTTTCCTTAAACCAAACCACACATATAATGGACAAGCTGTTACCTACTCCGTTTCATCAACTACATCTTCTTATGTCACCAATATAGCTTCATTTATATATAAATTCACAAGTAAAAACAATTCAATTTAAAACTCAAACTAACAATCTTAGCCTCTAATTTTTATCCTTCTCAATGGCAGACTGCAAGGTACTCTTCTTCGTGGTTTTGGCCCTCGCCATTACTTTTGTCTCAGCTGGTCGGCTTCTTAATGAAGAAGAAGATATTGGGTTGGTCCCTTTGCCTACCACAAGTTCAGGCTTCTTTCCCGTTCCTAGTTCAGTTCCTGCAACTGGTATCGCTTCTGGTACAGTTCCAGCCTCAGGCGGTTCAGGTCCCTTGACTTCTACTTTTACTAGCCCCGGACCTCTACCAACCACTGGTTCTAGCCTTTTACCGGTTGCTAATGTGGGTCCCTTGCCTGTTACTAGCCCTGCTCCTCTACCCACCACTGGATCTGGTCCCTTACCGGGTGCTAGTTCGAGTATTTTTCCTAGTGCAGGTTCAGGGCCTTTGCCTACTGTCGTTTCAGGCGCCGTAGCTACAGGTCAGGGAGCAGGTGCCGGGTCAGCGATTGGTGGTTCAGCTCCCGACCACACTTTGGTTTTCTTCATGCATGATATACTCGGGGGCTCAAATCCGACAGCCAGAGCTGTGACTGGAGTCGTTGCAAACGCAGCCCTCAGTGGCCAAATTCCATTCGCTAAGACCAATGGCGCAAACCTCCCTATAAGTAACGGTGTTCCAACAGACAATAACAACAATGGAATCCTGAATAACAACAACGTTCCGCTTCTTGTCGGGCTTGGCGGAACCACTTCCAACATCCTACAGAGCAACGGAAACAACATGTTGAACGGTCTCCCTGTGGCTAACGGTGGCCAGCTCCCATCGGGTTCGTCTCTTCAGATGCTCATGTTTGGGACACTGACGGTGATAGACAACGAACTTACCGAAGGGCATGAACTGGGGTCCGGTCTGCTTGGTAAAGCCCAGGGCTTCTATGTGGCGAGCGCCATTGATGGAACCAGCCAGACTATGGCTTTCACGGCTATGTTTGAAAATGGTGGTTATGAAGATAGCATCAGTTTCTTTGGTATACATAGAACAGCGACATCAGAATCTCATCTTGGGGTCATGGGTGGTACCGGTAAGTATATGAATGCGAGAGGCTACGCCATTGTCAAGACCTTTACAGGTGCCTCCGGGACCCAACAGCAGCAGCCGCATCGGTTCACAGATGGGCTCGAAACTGTTCTGGAGTGCACCGTTTATCTTTCTTACTAGCTTTGATTTTTCTCCCTCTTCTCTATTTGTTTGTCATTTGAAAATGTAAGAAAATGTGAAAACCTATTAATTTGATAACAAATCCTCCCGTTAATTTCAAATTTCACATAAGAACAAAAAGAGAAAACAGTTATTTGCCACCATATTGTTTTTATCCAGTCAGACAATGTCACCTCAATAACTAACAAAATTGCAATGCCACATCGGAGTCATATAGACCATTGGCATAATCTCTGCAAAATGAAAGACTTATATTGTTGCTAGGCCGATTATATTATATTTCCCGAGTTTTAAAAAGGGACAACAAGGAGAGAAAAAGAGGGACGACCAGCGTGTACAATTTTGATGGACTTTTGGACCCAACGGCTCCAAACGACTCCAACAGAAAAAACAAACAGTGGTTCGAAAAAAACAAACAGTCGTAGAAACAGATCCTCCTTTGAAAAGCCTTACCACCAAAACAACAAACAAAAACATGCCTGAATAAATACCCCAACACCGTAAGACTCATTTCTTCAAACCCAAGAAAGCAATGGTGCTCTTGAAACCCTCTGCCTTGTTAAAATCCTCTAAGCCACGGCCGCAACAGCAACAGGGCTTCTCCGAGTCTCTAATCAGCGATAGTGTGGATTCAGTTGACGCTTTCATAAGCCAATGGGTTTCTCCACACCAAAACGATTCTTCTTCATCTTCCTGCATCCTCTCTTCCCTCTTCTCCACCCAAAACCGTCTACAAGGCAGACGCTTCCTCGAGGTTCTCGGCAGGTTACAATACGCCATTCAGAGTACGGCTGTGGTGAATCCAGACTCAGCTAAGCTTGCTCAAGGGCAGGATTTGATGCGCAAAGCTATGAAGCATTTGGAAAAAGAGTTTTATCGGGTTATGAAATCCAATAGCCGGTTTTTGGATCCTGAATCAGTCTCCGGTTGGTCTTCTGAGTCCAACACCATTGTTTGTGATTCTTCATCTGATGATAACGAGCTTGAGTCCGAATCATCATCTGAATTAGGCAACGAGACAAGAGGATTTGGAGAATCTGATGCTATTGTGGATTTAAAGATGATAGCAAATTGTATGATCTCTTCTGGTTACGAGAAAGATTGTGTCAAAATCTATAAGAAATTTCGTAAAAAGATCATCGACGACGCACTAACTCGCCTAGGGTTTGAGAAGTTAACCTCAACGCAGATGCAGAAACTGGATTGGGAGACTCTTGAGAAGAAGATCAAAACCTGGGTGAGGGTTACGAGAGTAGCAATCACCACTCTGTTCAACGGAGAACGAATCCTATCCGATCATATATTCTCATCCGTCTCCGTCGCTGAGTCTTGCTTCGTTGAGATTACGCTACAGAGCGCGTTGAGCCTCTTCGTCTTCTCACTAACCATAGCGAAATCGAAAAAAACTGCTGAGAAAATCTTCCCAACGCTCGACGTTTACCACACAATCTTAAACCTAATCCCCAAAATCAATCAGATCTTCAGCTACGATTCAACCGCTTCCGTCAGATCACAAGCGGCTGAGTCTCTCCAGAAGCTTTCTGAATCGGTGAATGCGATGATGACGGAGTTTCAATCATCGATTACGAAAGAATCGTCGAAATCGGCGATTCCTGGCGGCGGAGTACATCAGCTCACGAGGTATGTGATGAACTTCATCGTCTTCCTCGCGGATTACAGCGACTCTCTCGCCACGATTCTCAAGGAGTCATCGTTACCTTTGCCGGAGGATTACTTCAGCAGCAGCGGCGAGGAAAATCCAGGATCCGGTGGTCGATCTCCGATGGCGGCGAGACTCGCGTGGTTGGTTCTCGTCTTGCTCTGCAAAATCGACGCCAAATCTCGTCTCTACAACGACTCGGCTCTCTCCTATCTCTTCCTAGGTAACAACCTACACTACGTCGTGACCAAGGTCCGTACATCGAATCTCAGAATCGTACTCGGAGACGATTGGGTGACGAACCACGAGGTGAAGGTGAGTCAGTACTTAGAGAAATACGAGAAAAAGGCGTGGGGAGATGTGATAGCTTCGCTCCCCGGAGATAAGACGGCGGAAGCGAAGGCGGAGGAGGCACTGAGACGGTTCAACGAAGCGTTTGAAGAGGCTTACAAGAAACACAAGACTTGGGTCGTACCCGACCCGAAACTGAGAGGTGAGATCCAAGCCTCCGTGGCGAGAAAGCTCATGCCCGGGTATACGGGTTTTTACAAAAAATACCCGGTCGGGTCATGGAAGATTGTCAGATTTACCCCTGAAGATCTTAATAATTACATAACTGACCTATATATTGGTTTAGGAAGAACCGTGCCCGTATCAAAGACTCACAAGTACGTGGTGGCTAGTCATGCCATCATTGCCACCACGGATGTGAAGCATTGCTCCATGTAAACTTCCTTAAGCTTTAACTGTGTTGAATCAACAACAACAACGTGGTTTAGTCGAACGTTATTTAAATTCCAGTTTTTATATATTGATTTGGTCAACAAGACAACAACGGAATCATACTATCATAGCCTGGCCTGTCCTAGTCTAAAAAGCCCATACCAAGTTTAGGCTTCAAATTAGTAAGTTACATATAGAATAGGTCACGGCCACTTTCAAAGTGTACTTGTTCTCGTTTGTAACGTACGTGTTTGTTTGTTTCACACAATATCACACTCACGCCTAAATCACATTCTTTCTTTACAAATCTTTTTATAACCTTTTAAGGCTCCTAGTTAGTATATTGGGTTAATTTAGTGAATCCGATCATAGTCGATTAGAAAACATCGCAATTGTTAAACAAAAGGCTTGTTGGTTTTAAATGTTTTAGTTTAGTTCGTGAATGGTACGCTGCTTGATTATTTCATTAAGGAACGTAGATGTGTTAGGTCAAACATGCACTTTTGTTGTTGGGTAGCCCATGCGATGGATTTCAACTGTATTTGTTTAAAAATACTATATTCTTATAAAATTTGTGATTAACTAACTTAAATTACACTAGTTTGCTTGGTTTATTATTATTATTTTTTTTTTCATTTTTGTGAAAATAGATATTCCATTGACTTTTAAAATCTTTTAAATAAATGAATTATGATAGATGATGACCGACAAAACAATATGGCTCGTTGCTATAAAAAAAGGTCATGATTCGCCGCAGCAAAAAAATAATTTTGAAAAAAAAAAACAAAATTGTGGTTGGAAGTTAAGTAGTTAGATGAATATGTCTTTAATGATGTTTTATTTTAGTATTCCGTATATGAAAAAACAAACATAGGAGAGACGTATACCACTTTGGCCACGATGTATCTGCCATGATCGTCTTTCATATAAACATATATTCTGATGATAACACAATAAAAAACCATGCATGTTAACATCTCATTATAAAAAAAAAAAAAAGAGTGACTGAATTCAGAGTTAACATCTCAACATAGTACTGCTTCTTCTTTTGTCCATATTTTGCCTGCATAAAAATATTACTGTCACATATCTCACTGTCAATCTCATGATCCCTCGTGGTCATAACCTGCTTTCAATTGCTATCCCTTTGATTTAGTAGCGTAGAAGTCAAAGACATTTCTTTTGGCTTTATATTAGTTGCTCTCTTCTTCGTTTTTTTTCATGCGTGATCAGTAATGTATTTCTTTCAACATATATTAGTTATTAGTATAATATTTGGCCTTCAATCTAGGTTTGAAATAAAGGTTCTTAAGAATATTCAAGGTCAGTTAATCACTAAGGCTAAGTGACAGAGACATATGATTAATAATTTCAGTCACGTAAATGATTGTGAACCAGTGTCATATCTCCATTTGCTAGCAATCGATCGAATCGACTGTTTTGGTTCTTTGGATAATCTCAAGAATTGTCAAACGACTTGTGTGAATGAATTGACCAACAAACTAAAAACACCGGCAAACATTAACTCCTTCATTATTATACCTAATCTCAACTCTTAACTCTTTCACTAATATACGTATATAAAGCAAGTTGACTCGCAGTAAACGCGTGATCGTCATTGACAACATATATAATGCGTCCAAAATAATACTACTATATATATATATATAAGTCTTATAGAATTAAACGAGATGGTTATGAGTTTGAGCGAGCCGACTAATTAAATAAGAGAAAGTAAAAGTACGTACGTAGGCAACACGCAGATAGTGTGAGTAAGCGTTGATGCTTTGTAAGCAAAAGAGAGCTAGATACGTAATTTAAGTTGGTGGAAGTTGAGATGAGCTATCACAATACTCTCACTTACATCCAAAAAGTTCATAATTTCACAAACCTGCTTCTTCTCATACTCACACCTTCACCAAATCTCTTTATTGCTCTTTCATCTACAACCTCAAATTTTGTTTATATACCATAAAATAAAACATACGAATTGATTTTGATACTCAATCTACACTTTATAACTTTGGCCCAACAAAACGTACGTCAATCGATGCAATCGTGTGCTCTAGCTTATGAATCCTGTTTGACGTATATCATGAATTTGTAGCAACAGTTAATATTGATATTAAATAAAATTAATATATGATTCTTTTTCTACGGATGATGTTAATAACTGAAGGTGAAAAGAATTTTAATTAGAAATGTCTTCGATATCATAAATATCACAGAAAAATACAGTATATAGTCTTTGAAAAGTCAGAACGTACCAAAATTTTCCGCGTGTAATTAAACTTAAAAAATAGACACACAGGCGAAGTCTTTCTCGACTTAGCATATACTAATATACATCCACATCAATGTGTCATCTTGTTGTATGACACAAGTTAGCATGACAATCACTGTTTTAATGGAATGTTTGAGAAAACAATAGAGAGAATCGAATACAATTGGCTGTCTGATAATGGCCAGAATATCCACAAAATATATTCCATTTTTTTATTGCATATATAATTTTACTTCGCCAATCCTAAACTTTGCTACCCAAACCCAAATCTCTCTACTAGGTTATTCTATTAATGGTTTAATTAGTTTACTTTGTTAACTTATTATGCTCAAAGAGGGCCTGACACTCACTTGTCTTATACGTGACATATATTAAATAATATATAACTAAAAGAGACATGAATTCATCTATTCATTGTTGAGTTGAAAACTATATATAGAACTTGACGATAAATTCTCACAACGTTTATTTTTCTTTTTTCTTTTTACGTATATTTGATATATACAGTACTTGAATTAATGTCCTCGGAGTCAAAGTAAAACCATACAATGGTTGGTGTGTGTGAATTTTTTCTGACAGTAATAAATTTATATAGACAGGCGAAGTTCTCGTCCACTTTCTACACCAACATCAATGTGCCAATCTTATGGTTTTAGTTTTCTTATCATTAATTTGTGTCCTTGCATGTAACTTTCCCAATTAAATTTAAGTCTTTTTTATAAACCTTCCGAGAATTTACCAAATGATGTTGACATAATTTATCGGACGGATCATGAGTTGTCAAAAAATGAGAGCTGTCTTTTCCTGCTCCACTCTCCTCTTATATATCCCACAACTCTCTTGGCTACATCTTCATACATTTTTGTTATAAGCCTCATCATCATCACTTCTCTCTTTTTTACTCCAACAAAAAAAAAAAAAAAAGAACAATGGATCTTCTCTATATGTTCTTGTCTCTTCTCATCTCTTATCTCATCTTCAAGATCTGGAAACGAATAGACTCCAAGAGAGATCAAAACTGTTACATCTTAGACTACCAGTGTCACAAACCTTCCGATGATCGTATGGTGAACACTCAATTCAGCGGTGACATCATCCTTCGAAACAAACACCTTCAACTCAACGAGTACAAGTTCCTCCTCAAAGCCATCGTTAGTTCGGGAATCGGAGAGCAAACTTACGCACCAAGGCTCTTCTTTGAGGGCCGTGAACAGAGTCCTACGCTACAAGATGCGATCTCGGAGATGGAAGAGTTTTACATAGACACGATTGAGAAAGTACTTGAGAGAAATAAGATCTCACCTTCGGATATTGACATCCTCGTTGTCAACGTCTCGATGCTCAATTCAACGCCTTCACTCTCTGCAAGAATCATTAACCATTATAAAATGAGAGATGACATCAAAGTTTTCAACTTAACGGCGATGGGATGTAGCGCGAGTGTTATCTCCATAGATATTGTCAAAAACATCTTCAAAACATACAAGAACAAGCTTGCCCTCGTCGTGACCTCCGAGTCACTTAGTCCTAACTGGTACAGCGGAAGCAACCGGTCCATGATCCTTGCCAACTGCTTGTTCCGCTCCGGTGGCTGCGCCGTTCTCTTGACGAACAAGCGTAGTCTGAGCCGGAGAGCCATGTTCAAGCTAAAGTGTTTGGTAAGGACGCACCATGGAGCGAGAGACGATTCATACAGCGCCTGTGTCCAAAAAGAAGATGAGTTAGGACATATCGGTGTCCACTTAGACAAGACTCTTCCAAAAGCGGCGACTCGTGCTTTCGTAGACAACCTCAAAGTCATCACTCCCAAGATTCTTCCCGTAACCGAGCTCTTGAGGTTTATGCTGTGTCTTCTTCTAAAGAAGCTTCGTAGAAACCCTAGCAAAGGCTCGAACGTGGCTCAGGCAGCTCCAAAGGCAGGGATTAAAGCAGGGATTAACTTCAAGACCGGTATAGACCATTTCTGCATTCACACGGGAGGTAAAGCGGTTATAGACGCAATCGGTTACAGCCTCGACCTAAGCGAGTACGATCTAGAACCGGCCAGGATGACGCTACACCGGTTTGGGAACACGTCGGCGAGTAGCTTGTGGTATGTTTTGGGGTACATGGAAGCGAAGAAGAGGCTGAAGAGAGGAGATAGAGTGTTCATGATCAGCTTTGGGGCAGGTTTCAAGTGCAATAGTTGCGTTTGGGAAGTAGTGAGAGACCTTAATGTTGGAGAAGCAATAGGGAATGTGTGGAATCATTGCATTGATCAGTACCCACCAAAATCGCTTTTGAATCCTTTCTTTGAGAAGTATGGTTGGATTAATGAAGAAGAGCCAGATACTTTCAAGATGCCCGACGGACTTATGTGAAGTACTGTTTTCTTGGAATCATTGCATATACAGAGCTACTACTTGAAACAACGTCTGCAAATTAAATCCCACAAAAGGTGACTATATAGTTTATTTTCCTCTTTCTTTTTCTATTTATTTATTTGTATTTGTTACATTTTACTTTCTCTCTTCTTTTTCTAATTGGATGGGAAAGAAAATACGAATGACACAGAAACTGCAATATAAAAGTTTACTAAAAAAAATCGGGTGTAAAAGGTTATTTGTTGTATACCTTTGGTAAATAATACTAGTAATATTCCGAACAGCCATCATGCAGATTGTAGTGTTTCCCCTATAAAAATTTAATGTTAAAATGCTTTCTGTGACATATTTAATTACTAACTAAAGCATGTCACACTATATATTCATGCCACTTTAGTTAAAATAACTTTAGCTGTTAAAAGAGGACATTATTTATCTTTTACATGATATACGTAACGTACGGTGTCTCTCAAGCAAATCAATTTATGTCTATGAAGTACGTTAAGTTATTAAAGTGGAAACTTATAGTATAAGACGTAATTAGATAATTTAGTGTTTCATGATTATGAACACTGTATATATGAGTATATGACAATTTTGTTGTCCTATGAAAATAAAATGATGTGTCGGCATTAGATTGGTGAAGAAAATAAAGTAAAATAAAACTGGTTTGGTAGCAAAGTACATTCAATTCGCATTGATTTCACACCACCCAATTCAGGTCCCATATATTTACCATCAAATTCACCAAAATAATTAATGTATTTTTTTTCACATGTCTGCTTATTTTAAATATATCCAGCCGCCAAAAAAAATTCTCTTTGACAATAATATTACAAACTTTGGTGATAATTTATCTGCAAATGATCAAACAAAAAAATCATTTATTTTCAAACATACTCTAAACCTAAAACTAGCAAAACTATAAATAATTTCTTCAGCTGATGCTTACTACTTATGGATCATTATAATCACCTCACAAAATACATATCATGTTTCACACATGTATTTAAAAATCTTGATATTGTATACCCTCTGTCGTTATTCCTGAATAAACCATACTTGAAGCAGCAGTCGGATGGTCATATACAGTAGATACTGCACCACGTCCGGTTAATTGGATCAAGTAACATTTACAATAAGTTTATTGTATTTGGCTATTTATTTATTACAAGATGATGTTCACTATACAAAGTCCTTATGTGTGACTGAAGTTAGGAGAATTAGAAAATGAGGTTACAGAAATAAGAAAATAGTGACAGAATGAACATAGTAGAGATGTGCCAGACCTGATGTCTGATGACGATGTATTATTATAACATAAAAGCAGCATGTTTAAGTGGTTAGAATGAATTAATTGTTCCTACAAGTAGGCTTCTTTATTTGCAAGAAGCTGTGATGTTGTCACTTTTTTTCTTTTCTTATGACTTATTACTTTTGTATATCTAAAAAACGTAATTGTCTTTTATTTTTAAATATGAATTTATATTTATTGCGCCGAATCAAATCCATTTATATAATTTGTGGTAATATGGGAAATTAAGTCCATTATTATTTGGGTCGGACACTTGTGTTTTCTTAACGTTTAATGTTCTTTTTTTTAGAGCAAAGGATAAATCAGTCTGCAACAACTAGATTAACTGATGACCACACAGTTTAATTTAGACGACTGAAGTTTTGAGAGTTCTATTAATGAAAAAGTTTAGGTCGAAATAAATAAGTCTGAGCCTCTGAGGGAGATTTCATTGTTTAATTTTGTACTATAACATAATGATAGCAAAGCAATTTTGATAACGCAGTCACTGTGTTTAGGTTAATGTCAAAAAAAAAAAAAAATCACTGTATTTAGGTCTTGAACTGCTAAAATACTCACCCTAACTTCAAAGATCTTGAACTGATAAAATACTTTAGTAGTTCGCTTTTCTAAAAAGCTCACAGAAACAGCTTTGATGTATTTTGTACTTTGTAACTATATATAGTTAATGAATTAGATGTGGTTAAGCTTGTATATAATAAGGAAAAGACACTTGACTAAGACTCTTACTTTATATGAAATTTAATACTTAAGTGGATCTTTTATCAAAAAAAAAAAAAAAAACCATAAAGGGAAATTTATGTGTGTATATTTTCGTTTTTCATATCATCACCAATTTATTCGTTATTAACGACGAAGTAATTAATCCAAGCAAAGCATATGCATCATCGTGTTATATGTCTTTCGCGTTTGTGAAAATGTAAAGCGTAAACTAAACACCTTGTTGCTGATATATACTTTATATACTTTTCAAAGGATGGGAATTATATATATATATATATCTAAATCTCAACTTTTTTTGTTTTTTTTGTTCCCTTCTATTTCAACTAATTTTGATTCGAATATATTAGGACATACTTGAATTAGCTATTTTATTACAACAGCTCCAAATCCGATAAATCATCCCGAAAATTCATACAACGTACCATTCATGTTGGTATCTTATTTGCATGATGTTGCATCTTTTATCAAATTTCAAAAAGATAAAAAAATATATATATATATACTCCAATAAAGAGACAATTAACAACTAAAAAGTTAAGCGCACTTGCAAAAAAATGATTAAAAACTTATTAGCATAAAATCAAACTAAATTCGACAAAACCACTTATAGAAACGATCAAACGATCATTACATCAAAGCTAAGAAAAGAATCTACTTTACTTCTTGACATCTTTAAATCAAAACAATTTTAAAATAATAAGTAGAGAGATTTTTGAAAAAGAGAAAAACATTTTTATAAGATTGAAGGGTGGTCATGATCACTACCTTTCAAGAAAGTAGCACAGAAATGTTTATGTTATAGATTCGTTTTCGTTTATTGGCTCATGGATTCACATACAAAAGTGATCGACGTTGCTTTACATGTGCCTCTCATGTCCAAATTCCATTTTCTTATTAATCTTTGTTTCTTTCCACTTCGTCTTCTCTCTTTCTACTTCTTTAATCTCTAACAAGACCACCAAATTTATTTTGTGTGTCATCATCACATGTTCTCATGCATATATCTTCCAAGACCATTCGAGGCCTGGTATGATCAATCTTTCTTCTTCTTTTCTTTTCTGTCTCCTTTTCTTTTGCTGCGTGTGTAGTAGAGAGATGTGACATTGATCTAACTTTGATGTTATTCAAAAAGCTCAATAATAGTAATGGTTGTCTATGATGGTCATGGCAGGCCAATAATAGTAAATAATTTCGGTGGAGATATGAAAGGTGGCAAATCGATCGACCAGAATCAGAATGTGAAGTTTATAATCTGTCTGTAGAAAGAGAGTTGATTGATCGTTTCATCGGATTATTGAGGTTTTCTTAGGGTTTTGTGATTGTATCAAAAAATGGAAGGGGAAGAAGACACTGTGCCGGGTTCTAGCATTATTCCAAAGAAGAAAATGGCGAAACAGCTGACCGGAAAACGCGAAGACACTCTGCTTCATTCAGCTGTGAGACAGGGTAACAAAGACAAAGTTGTCGAGATTCTTACACAAACCAGAGAGTCTGAGTTGAATGAGCTGTTGGGGAAACAGAACCAATCAGGTGAAACCGCACTTTATGTTGCAGCAGAGTATGGTGATGTCGAGATTGTGAAGGAGATGATCAAATGCTATGATCTTGCTCTGGTTGAGATCAAAGCAAGGAACGGGTTTGATGCTTTCCACATTGCTGCAAAGCAAGGACATCTCGGTACCTCTTAAATCCTTTTGAAAAGTCAGCCATTAAAACCAGTTGAGTGCTTCTTTAGGATTAACTTCTTTTTCCGGACTTTTACAGATGTGTTGAAGGTTTTAGCAGAGGCTCATTCGGAGCTAGCGATGACGGTGGATCTATCGAATACAACAGCACTGCACACAGCGGCAACACAAGGACATACAGAAGTGGTAAACTTTCTATTGGAATTGGGAAGCAGCCTAGCTGGAATTGCCAAGAGCAATGGCAAGACGGCTTTGCACTCTGCATCAAGGAACGGTCATGTCAAAGTCATTAAGGCTCTCTTGGCATCAGAACCTGCGATTGCAGTCAGAATGGACAAGAAGGGCCAAACAGCTCTTCACATGGCGGTGAAAGGAACTAATGTTGAGGTGGTGGAGGAGCTTATCAAAGCAGATAGGTCGTCTATCAATATAGCCGACACAAAGGGAAACACCGCGCTGCATATTGCAGCCCGAAAAGGCAGATCGCAGATTGTTAAGTTGCTACTGGCCAACAACATGACGGACACAAAAGCTGTTAACCGATCAGGCGAAACAGCACTTGACACAGCAGAGAAGATTGGGAATCCAGAAGTGGCTCTTATCTTACAGAAACATGGTGTTCCCAGCGCCAAGACCATTAAGGCATCCGGGCCTAACCCTGCTAGAGAGCTGAAACAAACTGTAAGTGACATCAAACATGAGGTTCACAACCAGCTTGAGCATACGCGCCTGACCAGAAAACGTGTTCAAGGAATAGCCAAACAGCTCAACAAAATGCACACAGAAGGTCTAAACAATGCCATTAACTCGACAACTGTTGTAGCTGTTCTGATTGCTACGGTAGCTTTTGCAGCCATATTCACTGTCCCAGGGCAGTATGTAGAAGAGACAAGTAAAATTCCAGATGGACATTCCCTCGGGGAGGCCAATATTGCATCGACGACTCCATTCATAATTTTCTTCATCTTTGATTCGATCGCTCTCTTCATCTCCTTAGCAGTCGTGGTGGTTCAGACATCAGTGGTGGTAATAGAGAGCAAGGCCAAGAAACAGATGATGGCTGTGATAAACAAACTTATGTGGCTTGCCTGTGTTCTCATCTCTGTTGCCTTTTTAGCTTTGTCGTTTGTTGTTGTTGGTGAAGAAGAGAAGTGGCTAGCCATTTGGGTGACTGCTATTGGGGCAACTATAATGATCACGACATTAGGAACGATGTGCTACTGGATAATACAGCACAGGATTGAAGCTGCCAGTGCAAGAAACATTAGAAGATCCTCCATCAACAGTAAATCTGGATCCTGGGGAATTCCACAGCTTACAGATTCTGATATTCTCCAAAACGAGTGTAAGAAAATGTACGCAATCTGAATTTGACGATACTCGGTCCGTTTTCACATTTTATGTACACGGCAAGAAGTTGTTGTACCTTTTTCTGATATGGTTGATTCAATGAGTTGATGCCGGTGAAGCACTGGTATTGAGGAGTTACCTGAGATGCTTTGTACCCCCAGAAATTGAATAAAGATTAGACCAGAAAGGAAGAGAGTAACGTTTATGCAACACCGGTTCTGAATGGGGGAAGAAATGTGCATTGATTTAACCTATAGCTTGAAGAGTTCAGCTATATATGATCAACAATAAAAGTTACTAGGACTTCAGTAAAATTAAAAAGCTAAATCCCGAGAAAAATACATGTTGGATACTGGTTCCTGTTCTATGGATTTCCTAACCAATGGATACTTTGGCTGGAAATTTACATTATAAATACTGAAGTAAGGGATAGTTTACACTCAATGTTGAGAGTCTTGAGATAGGGATGGTCTTTTTTCCAGCATCTCGTAATAAAGAACAATATTTTCCTGCAACGACATGGTTGTTGGTTCTTCTTCATATGGAAAATGAAAAGAAAGATACAATCGATGAGCAGAACTTAGATGTACTCACCTTTTGAACTATATCAAATGAGTTTGGATCAAAACAGTGATATGATCCTCTTTCATACGCATTTGTTTTCACGAGAGGTTCCCCGATTCTAATGAACCACAACCTGTGCTCTTTGTGGTAGAACCAACCCCTATTGTAACTGCAAAACAACGAGAGTTAGGTGCATTGCAATCTGATACCATACCAGCAAAATAAATAAGAGAACCCATTTTCAAGTCATGGAGAAGAAAGATGGAATTAAAATTGATGTTTTGCTTTCATGTGAGAGAGAACCAATCTTAAACATATAATCCAAGGTTGATATATGTCCATTATGATAAAAAAATTCCGAGGAAACATTTTAAACTAACAATACTAGAGAAACAAAGATAAAAAATATCATGATAGAAAGTACATACAGTTCATTTGCCGCATATAATTGTGCCTCATCTTTAGGCATGCTGCACATAAACAAAAATTGTTAAGGTTGTGTTGACAAGAGAGCACATAAACAACAAGTTGTTCAATCCGAAAGACATATACCTATAGAATACGTAAAACAAAGTTTCTACCAATAATTTTGCAAAGAGCCCTGGCTGCATACCAAAACACAAAATAAAAACAGCTCATGTAAGATACACAAACCTAGATTGACAAGTGAATGATGGTACTTATGAGAGAGTAGAGTAACTTACATGCAGAGGTGGAGGGTTTTTTGCGTAGTAGCACTGCGGTACACTGAATTCTGGATCACCTTTAGAGGGCTCGTTGGACCAAGGCGAGCCAAAAGTCTTGTGAAGATTTTCTGTTGAGTTTAAATTTAACCCCAGTGTTGTCAGATCAATCCCAAGTGCCAAAGAAGTCAAGTCAGGGTCAGTCATCTTTATCACACTGAGCAAACCAAGCAAGCCAAATCGATCAGGACTTGACTGTGTAGCCTGCGTTGATTTTAACCCCACATCTCTGAAAGGTTGGCTAACAGCTGACATTTGCTGCAAGCGATACTGCGACGGGTTCTGTTGGTGCTGATATTGCTGGATAAGCTGCTGGTCATAACCCATCCCAGTGACAGAATTTGCAGAATTCATAGATCTTAATCCTATACCCGGTGGTCCACCAGTCTGAAATCAATCAAAAGTACTTTAGAAAGAACAAGAACGTTTGTTTCATGAAGTAAAAATCTCAAATCTCAGTCCGTTTACATATATTAAAGACTATACCACACCTGCGAGTGATAAGATGGATGCGAAGATGAGAAGATGTCAGACCCATGTAAGGAGACACCACTGCTACTCACAGCTTGAGCATGTTGTTGTTGTTGAGGACGATGTGACGCATAAGCTCCACCTAAGTTAAACCCACCAGACCTTCCCATCTGCAGGTAGCCACTCTAGGGGATAAGGTAAACGTTTTGAGGATAAACTTCAATGGAAGAAAATTAAACCTAGTGACATTTTTGACAAGCTAAAAACTCACAGATAATTGTTGAGATTGCATCATTAACATTGAATTCTCATGGAGTTGTTCTTTATGATGCATATCCATTGGATAATCAGCATTACTACCTGTATAACACCAATCAATCTTGTCATGACTATATGTTAATGAGAAATCTATTTGTAAGACCAAAAACTAAACTGATGCAGACACATGCAAGTGTCATAGAAGAACATTCTATCTAATTGGACAATCGAAAAAAGTTGCAGATCAAAAGGGGGGACCTTTATATCCAGGCAATGCTGGAAAATCTTCATTTTGGATGCTGAACTCTTGGTTTTGCTGAACTATGGGGCTGATTCCAAGGCCTTGTTTCAATCGAGACCCTAGGAAAAAGGCGGAGTATAATTTTGGTTGAAACTGATGATAGAAAGAACTCAAGAAGATAGAAAATCAGGGTTTAGGAAAAACTTACCCAATTGTCCTTGACCGCTGGCAGAGCTGGGGCGGCTTGTGAGCTGAGGAAAATCATTATTTATATCAAATGGAGAAGTGTCGTTGGAATTCATTTCATTCAGCAATCCCATAGAGCTTAGACTGTTCATTGCTTGAACATGATTTTGGGAAAGCCCTCCAGCTGTAGGATAAGAGTTTCCCAGCATCGAAAGAACCTGCGGAGATCCTGAAGAAAAAGATAAGAATATAAGAGTCTTAAAGAGAACCTGAGGTTATCCGTTAGAGAGTTTAACTGATTTTAATATCCAGAGAAATATCAAAAGAAAAGCATGTGTTGCTGGATCATATTATTTTAAAAATCTTTGTCAAAAATTGATATGATTAGTGATTTCTAAATTACTAGTTGACATCCAGTGTTATTCGATTACTAAGGAATTGATTTCACATTTACTAATGGATTTGTAACTAATTTTAGCAAACAGCAGAAAAGGATACAAATCATAAAATACCTTGTGGAATGACTCCACCACCCATCATGCGATTTTGTCCAATATTTCCAGAACCGCTATTAACCGCCAAATTTAGCCGCGAGCCAAGACTCGGCATCGATAATCCTCCACCAGAGCTCAAAGTCCTACCCATTGTGCCTCCACCGACCATATTTCCCATTGAACTCGTCATTCTAGAACCTGCATTTCCTAAAATTGGAGAAACTCCCAATCCTGGTATAGTAAAACAATTACCAATGGTGGCAAATGTAGGAAAAAATCCAGTAACAAAAACCTATTCTTGTTACTAATGAAATAACGGTTTTCCAACAGTATGTATTTATACCTCCCCTATTAGTGAGTCCTGAGTGTCCATGAGAGCTACCATGAGATATCTGCAAATGAGAAATCCATCCATAAGCAAACTTTGCAGCAAAGCCAAAGCAAGAAGTCATTTTTTTCATTATTGTCACATATGCATGACTGCACCTGAGAGAGTGCAACAGGAATATTGCTGGATGCAAATCTTCCATTCGAAATACTTCCATTTTGTTGTTGGACACCAGCAGAAGGAACACCATTTAAACCTGAGTTTCTCGATCCAAGGGAACCCGCCATATTGGGAACATTAAAGTTTCCATGAATGTTGTGAAGTCCCTGAATCGATCCTATAGAGAGAGAAAAGAACCAATATAAGTAGAAAAGAATTCAGACGGAAATAACGCAGGAAAAACATCTACTCACCAGCATGATGAAAAACCGGAGACGCTGCCCCAGACTGACCAGAGAAAGAAGAAGTAAACGTTCTCCCTGAACCGTCTGACAAGTTCGAGGTAGACCCGTTAATTGAGGACTGAAAACATCATTGTATATAAACCACTAGTCAGAAGATTGATAAACACACTAAAGACCATAGAAGCTACATTGACCAATACTGCAACACAATGATAGTAAAGATAAGTAAGTACATTAAGTAAACTTGACATTTGCAGATATTAATCAACTCCACAAGCAAAAGTTCATCCGCAAACCAAGCAGGAACCCTTTCAGGACTGAAAAGATTGCAGTCGTAAGTGATTTGATTAGCCCCTGAAACGAATGAAACAAATGGTGAGGCATCAAATACATGTAAAAGGGAACAACTTTGAAATTGAATCGATCACAGAACTATATAAACAAACAGTACAAACTTCAACGCATCCGAATCAATCATGCATTACAAACAACCTAAACCACTTTAGGATTAAACGAACAGTCTAATGGCAGCAACCAGATTAAGGGTTCAATAGAAAGATCAACAATTTACCCGCAAAAAACAAACAAAAACCCTAAAACACTCAGATTCATACAATCAGCAGCCAAACGAAATAGAACCTGACGACGACGATAATAAGAGAACCCAAAAGGATGAAGAACAAAGAAAAACACAATCTTGAAGCTCAAAGGATCAGAATTCTCGACGAAGGAGACGAAATCGGAAAAGAAAAAATCGGATCTTTTATGTAAGAGTAAGACTAACCGTTTTACTCTACTCGGACCGTCCTGCTTCGGAGAACTCTCAGAGGCGAACAAATTAAAAAGGGAGCCTTTTTTTTTCTCTACAAGTCTATTTGTATTTAATTTCAGGGTTTATAAAGAAAATAAACATGTCTTTTTAGGTAACATATCCAATATTATATAGACCAGGAATTAGGTTTACTATATATGCACATCAAATTAAATATTTTTGACTATAATAATAAATAATTGTCCAGTTTTTACCTTTGTAGTTAGGTTTCATTATGAAACTTTCATATATTCAATAATTTATATGTTGAAGTTGTCAATTTTTTCAATTTCAGTTTTTGAACAACTTCATAATTTGGCTATATCTGAATGTGATAGTAGTATCTTAAGAAAATTTATTGATTACAATGATAAAAGGACTGCTAAAACTGCAGATTGTGCTCATGTATACTTTTTACATGTGGCTAATGAATGAAGACATAAAGAGAGATCAAAATGTTGCATCTGTCTTATTCAGTATGATACCTTACAAGAACAATAAGGGATTATAAGATTCTTTACAAACAGGTTTAATGATGGATGTTGTGCTGTTGTTTTTCAATATAGCTAGCTACATCATATTCAATGATTTGAGAAAAAATTAACCAAAAGTGCGGTTTAATTGAATGTGCCTCAAGATTCTGAGGAAGTATATTTGAGAATAGCAGCGTCAATTCTCTCCTTGTCTCTAGTTGCAAATGATTCTAAGAGAACTCCGTTTTTGTAGAAGTGAAAGAGAGGAACCGCCTGAAGATTGTAGTAAAAAAGATCAAACTCTCTACTACTACACAGTTCTGTTTTTGAATGTATGTTGTTTGTATACCAAAAAATTCGAAAGAGGGGGATTACCTTGATACGGAGCCTTTCAGCGACTTCAGATTGTTCATCATATTCATCTACCACCTGCAAATGGTATATATAAGCTATCAATAGATTGTTTTCTCTACTTACACTCATCAAAAGGAGAGATCAAAATACTTACATTATGCTTAAGGAAGATAACAGGAGCTTCTTGGTCACCAGATTGCTTGCAAAGCTTTGAGAAGCCCTGCTCTATGTATTTACAACTCCCACAGGCAGTACGGTAGAAATCAACCACAACCAAAGAGTTAGTTTCTTTCGATTTTTCAAGGACTCTAAGCAATTCGTCATCTGTCTTGAACTCAGTGACACACTCCACAGGACATAAATCATCATTTTCATCACATAAGTCCACTTGGTTCTCCTGACCTAAGCTTTTCGCTCTCCCACGCTGAAGCAACGTGCATTCCAATGCGATGTTTATACTCATGGATGAAGCCACAGCTCTTGGAAACGACAACCTGACTCCAGTGTTGCAGCAGGTCCATCTAGAGTTTCCAATAATATTTATACCTCCCCTACTATTAATGAGTCCTGAGTATCCATGAGAGCTACCATGAGATATCTGCAAAGGAGAATTAAAAAACAAAAAAGCAAACTTTAAAGCAGAATCACAGCAAGGGGTCACTTTTTTTTCATTCTTTACAGGGATAACGTTGACAATACTCCAACAACACATTGATATATATATAAAGACATGTGTGTGGTAGTACATTGAGTAAACTTGACATTTGCAGAGATGAATCAACTCCACAAGCAAAAGTTCATTAGCAAAGCAGGGACCCTTTAAGTGAACTAAGATTGCAGTCGTAACTGGTTTATTGATTGAGCCTGAAACGAACGGAATAGTTAGTGAGGCAGGAACCAAAAACAGGATAATACATGGAAAGGGAAAAACTTTGAATCAATTCCAGAATTTTAGTACAAACAACACAGAACTATATATAACTTGAACGCATCTAAAAGCATACAATTCAAACAACCAATTCAGGAACTCGCAGAGAATTAAGACAAAAACTGGAATTTACATTCTAATGCCAGCAGCGACTAGATTAAGGATTCAATTCGAAAATTGGGAAAAAGGGATGTCACAAAATAAACGAAACCCCTAAAGCAATCAGAATTGTGTCATCAATTGTACTATGAACCCAAACGATGAACAAAAACAAAACTCAATCTTGAAGCACCGATGGTCGAAAGTCTCGAAGAAATCGGAAAATAAAAATCCGTGCTTTTTGTAGTACTAACCCGATGAATGAATGAATGATCTCTCTTATAGTATTAGCTTGGACCGTCCGACTTGATAACTCGGAAACAAGGCGAACTTAATTGGTCTCGATTTTGTCAGCCATGGCTTATGTGACACAACACAACACATGTACAAACCTTTGACTTTTTTTTTTTGATATATCTTCTTCAACTATTTTCAACCACAAATCTATATTTCGTATCTTACTAGTGAGGCCCATGCAACCTAATGGCGCTACTACAACGTTAACATAATTATGTTGAATCATTATTATTATATTAGTGGTGTATAATTTGGTGTAGATTATTAGATCATACTGTAATTATTTTCTTGGAAAATGTATATAGTGAGACTTCTAATTTCGGAGATGAATACTTTAATTTAGTACTATATATGTGTATTTTTATTTGAGTTGGATACTCAAAATTTTGTATTTATATTTATTGATTTTTAAAAAAATGAAATTGATAATATTTAAATGACGCAAGTTTCTTTAGTTTATAAAGACTTTTTTTTTTTTTTTTACCTTTTTTTGAAGTGCTCGTATGAGCTACATTATTCACAATCACTTCTGAGCTGGCGAGTACTCTGGCTAGGAGACGACCTTTTACTAGATCTTCTACAACGACCATCGATGATGCTTGATCACTTGTAGCCATGACATATGACTCGTCTTCTTGTCTAAACAGAGAGAAAGCAGAACAATATGTTTGCAGTTAGTTGCAGCCATATGAAACAAGTGAAAATAAAAGCAGGATTGATCTGAGGTGTTCTTACTTTGAGTAAGCATCTATTGAGGAAAGAGAATACCCAGCAGTTAGAGAAAAAGAGGAGGACGATGAGGATAAGATTAGGAGTCATTGAAGACTTCAAGTCGTCGCCTTGTGTTCTGCCAAATGTGGAAAATATTGGAACAAACATGAAAGAATGAATACTTTGCTATTATGTATATAGTAATTCTTCTGTTTGGATATTTGCGTCTGCGCTCACTTGTTTCTTTCAGTCCACTTGGGAATGTGTTGTGTTGTGGACCGATCGTTAGGCTGTCTAAGTCTTTTTTCTTCTTTTTCTTTTTTTGTCTTTGTTGATTATATGTAGACTGTCTCGTTTGACTAGTAAAGCTTCTCTATACTATATGCTTTGGGACCGTCCTAATTCGGAAACTCAGAAACCAGGCGAACTTTGGGTATCGATCTTGTTAGACATGTCCCATGGGATAGACCATATGATAAAACATGTGTACACTTCACCTATTTTCAACCGTTGATCTAGATTTCTTATCTTATGTAAATTAGATAGTCCCATGCAACCAATAACGCCTACTAAGGACGTAATAAAATTAATTTGAAAATCTAATTACTTATTTTTGCTACAGAAATTTGAAAATTTTATTATAAGGTGTTTTTAAAAAAATTATTATTATTTTATTGTATCTAATGAGAGACTTCTAATTTTGGAGATAACAATTCAGTTTTGGTATATGTTTGGTGAGTTGGATACTTTATTATGTTTATTGAAATTGATACTCGTTAAATCAGTGTCATTGTAATTAACCAAACCAAAATTTGAAATTTGATACTTTTCTATTCAATTTCCTTTTTTCGGTATTGAGTTTCGATACTCTATATACATCAAGATTCATAATGTAAACTGTACTTCAATAGAATTGATTTATAAAAAAATAACAGTAACAATAATTCACCACACATCACGGAACATAACATAGAATTTTTAACTAATATAAAAAATCCTCTGTTTAGACATCCTCTGTTTTTGAAGTTTGAGGTTTGGATGAGTAGTTGGTTTTGTTTGTAGCAGTTTCTTTATTCACATAACAACAGAAATAAAATAAACATAAGCAACTCATTATAAAAGAAATAATATACATATATCGAATGAACATAAATAAGTTTACCTTGTTCAGCTTCAGCAGTACTTTGAGCTTTTCTTGCTTTACGGCTGAAATAGCAACCTAATAAAAAGCATATACCAATGATGATCCCAATGGCACCCACAATTGCTGCTATGATGACTCCGGCAAAGGCTACAATACTCAGTGATCCTATTTTCCTGATATTCCCTATCTTTTTAGCAACTGCAGTTTTATTAAGTTTGTATACTATATATCAATATTAGTATACGAAAAGTCTTTAAAAAAATATAAAACATGATAAAATGAAACGATTTTCAAAATTGAGTGATACTTGATATTTTCTTACTTGTGTCTTTCATTTTGGACCTGCAACTTAATTAAGTTTGTACTAGGATATATCCCGTGCTTTAAAGCACGGGTCAACATTTTTTAAAAAATTTATAATATAATAATAAAAAATTATTGTTTTATTTTTTAAAAAAATTATTTTGTTTGAGATAATATATATTTTTAATTGTTATGTAAATATATTAGTCTATATGAATACTAATTATTTTAGAATATTATAGTATTTTCTTTTTGGCGTATTATTACAGTTTTATATTGTTTATTTGTTGTATTTGCATCATATTTTGTGAAATATAAAATAGTAATTTTAATATTATAATTATGAGTAAATAAAAATTATTAATTTATATAAATTTAGTTTTACCAACCCGCCAATGTAGAAATTAAAACACACATTTTCATACATTTAGTAATTTATCTTCATTTTAAAAAAATTCAAATCACAACATATGCAGAAAAAATATGCATTTTATTAATTATAATTATTATAAGAAAGTTCTAAACAATTTGTAAATGAAATAAAACAAAAATGATAAGAGAATCATAATTTGAAATATTAACAAAATTTTCGAATTTAGTTATTAAAAATAATTGTATTGTATATTTGCATATAAAATCTTAGTTTTAAAAATTCTGATTGGTTTATATATTTTTTAGAAAAATAATTATTAATTTCGTCCATAATTTATTAGAGAGAAAAAATATTTTTTTTTAGATTTTTTAATATTTGATATGTGAGTGTTTTTATTTTTAAATTAATTATATTTATTTAAATTAGTTAATTAAGCTTAATTATTTTTTTCTAATGGCAATTGAATGTAATTTTTTACACATTTTAAGGTTAGTTTCATATTTGTACTTCGCAATTAATATAGTAGGATACTACGTCAAAATTAATGTACTAAAAAGCTTAAAATATGTGATTGAAACATAATAAAATGAAATAATTTTCAAAATCCAGTGATACTATATATATATGTTTTTACTTGTGTCTTTTATCTTTGGACCTGCAATTTAATTAAGTTTGTATACTACGTCAAAAATAATGTACTAAAAAGCTTAAAAATATGTGATTGAAACATGATATAATGAAGCAATTTTCAAAATCCAGTAATCCATATATGTAGATCATTAGATTTTGAAAATTGCTTCATTTCATTATGTTTCGATCACATATTCTTACTTTTGTTTTTCTTCTTTGGATCTGCAATTTAAGGGTTAATTAAGTTTGTATACTATGTCAAAATTAATGTACTAAAAGACTTAATAATATATAATCGAAACTAATAAAATGGAAGTATTAAAAAAAAAAAATTAACAGTTTTTTTATTTTATTTTTACTTTTGCTTGGAGATCTTTTAGAAGATGCTTTATTCACAACCACTTCCGAGCGAGCGACTCTGGCTACAAGACGACCCTTTACTACATCCTTTACTACGACCATCGACGATTCTTGATTCATAACATATGATTCATCGTCTTGTCTAGACAGAGAGAAAGCAGAGCAGTATATATGCATGTATTTTGTTTCAGCCACGTGAAAAAAAAATTTTGAAATATAAATGTCAGGCTTTTTTCTTACTTTGAAACAGCATTTCTTGTGGAAAACGAATATCCTGAAGCTAAAGAAAGAGACACGAATATGAGGAATACGACGAGGATGAGATTGGAAGCCATTGTAAGCGTTGCCTTGTGTTTTGTCAATGTGGGAAAATGTACGTTTAAACATGAAACAAGACTTTGTTATATGTAGTAAATTTTCTCGATTTTGTCTATTTGCGTATGCTCAACTTATTTTATTTATCAACTTGTAGTTTATAAACTCAGATAGCTGGAAGTGCTTTGTGGACAGATTGGTAAGCTGTCTTTTTTGTTCTTCTTGATCATATAGCTTTAGGCTGTCTGCGTTTGACTAGATATTTGCTTCTTAGGTTTAATAATAGGGATATATATACATCATGTAGTAGTAACCTATCTTCATGAAAACTACCACTTTCATTTTTTTTTTTTTTTAATACAATAATACATTTTAAATTTATATTCGTTTCTAATAATTTAAAGAACACTGAGGTGTAAAACTATCAATAAGTTTTGGCCATTATGATAAGGAAATTAATTTATAGATTTGTCTTTTCTTTTAGGGTTTTGTGCAAAAAAACCATTCAAGTAATTTCTTTTAGAGTTTTTTTTTTTATAATTAAAAGATAGTTTTAATGTCTTGCCATTTTTTTGCTCTACATAACAGCATGATTTTTATACGGTCACATCATCGATACAGGGAAGGACTATATTGCAGGTGATTTTTGAGATTATAGTATTGACTTGCATTTATTTGATTTGAAAGGTTTTCTTGCAAAAAAAAAGTTATTTGAAGAGTTTTTTTTGCATAAAAACCTTTCTTTAATTATCTTAAAGACAAGACCAAACAATTAGTCTTATCTTATTATTTTTTGGTAGGAATTTAGTCTTATCTTAATTGTACTGTGAAAAAAAAAATGTTAATAGATTTTTTTTTTGGACAAACAAATGTCAATAGACAAAAGCAATTATATCTTATGACTTATGGATTTTTTTGTAAAGACAAATAGTTAAAGGATTTAAAATGATCTTTCTATCTTTCTATCTTTTTTATTTAATTGATATATCAATAAAAATAATTTTTACTGTTTTATTTTATTTAATATCTTATTTTAGTTAGTTATTTAAAATTTTGTTTTATTTTGCCAAATTATTATTTTTATTATCATTTGAAATCAAATAAGCATAGATTCTAAGTATAGTAAGATTGTAGATATTATGGAACGTGTGTAGTTAATTTTTTTAATTTTTTTAGTTAACTTTGTGTATATTAAAACTATTTTTATTTATTTTAGTTTTAATAATGTTATTAAATGTATTCACTAATACTTTTTAATAATTATAATTATCAATTATTTTAAATTATAGTTAACTAAATAATACATACAGTAATATCTACCACACAAAAATGTCACCAGTCAGTAATTTTGGTAAGATCAATAAATCATATTTTTACAGCAATTCATTACATCAAACTACTGTTTTTACCACATAATATCTACTGCAAGTTACATCAAATTATAACATTTTCTCTCCAACTCAACTTCAATAATTCATGTTACATAGAATTTTAACTAATAAAAAAAAAAATCCTCTGTTTAGACATCCTCTGTTTTTGAAGTTTGAGGTTTGGATGAGTCGTTGGTTTTATCTGTAGCAGTTTCTTTATTCACATAACAAAAGAAATAAAATAAATATAAGCAACTCATTATAAAAGAAGTAATGTATATATCGAATGAACGTAAATAAGATTACCTTGTTCAGCTTCAGCAGCACTTTGAGCCGTTTTTGCTTTACGGAAGAAACAACAACCTAATAAAAAGCATATACCAATGATGATCCCAATGAAACCCACAACTGCTGCTATGATGACTCCGACAAAGGCTCCAATACTCAGTGATCCTATTTTCTTGATCTTCTTCCCGATTTGTGTTCCGATCTGTGTCGAAACTGCAATTTTTATGAAGTTTGTATACTATATATCAGTATTAATGTACGAAAAATCTTATAAAAATATATGATTAAAACATGATAAAATGAAGTGATTTTCAAATCCAGTGATATCATATATTTTCTTACTTGCATCTTTCATCTTTCGACCCAGTGGCGAACCTATAAATATAATTTAGGAGGTCAAAATGTAACAAAAAAATTCATAATTTTAAAAATCTAAAAAATTAAAAATATAAATTTGTTTTATTAAAAACAAAAACTATAACTTAGGTTCAATATTTATATGTGATGCAAATAAAAAGGCTAAAAATCATGAGAAAAATATTGTCAAACACACAAAATAGTAAAAAAAAAATATATGATAAAAACTGAAGAAAAATAACACAATTTTATAATTTGGAAGGGGTCAAAATATAAAATTTATAAATAATATTGTAAATCTTAAAGGGCTATAAGATAAATTCAGAATTTTAGGGGGGTCAGCTAACCCCCTTTAAGCCTTACTAGGTTCGCCCCTTTTTGGACCTGCAATTCAATTAAGTTTGTATACTACGTCAAAATTAATATACTAAAAGGCTCAAACAATATATGATCAAAACATAATAAAATGAAGCAATTTTCCAGTGATCCATATATATTTTTTCTTACTTGGTGGCTCTTTCTTCTTTGGACCTGCAATTAAATAAAGTTTGTATACGACGTCAAAATTAATGTACTAAAAAGCTTAAGAATATGTGATTTTTTTTTTTGATCAAAAGAATATGTGATTAAAACATGATAAATTGAAGCAATTTTCAAAATCCAGTGATCCATATATATATTTTCTTACTTGGTGGCTCTTTCTTCTTTGGACCTGCAATTTAATAAAATTTGTATACAATGTCAGAATTAATGTAATAAAAGGCTTAAGAATATGTGATTAAAACATGATAAATTGAAGTAATTTTCAAAATCCAGTGATCCATATATATATTTTCTTACTTGGTGGCTCTTTTTTCTTTGGACCTGCAATTTAATAAAGTTTGTATACGACGTCAAAATTAATGCACTAAAAGGTTTAAGAATATGTCATTAAAACATGATAAATTGAAGCAATTTTCAAAATCCAGTGATCCATATATATATTTTCTTACTTGGTGGCGTTTTCTTCTTTGGATCTGCAATTTAATAAAATTTATATAAAACATCAAAATTAATGTACTAAAAGGCTTAACAATATATGATCCAAACATATAAACTTTTTTTTTTTTTTTACTTTTGCGTGGCCATGGGAATGGCCATCTTTTTAAAAAAGAAGGTATGTTATTCACAACCACTTCCGAGCGAGCGACTCTGGCTAGAAGACGACCCTTTACTACATCTTCGACAACGACCGACGATTCTTGATTCATAACGTATGATTTACCGTCTTGTCTAAACAGAGAGAAAGCAGAGCAGTATGTATGTATTTAGTTTCAGCCACGTGACGTGAAAAAAATTGAAAATTAAATGTCAGTTTTTTTTTTTCTTACTTTGAAACAGCATTTCTTGTGGAAAGCGAATATACAGAAGTTAGAGAAAGAGACACGAATACGATGAAGACGACGAGGATGATATTGGAAGCCATTGTATGCGTGGCCTTGTGTTTTGTCAATGTGGGAAAATGTACGAATAAACATGAAACAAGACTTTGTTACATGTAGTAAATTTTCTCGATTCGCCTATTTGCGTATGCTCTCTTATTTTATTCCTCACCTTGTAGTTTATAAACTCAGATAGCTGGAAGTGCTTTGTGGACAGATTGGTAAGCGGTCTTTTTTGTTCTTCTTGATTATATAGCTTTAGGCTGTCTGCGTTTGACTATAAATTTGCTTCTTAGGTTTAATAATAGGGATATATATATACATCAAGTAGTAACCTATCTTCATGAAAACTACCACTTTCATTTCTTTAGTTCATATACATTTCTAATAATTTAAAGAAAGCACTGAGCTGTAAAAACTATCAGTAAGTTTTGGGCATTATGAAAAGGAAATTAAGGCTTTTGGATAGATTTGTCTTTTTTTTATTATCATAAAGACAAAGACCAAACAATTAGTCTTATCTTAATTTTTTTTGGTAGGAAATTAGTCTTATCTTATTTGTACTGGGAAAAAACAAATGTTAATAGTCAATTACTAATTAGTAATTACTATTTGTACTGGATTAAAAATGATCTTTCTATCTTCTTATACCAATTTTGTATATATTAATTACTAATTAGTCAATTGACATTTTAAAGAAATGATTAAATAAATTATATCCAATTTTTTTATATATTTTATCATTCAACTTTTTAAAAAGATCTACAAGTCATAAGTTGGAAAAACTAAAAAAAGACAGACATAAAACTGAAAATATATAAATGTTGCCACACAAATCCTTAAACATGTAATGATCATAAACCATACCATATGTCTAACAAGTGAAAAAAAAAAAAAAAAAGCAAGAGAATAAAGATGATCAGATCCAACGAGTTAAAAGAATATAAGTGTTTTCAAACATTGGTGTCACCATTTGAAAGCTTTCCGGCAGGAGCACTCATGGCAACCGTTTTCGTCTTCTCACCCATTCCATCGCCCATCTCTTCTCCTATTTAATTACATAAGATCTTTATTTTTTAATACTCTTAAATTATACCAACCTCATTAATTAATCAGTAAATATGACTTAAATTAACAAAATTAAATGAAGAAAAAAACAGAGCTTAATTATGAAGACACGTCCATTGCATGTTCTAACTCGGTTGGGAATATTTTTCGTTTGTAGAGAGTTTAATTTGTCGAATAAAATAATTACTAGTTATACCTTAAATATATCATAATGCAATATCATATTTACCTGAATAGGATTTGACAATGTTGCGTTAAATATATCATAATTACCTGAACAGGGTTTGACAACGGCTGCGTTCATGGCCTTTTGTCTTCGGACGAAAACAATCCAGATTCCAATGGCGACCAAAATGATAAAGAAGAGACCAACAGATATGTCTATAATCGTGGCGGAACCGTTGTTTCCACCACTGCCTCCACCAGTAGTCCCACAGTCGAGAGTGATCCTACCAAACTTGTCGGCATTGTCCAAACTTTGTCGCGCCTGTTCGTCGTACAAATCTTCCCGGCTCGGAGATGAATCACACCCTTGTTCCCCTAATCGGAGAGAATAAGTAAACTCATTTCAATTCTATACACATATAAAGTATCATATATAAGGCACAAGTGCAAACAATTTTGTAGATGTTTTTAAAGCGATAATTAAGAGAATATACCACTGACAGATCCAACGATAGCTATAAGAGCAAAGAGAAACATAAGAAGTCAAATTCTTAGCTATAGAACTTCAAAGAAACTTTAGTGATTAAGAACACAAGAATTCTAAAAGAATAACTCTCTTTTATTAATCTTTAGGAAACTCTCTCAAAACCTAAAGCTCACTCTTGTTCTCTCAAACTCTTAAGTTGTGCAACATGCTCTGCACCTCCTTATATAGAGAACTTAAAACAAAACCTATTCCTAATAGGACTTGTTATATTTGGACAGCTCCCAAATATATTTGTTATTATCCTAATCCCTTTTAAAACCAATACTTAATAGGATTAGGATTCCCAAAAGTCTTCAAGCTTCTTTCAAGCTTAAGTCAACAATCTCCCCTTTAAGCTTGAAGTTCACCTCATCCAAGTCTTGTATCCCTATTAGCTCCCTCATCTCCTTGAACTTGATCCTTCCTAGAGCTTTAGTCAAGATGTCTGCCTTCTGTTCATTTCCAGGAACATGCTCCACTTCCACTTGTCCATTCTCAACACACTCCCTTATAAAATGGTATCTAGTATGAATGTGCTTACTCCTACCATGGAATACAGGGTTTTTGGTCAGTGCTATTGCCGACTGGTTGTCGATCCGAATTGTGACTTTCTCACAAGGTAAACCAGTGACTTCACTAAGCAAGTCCTGGAGCCATATTCCCTGCCGTGCTGCCTCTGTTCCAGCCATGAATTCAGCCTCACAAGATGATAAGGCCACAGTGTCTTGTTTTTGTGAACACCACGAGATTGGACTATCCCCAAGATAAAAGATATGCCCAGTTGTGCTTCTACCATCATCAGGATCAACATTATAACTACTATCGCTATAGCCTACCAATCTAGGCACTTTTGCAACCGATCGTTGAAACACTAAGCCAAAAGAGGTTGTGCCCTGCAAGTATCGTAAGCATTGTTTTAACGCAACACCATGAGAAACCTTTGGATTTTGCATGTACCTGCTCAAAACCCCAACACAAAAACTTAAGTCTGGACGAGTATGAATCAAATAGCGAAGGCAACCAATAGTTTTCCTGTAATATGTAGCATCAATGCCTTCTTCTTCCTCTGATTTTGCTAACTTTGTTCCAGACTGCATTGGCGTAAGGACTCGATTGCAGTTAGCCATACCTGCTTCTTCTAGGATCTTCTTAGCATATCGTTTCTGAGATAGCATAATCCCACCATCAAACTGACATACCTCAATTCCCAAGTAGTATGTAAGTTTTCCAAGATCACTCATGTCAAACTTAGTGGCCATCTCTTCTTTGAACTCAGTGATCACTCGAACATCAGTTCCTGAGATAAATAAGTCATCGACATAGACAGCTACCACAAGAAAATTTCCTTTCACCACCTTTCGATAAACTGATGGTTCTTTTGGACACTTCTCAAACTTTAACTCAATAAGAATCTGATTCAATTTATTGTTCCATGCTCTTGGGGCTTGTCTTAAGCCATATAAAGCCTTTTTGAGCTTATAGACTTTATCTTCACTCCCCTTTACCTCAAAGCCCTCAGGTTGCATGACATAAACAGTTTCTTTTAATTCACCATGTAAGAATGCTGTTTTTACATCAAGATGATGTATCTCCCAACCTTTTGAAGCTGCAAGATTAACTAGAAGTCGTATTGTCTCTAATCTAGCTACTGGAGCAAAGACTTCCTCAAAATCAACCCCATATTGTTGTACATATCCTTTAGCAACCAAACGAGCCTTATGTTTATTGATGCTTCCATCCGAATTCTTCTTGAGTTTAAACACCCATTTTAAGCCAATAGGTTTTACCCCATGAGGTAAGTCTACGAGATCCCATACTTGATTCCTTTTGATCGAACGAATCTCATCCTCACAAGCAAGTGTCCATTCTTTAACTCCCTTAGCTTCGAGATAGCTTCTTGGTTCATCATTTAAGTCTAATAATAACAATTCTCCTTCTTCATCAGCGAGTAGTGCATAATCTTGAAGATATTTTGGCTTAACAATCTGTCTAGCTGTCCGTCTTAATATAGGTTGTGGAGGAACCTGCTCTTCTTGTATTTCTTCATTCTCGTTATTCTCGAGTTCACTTTCAGAGTTATTACCTATATCCTCCTCAGTCGTCGCATGATCATGATCCCTCTCATTATCCGAATCAATACTCTGTTCTGAAACAGAGTTTGAATTCTCATCTTCTTCTTGAATGCCATGATTACCGAACTCACCAAAAATAATACTGAAACTTCCAGCCTGCTCCTCTTCTTGATTATTACCATTCCAGTTCCAGCCCTTTGTTTCATCAAACACCACGTCACGACTCACTATTATTTTTCTTGTTCGTGGCTCCAATAGTCTATATGCCTTTGATCCAGGTTCTGTTCCCAAGTGAACTGTAAGTCGTGATCGATCTTCTAATTTTTTTTAAATGGGGCTTGTCGATTTTGGCATAACCAATACAGCCAAAGATACGTAGATGCTCAACATTTGGTTTTTTGTTTCTCAAAGCTTCATACGGAGTCTTGTCTTCAAGAGCTCTTGTCATAATCCTGTTTAAGAGGTAGGTGCAGTGTCTAATAGCTTCTCCCCAAAGAAAGTTAGGAACTCGCATATGCTTCATTACACTTCTTGTCATCTCCAAGAGTGTCCTGTTGCGTCTCTCAACAACACCATTCTGTTGAGGGGTATATGGTGCAGTAAGTTGTCTTTTAATGCCAGATTCTTCACAGAAAGTGTTAAATTCTTGGGACACAAACTCGCCTCCTCTATCCGTCCTGAAGGTTTGTATAGTAGTCCCTGATTCTTTTTCAACATGTTGTTTGAAGTTTTTAAACTTTTCGAAAGCTTCACTTTTTTCTTTGAGCAAAATCGTCCACATGTAGCGACTGTGATCATCTATAAGGACAAAGATATATTTGTTTCCAGCAGTAGTACTTGGCGAGATGGGACCGCAGAGATCTCCGTGAATGAGCTGAAGAACCTTAGATGCTCTGTATGTAGTTGCCTTCGGAAAAGTTTTCTTAGTTTGCTTCCCTAGTAGACATGATGAGCAGATATCTGTATTGAGAACAAACCTCGGTATGCCTTGAGCAAGGTCCTTTTGCATCATGTTCTTCAAAGTTTCAGAGTTGACATGTCCTAGTCGAGCGTGCCACCTGCTGCTTTCATTTATGGTCTTTGAGAGAAGACATGTAGTGTTCTTTATTCCCATATGCACTTTGTATAGACGATTTTGAGATCGTTTTGCTCTGACCAGGAGCTTCCCGTTCTGATCATGCATGGTCAAGTGTTCTCCTCGGAGTCTGATGTCACACCCTGCTTCTGTGGCTTGTCCGAGGCTAATGATGTTGCTTCTAAGACCTGGAATGAAGTAGACATCTAACATTCTTCTTGTTTCACCGTTTGTATCAATGAAAGAAATTGCTCCTTTCCCTTTGATGTCTATGCGCGAATCATCGCCAAACCTTACTTTTCCTGTTATGGATTCATCAATTGCATCAAAATATCTCTGATCACCGGACATATGATTGCTGGCACCGTTGTCAAGGTACCACTCATTTTCTTCTCCTGTGCATGTCTCAAGCTGACTCGGTATGCAGTGCTTCTCATTCAAGTAAACGACCTCATGTATCATAAGAACATCTGCGTTGTGTGTTTCAGTGTTGTCTGTTTCTTCAACCTCTTGGAGTTTAAGCATCCGATCTGGGCAGTTGGAAGCATAATGCCCAAGTTTATCGCACCTGAAACACATAATTTTAGATATGTCTCTTCCTCCGTTTGACCTTCCTCGACCTCTTCCTCTGTAATTAGTTCTTCCTCCGCGTCCTCTGTATCGATAGTCTCCATTGTATTCTCGAGTTTGATCCTGACTAGTATACATGAGTTTCCCTTGATCTTCTTGTGTATCTTCTTCGTCAAAGATACGCTCCTCATAGACTTTCAGGCGCCCTATGATCTCTTCAAAGCTCGTAGTATTAAGGTTCAAAACTTGTTCGAGTGAAGCGACAATGTGAATATACTTTTTCCTAGGGAGACTGTTAAGAAATTTCTTAACAATCTTTGATTCGTCAATATCGACTCCAAGGGCTGAAGATTTAGTAGAGATTTCAGAAAGTTTTCCCACAAAGTCATCTATTTTGTCGGAATCTTTCATCCTAAGTCTTTCAAATTCAGACATTAGGGTCTGTAATCTAGCTTCTCGAACTCTGTCTGCTCCTACATGTCTTGTTTTAATAGCTTCCCATACCTTCTTTGCGGTATCCAGTCCTCCTACTTGTAGAATAAGTGACTCTGGAATCGATTGAAACAACAGCGCCATAGCTAAGTTGTTCTTTTCATCATCGGTTGAGTCTGCTTCTACAACCTCCCAGACTTTGTTAACCGCAAGAGTGATTTTCATACGCATGGCCCATACTGTATAATTCATGGAGTTTAGCATAGGACATGAAATCGTTGATCCCTCTTTAGGTTTGGTTGTTGCCACCGTAAGATCTCCCATAGTGATGTTTTGCTCTGATACCAAATCAAATTCTTAGCTATAGAACTTCAAAGAAACTTTAGTGATTAAGAACACAAGAATTCTAAAAGAATAACTCTCTTTTATTAATCTTTAGGAAACTCTCTCAAAACCTAAAGCTCACTCATGTTCTCTCAAACTCTTAAGTTGTGCAACATGCTCTGCACCTCCTTATATAGAGAACTTAAAACAAAACCTATTCCTAATAGGACTTGTTATATTTGGACAGCTCCCAAATATATTTGTTATTATCCTAATCCCTTTTAAAACCAATACTTAATAGGATTAGGATTCCCAAAAGTCTTCAAGCTTCTTTCAAGCTTAAGTCAACAAGAAGGACGATACGGAACGAGAACATGGTTGGGGTGTAGAATACAAAGATCATGCATGAATGATCAGTGTTTTTCTATTAACGGAGAGTTTGTTTGTACGTATGTCAATTTGTGTATATATAAGAAAAAGAGAAATCGTGAAATTTGCTGTAATGGGATGCAAGTCATCAACTTCCCGTATTTTATCCGTTCTAAACTTTGATCCAAGTACCAACTATGGATTTCTATATTTATAAACGTTTGTGTAATAGTTTAACACTTTGCAGAAGTAGTCCACTATATGACATGCTCTCTTAGAAACGCAAAAAATGATGTTTTGATTTGAGAAATAGTCTGATATATTGGCAGCTATATGTATTAAGTGTTTTGATGTTTGGTATTGCAATTTGCACATACGTTTGAACGTACGTGCAAGTGCAATATGGTGTGTGGAAATTTTTATTTTGATATATATGAAACATTTTTTTTTTGAAAAGAAACCAAGTAAGGGTCATATTCATGGTGAGCTCCTCTAAAGCCCAAGTAGGAAAAGTATTGGTATTCGGGTCCAAAGTTTATATAAATATTTTGGGCCTTATATAAATATTTTTGGGATTCGTTATATTACTTCCACATATTAAGAAATATTTATTTTTAACAAGTTCAACCAATCAAAAATAATACTGCATAATATTAAATACTAAACTAATGTAAAAGTTGTATACAAATTTAAAAACTTCTTATATTATGAAACAAAATTTTTTTTCAAAAACATCTTATATTTTGAAATGGAAAGAATATTTGGTGTAAATAAGTAAAATATTTATAAAAAAATAGTCAGATGTTCCTCTTTTTGGTTTTAAAAGGTTAAGCAAATGAAACTAAAAAGTAATGTAATATATACGAATGAGGTATAGAATCCAACATTAATAATTAAGTTTTAGCAAAATATAGACAATTGCTTTATCATATCCTATCTCTCTAATTGGACGAACTATATATATATACACTTTTCATTAAGTAAATTCAACTATTTAAAAAAAAAATAATAATAATAACAAGTATTATATAATATATGTCAATTCAACTTGGCAAATGAGGAGGAATCCAAAATTTTCAAAATAGGTTTATCAGTTTATGACTTTTCCATTTAAAGGTTGAGATTCAATGTGAAAAGCAACTTGGCCTAGTCTCTCCTAACCAATGACATCACGCCATCTGTCACTATTGGCGTGGCAGAGCCAACCCCATGTGATCGCCGTGTCCAAGTGACGTGGCTGAGCCCATTGACGTTGGAGAATCCCCTAAAGCAAATATTCGCACATTTATTGTTTTACACTTAAAATAAAAAGAAGCTTATTTAAATTAGCAGATCACCCCGGTAAGCTAACAGATTTACACTATCAGTCCCCTAAGTAATAGACCAAGCGAAGGACTTTACATAAAAAAGGAAACAAAGAAGGACCTAATTGCAATATCTTTTGAGATCGTGTTCCCGTCACTTTCCTGGAAGGATGCAAGCCATTAAAACTCTAGAGAATAAAAAACATATTTAAATATAAAAACAAAATTTATATATTATATTCAACAAATACAGTTGAATTAAAAAATATATATATTTAACCAAATCTTATATAGTTATATGTAAAGGCTCCTCAGAAGTAGAAGAAGAAGAGAAGTATCTGGGAGATAGAGGCGTACGATCTCCGCATCATCATCGAAGAAACAGTTACGGAGTTTAATCCGCTCCGGTTCTGGTGAGTTTTTGTTTTATTTTGTTAACGATCTCGTAGTAGTCTTGTGTTCTTCGCTTTTCTCGGAATTTGAGTTTTGGAATCTTCGTATATTATCGAGATTTTGTTTTGACGTTGATCTCTCTGATTTTTGTTTTTTTGCGGCCACTCGAGAATCTTTCATATCTGTTGTTTTATTATTCCAGAAGATTCGGTGTTAGCTTTCATTTTCAGTTTTGAATCTCTCTGTTTTCGTATACTGTGTAAGCTTATGATTTGATCTCTTTTCCAGCGGAAGATAATGGGGAAAGGAGGTGAAGAGAACTCTGAATTGTTAGATTCGGATACTTATCCTGCTTGGGGTAAAGATGTTGGCGAATGCGAAGAGCATTTCGGTGTTAGTCGTGAGAAAGGGTTGAGTACTGATGAGGTGTTGAAGCGACATCAGATCTACGGTTTGAATGAGTTAGAGAAGCCTGAGGGTACTTCCATTTTTAAGCTGATATTGGAGCAGTTCAATGATACGTTGGTTCGTATTCTTTTGGCGGCCGCTGTTATTTCCTTTGTCTTGGCTTTCTTTGATGGCGACGAAGGTGGTGAGATGGGTATCACCGCATTTGTTGAGCCGCTTGTCATTTTTCTCATCTTGATTGTTAATGCCATTGTTGGGATCTGGCAAGAAACTAATGCCGAGAAGGCCTTGGAAGCTTTGAAAGAGATTCAGTCTCAGCAAGCTACTGTTATGCGTGATGGGACTAAGGTATCTAGTTTGCCTGCAAAGGAGCTTGTTCCTGGTGACATTGTGGAATTGAGGGTTGGTGATAAGGTGCCTGCTGATATGCGTGTGGTTGCTCTTATCAGCTCAACTCTGAGAGTCGAGCAAGGGTCCCTAACAGGAGAGAGTGAGGCAGTGAGCAAAACCACCAAGCCTGTGGATGAGAATGCTGATATTCAAGGAAAGAAATGTATGGTTTTTGCTGGAACCACCGTTGTGAATGGGAACTGCATATGCTTAGTTACAGACACTGGGATGAATACTGAGATTGGAAGGGTTCACTCACAAATTCAGGAAGCTGCACAACATGAGGAAGATACCCCTCTGAAGAAAAAACTTAACGAGTTCGGGGAAGTTCTGACTATGATCATTGGTTTAATTTGTGCGTTAGTGTGGCTCATCAATGTCAAGTACTTCCTCTCCTGGGAGTATGTTGATGGCTGGCCCAGAAACTTTAAGTTCTCCTTCGAGAAGTGCACATATTACTTTGAAATTGCTGTAGCATTGGCAGTTGCTGCGATTCCTGAAGGTCTCCCAGCAGTTATCACCACATGTTTGGCTCTTGGTACACGGAAGATGGCGCAGAAGAATGCTCTGGTTAGGAAGTTACCCAGTGTGGAGACTCTTGGATGCACTACTGTTATATGCTCTGATAAAACCGGAACTCTGACAACCAATCAGATGGCTGTTTCAAAGCTTGTTGCTATGGGTTCTAGGATTGGAACCCTTCGATCTTTCAATGTTGAGGGGACCTCATTTGATCCTCGAGATGGAAAGATTGAAGATTGGCCAGCAGGTCGGATGGATGCAAATCTGCAGATGATTGCAAAAGTTGCTGCCATTTGCAACGATGCTAACGTCGAGCAATCCGAATCGAAGTTTGTGTCTAGGGGCATGCCTACTGAGGCAGCTTTGAAGGTAATTTGGTCTTCTACACTAGCTTGCACCTTTCTCTTCTTAACTAAATTGACTAAAAAGACTTCTTCTGGTCGTTGCCCTTAAATGATTTTTCTTTCTATTGGTGTGTGTTTATTTGAACAGGTTTTGGTTGAGAAAATGGGATTTCCTGAAGGGTTAAATAAAGCTTCCTCTGATGGCGATGTCTTACGTATGTATCACTAATTATATTTTGTTATTATTGTTTATACAGTTGTACATATGCTAAACTCCTGAACTTTTCCTTTTTTAACATTATTGAAGGTTGTTCTCGGCTATGGGGTGAACTAGAGCAACGGATTGCCACCCTTGAGTTCGACCGTGACCGGAAATCAATGGGAGTTATGGTGGATTCCAGCTCAGGAAAGAAGCTGCTACTGGTCAAGGTCTGTTTTTCATATCCTGGCTCCTGAGGTCGAGCCTGTGAAATCAATGTGGCTTGTGCTTTGGTTCTTGCATTTAATTAGTCGAGAAAACCTTTGTCCTCTCTTTTCAGCACCTAAGAGACCAATTTTGAAATTATGCAGGGTGCGGTAGAAAATTTATTGGAAAGGAGTACACGTATTCAGCTACTTGATGGTTCCGTTCAGGAGCTTGACCAATACTCAAGGGAGCTTATTTTACAAAGCCTACATGATATGTCCTTGGGTGCATTAAGATGTCTCGGATTTGCGTACACAGATGTTCCATCAGATTTTGCCACTTATGATGGCAGTGAAGACCATCCTGCTCATCAGCAACTTCTCAACCCATCCAATTATTCGTCTATCGAGTCCAATCTAATATTCGTTGGATTTGTTGGTTTAAGGGTGAGTCAAGGTCACCGTGATATTTTATGTTCTTTCTGGTTCCTCATTAATATGTTATTCATGCTCTACCTATTTAATGATTGAAGGATCCTCCAAGGAAAGAGGTGCGTCAAGCCATTGCAGACTGCAGAACAGCAGGTATCCGGGTCATGGTCATTACCGGAGACAACAAGAGCACAGCGGAAGCGATCTGCCGTGAAATTGGTGTATTTGAAGAAGGTGAAGATATCTCCTTAAAAAGCTTGACAGGAAAAGAGTTTATGGATGTTCAAGATCAGAAAAATCATCTAAGACAGACTGGAGGGCTTTTGTTCTCTCGGGCTGAACCCAAACACAAACAAGAGATTGTCAGGTTACTTAAAGAAGATGGAGAAGTGGTTGCCATGACTGGAGATGGAGTCAATGATGCTCCTGCCCTTAAGTTGGCTGATATTGGTGTGGCTATGGGCATTTCTGGCACGGAGGTATTTTTCCCTCTTCTCCCTTCTGCAACAACGGTATGATTATAGCCCTGTCCGTTTTCTAAAGCTCCGGGGTTTTTGCAGGTAGCAAAGGAAGCATCTGACATGGTGTTGGCAGATGATAATTTCAGCACAATTGTTGCAGCTGTTGGTGAAGGCAGGTCCATCTATAATAACATGAAGGCCTTCATCAGGTGAGTCTTCTAATGTTACATATATATACCTCTTCGTACTGGTGGCTTGAAATTATGCATACTAAGCCTATATTTTGGACTATGATGAATAAAAGGTACATGATCTCTTCCAACATCGGTGAGGTTGCATCGATATTCTTGACAGCTGCTCTTGGTATCCCAGAAGGCATGATTCCAGTTCAGCTTCTGTGGGTGAATCTTGTAACAGATGGTCCGCCAGCTACAGCTTTGGGATTCAATCCCCCTGACAAGGACATCATGAAGAAGCCTCCTCGTAGGAGCGATGACTCGCTTATCACTGCCTGGATCCTCTTCCGCTATATGGTAAGCAAAAAAAACGATTTGGCTCACTTGTTCATCTTCTGGGGCTTGGCTTTTCCTAACTGACTATGGTACTTACCTACCTACAGGTGATTGGAATGTATGTGGGAGTAGCAACAGTGGGCGTATTCATCATATGGTACACACACAACAGCTTCATGGGCATAGACTTGAGCCAAGACGGTCACAGCCTTGTGAGCTATTCGCAGCTCGCACACTGGGGACAATGCTCTTCATGGGAAGGCTTCAAAGTGTCTCCTTTCACAGCAGGCTCTCAGACTTTCTCATTCGACTCAAACCCTTGCGACTATTTCCAGCAAGGGAAAATCAAGGCATCCACACTCTCCCTCTCGGTGTTGGTGGCGATAGAAATGTTCAACTCCCTGAACGCACTCTCAGAAGACGGCAGCCTGGTGACGATGCCACCGTGGGTAAACCCATGGCTGCTACTGGCAATGGCGGTCTCATTTGGTCTCCACTTTGTGATACTGTATGTGCCATTCTTAGCTCAGGTGTTTGGTATTGTACCGCTGAGCTTGAACGAGTGGCTGCTGGTGCTTGCAGTGTCGCTTCCGGTAATCCTGATAGATGAAGTGCTCAAGTTTGTAGGAAGATGTACAAGTGGCTACCGCTACTCAACTCGCACTCCCTCCGCTAAGCAAAAGGAGGAGTAAGAAAACAATTGAAAAAGCCACATTATTACATCATTAGACTCTTGATAGTTTTTAGCTGAAATTAACTTTGTTGCTTAACTCTCTCTCTCAGCCTTGGTTATTTAATTTTCACAACTACTCCATAATTTATTGGTTTGATATAAAATTGTTTCCAATTTTGGTTAAATGGCATGACATGTGTTTTCCCAGCACAAATGAAAACATTAACTTCATTTAGCTTACAAGAATTAATAACGAGACATAAACAAAACAAAAACATTTAAGAAAGAAAAAAAAATGAAAACGCGTGAGAAATTAATAAAGAAATCGCGTTTCCAATTTTGGCTAAATTAACCATTTCCTTCTTCGCTTTACTTACTTATATTCTCTTCTTCTTCTTCATCACAAAGATTCAGAAACGTTCTTCGTCTCTTTCAAATCCCTAAGATTCCCAAAATTCAATCAAGCTATGCAAGACCCTTCAGCGCGACCCGCTACAGGTTACCCATACCCGTATCCATACCCAAATCCACAACAACAACCACCACCCGCCGGTTCCACAAACGGCTACCCTAACCCCGGAGCCGCTTACCCTTACCAAAACCATAACCCATACTACGCTCCCCAACAACCCAATCCACGCGCCGTACTCATCCGTCGTCTCTTCATCGTCTTCATGGCGTTTCTCCTAATCTTAGGTCTCATCCTCTTCATCTTCTTCCTCGTCGTTCGTCCTCAGTTACCAGACGTTTACCTTAACTCCCTCTCCGTCTCCAATTTCAACGTCTCGAACAATCAAGTCTCTGGTAAATGGGATCTTCAAGTCCAGATTCGAAACCCTAATTCGAAGATGTCACTCTATTACGATACTATCCTCACCGTTCTGTATTATCACCGTGCAACTCTCTCTGAAACGAGGCTGCAGCCGTTTGATCAAGGGAAAGAGGATCAGACGGTGGTTAACGCTACGCTCTCTGTTTCGGGTACTTATGTGGAAGGAAGCTTGGCTGATGATATTGGGAAAGAGAGAGGTGCTAAAGGAAGTGTTGAGTTTGATTTGAGGATGATCTCTTATGTTACTTTCCGGTACGGTGCTTTCCGGAGGAGGAGATACGTTACTGTTTATTGCGATGATGTTGCGGTTGGTGTTCCTGTGAGTAGTGGTTCAGGGAAGATGGTTGGTCAGGCTCGGAGATGCAAAACTTATTGAGCCTTAGTGAGTGAGTTTGAGTTTGTTGATTTTATTACTTTTAACCAATCTTTTTAATTCTCAATTCCTTGTAAATCTACTATGTTCTTTGATGGAAAACAAAAGTAAAAGATTCAGCTTTATAGCTTTCTCATTAGCTTATGCGTTTTTTTTTTATTTTTCAATTCTTTACTATGATGAGTACTATTGGGTTTTTATTAGCAGCATTTTATCTTAATGATGCAATTGCAATAGGATTAGATTGTGTAACGATTGGTAATTGTGAGTTCTTATCAAGATTTTTGTTGGTGATTCTCGAATGATTATGTTATTCTGTATTTCAACTTTTTCCCTGCTGCTATGATGTCGAAAGATGATGGTAACTTTGTGTGGCATGATTGAGTCACTTTTGAGAATGTATCAAGGTTGAATCATCGTTTGGTTAGCCAATAGGCATATTTACTCTTGTTTGAGATTTGGTGGGTAAGTCGTAAGTGAGTCATATGTGCTCCACTCTGTGATACTATACGTGCCATTCTTTGGCTCAGTTGTTTTGGATTTTGTACCTTTGAGCATGAACGAGTGGCTGCTGGTGCTGGATGAGTCGGCTTCCTGTGATCTTGATAGACTAAGTGCTCAGAATTGTAGGAAAAAGAGTGGCTGCGGCTACTCGACTTGCACTCCCTCCGCCAAGCAAAAGGAAGAGTAAAGAAAACGAAAGCACATTAGTACTGTTAATCGTTTTTTTGCTGAAATCGACTTTGTTGCTTAACTCTCTCAGCCTTATTATAGTATTCAAATCGATAGCATTGGTCGGTCTTTTAGGTTGGTTACCAAACTCAGATCAGAGAGATGCAGAATTGAAGATATCTCAACCGCTCTATTCTCAATTTCCCCACTTCTGGATGCAAGTTCTGCAATATCAACTACTAAGTTCTTGCATTGGTAAAAAATTAGAGTTAAAACGAAGAAGAGACGAAAGAAACTGAGCAAATGATTCATTCTCATAAGATTGTTCTGAGCATAAGTTTGCTTAGATTTTTTTAGCTAAACTCCTAGATTTACTTTTTTTTTAAAAGACTAATCAACACATATAGCTAACACGGATCTCAGAAACAAGACATTGCGAACCCTAAATTCCCAAATCGATTTAACCGCCGAAACCGTAGAGAGTGCGGCCTTGCCTCTTCAAAGCGTAGACAACATCCATGGCGGTAACCGTCTTCCTCCTAGCGTGCTCAGTGTAGGTGACGGCGTCACGGATGACATTCTCGAGAAAGATCTTGAGAACACCTCTGGTCTCCTCGTAGATGAGACCGCTGATACGCTTGACACCACCTCTGCGAGCAAGACGACGAATAGCAGGCTTGGTGATACCTTGAATGTTGTCTCTAAGAACCTTCCTGTGCCTCTTGGCTCCTCCCTTTCCCAATCCCTTCCCTCCCTTTCCTCTTCCTGACATCTCCGATTTCCAAAAGAGATCTGTGAACAACAACAAGACCCAAAAGAAAAGAGTAAGAACAGAGAGAAATTACAATCGAAGAATTGAAATTGAGAAAAGATGAAAATCTGGGCTAAGCAAGTCAGAGATGTAAATGTATAACCAACCTGCTGATGTTTTGATCGAAAGCTTTTATGAAACCTCTAGAGAAGAAGAAGAAGAAGAAGAAGAAGAAATGTTATTATCTCAACAAAGACATGAGGATTTGAGTCCATTTATAAATGAGAGTCGCATACCCAATGAATCATTGGTGGCCGTTCGATATGTATCCTCTTTGAACGGACCAAGATTGCGATCCGCGTGAAAGGCTTCACGACTAATATGGATCGTTGATTCTTCAATTCGACGGTGGTAGATGTGTTATACTAGCTATGGAAGTTTCCGTCATAAGAATTGTGTGAAATTTCATCGAACAACTAAAAAGGCCCGACCATAACAGATTATTAAAATTTTAAAGGCTCATTTGTAATACAAGGCCCAATTAGTAGAAAAGAAGCTAAAAAGCTCACGTGGCAACAAGTACCCTACAACACGAAGTTGCACTTGCATGTAGTCGACCACGTGTTCAGCTCACCGTAAAGAGAGATCATATGTATTGCAAATCGAGAGTAGTGTTGTCAAGGATCGGATCAAATAGAATCGACTCGATATCAGAATCGTGAGACTGACAAAACAAAAAAAATGGCTGCGAATATGATGAGACCGGCGTTTGCTTACTCTGTTGTTTACGTTAAGGATGTCGCTAAATCCGTTGAATTCTACTCCAGAGCCTTTGGTCACAACGTCCGTCGTCTTGATGAGTCTCACAGGTTTTTTTACATATATAAGATTCGTTGTTTAGACACATATCAGCCGTTTGTGCGGTGCCCTATATGATCAGGTCTGATCCGCTGGCTAATATGCCAAGAAATTGCGTAAGGAATCCAGATATAGCGTAACATGTAGAAATCACCAATTTATATATGTTGATGTAGCTTCCACATATATTCGTTAATTCCGGTTTATATGTGATGGAGGAAATAAACTTATACGTACATATACAGGTGGGGGGAGCTAGAGAGTGGGCAAACGACGATAGCCTTCACACCGCTTCACCAGCATGAGACCGACGACCTTACTGGGAAGGTTCAGTCTACGCATTCAGCCCGTGAAAGAGCGCCCATCGAACTTTGCTTCTGTTACCCTGATGTTGATGCCGCTTTCAAGGTATAAACTCAAATGTAATTATGACTTTCTCGATGTATCTGACGTCAACAACATCTTATATGTGTGTATTGATTGCACGAGTACGATGGTGCGTTGTACAGAGAGCAGTGGAGAACGGTGCAGTAGCAGTGAGCGAGCCGGAAGACAAAGAATGGGGGCAGAAGGTTGGATACGTGCGAGACATTGACGGCATCGTTGTACGCATTGGAAGCCACGTTAAGTGAATACAAAACCAAAACACTCGATCACGTGAATCTGATCATATACTATAGTTTATATATATGCATACGAATAATACAAGATACTTTGTACTCTTTTTTCTTTGTTGGTTGGTTAATGGGTATCCTACATAAAACAAAAGGGATAAAATACAAAAGTTTTACAAAGTGCCCAGCGTAGACCCACTCCAAATTTGTTTTTTAATTGTTATTATCGTTACACAAAGTAGGAGTAATCAGCGAATTAGTATTAAGAAGAGTATTAGTATTAAGTATTAACTCTGCGTCAAAGGATTCTATGGTGGACTATATAGATCGATCGGTTAACTACACTATATGTTCTTAACCATCATTTTTCACTATTACAAAATTATCACAGGGGTTTTTATTACTGTTTTATCTTAATTATTCAATGAAACCACGATTTTATAAAGTAACTAACAGAAAATAACAAAGGTTCCTTTTACTTTTTCTTTTTGTTGTGGTCGATCGTATAGTTGAGTAGTCGTAATCTCGTATGTTTTGTGAGTTACTTTGGCTTTCGTAAAAGCTGAACCAGTGTAAAGTAAAGAGATATATAGTATTTTCGTATTTGGTCTTTGAAATCAAAATTAATTGCTTTTGTTTTTTAGCAATAATTGATGAGACTTCTTAATCATCCGCTTAAATTTTTTATTAGTATAGAGATTTAGGAGAAAGATACATCCACATATATAAGACTTTTCAATGTTTGCTGCCTACAAAAATTAGAAACTGCTACACTTATTAAAACTTTTTTTTTTTTTGTCAAACACATAAATAGTAAACTTTAAACATATTTTAAACGTTTGAACGTCATGTCTTAATAGTTAGTACCAAATGTAATATATGTATTTTTTTAACAACGACAAAAAATTTAAAGCAAAACGTAGACTAGCCTTAAACCAAAACACAAAAAAAAATCTCAAGCATAGACTAACTAATCACGAAATCGCTTGAAATTTATGCAGGGTCTCTTGTCAAATTCTAGCAAAGCATATGTTAACGTATTACTGGGTCCAATTATTATTATGTGACATAAACATAAAACATGTATGTAGTAGTGAATACACACAGACACACTAGTATGGGGTGAAGACCAATGAAAATATTGGTTGATGTAATAAAATAACATTACAAAAAGTACAGCAAACCTTATTAAATCAAGACGACTAAAAAAGTGTGGTCCATAAGCTCGTTACCATTACTTCCTACACTGTCTCTCTCTCTCTCTCTCTCTCGACCTCTATCTATATCTCTTTTATAAGCTTTTCTATCGGACAAGTGATACGATATTTTTTTATATTTTTGTATAGCAAAAAGATGATTTCTTTGCATCGGATATATTTCATCATCGTCCTCTTCACTTTGATTATCCATGGCCGTCTTGGATTTTCTGACAATACTAAACTCCACGAGGCCGAAGGTACTTCCCCCTAAAATCACTTTCTTGTTTGTTTTCCAAATACGAAACTAAACTGTGCTTCTTATTTTCTCTTTTCTATGTTTGCGGCTTTCCTTTTTCTGTTTCTTGAGAAATTTGGATATCAAAAGCACTTTCTTGATATTTGATGATGATGGTAATTGTTTTAATATAATTATGGTTTTGATGAATTTGGGAAGTGAGAGCACTAAAGGAGATAGGGAAGAAGCTAGGGAAGAAAGATTGGAACTTCAACAAAGATCCATGTAGTGGTGAAGGCAATTGGGTTGATACAAGTTTTACAACCAAAGAGTTTGAGAGTAATATCACTTGTGATTGCTCTTATCCTCCTCCAAACTCATCTTGCCACGTCATTAGAATGTAAGTCTCTTCTTCTTCTTCTTCTTCTTCTTCTTCTTCATCTTACTCCCCCTTTATTGGGTTTTACCATTTTTGGAAAATACAAAACATTTTTTAGTCCAATATTCGTGTCGGTGACAAGTCAATGTATATTGGGATTTCACCATCAGTTTTGAGAATTTCACAGTTTATAGAATCACCTTTTGTTATTTTTTTCCATGGAATAATTAGCATTTTACTAGTGGCTAGTTTATGGTGACCGTCGAGGGGAAACGACTAAAAATTCCTTGGTGAGGTTAGGTAGTAAGATTTACTTATCCTTTCATTAACTGTACAACTGGTACTTTAATGACAACCACTAACCATACGTCTATATGCCCTGTTTTGGTAATATTGAAATGATAAAATAAAACTATATTTTTTAGAAATTTCCGAATTATATTATTAAAGTTGATCGACCTTTAATATTTGTATTTTTTTTAAAAAAAATTATTTCCGACTTAAAACGTGACGTAAGAATCTTCTTTTGTATTATATCATACACTTGTTATAAATTTGACTACTAGTGTCTTACTGTTTACCTCTTTCTTTCGACATATACTATCTTACAAATTATAGTTTTTAGGATACATAATTAGAAGAGGTAAATAAGAGTTTGGTGGGATGTAAAAACACTTGTGAACTAATAAGATTAAAAAAACAAAAAAAAAGTTTGATTTGTCTATTTGTGAAGACAAAGATTACTTTGCCAGGCTGGAAATTGCAGCTGGTCGTTTGACCCGTTGACCGAATATACGATTCAAAAGATAATAACGCGTTTATATTTTTCACATTATTCCATAACTAGACTTTACTATAAAATCGCTAAATTACAAAAAAAAAAAAAAAACAATATGATGCATAAACTAATTCGAAAAAATATTAATGTTAGCAAATTATTTTTCAAATGAAGATCCTTTGAGAAGTCAATTGTCAAAGTAATAATTTTTGTTTAAAGGTCACTGATTTTGTAGAAGAAGGAAAGTCAAATCGATTACTAGCATTAAACCTTTGACCGGTTTAAATCGGTTATCTGTCTGGTTTGAGTTTCAATCCTAAAGACTATTGATTAATATTCGGTTTATTATTGTTGTTTGAGTTTGAGTTTGGGTTTCAATCCTAAAGACTTTGAGTTTCAATCCTAAAGTCAAACCTTTGACCGGTTTAAATCGGTTATCTGTCTGGTTTTGAGTTTTAAATCCTAAAGACTATTGATTGATTGATATTCGGTTTATTTATTGTTGTGCAGAGCTCTAAAGTCGCAGAATTTATCAGGCGTAGTCCCTCCAGAGTTCTCTAAGCTTCGTCACCTCAAAGTTTTGTAAGTAAAACAAACTAAAAAGACTCGAGCTTTTCTTACTTTTTTTTTTAAACTATAGAGATTGGTTCTTAAGTTATTCTAATTTGGGGGACTGGTGCAGGGACCTAAGCCGTAACTCTCTGACTGGTTCCATTCCAAAGGAATGGGCTTCTATGCGCTTGGAAGATTTGTAAGTGTATCTTCTTTATTTAAACTGCTTCTGTTAATGCATTCAGTTTTTGTTTTAATTAACTGTCTGGTTATTTTTGATGTACATTACTACACAGATCTTTCATGGGGAACCGATTGTCTGGTCCATTCCCAAAAGTCCTAACCCGCCTTACCACTCTCAGAAACTTGTATGTTGTTGTTTTTGGTTGAACCCTATCACAAATCTTTCTAGTTAGATACCTTATTTGAATGTGTTCAATTCATCATTTGAAACTACGCAGGAGCCTAGAAGGAAATCAGTTTTCAGGACCAATCCCTCCTGAGATTTCAAAGTTGACTCATTTGGAGAAACTGTTAAGTTTCTTTTCTCTTTCTTTTATTTCGAATCTTTTTTCTTGTTTTCTTGCGTGTGTTTTACATCTCAAGTCTTTTTTGGCTTCTAATTTAACTTATCATTCTCTCTGCATTTGTGTCAGTCATCTTCCTTCAAATGCTTTCACTGGCCCATTGCCTGAAAAACTTGGATTGCTCAAGAACATTACTGATATGTAAGAGATTTTAGTCTTACATGGTTGATGTGACATACAGAAAAATTTAGTCTTTGTTTGATGACTTCTTTAATACTGTTAATGATTGTATTTGTGGGGGTGGTAGGAGGATAAGTGATAATAATTTCACTGGACCAATACCAAATTTCATTGGCAATTGGACAAGAATAATGAAACTGTAAGATTGAATCTTTCTCCATATGTGCTTGCTTGTCCTCAAGAAAGGCATACTAACCAAAGAAGTCTTTTTTTTTTTGCAGGCAGATGCATGGTTGCGGTTTGGATGGTCCAATACCTTCCAGCATCTCTACATTGACTAGCTTGTCTGATTTGTACGCCATTGAAACACTACTAAATTTCAAGATTTATTACCTCACAAGGTCATTATAAACATAGTTTTTCTTTGGTGGGTTGTGATTGATAGGAGGATTAGTGACTTAGGAGGCAAACCATCTCCCTTCCCTCCATTGAGTAATTTGAAGTCTATCAAGTCGCTGTGAGTTAATATACAATCTGTATGGTTGTGTTTGCGATGCAGTTTTGCTATAAAACGTGTTTAATCTATCTCAAACGCAGGATACTGAGAAGATGCAATCTAAATGGCCCAATTCCAAAATATATTGGGGATATGAAGAATCTCAAAACACTGTAAGTCATGTATAAACATTGACCAAAGAAGAGTTTTTTTCAAATGATTTCTATTTCCATGTACTGAACTCTGTATGTTGATTATGTTTACTGTCTAGTGACCTCAGTTTTAATCTCTTAAGTGGTGAGATTCCTTCATCGTTTGAAAATATGAAGAAAGCCGATTTCATGTAAGTACGTACGTCACTAGGAGAATAGAAAATTTTGTTACAGAGAATATATTTCGTAATTGTGAAAGTTTTTGTAAATCTTCTCTATCAGTTATTTGACAGGAAACAAGTTGACAGGAGGTGTTCCAAGCTACTTTTTCGAAATAAACAAAAACGTGTATGAATTCATGCCTCTCTTAACATTCCAAGTACCTACCTACTATACAGATTTAATAAACTGTATTTGTTCTTCTTGATGTGCAGAGATGTTTCTTACAACAACTTTACTGATGAAAGTTCAATTCCAAATGATCATGAATGTAACCGAGTTACTTCGTAAGTTTATTGAATTTCACTTACATTCAGAACATTTTGTTCATACCTTCGCTGAAACAACAATCTTGTGCTGCTATTTTTCAGGAATCTGGTGGAAAGCTTCGCTGCGGGGAACAAATCGTAAGAAACCATCTCTCTGTATATAAATGACTCTGTAGTTGATCATGACTTTGTAGTGGTCTCTTAAATCTCTGTCCTTTCAATTATGATTAGTTTAACTGAACCAAAAACTGTCTGTGTTTTCCCTCTGACTTTGATGTTACAGACACAAGGGTTCAACCTGTTTTCTTCACCACATCCCTTGTGTTCATCCTAAAAGAAATCGTAAGCAACAACAACGCTTTTATTGTGTTCATCATATTCTGGCACTATCCTTGTTCTTGATTAAAAAGTGAAATATTTTCTTGTAGATATATATAAATTGTACATAAATTGCGGAGGAGGTGAAGTAAAAGTGGATAAAGGAAAAACATATCAGGCTGATGACGAGCCAAAAGGTGCTTCTATGTACTTCGCTGGCGCTGACAAGCACTGGGCGTTGAGCAGCACAGGGAACTTCATGGATAATGATGACGATGCTGATGATTATACTGTGCAGAACACGTCCAGGTTATCAGTTAATTCTTCCTCTCCCAGCGTTGGACTTTATAGGACAGCTCGTGTCTCTCCTTTATCGTTGACTTACTATGGACTCTGTCTCGGAAATGGGAACTACACTGTGAATCTCCACTTTGCTGAGATCATCTTTACCGATGACAATACATTTTACAGTCTTGGCAAACGTTTGTTCGATATTTATCTTCAGGTACGTCTTTGGAGTCAAATATTCTTTTACTTAGTCGTTACAAAAAAATGTAAATCGTAACATATTGTATTCTTGCTTGTTTTATCTGCTCACAGGATCAGTTAGTGATTAAAAACTTTAACATTCAAGAAGCAGCTCGAGGATCAGGCAAGCCAGTCATAAAATCGTTTATGGTAGATGTAAAAGACCATACTCTGAAGATTGGATTGCGATGGGCTGGCAAAGGGACAACCGGCATTCCAATTAGAGGTGTATATGGTCCTATGATTTCAGCTATATCAGTGACACCTAGTAAGTTTTTTTTCTTCTGATTGCACTTTTATATAAATCATTGGAATCTCTTTGGCAGATTGATGACTTTTTTTTTGCTTGTGGCAGATTTCAAACCTCCAGTATATCATGACGTTAAGGCTATCATACTAAAAGCAGGGGTACCAGTTGCTGCAGCAACTCTTCTTTTGTTTATCATAGTTGGCGTATTCTGTAAAAAAAGACGTGATAAAAATGCTATTGACAAAGGTATAAAGCTTTAGTTTTCTTGTGTTTCTTGAATCTATCTCTGCATATCATTATGTGCTCTTTAACGTCAATTTTTATATGAATGAGCAGAGCTAAGGGGTTTAGATCTTCAGACTGGAACTTTTACTCTACGACAGATAAAAGCAGCCACTGATAACTTTGACATAACAAAAAAGATTGGTGAAGGTGGATTTGGCTCTGTTTACAAGGTAATACACTTGTATTCTTCAAACATTCTTAGCTCTATGTGAAATCGTTTACTGTATAACAAGAAAATGTGTAGTTTTTGGAAGAGATGTTAAGAGGGTGGTGCCTTGTCTTGTTGCAGGGTGAATTATCTGAGGGAAAAATGATTGCAGTCAAACAACTGTCTGCAAAATCGAGGCAGGGAAATCGAGAGTTTGTAAATGAAATAGGAATGATCTCAGCACTACAGCATCCAAATCTTGTTAAGCTATATGGATGTTGTGTTGAAGGAAACCAGTTGATATTGGTGTATGAGTATCTGGAGAACAACTGTCTATCTCGTGCTCTATTTGGTATGTTTTTTTTTCTTTTGAATTTGCAACTGTGGAAGTATATGAACAAATATCCTAAAAATCTATGTGGGGTGATCTTCTTTGTAGGAAAGGATGAGAGTTCTAGACTGAAGCTAGACTGGTCAACAAGGAAGAAGATTTGTTTGGGGATAGCTAAAGGACTGACATTTCTCCATGAAGAATCTAGGATAAAGATTGTACACAGAGATATTAAGGCAAGCAATGTGTTACTCGATAAGGATCTCAATGCTAAGATCTCTGACTTTGGTTTGGCAAAGTTGAATGATGATGGAAACACACACATCAGTACCCGTATTGCTGGAACTATGTAAGGCTCTTTTTGCTCATAAGCTTAGCCAAAGAAAATCTTAAGAATACAATAACAGAAGTTTGATATTTTTTTCCATCTGGCATTGCAGAGGTTATATGGCTCCTGAATACGCGATGCGGGGTTACTTGACTGAGAAAGCAGATGTTTATAGCTTTGGCGTCGTTGCACTCGAAATTGTAAGTGGAAAGAGTAACACAAACTTTAGGCCAAGCGAGGATTTCGTCTACCTTCTTGACTGGGTAAACAGTCTTATCCCTTTCATCTACTTATAAGTGTACTCCAGTTATATAATAAACCAAAGTATATGTAGGCTTATGTTTTGCAAGAGCGAGGGTCATTACTAGAGCTAGTTGATCCAACGTTAAGTGATCACTCAGAAGAGGAAGCCATGTTGATGTTAAACGTGGCATTGATGTGCACTAACGCGTCACCGACGCTAAGGCCTACGATGTCGCAGGTGGTGAGTCTCTTAGAAGGAAAGACAGCCTTGCAAGAGCTGTTGTCTGATCCGAGCTTCTCAACGGTTAACCCAAAGCTTAAAGCCTTGAGGAACCATTTTTGGCAAAACGAGCTGAGCGATATTAGCTTCTCCACAAGCGGGAATTGTACTGCTGCCTCTGTTAACTCACTCGTTGATGCTGAGGAGAAAACTGGACTTTTGCATTAAGTTCTCAAATTCCAAATTTTAAGTGAGATTCCTGCTGGGAGTGGTTAAGTTTTTCACCAATAAATAGTTATTTTTCTCAAGTGTATATATATATTTTGAAGTCTTCTATAGCTCAAATATTGTGACATGTGAATTAGATTGATACCAAAATATATAAGACAAAAATAATCCTTAATTGGCACTTCATCTGCAACTCATATAGACAAAACCGGATTAAAAACTTGAATAGCATCATCAACTAATACTATGGCAAGTCCGAAAATGGCGACACAACTATGAGATTTTTATATATCACTAAGAGTCCATTCAACATTCAGATATAATTTACCTACTAAGTATCAAGAAAACATCACTTTTACTTTATGCGTTTCTTTTGATGTTTATGTATCTTGTTGGTACGTTCATAAAGATATATATATATATATAAGATTGATGCATAAATGCTTTATTAATTAAAATTTATAGATTTTGGCTGGTACTTCAAAAATGCTTTTTATCTAACTTTGTCTGATAAAAGTTTGAATCGTACTAATGCAACAATGTATAGATATGTATATCATATGGAAGATAAGTAGACAGAAACAAAATTAGAATGTTTGGATTCTAGTAAATTTATTTTCAAGATTAACTAACATCACTATATGCTATTGGAACTTTAAAGCTCTAGAGTTCGATTATCTTCAACTGAAATGTGTAATGTATTACATGTACGTGTGACGAATTTGTGTATGTGTATGTGTAATTGACAGGTAAAGAGATTAAGAAGGGTAAGCTTTTGCACAGATATAAAAAAATAAAAGGCTTATAAATAGGGGAAAAGCTGAAGGGAGGGAGAGGGGGGGACGGTGCAATTAATTGACAAGGAATCAGATTCCCACACCACCATTGTTCTTTACTTTTCTTTCCTGTCCTTATCATTTCTTCCACGTTTTTTTCCTCTATTATTACCATTTTTTTTTATTAATTGTATTTAAATTATCAAAATTGTATTTAGTTAACAACATACTCTACAACCCTATGTATAAGGGTCATTTTTCTATTGAAGAAAAAAAGAGAGTCATATCTTGGATAATAATATGAAAACCTTTTGTATAGATCATAGATATAGCTAGATATCATGTGAAGATTATTCTTTCTTTTCTTATTTTGTATGTTTAACAAAAAGTGAAGAATCTTTTGTAGAGTATAAAAATTTTGAAGTAATCGAAGCACTTTGCAATAGGATACTACTGGCGTGAGCGGCATACGTGACTTACTATTGTGCAGCATCAATATCAAAAGGCTCTAAAAAAAAGTGATGGATCATTCAAGAATCCTTTCGCTATTAAACGTTACTTGTAAGTTACCCTTTTTAGATAAAAATCATATTTTCGTTACGTGCAAACTGAAAGCATATGTCTAGTTATATATATTTCCAAGTCAGTACTAGCTAGCTAGTTATATATATGGGCGACAGCAAGAATCACAGAAAATATTTAAGAAAGCTAGCTGAGAACTAAATTTGGAACCAGATCAGTTACGTTTTGGCCGCAAAAATACACACCATCAATCATCATACAATACATGCAGAAATTTGACGGATCAATAATATATCACAATTTTGGTCTTGCGTATGTTTAAGATCGTTCGCAGAGCTGTTTTATTTCACATTTTTAAGGTAATTTTGGTTAGAAAAAAAGTTCTCTTGTTGTATTTATACGTATATAGTCTTTAATATACGTAAAAGTGTCAGTGATGATATCAACATTTAGGTTTACGTGAAACACAAATTCCAAGGAAAAAGCCGAAAATATCTCAAAAATGACAATTTATCCAATCTAAAGGGCGAAAGGAGGAAGAAGAACGATAAGAGTGTACATGATGGTTTTGGTATAGAAAAAGGTATTCGTGATGGGTTCATGCATGAACGTCCTTTTATTTTTTTCGTTTATTGAGATTTTTTTTTTAGACTATTTGCGGTGGAGAGTTTTTGCCCCACTGGAAGCAGTGTGTTATTAATAATGTAGCAAGTAGGCTATCTTTGCCGGTCCCTTTCTGAAAAGGAAGTTTAGCAATTTATAAACGAAACGAGTGATCAATGAAGAGATAAGAGAAAAAAAGAAAGAAAAATTAAAGTAGAGAAAATGTAGAGACAAACTGCAAAATGGAGAGCTCTTTTAACAAGTAGTACGTTTTGTGACATATATAATATTTTGGACCAATAAATAAAAGTTGTAATTAATCGGAAACGAGCGACTCTTTCTTCTCTTTAAAAACCAAACTTCATTATCTACTAGAAGAAGTAAGACCGGCGGTCATGTTGGATTGTCTTCTAGTACGAGTTTTCATAAAATAGGAAAAAATATATTGAAATAATTACGAATAACACATGTTATTTATTTAGTGCTACTGAATGCAAATTTTATTTAATTTATACCATTGCATAATAGACAAGATCCCACCAAAAGTGTAATAGGGGGTATGATGATGATATGCTTTATTTATGGCATATGGGGCTTGCCATCTACATTATAAAGAATAATTGTAGTAAATAATTTATTTTCGTAACTTAATTTGCCCCAATATAATACATCCATCTTTTTCATTAGGCACTATTTCGTTTCTATTTGGCTAATAACAAAAATGTCTCTATAGAGAGGCACCTACGTAAGTGAGAAAAAAAGAGAAAGATAGGGAAGAAAAAGTTGAGTGTTCGGCGTTGGTAAGCTTCCATTACAATGAATAAAACGGCGCAGTTTGGGATTAAGATGATCCTAATATGAATTTGATTTTTAAAGATTTCCGAGTTTTGATGAAATCTATGACAGGCCAGCGATTACTCTTTAGAACGTTGGAATTAGTATAGATTTTGTGATTTGCATGGTTTATATAATTATGAAAAAAAAAAATGGATTATGAAAATGAGAAAACCAACAATATTATTGTAGGATAAACACGTAAATGTTTATAAAATTTTGTTATATACATATTTATATTAAAATATATATATATATATATATATATATATAATGTTTCTTCATCAATATTTTTAGAGAGATGGTTAATTTTTAGATTTAAAAAAATTATACAACTTCGTATAGTTTCGTCGAACGTGTTTCTTCTATATATATTATTCCATAGACGCCTAGGAGAGGAACCTTATAGGCGAAGGAAAACGTCCCCACTCAAACCCTAAAAATGGGAATCAGAAATTAAAAATAACACACAAATGAAGTATAGAGACGCGTATACACATGAGGATATGAGAGTGGAATTATAGAATTATATAGAAAACATAAAAAGAACCGAAATCAAACTCCTTTTCTTCTTTTCTTTTTTTTTTCTCGTTAAAAAAGAATTTTTCTAATTGCCTTTAATTTGTCTTTGTTCTCCTTCTCTCTTCTCACTTTCCTTTCTGATTTTGTGCTCTCTTAGCGTTTCTCTTTGGTCGTCTTGCTTCCTCTCTTTCGTTTTGCCTTTGTTTGTTTCTTTTTTTTTATGATTCCCCCACCAATTTTTTTCCTTGGAGTTCTTTCCCCTTAAAGATCCATCAAACTTTATTAAAGAAGGTAGAAGAAAGAGATAATAAAGGGGTAGAAGAACAATGGCTTTCTCATCTAATTGGTCACAGGTTCACTTCTTCTTTGATCTTCCATTACTAAATGTTCTCTCCTCTTTTTGTAATTTCTCTCTTAAATTCTTCGTTGTTGTTTTGATTCGTTTTTGTAATAATTTTGATTCAATTTCCAAAAGATATTCCTATTCTCGTCTTCTTTTCTAATACGCTTTCTTTAAAATTCCAACATCTATATATATATATATATGGTATTTCTTTCTTTCTATATACGTATTATATATCACCCGTATTGAATTGAGGCTTCTTGTTCTTACTTTTATTTTGATTACTTTTTTTTTCTTTTTGGTTTCAGCCTACGAATTCGAATCATCAGCATCATCAGCACCAGCTTCACGAAAATGGAAGTATAGTTAGTGGCCACGGACTATTCTCTCACCAACTTCCACCTCTCCAAGCAAACCCTAACCCTAACCACCACCATGTCGTCGCTTCCTCAGCTGGTCTTCCGGCGAGGATGGGTGGATCGATGGCGGAGAGAGCGAGACAGGCCAAAATACCTCCGCCTGACGGACCCCTAAAGTGTCCTCGATGCGACTCCAGCAACACTAAGTTCTGTTACTACAACAACTATAACCTCACTCAGCCTCGTCACTTCTGCAAAGGTTGCCGTCGCTACTGGACACAAGGCGGCGCCCTGAGGAACGTCCCTGTCGGTGGAGGCTGCCGGAAGAATAACAAGAAGGGCAAAAATGGAAATTCAAAATCTTCTTCTTCGTCGTCCAAACAGTCTTCCACGGTCAACGCTCCAAGTCCAAGCACAGGACAGTTAAGGACTAATCATCAGTTCCCGTTTTCACCAACACTTTACAATCTCACTCAACTCGGAGGTATTGGTTTAAACTTAGCAGCTACTAATGGCAACAACCAAGCTCACCAAATCGGTTCGAGTTTGATGAACGATCTAGGGTTTCTTCATGTCGGGAATGGACGAAATACGTCAGCTCAGATTACTGGAAACATTCATGACAACAACAACAACAACAACAACAACAATGAAAACAACCTAATGACGTCTGTTGGATCGCTGAGTCACTTCACCCTCTTCGATCCAGCAACAGGGTTATACCCTTTCCCGAACGAGGGTAATATGGGAAACAATGCCGGGATATCTTGTTCCACTGCTTCTATGGTTGATTCTAGGGTTTACCAGACGCCTCCGGTGAAGATGGAAGAACAGCCAAATTTGGCTAACTTATCCAGACCGGCCTCCGGCTTGACGTCTCCGGGGAATCAAACAAATCAGTACTTTTGGACCGGTTCGGACTTCTCGGGTCCTTCTAATGAACTCTTGTGAGATTTTGTGTTTTGTCGGATCATTAATGTATGTTACGACGTGGAGATTGACTTAGATGACTACGAACAGTCATGATTAAATGCATGCAGAGAGTATGTGTTCGGGACGATGATCATGAAGAAGTACTACTGAGACAAAACTTAAAGGTATCTTAACTATAGTTTGTGGTTTTTACAACATAAAATCGATACTTCAGTTATATAATGAGGTGTGTCATATAATTTCTTTGTATTGCGTGATTTCATGGTTGATCTGATTTCGAAGTTGCTATTTCTCAATACGTGTGTGTAACAGTCCAATTTGTATACTCTTTAATCTGAATTTTATCGAACATATATCATATATTACAGCTTGTTCTAAACTTCTAGTTATACTTAAGTTTCCGTTTCAAGTATGACTATGGCTCATATGTTTGCGTTACCAAATCGAGTGGTGAACATCACTAATGATTCATCGTTTATTAGTTGTTCATATGATATATAAAAGCTATGGATAATTCATAAAGTAAAAGGGTTGTCACTGACTAAGGGGAACTTGAACATATATGATTCCGTGTCTCTCTGGATGCTACCTTTTAAAACTCCCAAAATACAATTTTCACATACTTTTAGGAGCTTCTTTTTCCTTTACAGTCATCTTACGAATCAGTGTGTCAGTATGTTTATGTGAATGCATGATCCTTAATATATATTCCTTAGTTATATATATATACAAACATGTTTATGTCTACACGTAGATATTATTAATTCAAGAATATACTTTCTGCATGGATTAAAGCATATATACTTACGTACATTCTTTTCTTAGAACTGTTTAAGCAAAATGTATACTAGTCAGATCTCCAGATATGAACGTTTATACATACATATATACTACAAAATCACGCTAAAGCCAACCTTTTTTATTGCACTATAGTTTGGTTATACTGCAGATCATCGATTGACTGTAACTAAGTTGGGGACGAGAGAATCAGTTGGTTGTGACTTAGATCGTACGTAGAGTCTAATGTGAAAACTTTGTCGTCTGATTGATTATGTTTGCTGTTTAACAAACTTATTTGGAAGAAAATGTAACTTTAGTTGTGTTTGGTAATTTGCAATGAAAACGATAATTTTCCAATGATACCACATCATATAATACGTTAGGAAAAGGTGGGAGAGTATATAATGAAGAAAACGTTAAAGAAAAAGATTGACACGGAAAACAATGCAGACAGACATTTGAATTACTTTTGTCCTTACCCCTAACTTTCCACTTTTTAACGGTAGGGTTAAAATCATTTGAAAATACTTTTTTGACTGTTACTTTTTCTTTAAAAAAACTTATTTTCTTGCTTACGAGTCCTTCATGTTTTTTTCTCTTTATATGACTAAAATGCTAAAATAGAAAAGAAAAAAATGATGCGGGATAAATCTGTATATGCGACTACTCAGATGTCAATGTTTCAATTTGTCATCATTATAGAATTAATTAAGGACATAACCAGCCTAATTATTTCAGATTCACTAATATGAAACTAAATGGGCTTATACGATATTAAAAGCCCCATGTGAGCCCAATAATTTAAGCTGGGCCGTATGAATGCGAATCTGCTTGCTTCACATTTCACATTCACAAACCTTGTCCCCTGATCCCAATACTTTGTAAATTCCGCATTCGGCATCTCGTCACACTGTTTGGCTGTTGTCCTGAAACATGATCACTTGTGTATGCGTACTTTACCGAATGTCTACAACATGGGCTGGGATATAACGGAGAGGCCACTGCCCACTGGAAGAACTTTTCCATATACTGAAATTTTAACTCCCAAATCTGACATTGTATTTGTTGGGTATTATCATCTTGCACATGCTCACAAGAAAGCCGCCTGTTGGGTTGGGTGGACAAGTGCAAAAAAAAAAAACCTTTTCCTTGGGGAAGTTTGACTCAAATTTGGACATAAAATCTGGAGAGTGGCCAATCTTTTTGGTCAGACAGCTTGCAAAAGTCGGTTACTGTGCTGTGAACCAAACAACAAAGACAGACCTGGTCCTAACAATGGCCAGACTAGTGTTGGCACTCTGTTTTTTTTTTGAAGTAATTGGCTTACTATCAAAATCTTGCTATACACACATAACTCTGTGGATCTACTTGTATACAACAAGATGTACAATAGACAAACAATAATTTGGCCGTTGGATTGATGGTTGATGTTGACCCAAAGCCACTAAAATGGACTGTTTCTTCACAACAAAACAATAGGTATAAAATATAATGTGGAAGTAATCAAACTCTAGACAGTCAAAAAAGGCAACCCAAAAGGGTAGAAACTAAAAATGGACAGCTAACAAAGGTAAAAAAAGTGAAGTCAACATTGTGAAAAGCAAGTGTTACATAAAGACAAGAAGTTACATAAAGGTTGAATATAAAGACAAGAAGTTACATAAAACATAAAATTCCAAATTTAATAAAAACCAAGTTCCCTGAACTGGAAGAAACTAGTACATAAAAACAAATAGAAGCCAAAAGATTTGGTGAAACAAAAAAACAGAGAGAGGAAGTGAATTAAATGTTAGGGAAAGTGAATACTATAACTTCTTGAACCACTACTGCTACGTAACTCATTATCTCATACTACCAATTACCAAACCTCTTTCAATTCCTTCATTTACTTCTCTATTCACATACAGTTAGTAGTTGGAAGAAACAATTACATTCAAAGAACCAACCTTTGACCTCTAATTTATGACGCACTAGAAGGACTCCTAATTAGTAGCCAAAACTTTTTTTTTTTATTCTCTGTTTATCAACATTATACATGATCTAGAGCCGATGAGAGATCGATCTCTTTCCTCCATGAACACACCATTTTGTTTTGTGTGTAAATGCTCATAAGGATTTGTTTTTTTTTTTATACACAAGATTTCCACATTCTTCCTTCTAAAGAGATCACTACTATTGAGACATCATCGTGGTACCGTCTTCGTTCACCTTGTGGTATCTCTAGCAATTCATGGAAATCCATACCTACAATTTTAAAAAGACATTATTTAAGACAAACTAAAATCGATTGTGGAACAGAAGAAACAGAATGTAAGAAAATTCACCATACCAGCTTTCTTAGCAGCTCTAAACAAAAGCTCTTGCACAAGATGCTGAGCTGGATCTCCTTCAGGTTGTAATGTGATGAAGAGCTCAACCTCTGAAACCGCTTCTTCGTTTGTGAAGTATTGGTAGAGACCGTCTGATGATAGTATTAGAAACCGGTCCTTGGAGCCTAATCTGTGGTGGTAGAGAGACGGTAAGCAGTTAATGTACGGAGACTTCCCTACGTAATCAATTTGGAACATCTCAAGAAGCGCATTGTTCCATTTAGGCTGCAAAAATAACATAACCAAAATATCATTAGATCAAAATCACTCATAACGACCATATTGCATGACCAAAAGTCATATGAAATATACATACCTGCTTTAGGAAACCGGCACCAAACGCTCTAGTGACCTTCAAGGAGCCTTTAACCCGTTCATTCGTCACAGCGGTAGCATCATCCGGATGCTCGTTTCTGATTCTCTCAACTTCCTAAGAAACCAAAAGAATATAACAAATGAGTAAAACCCCCAAAATTCAGATGCTTATACCATTGTTTTCTTTAACTTACTTCTTCTATATTTGTGCTGTGATCAACAGTAAGCTGAAAAGCTGATAAATTTGGTACTAAAGACGAATGATCACCCTCACAACCATCCAAATCGTTCATCATGGTCTCTTCATTGATCCGTTCCAAATCCTGTCTAATCTTAGCTAACCAGTAATCTGGTTCTGACTTCTGACCAAGCACAGCTCTACTATCACCAACATTCATAACATAAATATCTTCACCTTTCATCAACATCACAAGCACACAAGAACCCATCAAAGCTAGTTCAGGATTCTCGTCCAGCATCTTATCTGCAGTATCTAAATACGCTTCCTCTGTTTTCCTCAGAGCTTGAGACAGAGCTTCTAAAACTTCCGAATGATTCGTCAACCGATCCGAGCCACCAACACTTTGTCTCCGGTTGATCTGTTCCTTTAACCGACGGTCAAGATCTTGACTCTCACGATCCCACTCACATCTCCACCATCGCTCACAAGAATCTTTATTATTTTCCTGATTTGAACACGATTCGTCTCCGTTGGTTCTTTCAAGATTCTGAGATTTGGATTCATCATCCCATAACAAACCTTTAAGCTCCTTATGGAGTACGGAGTAAAGATGAGAGAGAAGATAATCCGGCGCATCTGGACCGTTGAATCCGTCGTAGATTCCGACGAAAAGCCAACCGTGCTCCTCCGATACAACCACGTGTACTCGATCCTCACCTGCTTTTCCCTGAGCCCACTGAAGATTCTGGCTTTCGAGTGAAACGTCGTCGTCTAAGCTTACTTCGCTGCTAAAGTTCAAACTGTTCACTGTGAGGTTCTCGTTGTGTTGCTGCTGCAAGTTTCGGCTTTTTTCCGACTTGAGTCCCCAATGATCGGAATCTTTAACGGATTTGATCGGAGCAACGATGGAGTTTTGCCCTCTTGAAACAGTCTTCGAGATTGCTCTACGGAGGATCCGAACTAAAGATCGTTTTCTTGACCCGACCCGTAAAGCTAAACCATGAGAGAAGCTACGTTGGAACTGATGATGATTGTGATCGGAGTTTTGCTTATCAAGCGGACCTGAGAATAACCCGACCCGATCAAGAGGACCCGACATGAACCCTCTCTCGATCGGACCTGAAAGGAACCCTCTTTCGATCGGACCCGAACCTAAAACGATCGGACCGGAGCTTTTAGGGATCGGCTGAAGAGGGATTGAAGAAAACGAAGTCGTGCTCTCGAATGCAGCGGCGCGGTCTATGTGACCGTACGGATCGTATAGAGAAGTTGAGAGAGGAGTAGCTGTGTTGGCGCTAACGGAAGCGCCGGAGATTGTACGGAACATAGTCGTCGTTGTATCTTCCTCTGAATGAACCTTTGAAGATGAGATTAGAGTCGGTTCGGGTCGTACGTAGCAGAAGGAGTGACCTAAACCTTCGTCTAAAGGATCCGGAAGAAGAACAGATATGTTTTTTTGATTCCGGTAACGTTCTCCTCCTCCTCCTCCTGTGAAACACATACTCAGTTTTGTTACTCCGTTACCCATCAAAGAAACGTTTGAATTTTTTTTTCAAGGAGTTTCAAAGTCAATAGACGATTTGAGAAAATTCAATATGAGATTGATTCATCAATGGAAGAAAAAAATCAGAGAAGGTGAAAGAAAGAAGAAGAAGTAATTAAAGAGAGAGAGAGAGAGAAGAGTTGACTTATGTGCAAAGAGAAAATGATTTTTCTAGTAACCCAATTTGTATTAAATATCGAATATAAGAAAAAAGAGAAAAATATAAGAGATATTATTCGTTTTTTTGTCTGATTTAAATTTACAGAAAATTATAAATAGTAGATGAAAAAAAAGTGTGACGTTGAAAAGAAGTAAATGAAAATTTCGGAGAGACAACTACTAATAAGGAACACGAGTGAGGGAGGCGTTGACTTAAAAGAGTCTTTAACTCAGGGGTTTCTATTTAAATGGGGAAAGATGGTTGGTTATAAAGACCACTCTCGTATTAGTGTGTGCATGCATGCACGCGCTCTTCTCTGGTGTGTGAGTCATGACCGCCGTACGAGAGGAGTTGAAAGACGGAGTCTTCTTTCTTCTTCTTTATGCAATACGTTCTTTTGTCCTTTTTTAGAGAGGTGTAATCTATACGTTGCTGAAAAAAAATACTAGTACACGGCAGCACAATGGAGCGTGGACTTTACTTACGCGTGAAAACTCCCATTGCAAGTTAAAGACTTGCTTACATACGAACTTAGCTGCGGAAAACTAGGAAAAGGCCAATTAAGGAACTTGCGTAGGTGATCGATCTTAAGAACATTTATATAAAACAAAAACTGTATTTGTGTAAGTCAAAAGGAGTGCCACAAAATTCTCTCATTTGTTTTCGTTTCGGCAATCGCCGTTGGATCCCGTGTTCATAGAGAGGATCAGATGGGTTATGAGACAACCACGTGTCACGTTGTCACTGACGGCCTCGTTTTCTTCAATCTCTTCGTCAACTTTCATAATTCCTTTCTCCCCCCACCACCACCACCACTCTCTCTCACCCTCTCTTACGTCATTCATTCATATTTTTTAATATAAATTTTGGACTTTTCTTTCTTTTTTTGTTAGTTACTTCTAATTTCTTGTTGTTCGTCAACAAGATATATGAATGTGTTTAATAGTTCATTTTTATGAGTTTGGTGGCAAATGGCAAATATTCATTTACATTGGTTGGGGCAGTTGTGAATCATCATTACTATTCTTAATCACGCCAAGCCAACTAAAGTCTTTGACTTCGTTTTCTTACTTACGTTTTGTTTAAAGATTTTTTTTAATTCGATAGGAACAGACTTAAATTAATAAATAGAAAACCAACTATTTTTATATACATGTTCATAGCGACCCCTTGCTAAACAAGATTATCTAAATCCCTTTTGTTTTGTTTTTTTCTTCTTTTCTTGCTAACAGTATTTGGTAAAACACAAAGCGTGATTGGGGTCTAGGTCAACCTCGAGTTTCAGGTCAATTCTGGCTTACATTTTACTGTTTATATAGAACTAGATATCCTATGATCATTTGACAGAATTGTAACATTAAACAAAGGAAACCTAAGCAGCCAAAAAAGATGGCCTACCTTCCCATAAAACAGGTATCAACAGATTTGCCACAAACACAAGTAGCCTAACAACTACTCCTTCCTACTTTGGTTGCTCACATACTTTCTTACCAGCGCAGTTCTAGAAACCTTTTTTAACACATACATATTGGTTAATCAACCGCACGATTTTTGTTTTGAAAATTTCTGGATCAGAACTTTTGCTCTTTTTATTTAAATAATCGTTTGTAAAGAAGGTTTATACACTGTGTTACACCAAGCTCTAAATTTGGTAGAAACTAAACAATACTACTAAAACTGAAACTGACCTAATTTCTCTACAAAATTATTAAAATATAAATAACTTTTTAATTAAATATAAATGTGCACTAACAAATAAAAAATAATATCAATAAAAGACAATAAAACAATTTATGAAATTAGATTATAAATTAAAATATATTAGATATTGAATTTAATTTAGGAAAATACATGTGTTTGAATGAGAACAAAAAAAAATTCATGTATTTTCTCGTGGCGTATGAGCGTTATATTATGCATATATGAAACAGACATTTTGACAGTTTTCTACAAGTAGACCTGGCCATAGTTGGCGGGTAAAGAAAGTAGAACCACATACGAGAACGAAAAGTCTCCACTTTATTCCTTGGTCTTCTTGTTCAAGGTCTTTCATTCTTTTTTCTTCCAGACCATCTTCCGTTGCATCATCATCCCCTTCTTTCAGCTTATATATGTTCTTCTCCGTTTGTAAAGAATCAAACTATTATTTAGTTGCTTGTTGTTTCTTCCTCTTCTTGATCAGGTCAGCTTTTTACCGCATAACTTTTTTTAACGGATATGATTCCTCTTTTGGTTAGATTTTTTATCGATAGATGGATGATTTGATTATATTTTGGTTGGATTTTGACGATTTCAGAAAAGCTACCAAGTCTCTGTGTTTCTGACTAAACTTGTCTGTGTGTTTTTTTTATAATCCGTCGCTGTTGAGTAATGAGTATAATACTTTGTCTTTCAGACCGTTCTTTGCTAAAAAAAAAAACCGTAATTTAATTGGCAGATCATCATTAGGTTTGAAATGGGGAAGCATTTGAAAAACGAGAATTCGAGTCCAAAACATGGCAAAGACAATCATAAATCAGGATGGTTAGCTGGAATGCTTCATGTGCTTGACTTTCACCATTGGATAACTAAGAACCGCCCAATCTGTAAGCCCGTTTTGTAATTTTTATAACTATTTTTCAAAGTAATTTTTGTTTTGTTTTGTTGAATGATTCTTTTACTCTGTTTTCTTAGGTTGGAAGACCCCAAGAACTCATTCCTTGATACGTGGAACAGAGGAACATGAACCGTTTCTTGATTCTAAGGATGAAGATTCAAAGATAGTTAATGTTGTTGCAGATAATAATAAGCCAACGAGACCAGAAGCAAAACTGAAGAAGATGATGACTACAAAGCAAGTAACTGAGTACGTGGATTTTCTTGAAATCTTGAGAAAAGAAGATGTTTTTGTCAAGATTATGAAAGATCAAGTCCAGATCAAGTCTAATCCAAGAGTTTTGCCCAAGTCAGGCTCCTTTCCTATGTCACGCTCTCCAAGTCCTGCTAGAATCGATCACAAGCAGAAGGAGAACTGGTATTCTCCAAACCAAAACGGTGCGGTTTTGAATTTGAATGTTCCAAGAGAGACTACTTCTCAAGAACACAAACCAATTTCTCCTTCTCGTGGCTCAGCTGATGATGATGATCATGGGTTTAACCACACTGTTATAAACGGTTTTAGAGAAATCAAGAAGTTGCTCAAAAACGCACTTAAAGACCGAAACCACACAAGGAAGAAGAAGGTTTCTGATGTCGCTAAAGATGATCATGTGGGGAGATACTCTCAACTCTTGGAGCATAGTTTTAGAAGAGAAATTGGTGGATTGCGTTCCAAGAGCTTAAAACTTTCATATGAAGATAGAAAGAGTGATTCAAGAGATAATCAACCGCAATTCTTCAGACGGATTTCGTCCTTGTCCAGTCTTGAAGTGCTTGGTTCATTTCTGACCGACCTTCCCCGAGACAATTCTACTTTCAACCTGGAACCTAGGAAATATGTAGACCGAGATACTAACTTTGGATCCAAGAAATCTTTGTTGTTATCAGAATCTCCGGTAAGAGCAGAGAAGGAAGAAAAATACGTGGTGCAAGAAGAGAGAAGCCAAGAAAACCACTTAGACAGCCCAAACCAAAGAATCCTCCAACAAGATCCAGATTCTGTTCCTAGCACTAGTTCTTTGGAAGACACTGCACAAAAGACAGAAACTTTACCCTCACCAGGTAACCTCTTGAACAAACTATATAGATATATTTATTCTTTGATGAGAGAAAGATATGCAAATCTTAATTCTTTGGATGCTTGTTCTTCAGGTTTAGGTCTAACTTGTCTAGAGATTTGCAACAATGAAGAAGAAAAAGACGAAGATGCCTACTTCTGTTATGTAAAGAAGGTTTTAGAAGTTTCAGGCTTTCTTGACAACAAAGACAACGAAGAAAAATGGCACTCAGAGGAACAACCAATGAATCCATCATTAGTATACGAACTTGATATACAAGAAGAAGCAGTAGAGAACAACAGAGAGCTTCTCTTCGATTTGGTTAACGAGGCAATCGTCGAGACTCACAACCAATCATACATATACTTTCCTAAAACATTTCCATACGGAAAACGTTATCTTGATGAGGTATGGGGAAGAGTCGAGTGGAACCTCTCTGGTATAGGAGCTGAGAATAAAGATCGTTCATTGGACGACATTGTAGGAAGAGATCTAACAAAAGCTGATGGTTGGATGAATCTACGTGGTGATTCTGAATGGCTTACTCTTGAGCTTGAAGATTTGATTTTTGATGATCTTCTAGATGAACTGCTTTGTGTCTATTAGTGTACATATATAGTTTGCAAACAAAACCTCAAATTTTTGCCTTTTATTTTTGGATATACATGTATATAAATATGTGTTTGATACAAATTTTTTGATGAATAAAGTTTTTTTTTTGAGTTGTAAGCAGTTAAATTAGTTAATTGGATAATTCAGTCCATTTATTTTAACTAAATGGGCCGTTGTTAATTTATTGGGCCGAGCCTGAAACGTTAAACCCTGAAGCCATTGCTTCTGTTCCGTCTCCTCCGACCACCACCGCGGCGACTTCTCTCGATCGATCAATTACCTCAGCGGGGCACTTTCCTGTGTGTTCGTTTACTGTAACGTCCGCTTAGGTCGCCGGAGATTCGTCGGAAACAAGTTGATGTGGCTAAGCAGGGTCCGCTATTTGACATCTTACGGAAGAAGTCAAAAACCGCCATGGATGATGAGTTATCCAGTGGTATTCTACTCAGATTCGTCGGAGAAGAAAGGGAAAGAGACGCCTTTGCAGGTGATTTCATCATCTATTCACTTCCCCCACATATAAAAACCCTCTCTTTTTACCACTGAATCTGATTTGTTGTGTGTTTGTTGTGCAGGAGACTAGAATGAGAGATAGGTTTACTCTGTACGCACGTGGCGGTGAAGGTGGCAGTGGTTGTTCCAGCGTCCGACGGAGCCGTGCTGATCGCTATGGAAAACCTGATGGTACTATCTCCGAATTTGATAATGCATAGTTGTTGAAGTATTCCCATTCCATAGCTATGTTTTAGGTTTTGTTGGTATACTTTAGAATTGGAAACTTTTTTTGAGTAGTTGATTGCTTTGAAGAATGTTTATGTTGATGTAATGTGATTGGAACTTAGTTTAGGTGGAAATGGTGGGAGAGGAGGTGATGTGATATTAGAATGCACACACGCTGTTTGGGATTTCAGCGGATTACAACCTCATGTTGTAAGTTTATCTCACTCTTTTTTTCGTTTTCTGGAAAGATGTTTCACCATTAGCATTTCCCTTAAATGGTTTTATGAGTTTTGTAGAAAGGTGGGAAAGCTGGACATGGAACTTCCAAGAACAGGATAGGAAACAGAGGAGAAGACAAGGTTTTATTCTATTTCTATTACTGTGTGTGTAGTGTGTTACTCTGCTTCTTTGTTTTTTTTGGGGAACTTATACATATTTGTGTTGCTGCAGGTCCTGCAAGTGCCTATTGGGACAGTGATTCATCTTCAGGAGGGTGAGATTCCATCTCAGGTGGAAAATGAGTCTCCCAAAGATTTGAATCCATGGGACCTTCCTGGCTCACTGGTTGAGGATCCTGCATTCGAGGAGAACCTTGCTGATGATGAGGAAACTATGCCTGAGTCTGTTCAAGTTGAGGTTGAGGAAGAGATTTTAACGAGACATTTAGGCGTGCCAAATGAAGATGATTTTGAAGACAGCGAAGAAGAGATTGATCAAATCAGGTATAACGTTGCGGAATTAACACAACAAGGTCAGAGAATAATCATTGCTCGTGGTGGTGAAGGCGGTTTGGGTAACGTTTGTGGTACACGTTATGTAAGAGGCAGCAAGTTTGCTAAATCCGCTATCCGTCAACCTAAATTGAGGAGCATGGAGGACGATGCTGAAGATGAAGATGTACCGTCAAGTATTAAAGCAGGTTCGCTCGGTTCTGAGTCTGTTCTGATATTAGAGCTCAAGAGCATCGCCGACGTTGGCCTTGTTGGGTTGCCAAACGCAGGGAAAAGCACTCTTCTTGGTGCACTATCCCGTGCTAAACCCCGCGTGGGCCACTATGCGTTCACGACACTCCGTCCCAACCTAGGAAATGTTAACTACGATGACTTCTCCATGACGGTAGCAGATATCCCGGGACTTATAAAAGGAGCTCATCAGAACCGGGGTCTAGGTCACAACTTTCTCCGCCACATCGAACGGACCAAAGTCTTGGCCTACGTTGTGGATTTAGCATCGGGGCTAGATGGTTGCAGAGGAGTGACACCATGGCAACAACTGAGAGATCTAGTGATGGAGCTTGAGTTCCATGAAGAAGGGTTATCCGATAGGTCTTCTTTGATTGTGGCAAATAAGATTGATGAGGATGGTGCAGAGGAGAGATTGAAAGAACTTGAGAGGAGAGTGAAAGGAGTGAGAATCTTTCCGGTTTGCGCAGTTCTTGAAGAAGGCGTGGCTGAGCTTAAAGATGGTCTGAAAATGCTTGTAGACGGTGATGGTGAGGGATCTGAGAGATTAAAATTGGAGAACATCTGTGTTGACTAGTTTAGTTTTGTATCTCTTTTGAGTTCAACTTGTTTCAGTAGATCAACCAATTTGTTTTTGGAGAAGTCTCTCAACTGTTGTACAATGAAATATTTTCACAATTTATATAATTGAATATTTCAGGTTGTTTAATAAAACAGGATGATTACGAAAAAATGCTAGAAACATTTTAATAAAAGATGTAATATTATACAACTAACTAAACTTATATTCTGACATTCTAGATATGGAGAGAGGAGGAGACATATGAAATCTTAAAAATTAAAAAAGTCAATACATAAACTTTATATATATTTTTGTCTTACGTTACATATTAAGAAAAACATTACACAGCAGGAACAAGTCAAGCTGCTTAATAGTTAATACGCAACACAATATGCCAAGCCTTTATTCCAACACACACTGATATATTATCATCAAACACATATTATCCCACTTTCCTTGGCATATATGATTTTAGACCACAACGGATCCTTCAACAGCTACAGTTTGACCCGCAGCTGCAGTTTGATCCACAGCTACAGTTGTCGCACTCCGTGTTGTAGTTCATCTCGCAGCTTCACCACGCAAAAGAAAAAAAAAAAAAAAGAAGAAGCAAGAATTCAAAATTAATATGATGAGATATATGATAAACCACATACAGATATTTTTAACATAAACGTAAACAAGAGAGGATCTAAGGCTAACCTGCAAGAGTCACCACATTTGCAGGAGGAGCCACATCCACAGTTAGAACCTGCCATTTCTCTTTTACTTCTCTTTGATTGATATTTGTAGTTTCTTTTTTTCTTCTTCTTCTGATGCTTTATGCGATTTAAACAAAGGGAATGGCCAGTATTTATAGAAAAAGAGAAAGATTCTGTTTTATTTATATAAAACACACACACATATATATATATATATATATATATATATAATTGTCAACTTTCCTATGTATATTTTAGGGATTATTTTAATTTCGTATATTATACTTATAGGGTAAGAAATATAGGATATATATGAGATACTCGGATAGCCTTCTTGTTGGACAATACAATCCCTCTAGATTTAGATTTCCTAATTTCGGCAGATATTATGAGAATGAGGTTTTTGTCCAAAATTATCTCTTTATCCATTTTAGTGAACATGTCCTTCAACAAGATTACAAAATCATCTTTTAGTTTTAGAGAACATATTATTAAAAAATAATATAAAAGATGGAACGTACTAATTCAGTGTAAACGAGGCCGGCACGTAGGAGGAACTAGGGAAGTCAAAAGAAAAATCGGATATGATAGGATTTGTGATGGAACGTACCACCAATTCAGGACCTTGAAGGGGCAAGAAGCCAACGAAAACACCAGCCCCAACTCTACTGCATGCTATACTATTCTATAATGACCCTATCGACACGATTATTCCTTCTATTGTCTTTTACGTAAAGCTATAGTAGCGACGACGTTCGTAAATTCCTAATAATGTAGACAAAGACTTAACCCAAACAAATTTATGTGGCTCTTATAGTTTTTTGGCGCTCCTTAACATTAGTAGAAATTAGGGAAAAAGTTTATACCTACCTACTCGAACTTTCGGCACCAAAGACAAAATAGGCTTGTTCAGAAACCAGTCGCTCACCGACAGATTTAACACCACTCGATCGGCACTCAATCATATAATTTTTTGGGACAAAATGGAAATTGTCCTCCATCTACCTAAATTTTCAGTATAAAGTTCAAAACCATAAAGAACTTCAACTTAATTCCATAGTTACGTAATCTTCACTTCGAATTCAAAAAATATGCATCAGTTATACAACATTTTTCATCTGCAACATGTCGTAGATTCTATCGATGCATGTTGTCCGTTGATAAATTATATCTATATAGTATAATATTTCTATATCTAATCTAAATTCTTTTTTTTTTTAGAATATGTAATAGGGTTTTCTGTTTTCTTTTAAATTAAACATGTACTGCAAGTTGCTACCAAAAAGAAAAGGTATATATTCGATTTTATGATAATAAATAATTAGTAGAACGTAGACCGTATCTTAGATCGTCCAAATACAGGCAGATTTCAAGACAGGGGACTAATATTTCTCATTTAAGTATGTTTTCCTGACGCATAAGATAACATTACAAAGTTTTAAAAGAACGGATAATGTTTCCTGTGATTAACATAATATGAATTTGTAATGTTTTGACTGTTTGTTAGATAAAATAATATGCGTAGAGTAAGCAAATGAAAGAGGGCACGCTTCATGCCTCTTTTTTTTGGGTCGGCTGCCGTTTACAATTGAGATCGTTACTCTTGTTGCGTGTACGACTTTTTACTTTTTATTCGCCAATTTTTAATTTGACGTTTTCCTATTTTATTTGTTGATACTCTTGTTTTTCTTGTTTAAAACATCAAATTACTTTCCTGAATAAAACTGTTGGAACAAATTTAAGATAAAAGACAATAACGGGCAAGTTGATGTTATTCGTAGATTTGTTTAAGATAGTTTCACCAAGAAAGCAATTCAATTATCCCATATATACAATATTTTTCTTACTTTGTCAATCTCATCATCATATACGAAATTAAAAAACTTGAGGATATAGGAAATGCCACGTGTATGGTAGATATGAAAGTATGAAACCGAATCTCTCTCTTATTCTATAAATAGTGGCCATTCCCTTATTGTTGAAATCACAAAAAGCATCAGAACAAAGAAGAAGAAAAAGAAAAAAAGAAACTACAACAATCTATCAAAAAGAAATGGCAGGTTCTAACTGTGGATGTGGCTCCTCCTGCAAATGCGGTGACTCTTGCAGGTTAGCCCCTAGATCCTCTCTCTTCTTTACCTTTTTAACTATACATGCATCAAAATATATTAAGAACTCAAAAATATCAAATCGTGGCAACATTAGGTTTGGTGCGGTAGTTAAGATTTTAATGGTTTTATGGTACAAAATTTTCAAAGTTCTTATGACTCTTCTTTTACAATTTTGTTTGTTATAATAGACACAAATGATTTTTTTTCATTTGCTTTAGAGTTTAGACTCGGAAACATTTCAGGCCAATCTTGCTTCTTGCATATATGCATGTAGTTAATTAATCTCATCATATATATTAATTATTAAAATTTGATTTTTCTTTAATTTTGTGTGTGTGGTGTAGTTGCGAGAAGAACTACAACCAGGAGTGCGACAACTGTAGCTGTGGATCAAACTGCAGCTGCGGGTCAAACTGTAGCTGTTGAAGAAATTATCTTGTGGTCTAAAATCATATATGCCAGGAACACTGGGAGGAAAAATATGTTGTTTGATGCTAAGAAAGAGATGTGTGTGTTAGAATAAAGACGTGACGTCGTGTGTTACGCGTAATAACTCTCTTTTTAAGCTTTGACGTTTCCTGCTTTGTATTTTCTATGTGGTGATGGTGTGATTTGTATTGATTTCATATGTAACCTAAAAAAAAAAAAAAAAAAGAACATATATATTGACTTTTGTGATTGTTAAGATTCCTATATTTCTCCCCTGTTTATATATTTATAATATAAATTTCATTAGCTAAAATAATCATCAAAAATAATATTTATCTAAGGTAAATAATCAAATTATCTGTATTATTAGCATCTAACCCCAAATACCTAACATTATGTAGTTTACTTATCGGGCTTTAAACGGGCCAGTAAGGTCCCTCAAAAAATAAGAAGAAATGAGATCTATTATAGCAGTGATGAGGCAACGAGAATATTTCGTTCAGGCAATACGTCGAACACCTTGCGTGACATCTTCCCCTGCGTTGGATCATACCAATTTCCAAGCTTTAAGCTTTCTCACTACATTAATACCTTCGACGAAACCTCCGGACGAGGCATGTATTGGGTCGGACGGAGAAGAAGATCCGGACAAGTGTTTGTCTCTCAGAATCGAGAAGCTTCCCAAGGGCGTTACTGTTGGGTCTGCGGTACAGAGCTGGATGGGTGATGGGTTTCCAGTTCATGGTGGAGATGTTTATCACGCCATTAATCGATTGAGGAAGCTCGGACGAAACAAACGTGCCCTTGAGGTTCTTAAATTCTCTTACTTTGCTTCTTCTTTTTGTTTATATGAAGAAGATACTCTTTGAGTGTTAAGCTGAGACGTTTTGGTAATGTTTGATTCAGTTGATGGAATGGGTAATTAGAGAAAGACCTTACCGTCTTGGTGAGTTAGAATACTCCTACTTGCTTGAATTCACAGTTAAACTTCATGGCGTCTCTCAAGGTGAAAAGCTTTTCATCCGTGTACCTCAAGAGTTTCAGAACGAGCTTCTTTACAATAACCTTGTGATAGCTTGTTTAGACCAAGGTGTTATTAGGCTAGCTCTAGGGTATATGAAGAAGATGAGAGAACTTGGTTTTCGTACATCCCATTTAGTCTACAACCGTCTTATCATTCGCAACTCAGCTCCCGGGAGAAGAAAGCTTATAGCGAAAGACCTTGCGCTCATGAAAGCTGACAAGGCGACTCCTCATGTCTCTACATATCATATCTTGATGAAGCTTGAAGCTAATGAACATAACATTGACGGGTTGCTTAAGGCTTTTGATGGTATGAAGAAAGCTGGAGTTGAGCCGAATGAGGTTTCTTATTGTATATTGGCTATGGCACATGCTGTTGCTAGATTGTATACAGTTGCTGAAGCCTATACAGAGGAGATAGAGAGATCTATCACTGGGGATAATTGGTCGACGTTGGATATATTGATGATATTATACGGTCGTTTAGGAAAAGAAAAGGAGCTAGTGAGAACTTGGAATGTTATCAGAGGGTTTCATCATGTTAGATCCAAGAGTTACTTGCTGGCAACGGAAGCGTTTTCGCGAGTGGGGAACCTTGATAGAGCTGAAGAGCTCTGGTTAGAGATGAAGGATGTAAGAGGACTTAAAGAAACAGAGCAGTTCAACTCTCTGCTCTCGGTGTATTGCAAGGAAGGTTTGATAGAGAAGGCGATCAGTGTGTTCCGCGAGATGATGGGAAACGGGTTTAAGCCTAATTCCATAACGTATAGACATCTTGCTCTAGGATGTGCTAAAGCCAAACTGATGAAGGAAGCTCTCAAAAACATTGATATGGGTTCGACTTTAAAGACGAGCAAAAGCGTAAGAAGCTCAACGCCGTGGCTGGAGACGACTCTATCGATCATCGAGTGTTTTGCAGAGAAAGGTGATGTTGAGAACTCAGAGAAACTGTTTGAAGAGTTGAAGAATGCAAAGTATAATAAGTATGCGTTTGTGTACAATGCTCTGTTCAAAGCTTATGTGAAGGCCAAAGTGTATGACCCTAATCTGTTTAAGAGGATGGTTCTAGGTGGAGCCAGGCCTGATGCTGAGTCATACAGTTTGTTGAAACTAGTTGAACAGTATAAGCCCGGACTCATATAAAGCCTGCTCCGGTTATTTTTTTGCATGTCAATCTTATCTACCCCAATGTTAACATGCTTCCTACTTTATCCCCAAGTACTCTAGGTTATCTCTTACCTATTTTAATGGATTATCAATAGAGAGCTCTTAACCGGTCCGTGAGCATAAAAAGAAAAAAAACCAATTAATGCGTATTAAGATTAAACTTGTCCTTCATAATCCTCAAATGTAGTAACTGCTAGCTAGCTACTTGCTCACGGGGTCAAAGTGAGCTACCTGCTAAGTAGGTTGAGCTGTGGAAATAAGCAGTGGGGACTACCAAAGCATCCTCGTAAGACAAAAAAAGTAGTGAGTTGAAATTGGACACAAGTCTTCACTGGAGTAAGTTGGGCCTGGCCTGAGAAGTGAGAACAGAGGCAAAATTTTGATAAATAACCACAAGCTACTTTGGTTAGGGGCTCAAAGAGAGCTGCTAGCCGCGTAAGTTGGTAGATTGGAGCCGTGGAGGAAAGAAGCAGTTCACCGACGAGATAACCACGTGGCAGACATGCTTTTGCATGGACATTGGACCCTTTGTCTCTCCCGGGTCCCTACCGATGGGTCAAACAAGCAAAGGTCAAACCGTCGGAATATTCGTTCACACTGTCACATCCGAAAGAGACAAATGCTAAAATACACCAAAACTCTTTTCTTTTTTCTTCATGGACTAACCAAATCATCCTAATCAGAAAAGATATATAATAAGTCGACTTGTTGGTATATATTATATTGGAAAAAAAATGGAAAAGGAATCAGTATGCCATGTTCTCCCATGCACATTATAGAAGTAGAACTACTTGTTCCTTTGTTCGAAATTATTGGAGTTTGTAACCCATATATTTAAAAATCTTCTCTCAACAACATTTTTAAAAATATTTCATATGCCACTAAAAGCTGTATATCTTTTCTTGGTAACACTCTTTTTTTTTTCTTTATGTGGGTCTCTACTACATTGTTGGGTTTTATACACATTAAAAATGAAAAAAATAACATTAAAGATGGAGATGCGGGGTATCGATCCCCGTACCTCTCGCATGCTAAGCGAGCGCTCTACCATCTGAGCTACATCCCCTTTTTGATTTATGGTATAGATCCACGATATTTATATTTTGGAAAAGCTTTTTCGTAACTCAAGGGCCCAAGACTAATGAATTGCATTACCATCATCAACCACAATCAGAGATTTGTGAAGACCCACAGTGGTTTGTTCTTAAAGTAATACTTTGGTCTTTGGCTTAAGCAAATCAACTCTTATAATCAAGAAAACAAAAACAAAAAAAGAGAGAGAAAGTTGGTCAAAACAAAAAGAAATAAAAAGTGATAAAGGACCAAAATAAAAAACTCAGCAATGGGGGCATTAGTAATATCCTTGTAAATTTTCATTGTAATATAAAGTTTTTTGCATTAATCATTTTAAACAAAATAAAACTGTAAACCGTATTAATCAAGATTGGGCTAAGAGAATAAAAGAAGCACACAAAAAAATAAATGTAGCCAATGAGTCAATCTGACAATCTTTGTCAGTCTTCTCTCTGGATTTAATATTCTAATTCCTATCAAAGGAGACCTAATTTATTGTGGACTATATAATTACAGGACCAGTATAGGATCATTCTTGGATTTAGTTTGTATTTTATTCTTTATTCTAAATTCTAGAAAGCCTTCACACAACTTTAATTAAGGCTTATACTGCTTATTAAGCAAGGGGAACAATCTATCAATATTACATTATTACCAAATATCATTATACAAAAAAAAGAAAGAAAAAAAAGAAAGTGTGAAGGACGAACGTAGGGTTAGCTGGAAATATGCTGGGTATTGGTAAAGCCTCACGGGTATCGTCTCATTCCAAATTATCAAGAAAAAATGTTATTTAAATGACCCTTTTTGTAACACATACAATACATATTGCGCAATCAAATTCAGAACATAATATTAACGTTAAGTGAGCCGTACATTAACGCTAAATGAGCCGAGCTGATTCCAGTACTACTAGGTGGCCAGGTCAGGTGGGAGTTGTATACATAGAGAAGTACCACAAATACTAACTACTACAACGTTAAACGTCAGATCCAACGGCTGAGAGCGATATAGAACACGCTGTGTGGAGAAGGGCTAATCTTTTCTGACTTGATGATGATAACTTGTCTTCTTTATTTCTAGTAGTACCAAAAAGGCCAAAACGAAAACGATTGAGAGCAATGACAACAACAACACCTAGTATTTAGTAAAACAAATCGATTGTAGTAATAATAAAAAAAAGGTGAGAAATTTTGATTTCCGAGAGAAAAAAAGATACAAAAAGCTCGAAAACTGATAAAGGCGGGACCGATCCGCCATTAATGCTTGCTACCACCCCAACTGCAACGCTTCTCTTACTCTGTCTCTCTCTCTCTCTCCCTGTCTCTGTTTTTTTCTTTTCACTTTCTATATCTCTTGGCTGAGATAACTCAAAAACAAAAAAAAGAAAGAAAAGGGTGAGTAAAGAATTTGTCTTTCTTCTTCTTCAATTGTTTTAGTTGTTAGGTTACTGAATTTGGCAACAAGAGATTTGATGAACTTTGTTCATATCCTCATAGGCTTTAAAAGTAATGCATACATACGTATATGGATAGGATAAAAGTTGGCAAAATCTTTTCTTTTCACGATTTGATTTATGTCTGCCTCTACTTTCCAACTTCCAATTTGATTAAAAGTTTCTACCTTTTTTTTTCTTTATCTTTATATAGTGAGAGATTGCACAAGCGTGTCCAATTTGGTTCTCTTTCTCAATCATGGGGATTTGCTTGAGTGCTCAGGTCAAAGCTGAGAGCCCAGGTACAAACACATATACTTCTCTTTTCTGTTCCTCTCTTCATCTGTTAAGGCAAAGTTTCGATTTTTTTTTTTTTTCCCATGGAAGTTAGGGCTTTTTGGTGTTTTGGCAAATTCGATTGGTTTTAATCTAATGAAGGAACGAAACTAATGCTTTTTTTGGTTTGGTTTGGTGGGTTTAGGGACGAGTTCGAAGTATGTGAGTTCTGACGTCAAAGATACTGGAAGTCTTGGGAGTAAGGCTTCGTCTGTGTCTGTTAGACCAACCCCTCGAACTGAGGGTGAGATCTTACAGTCTCCAAATCTCAAGAGTTTTAGCTTTGCTGAGCTTAAATCCGCTACCAGGAATTTCAGACCAGACAGTGTGCTTGGTGAAGGTGGATTCGGTTGTGTTTTCAAAGGATGGATTGATGAGAAGTCTCTTACTGCTACAAAACCAGGCACTGGTTTGGTTATTGCTGTCAAAAAGCTTAACCAAGATGGTTGGCAAGGTCATCAGGAGTGGCTGGTAAATTAAAATAAGAAGCTAAATTATACCAATTTTGGTTCTTGTGTGTTGTTGTAAAGCTTGATGATTGTGATATTTTTCGATGGTTTTGTAGGCTGAAGTGAATTACCTTGGCCAGTTTTCTCACCGTCATCTTGTGAAGCTGATTGGTTATTGCCTAGAGGATGAACACCGTCTTCTTGTTTATGAGTTCATGCCTCGGGGTAGCTTGGAGAATCATCTTTTCAGGAGTATGTCCTCCCTCCTCCCAAGCTAAGTTCAAGCTTTAAGATTTGTATGATGTTTATGAATATTTAGGGTCTGTTTTTCTTGGGTTTGCAGGGGGTTTGTACTTCCAACCATTATCTTGGAAACTCCGGTTGAAAGTTGCTCTTGGTGCTGCAAAGGGCCTTGCTTTTCTCCACAGCTCTGAAACAAGAGTGATATACCGTGATTTCAAGACTTCTAATATCCTTCTTGATTCGGTATTTTTACACTTCACTCATTTTTGATATAATTGCCATCACAGAACTGCAAAGTTTTAAGCTTTATGATGGTATACATGATCGCAGGAGTACAACGCAAAGCTTTCTGATTTTGGGTTGGCCAAGGATGGGCCAATAGGTGATAAAAGTCATGTCTCTACACGAGTTATGGGTACACACGGATATGCTGCTCCTGAATACCTTGCAACCGGTAATTGTCAACTTCTTTTTGGTCAAATCTTTATTTTTTGGAATTGGCCTCTTCTTGTGAGTTGTGAATGATCACTTTGCATATTCCTTAGGTCATCTAACAACAAAGAGTGATGTCTATAGCTTTGGGGTTGTCCTTCTGGAGCTGTTGTCTGGTCGTCGAGCTGTGGACAAGAATCGTCCATCTGGAGAGAGAAACCTTGTGGAGTGGGCTAAACCATACCTCGTAAACAAAAGAAAGATATTCCGAGTCATTGATAATCGTCTTCAGGACCAGTACTCTATGGAAGAAGCATGTAAAGTGGCTACTCTGTCTCTGAGATGTCTCACCACAGAGACTAAGCTGAGACCAAACATGAGCGAGGTAGTTTCTAACCTCGAACACATTCAGTCTTTAAATGCTGCTATAGGAGGGAATATGGATAGGACAGAGAGAAGAATGCGTAGGAGAAGTGACAGTGTTGCCAGCAAAAAAGCGAATGCGGGTTTTGCTAGGCAGACCGCTGTTGGCAGTACAGTTGTTGCTTATCCTCGTCCATCAGCCTCACCACTGTATGTCTGAAGAAGTATAAACAAGTCTTGGGTCTGTGTTTTTTTGATCAAAACATTTGCAGGACATGAAGTTCCTATATCATGTCCTGTCTTTGGAATCTGGATGTACAGTTTTGTCTCTGTTAATGTAAGAATTCAGTTCATCTCTCATTACAGGACGACAAACATGTAATTTTGATCTTTGTAACGGGAGCATTAACATAAGGATAAGTTAGCTCTCATATTTACTAGTTATCAAATATGCTCAGCACATCAGGCTGTACACAATATCTGCATTAACATAGTTCTTGAAAAGAAAAAATGCAGTGGCGCCACAATCAGCAGAGAAAACGAATGCTGCGAAGTGTAGAGTGGAGATTAACGTGCCTTAGGGTTCATATCAGTACTGAAGCTTAAGTTAATGTTGATGGATCTCACTGTGTCTATGTCTCGTGTCCTCTTGTTTTCAGAAATCACACACTCCTTTAGTTCATGAACTACATGAGACATGTTGGGTCTTTCTCGGGAAGAAGAGTTGACGCATGTCATTGCTAATTCAAGAGCTTTCCATGCAGAACCAGAGTCATAAACCCCTTGAAGTTTAGGATCCACAATATTGCTAATGTCTCCTCTAATAAGCATACTTTTCGCCCATTCTGCAATGTGAGGCATGTCGCAGGTTTGATCGATCACTGGTTTGTTTGTGATGATTTCTAATAATACAACGCCAAAAGCGTAGACATCACTCTTCTCAGACAACCTATTTGTTTGGTAATATCTGCAGGACGAGATAATTGTGATTCCTTTGTCAGTTTGTGAATATGGTGTCCAGAAAAAAAAAAGCCAAAAGACACTTACTCATGATCAAGGTATCCAAATGTTCCGGCAACAAGTGTAGACACATGACTTTCATCTCCAATCGGAAAAGATCTTGATAGCCCAAAGTCTGCAAGCTTGGCTTGTAATTGATCGTCCAATAGTATGTTAGAACTTTTTACATCTCTATGAACTATCAGCGGTTTGCAGCCAATATGCAAGTATTCCAATCCTGTCTCCAAAATTCATTTTTGATAATTAATTATATTGTTAGAAACTTGGTTAAATGGGTGTATTATAGAAATGGAGATGCCCATTCTCTGAAAAAATAACAAAACGAACCTAGTGCGGCATCAACTGCTATGTTTAGTCTATCAACCCAGCTAATTATGGAGCTACCTGCATGTATTAACATAGTAATGAATTAACAAATAATCTTAGGTTGTTATCAACACAATGCATGATATATGAATATTTTACCTGACAAATGTTTTTTCAGATCGCCATTGGCCATGTACTGGTAGATGAGGGCCAAACGATCTTTTTCATCGCAGTATCCAACAAGACTTACCAGATTTGTGTGGTACACCCTTAGAAGAAGTTCTACCTATCCAAATATGTACAAGATATACATAAAATTAAACTTATAAAATGGATAAGAATTGGTAATGGTGGTGCCAAAGAAAAACCTCTGTTTTGAACTCTTTATAGCCTTGAGCTGATGATGGAGAGAGTAGCTTAACTGCTACTTCTTCTGTACCATTTATAAAACCATGGTAGACCATCCCAAATCCTCCTTTACCCAAAGCTCTTTCAAGGTTATTTGTCATAGCAAGAACTTCGGCATATGTATATCTTCTCTTTTTTGTTACTATTGATTGTTGGCTTGATGATGGACCTAGTACTGTACACATATAATACGAAATCACTATCATTATGATTTGAACTATGTATGCATACATACATAATGTATCTGGTTTGATGACTTTGTTACAGATACCTTTTCCACGTGATGGGCGTCTTTTAATACAAACGAAAAGAAGAGCGATCATTGCTATTATAGCAGCCAAAGAAGCAAGTGATGCAACAACTGGTAACATGATGCTATTTTTCTTTTTGTTGCATGAACTGGAAGAACAGAGGTTTGGATTTCCTTCAATGCTAGTGTTGTAAACAAGCTAACAAAGTGTTAGTGAAGACATAATACAAAATTAAGACATCAGATTTAATTACAAAGAATAGTTGAGATGATCTTACTTCAATTTCAACCCCTTTTTCACCTTATCGAGTAGAGCTTGAGGGAGTGAACCACTAAGGTCGTTTCCGCTTAAGTTTCTGTCTAGGTTCAAAAGACAAAACATCAACATTCTGGGACAATAAATTGGTAATGTGTTCATATAGCTGATCCCGAGTAACTTACATGACTGACAATGATTTCATTTTGGCTAGAAATTCAGGTACTCCACCTGTTAAATTATTATTTGACAAGTCCCTAACATTTGCAAAAAATGATACAATTGATTATATGCTCTTCCTTGATAAACAGAGTATTCATGTAGACCGACGTACTTACAATTTTTGAAGCTCCGTAATATTTTGGATCCCAGGAACTATAATTCCAGTTAGTTCACTTGAGGACAAGTCTCTGGTGATAAGATCATAACACACATTTGAAGTGTAAGTTATTCAGAAACAGATAGCTTAACATTCTTTTTTAAAAAAAAATATGAATGATCATGACACGTACAAGGAATGTATTCTTGGTGGTGTGGACATATTGGTGTACTCGCAGGTAAGACCATCCCACAAGAATTGTTTAGGAACACATGGATCTCCTTGCCAACTAATCCTACTTAATTGATAGCTTGTTTCTATGCTCTTGATAGCACCGACTAAAATATAAACAGAACACTTAAAATAAGTAAATATGCATATAGAAAAGTCTATACTCATACTTAGCTGATCACATACCGTCATTTGCATTAGTTTCGGACTGCGGCCACTCAACTGTTGTAAAAGCCTCAATAGCATTAAGGAGGGGAGGGAGAGTTGACTTTGGAGTTCTTATCAGTTGCAAATGGCATGTTGTCCCTCCTTTGCATTTCACAGGTGATGTGTTGAATAGCGTATATACTAGCAATTCCTCAGGACTAATAGGTCCGTAACTAACATCTTGACCTCCGCTGATGTTGAACTCCCTGATATCATTGTCCCTTAAGGATTGGATCTCAGCAACGTGAAGGTATGCGTAAACTAAGTCGTTAGGTGTTTCCAAATTCCATGAAATGGTCAATGGTGAACTCACATTTGCAGGTGTGGCTGCCGTAGCAACTACATCTTCTGGTAAGTTATAGTCGTTATCAGATGTGTTGACCGAGAGACTTGTTCTTAACAGTTTCCATCCCGGCATGAAGAACGGAGTCCAAAGACGATCATGGACATCTACTGGGTACCTTATAACGTCTTTGGAATCGGTCAAATAAACGCGGAACAAGTTCTTCAAGGAACCAGACTGAGGAATATAAGTATCATTTCTCAATGGTCGTAGCTCTAAAGCTGATATTAGCGGCGTAGTTGTTCCAGTCTTAAAAAGACAAACTTGTAAAGAAGTTGACCTTGGTATGTGAATGATTTCCTCCCTTGTGCCGTTTATATTTCTTTGCAAATCGACCGTGGTCCATATATTCGGACCAAGATAAAGGTCGAACTTTGGCTGTGTATTAAGATTATCGTAGTTCCCATAGGTAAACATGGCTACGATCAGGTAGTTTGTGCCTTGTACGACGCTAAGAGTATAGCAGTTCCTTACTCCATCCGGAAAATATCTTAAAACTGTGTATGGCTTTATATATTCCATCCCTGGAACATTTTGAATCTTACCACTCTTTCCGCTTTTGATGAAATCAGCGTCTGATCTGAATGTTAACTTTGTCATTGGTTCCGTGTAAGGAGACTCATTGGCTTGTAATCCACAATCCAAATTGATGAATCCTGTGGTAAGACAAGAAAAAAAATGAAGGAAATAATGGAGAAGTGTTTATGTTTGGAAACTAAATTAGTGTCTTGATTTAAAGGGCAAAATTGTTTAGAAATTAAAGAAGAAAAAAAGCTGTACCTTGTTGTGCTTGAGCAAAATCAGGAATGCCAAAAGGCATAATAATTAGAAAGACCGATAAAAGTCCACGGAGATTTTTCATTTTCTTACTCTGTCCAAGAAAAGCAAGGATCACAAACTACCAAAATACTTATAATCTAAACATGATGACACATCAAACTTTCTGGACTGTTTATAGGAAACGGTTGAATAATTATATAAATAATTTATCAAGTACAATGATATGAATATATGATGATGGTAAGACTTTTTCCCAAGTGGAAGTATAAACAATTTCTTTAGGGATTTTTATAAGTTTGGATATTCCATATACCCTCTACAAAATGATTTGGTACACATGACATATTCAACACGAAAAACATATCTTAAAATAGATATAGAAGTTTCCAAGACGAAAAGCAGCAAATTAAACCGGAGAACGTTCTTGCGAAGTACGAACAATGTTGGGGAAAGTGCTTTTGTTTTCATGTTACCAAGATCAGCTCAAAATTGAGTTAATTTTTGACATTGAATTGTGTGAGACTACAGTAAGATACGTGTTTTACACGCGAGTATTAAATCCTAAATTAAATAGTAGGGAAAACTGAAACAGGTTTAACTCACTAAATTTTATACATTATAATTAGGATAGAATCCGAACAGATGGTCTTTAATTAGTCAATGGCTAAGTTAATTCATAGGAACCCTCTAGGCCAATGGTTGTCCACCGGTGACTGGCTCCTCTGACATCTGTTCACTGTTGACTAAAGTTAGCCTCTATGACTATCAGTTGCCGAAAAGAAAAATGTATTATAATTTTCACATGCATTAAAAAATCATTAGTATTAATTCGTTTACGTAACTTAAGCTATTTTATTGCGATTGACCCGGCTTTTATTGCTATGAAGAATGATTTAGTTCACATTGTATTAACTCAAATCGGAACGCGACAGCAAAATCATGTCGCCATCCATATTGATATTGCAATCCATATATTTTTTTTCTTTGTTTTAATGACTGCCAGCACTGTTTATATAGCTAGCTAGTTTTATTTTTTGCTAATAGACGTATGCATTAAGTTGACTTTACCAGCTCATCAAAGGAGTATGAAACAGATATACATACATACATAGATAAATGACTTTATGATGCTTCAAGGCTTTGATAGTTTGTTAAAATTTTGATTTGGTTGAGAATTGATCGCGAATGGAGACTTGCATGAAGTTTATGTTTCTCGTTTTTGCCACTTTCTCCATCATACACAAAGTTCAGTCTCAGGATCAACAAGGTACTTTTACTTCTCTCTTTGATATATAGAACTTGATTTTCCAAAAAAAAAAAAAAAAAAATCAATATCTTTTTGATGTGTTTCTTTGGTTTTCCCAGGATTCATCAGTATAGATTGTGGATTACCTTCCAACGAGTCTCCTTATGTCGAACCAGTCACCAATATCACTTACACCTCTGATGCTGGTTTTATCCACGGAGGAAAGACTGGTACCATCAAAAGAGTCTCTGAGACAGACTTTATCGCAAAGCCATATACGGTTTTGAGATACTTCCCTGAAGGAACGCGAAACTGCTACAGTTTGAATGTCACTCAAGATACAAATTACCTCATCAGGACAGTTTTTGTATATGGAAACTATGATGGTCTTAATATCTTCCCGAGATTCGACCTCTATCTTGGTCCTAATATTTGGAAGTCCCTAGATCTGAGAAGAACAGGTTTTGGTGCTGTTGTTGAGGAGATTATTCACGTCACAAGATCTAACATGTTGGACATATGCGTTGTCAAGACAGGAACAAGTACACCACTTATATCAGCAATTGAACTAAGACCTTTGCCGTATAATACTTATACTGCACAAACCGGTTCCTTGAAGAATTTAGTGCGCTACTACTTCACCACTTCTAACAAAACAATACTGTAAGTATATGTTAACTTGACCTTTTTTTTTTGCCGTCTACAACTGTCACACACACACTTCCAAATATAGTAGCCTAATACAAAACCACTAGACTACAAGTGTTGTCAATCCAATTTTATTCTATTGATCTAACGTAAATACTTGAATTTTCATTTGGCAGTCATCCCAAAGATGTTCATGATCGTGTTTGGAATCCGTATTTCCAGCCAGAATGGACGCATATAGACACAACCCTCAACGTAACTGATTCGTCTGGTGGCTATGACTTGCCACAAGATGTAATTGCGACCGCAGCCACACCAACTAATGCTAGTGAGCCATTGATCTTTACCTGGAACTTGGAAAGCTCTGATGATGAAACTTATGCTTACATTTATGTCGCCGATATCCAACAAGTGCGAGCCAATGAAACAAGAGAAATCGAAATTGTGGGGAATGGTAAAGTTATTTTCCCACCTTATCGTCCCAAGAAGTTTGAAGTAGGGATGCTAACTAACACTGTACCACTAAAATGTGAGGGAGGGGTATGTCGAGTGCAGTTTTCAGAAACGCCGAGGTCGACTCTTCCACCCTTGATGAATGCCTTGGAGATTTTCACGACCATTGAGTTTCCACAATCAGAAACAAATCAAAGTGACGGTATGTGGCTGTGTACTTTAATGCATATATGACATATGATAAGAATCCCACATTGGTTTAGTTGGTTATTTTATTATATTGTGAGTAATACCCCAAAGCTTTATAGAGCTTAGTTTTGGTACTTTTCCTCATCAATGTGAGATACTCATCGTTTTATTTTTATAGGTCTTACATGTGTTGGTATTTTCGTTAACTTATTCTTTTGTTTCAGTCATTGCTATTAAGACTATCGCATCTACGTACGGATTGAATAAACTCAGTTGGCAAGGCGATCCATGTGTTCCTAAACAATTCTCGTGGATTGGTGTAGGCTGCAGTGTTACTGATATTTCCACACCACCAAGAATCATAACATTGTAAGAACACTCAAACTAATTTTATTAAAAGAACTCTGAATACATCTGATTTCTCATCACTATATGACAGAGACTTGTCTGGAAGTGGATTAAGTGGAGTTATACCGCATGGCATACAAAATCTAACCCAACTTCAAGAGTTGTAAGTATCTCCATATTTGGATAAAGTGAACGCTCTCTTTGCAGAATTTATAAGATTATGTTTGCATTTTTGTCTTATCAAACTTATAGGGACTTGTCGAATAACAACTTAACTGGAGAAGTGCCTGAGTTTCTAGCCAAGATGAACTCCTTGTTGAAAATGTAAGTTCTTTTATGAAAAAGCACAACAAAGAGTTATATTAAATCAGGTCATATATTGTCTTAATAATTTTTCTACTTCATCAGAAACTTAAATGGAAACAAACTTAAAGGTCCTCTTCCTCAAGCCCTTTTGAATAGAAAAAAGGGAGGACTACAACTACAGTAAGATTCGTTTCCATGGTGATCTTCTTTTGATCACTATTTATCTGTTTCTTTTTGTATAAACCAATAACATTATTTGCTTTAGTCTTGAAGGAAATAAAGACCTATGTGTCTCATGCCATTCAAAATTTCCGGTGGTGGTTGTCGTCGCCTCTATTTCTTCTCTTGTGGCCATTATCATACTTGTGTTAGTTCCCATGTTCTTTTTAAGAAGGAGAAAGACATCAACTGGGAAAGGTACTCACTAGGGAATAGTATATAAAGAAAATATGATATCATATAAAATCATCAAAAGTATGAAATATATATGTTGAACGTGTTGAAACTTTTTATCTGCAGTTATGCGGCCATCACTTGAAATGAAAAATAGAAGATTTACATATTCAGAGGTCAGAGAAATGACGAATAACTTTCAAGTTGTTTTGGGTAAAGGAGGCTTCGGTGTTGTTTGTCGTGGTTTTCTAAACAATGAACAAGTAGCCGTTAAAGTTATTTCACATTCATCAACTCAAGGCTACAAGGAATTCAAAACAGAGGTATTACAAAACTATCTTCAACTTAGTTTTCGGACAATCATGCATGCAACTATACCTTTTTATATTGTTGATTGTTAGGTCGAGCTACTTCTAAGAGTTCACCACGTGAATCTAGTAAGCCTCGTCGGATATTGTGATGAAGGAAATGACTTGGCTCTCATCTACGAGTTCATGGAAAATGGGAATTTAAGGGAACATCTCTCAGGTAAATCATAGTTAGAATATGAAGAAAAAAAAAGTTTTTGTGTTACAAGCGGAAAGGCTATACAAATTTCTAATGATTTCTAACCACATTTTTGAATTTTTGCAGGAAAACGTGGTGGCTCTTTTTTGAACTGGTCGAGTAGACTTAAGATAGCTATTGAGTCTGCGCTAGGTATGTAGAATTTTTTGCTAGTTCTTATCATTATGTTACTGTTTCTCAATCTGATTCTGATATATCCATATTCCTTCTAAATTTCACTTTCATGATAAATAGTCAACATATGAAGGTTTTTCTAATGTATTGTACTAGGAATTGAATATTTGCATATTGGATGTAAGCCGCCAATGGTTCATAGAGATGTGAAAAGTACCAATATACTGTTAGGTGAACAGTTTGAAGCGAAACTCGCCGACTTCGGACTTTCAAGATCGTTTCTAGTGGGAAGTCAAACTCACGTATCAACTAATGTTGCCGGAACTCTTGGTTATCTTGATCCTGAGTAAGTTCTACTTCATATCACATTGTAGTTTCAACAATGTTTGTTTCTTGCGTGTTAAATATTGAAAAATAATATCTTTTGTTTCTTCTTTACAGATACTACCAAAAGAATTGGTTAACAGAGAAGAGTGATGTTTATAGCTTTGGGATTGTGTTACTGGAGATAATCAGTGGCCAACCTGCGATTGAACACTCACGTGAAAATTCTTACTTATCAGAATGGGCGACGTCTATGCTCGCGAATGGTGATATTGAAAGTATTATGGATCCAAAACTCCATGGAGAATATGACACAGCTTCATCTTGGAAAGCTCTTGAATTAGCAATGTCATGCATTAACCCTTCTTCTAGAGAGAGACCAAACATGACTAGGGTTGCTCATGAACTAAATGAGTGTTTGGAAATATACGAGAACTTAGGCAAAAGAAGGAGCCAAGATGCAAATTCATCAAAGTCCATGGTACATAACGTAAGTTTCATCAGTGATAGTCCTTCAGCTCGTTAATATTTGAATTCCCTATATATATATATATACATATTTATTTTTTCTTTGAAAGATACATTTACTCCACTCCACAGGTTGTGTATTCAAAGTCTGTAATGTGAATATTTTACATGTGAACCGTTAAATAAAAAAAACACAATATGGATTAGTTCAAAATTATTAATGATATATATAGGCCGATGGCCCAAGGCCCAAGGCCCAAGGCCCAAGTACGCAGCCGGATTTAAAATACCCCACTCGCAGAGATAGCGCGTGGCAATAACCCGCTAAAATCAGTTTTATGCATGATTCCTTGAAAACAACATTTTTAATTTATTATATTTATATGTTTTTTTAATTTATTTATAGTTTCTGGTATTTTTTTGGTTTTTAAAAGTAAGTTTTTCATTTTAAAAAAACTTTGACTAAGAGAATTTTTTTATGATTAATTGGTTTGTTTGTAATTGGGTTGTTTGATTAATTGGTTTGTTTGTATGTCTGAAAATATCTTTAGTTTTCTCGGGTTTTTTTTGTTGTTGTTTGGCCTTCAAGCTTTTTTCACAAACCCTACTATATAAAAAAGGTAAGCGTTTTTCCAAACTCTAAAATGGTCATTTGTTCCCAAAACATCTCTTAAATCCTAAAATCCTCTCTTAAACCCTAAAATGGCTGCTCCGAATTTTCAAACAGTTGTTGTATTTTAGACGTGGAATCCGCTATAGTGCCTAACTTCTCTTCCACCCAAGAAGTACTAGAAGGTCTTTACCATTACCTTCGATATAATGGTTTTTTATGGAAATGTGGTTATTTATCCGGTTGTCGGTAAAATTACTCCAAATCGCATTCCCTTCGCTGTGCAAAATTCCTTGAGATCCATGGGAATCAAGATCATAAGCGCCTACAGTACGGCACGTGAAGCAGCTGATGAAGTGATCAAGTATATGATGGATGAGTACCTCGACCACACTACAAAAGGTGGACAAATAGATGGAATCAAAGGCGGTGTCGTTATTCTAACCAAAGAAGGTGGATACGCGGAGTCGACGGAGATGTTCTACCATGCTAATTTCAAGACCGTTATGGGTAGTCTTGTGCCCAAGTTTTTTTTATTATTTTTTGTGGTTTGATGAAAATTCTAAACACATCAAAGTGCTCTATTGATACATAGTTTTAACACTCCAAAAACAGAGTATTACCTTTATACATGTGATTGATTAAATATTTAATTTTTATTGACTTACCAAATAAAATCATAAACTTTTGTTGACTTTTTTAAAAAATCACAAACTGGTTGATTTTGTCAAATCAAACATGAATTTGAATTATGAGAGGCAACAACTATGATGGTTTTATTATCCATTAATAAATTCTTTTAAATAGTAAAAAAATTTATGATTTTGTTTAGAAAGTCAATTCTAATGTTTAATAATTGTTAACAAATGTTATTAGGTCATGCTTTATTTGATAAAATTAATAAAAGTTTTGTGATTTATTTGGAAGTCCATAAAAATTAGAAATTTTGTTAATCATAAACAAAATTCATGATTTTTTCCACCAGTTCTTCTAAGTTAGTGATTTATTTTTGCATTTTTCCTATTTTTGGTGTACTGAATTTGAATGCAATAAAGAATTGAGTAAAATATTCTTCTGGGCCCACGTTATGGATTGTTGTGACATGTGCCACCTCACCAATCACTATTAAAATAAGTAAAACTTTTAAAATGAAGGAAAATATTTAAATAGTGAAGTGGCTTTAGACTTGCACAAAAATCCAATGAGGTAATCTGTTCGACTGATTTATGATCAGTTTTACCATTACAAACAATTTACATCCTTAAGAGTGGAAATTAAATGGGTAAAAAAATTTAAGGGTGTGAGTTAGAAAATGGATATTTCAGAAACTACTGACGAATTCCCATAAATCAAATTAAATTATTTACAGATATTCCTGATTCTTAACTATTGCAAAATATTAGTATGTAGTTTCTCCACAACAAATTATAGTATGATATTCATATTTATTAAAATAGCAAACACTTGATTTAACCGGCCTCAGTGTGATAATTTTAATATATTTCGACATAGCATGGTTGAATAACAGACGTTTTGGCTTTTTGAATTTGAAAATGCCACATTGATCTCAAACTTTCATGTCAAGCTTCCTAGAAATTACTCGTTCCATCTTAGATTATTAGTCTTTTACGTCATTTAAGCTATTAGAAAAACACATTAGATCGTTTCCTATATATGCAGGTGACGTTTCCATAAGTTGACATTGCCAACTTTTTACTTGGTAGTGCTTAAAGAATGATCACTAGTAGAAATATTCATATATAGATGTACACAAAATAATGACTTTATAATGTTTCAAGCGTACTTTCTTTTGGTGTTGTTAAGTTTTTGTTTGTTAGAAAAGTGAGAAGTAGTCGCGCATGGAGATTTGCAACAAACTTCTGTTACTCGCTTATGCCACTTTCTCCATTATTATACATCTTGTTAAGTCTCAAAATCAACAAGGTATTTTTTTTTTTTAATTGTCTTTCACTTTTTCTTGAATTTGTACGATATATGAAAAACTCTTTCCAATATTTACCTATCCGGCTTTACCAGGATTCATCAGTTTGGATTGTGGATTACCTTCTAACGAATCACCTTATAACGAAAAAGTCACCAGTTTAACATACATATCTGATGCCAATTTCATTCGCGGAGGAAAAACCGGTCATATCCAAAATAACTCAGACATAGCTATCTGGAAGCCAAACAGGGTTTTGAGATACTTTCCGGATGGAATTAGAAATTGCTATAGTCTGAGTACCAAGCAAGACACGAACTATCTAATCAGGACCGTGTTTGTATATGGCAACTACGACGGTCTTAATAGTCCTCCAAGATTCGACCTATATCTTGGTCCCAATATTTGGACATCTTTAGATCTTGGAAAATCTGGTTTAAGTGCGACTGAGGAGATCATTCATATCACAAGGTCTAACAGTTTAGATTTATGTGTTGTTAAGACAGGGACAAGCACACCGCTGATATCATCCATAGAGTTAAGACCCTTGCGGTATGATACTTATAATGCTCAAACAGGTTCCTTGAAGACTATAGCGCACCTCTATTTCACCACTTCAGAAAAAATTATAAGGTATGTGATATTTTAATTTTATAGTATAGGCTACTTTTCTTCTATATACTTGTAACTTTTTTTTTTAATTTTTTTAGAGGTTTCTTGATATAAAAGTTAATTATTGATACTGGCAGTTATCCGAAAGATGTGTATGATCGTATTTGGCTTCCATATTTACAACCGGAATGGACTCAGATAAACACAACCCTCAACGTTACGGATTCTTCCCATGGCTATGCTCCGCCACGTGATGTTATATCGACCGCCGCCATACCGACTAATGCCAGTGAGCCACTGACCATTGTCTGGGAATTGGAAACCTCTGATGAAGAAATGTACGGTTACTTTTACTTTGCCGAGATCCAACAAGTGCAGGCTAATGAAACTAGGGAATTCAGAGTTGTAGCAAATGGAAAAGTTGATTTCGAGTCTTATAGTCCTTTGAAGTTCGAAGCACAGACTTTCTTCAACACTGTACCGCTGAAATGCGAGGGAGGGGTATGTCGTGTGCAGCTATCAAAAACGCCCAAGTCTACTCTTCCACCCCTAATAAATGCTTTAGAGATTTTTAGCGTCATACATTTTCCACAATCAGAGACGAGTACAGATGATGGTATGTAACCAACTAACCATGTAGTTTTTGTGACTATAATTAGACGTATTTTATGTCTTTTCACATTTTTAATTCATGGTCTTTTTGTACTTTGGTTAGTCACTGCCATAAAGAACATCCAAACTACTTATCAATTGAGTAGAATCAGCTGGCAGGGAGATCCATGTGTTCCTAAGAAATTCTCGTGGATTGGTGTAAGCTGCAACGTTATTGATATCTCCACACCACCAAGAATCATGGCATTGTAAGAACATTTGAAACAAAACAATTAAGTTATTAAGTTAACTGTATCTTTTTAAGTGATTATGTCTCCGATCATATGCATACAGAGATCTGTCTTCAAGTGGATTAACTGGATTTATACCGCCTAGCATACAGAATCTAAGTCAGCTTCGAGAATTGTACGTCGTTACATGATTGAATAAAATTAAAAAAAAATTGTTGGATTGGTGTAACATTTAATTATCTCTTTATAAAAAAATAATTATAGGGATTTATCGAATAACAACTTGACTGGAGAAGTGCCGGAATTTCTAGCCAAGATGAAATCGTTGTTGGTCATGTAAGTTATCTAAATCCTGTTGTGTTGTCTATATTAGATTCTAATGATCTCTCCACGTCCACAGAAACTTAAGAGGAAACAATCTTAGTGGCTCTCTTCCTCAAGCCCTTCTCGACAGGGAAAAGGATGGATTAAAGCTATCGTAAGACTCTGTTTTGCGATGATTTTATTGGATTATTATCATTTACTCTCTTTTTATGATATAATTATTGATCAATAAAGTTTTCATTCTTTAGTGTTGATGCAAATGTAAAGCAACGTGGGTCACGCGAACCAAAATCTAGATCCCCTGTCGTGGCGATTGTTGTGTCTCTTTTGTTTGTGGCTGTTATCATATTTGTGTTAGTTCTCATTTTTATTTACAGAAAAAAAAAGCCATCGACTTGCAAAGGTAGTTAAAAGATATTTTTATATATAATCCATATCAAAAGTATTAACTCTCATGAATCCATGTCAAAATATTTCCTGCAGTTAGGCGCCCATCACTCGAAATGAAAAATAGAAGATATACATATTCAGATGTCAAGGAAATGACTAATAACTTTCAAGTTGTCCTCGGTAAAGGAGGCTTTGGTGTTGTTTGTCATGGTTTTCTAAACAATGAACAAGTAGCCGTTAAAGTTCTCTCTCAGTCATCAACTCAAGGCTACAAGGAGTTCAAAACAGAGGTACTTAATTACATTACAAATTTCCAAGAAATTTTAGGACAATCATGAGGTAATGATATATACCCTTTTATGTATCGTTAAATACTGTTAGGTCGAACTACTTCTAAGAGTTCACCACGTGAATTTAGTAAGCCTCATCGGATATTGTGATGAAGGAAATGACTTGGCTCTCATCTACGAGTTCATGGAAAATGGGAACTTAAAGGAACATCTCTCAGGTAGACCTTTAGAGTATGATAACCAGTTTTTTAGTTACCTTTTCCAAGAACCAAAGGTGTTTTAAACCTTCTAATTATTTCTAATCATATGATGATTTTTGGCAGGAAAACGTGGGGGTTCTGTTTTGAACTGGTCGAGTAGACTCAAAATAGCTATCGAGTCTGCGCTAGGTTTGTAGAGATTTTTTAGTTCCTATTGTTATATTTCCTTCTCTTTTTTTAAGACAATACATACTATATTCGTATTTCTTTTAAAATTCAAGTATACGATAGTTAATTAACATATGAAGGTTTTCTATGTACTAGGAATTGAGTATTTGCATATTGGATGTAAGCCACCAATGGTTCATAGAGATGTGAAAAGTACCAATATATTGTTAGGTCAACAGTTTGAAGCGAAACTGGCCGACTTCGGACTTTCAAGATCTTTTCTAGTGGGGAGTAAAACTCACGTATCAACAAATGTAGCTGGAACTCTTGGATATCTTGATCCTGAGTAAGTTATAGTTCACATCACATTTTACTTTTATAAATGTCTGCTTTAATTTTTTGTGTGCTTAGTGAAAACAAAATATACAAACATCTTCAATTAAGTACTTTTCTTGCAGATATTATCAAAATAATTGGTTAACAGAGAAGAGTGATGTTTATAGCTTTGGGATTTTGTTACTTGAAATTATCACTGGCCAACCGGTGATTGAACAATCCCGTGAAAAGTCTTACATAGTAGAATGGGCCAAGTCTATGCTTGCAACTGGTGATATTCAAAGTATTATGGATCCGAATCTCCATCAAGATTATGACACAGGTTCATCTTGGAAAGCTCTTGAATTAGCAATGTCATGCATTAACCCTTCTTCCACACAGAGACCAAACATGACTAGGGTTGCTCATGAACTAAATGAGTGTTTGGAAATATACGAGAACTTAGGTAAAAGAAGGAGCCAAGATGCAAATTCATCAAAGTCCATGGTACATAACATAAGTTTCATCAGTGATAGTCCTTCAGCTCGTTGATATTTCCATCTATACACATATATATTTTTCTTTAATTTGAAATTAAGATACAGTCTACAGTTTGTATCCAAGTATATATGTAATGTAAATATACTAAGAGCTTTGTCGCAACAGTGAAATCATTTCCTAATATTCATCTGTAAGACCTGTTTTAACTTGTCTTTATTTTCACTTTATATTATTTTCTGCTTTTTTAGGGGGAAACATAATTTAAGTTTTCATGTGCGTTTTCCTATTATAATGGCATCTTATCGTTAAAGAGAAAAAAAAAAAAAAAACTGTTTAGAGAAAATAAGAAAAATAAAATAATTAAAATTTAAGAAAAAATAATATGATCGAATCGAAGTAACGAAATTAACTAACTAGTACTGATGAAAATAAAATTAAGTAAATTAACAGTGGTCACTGAACAATAAAATATTAAACTACAAATGGGCCGTTGAATATAAAACAAATGGGCTTTAGGTCCAAAGCACATTTAACTGATTCAAGACTACAGCGCGTGACATAACTTCTCCACTCGCATAAATAGCGCGTGCTATAACTCGCTTAAATACTCTCAGATTCAACTAGAGCGCGTGGGAAGTAACTAGTAATACACAATAGAAAACAGATGAGTAACTACTATATAATATACAGCTTACTAAATCAAACATATGGATGGAGATGGATCCTAATCGGGAAATGTCAACGTGCACCTACCAATAACACTAAGGCACGTCCAGGATTGGACTAATCGTCTGAGCAAAATCAAAATAATTTTGATGGTCTTTATGCTAAGACATTTTTTCAAGTGGAGGCTGTGGAGCTATAAAATCTTATAGGTGTGTCACGCCTAAATTTTCCAAAAATGTTGGTTGTAAATGTTTTTTCTTGTTTGTAAAAAAAAAAAAAATGTTATTTCTTGCGATTTTAAAATATTTTTGTACATGACAAATTCAAGTTGCCTTTTAAATTAAGCAGCAATATTGCAGCAAACATACATGCAGATGCTGGGTTGGAGCACGAGAACGGTCTTCACACTGTATTATTGCTGTGTGAAGTGGTGTTACGTGAATGATCTCCTTGAACATACACTATTGCATATATTGAACCTAAACCAAATTTAATCTCCTAATACATTATGTATAAATCTAATTTATACATATTTAATCATATATTATCAACACATATTTAAAGAAAATATTATCTACAATATTAGCTAGCTATTGTAGTATAATTAACATGTTTAAAATGCATTTTCGTTAATTTAATTATAACTAAATTCTAATTAATTATTAAAAATTAATGAATAAATTAAATTAGTATTACTAATACAAGTTTAACATTTTTAAATCTAATTTTAGCATTACTGTACATCGTAACTTAGCTAACCAAACCGATTCGTCTAAAACGTTATGACGATCATCTCATTTTTTAATCATGTGCTTTGAGAATTTCTTCATTTCTTGTCCAACTTGATAACATTATAGTTTAATATTTCAATGTGGAATGGTAGAATAGAACCATATATTGTTTGATAGCTTCCTATTAATTAATTACTCATTCCATCTTAGACTGGTAATTTTCTTTTCGCCACTTACATTTAATATAGCTTGGAAGTGACGTTTCCATATGTTGACATTTGCCAACTTTTTAATTTCAGTTTCTCATGAGAGGAGTGATATATAAAATATAAAGACTTCTTGGTTGTCCTTAAAGTTTTTGTTTGGTTGAGAACTCAGAAGTAGTCCAGAATCAAGAATGGAGACTCGTAGCAAGCTTCTGCTACTCGCTTGTGCCACTTTCTTCATTATATCTCTTGTAAAGACTCAAAATCAACAAGGTATTTTTTAACTGTCTTTTACTTTTTTTTGACAAACTTTTACAAGAAAAGAAATCTTGTTCCGATAGTTTACTACCCTGTTTTACCAGGATTCATCAGTTTGGATTGTGGATTACCTTCTAACGAATCTCCTTATAACGAAGCATTGACCAATTTAACATACATATCTGATGTCAATTTCATCCAAGGAGGAAAAACTGGTAGTATCGAAAATAACTTAGAGACAGACATGATCTGGAAGCCCTTCAAGGTTTTGAGATACTTTCCGGATGGAATTAGAAACTGCTACAGTTTGAGTGTGAAGCAAGGGAGAAAGTATCTAATCAGGACTATGTTCTTATATGGAAACTATGATGGTCTTAATACTTCTCCAAGATTCGACCTATATCTCGGTCCTAATATTTGGAAAAGCTTAGATGTGCTAATATCTGGTGTAGGTGATGGAATTGTCGAGGAGATCATTCACATCGCTAAGTCTAACATCTTGGACATATGTCTCGTCAAAACAGGGACGAGTACACCAATGATATCAGCCATAGAATTAAGACCCATGCGATATGATACTTATACTACTCGAACCGGTTCTTTGATGAATATTGCGCACCTCTACTTCACCAACTCAGACAAAGCAATACGGTATGTCACAACATAACATAATTCAGACTGCTTTTCTTATATACACTTGAGTTATATATAGTAATAAACCATATGTTTTTTTGGGCTTATTGATATAATTTTTTGTTTTACATCACTTTTGGCCTATTGGTATAAAGTAATTAATAATTGGCTGTCGCAGTTACCCCAAAGATGTCTATGATCGTGTATGGATTCCATACTTCCAACCGGAATGGACTCGAATAAACACAACCCTGAAGATAAGTGACTCTTCTGATGGCTATAACCCGCCACGAGATGTAATTACGACCGCTGCCGTACCCACTAATGTCAGCGAGCCATTTTCCTTCACCTGGAATTTGGAATCCTATGATGACGAAACGTATATTTACCTTTACTTCGCCGAGATCCAACGGCTGCAAGCCAATGAAACTAGGGAATTCGAAATTGTGGCGAATGGTAAAGTTTACATTTCTTATAGTCCTATGAACTTTGAACAAGACACTTTATCCAACCCTGCACCGCTGAAATGCGAGGGAGGGGTATGTCTCTTGCAGCTGTTGAAAACGGCCAAATCGAATCGACCACCTCTAATGAATGCTGTAGAGATTTTTAGCGTCATACAATTTCCACAATCAGAGACGAATACAGATGATGGTATATTAATTAATTAAAGCGCCGTGTAGTTTTATGTGTATATAAAACGTGTAAGTTCTTCCATATATTTGATTCTTCATTTTTGTTTGTTGTTACTTTTGTCAGTCATTGCTCTCAAGAACATTCAATCTAGTTATCAGTTGAGTAGAATCAGCTGGCAGGGAGATCCATGTGTCCCTAAACAGTTTTCATGGGTCGGTTTAAGCTGCAACGTTATTGATATCTCCACACCACCAAGAATTATAGCATTGTAAGAAAATTCATTGTTATCAAATTTAAATGTATCTTTATATGATATGTCTCCGGTCATGCAAAACAGAGATCTGTCTTCAAGTGGATTAACTGGAGTTATACCGCCTAGCATACAGAATCTAAGTCTGCTTCGAGAATTGTAGGTATCTACGTACATGATTTGAATGAAAGGAAAAATATATATCTTCGGATTGATTAATCATTTATCGATCTCTTGGAAAATTCTAGGGATTTATCGAATAACAACTTGACTGGAGAAGTGCCTGAATTTCTAGCCAAGTTGAAATCGTTGTTGGTCATGTAAGTGATCTCAAAGTTATAGTGTTAGTTGTCTTCGTTAGTTTCTAATGATTTCTCCACACCAACAGAAACTTAAGAGGAAACAATCTTAGAGGTTCTGTTCCTCAAGCCCTTCTGGAAAGAGAAAAACATGATGGTTTAAAGCTATCGTAAGATTATGTTTTGCTATGATATTACTTTGATTATTATCCACTCTCGTTTTATAATATATTTCTTCAATAACGTTTACATTCTTTAGTGTTGATGCAAATATAAACCGGCGCGGGTCAAGCGAACCAAGATCCTGGCTTGTGGCGATTATTGCGTCTATCTCTTGTGTGGCCGTTATTATAATCTTGTTAGTTCTCATCTTCATTTTCAGAAGGAGAAAGTCATCAACTCGGAAAGGTATTTAACATAAAACATATGATCCATATTGCATTCTGAAATCTCATGGATCTGTAGAATTATTTTATGCAGTTACACGACCATCACTTGAAATGAAGAATAGAAGATTTACGTATTCCGAGGTCAAAGAAATGACTAATAACTTTAAAATTGTTCTCGGTAAAGGAGGCTTTGGTGTTGTTTATCATGGTTTTCTCAATAATGAACAAGTAGCCGTCAAAGTTCTCTCTCAATCATCAACTCAAGGCTACAAGGAATTCAAAACAGAGGTACTTATTTACACTACTATCTTACAACTGACAATCATGCATGCATATGCGCTCCAGAATTATACCTTTTTATATTGTTGATTGTTAGGTCGAGCTACTTTTAAGAGTTCACCATGTGAATTTAGTAAGCCTCGTCGGTTACTGTGATGAAGGAAATGACTTGGCTCTCATCTACGAGTTCATGGAATATGGAAACTTAAGGGAACATCTCTCGGGTAAATTAGAGTATAATGATACACAGGTTTTCTTAGGCTTTTAAAATTTTCTAATGATTTGTGTCCATATTGCGACTTCTGGCAGGGAAACGTGGTGGCTCTGTCTTGAATTGGTCGAGTAGACTTAAAATAGCTATTGAGTCTGCACTAGGTTCGTAGAAAGTTTGTTAGTTCCTGTCATCATATTACTTTTTCTCAAGTTCACTTGTTCATATTCCTTCTAAACTTCACTTTAATGACATATAGTTAACATATATGAAGGTTTTGATCTATTTACTAGGAATTGAATATTTGCATATTGGATGTAAGCCGCCAATGGTTCATAGAGATGTGAAAAGTACCAATATATTGTTAGGTCGACATTTTGAAGCTAAGCTCGCCGATTTTGGACTTTCAAGATCTTTCCTAGTGGGGAGTCAAACTCATGTATCAACAAATGTTGCGGGAACTCTTGGATATCTTGATCCTGAGTAAGTTCTAGTTCATATCGCATTGTAGTTTTCGAGTTGTATGCTTTCATGCGTGTATAGTAGAGAAAATTCAAACATCTTCAATTACATTTTTTTTTTTTTTTTTTTTTTGCAGATACTACCAAAAGAATTGGTTAACAGAGAAGAGTGACGTGTATAGCTTTGGGATTGTGTTACTTGAAATTATCACCGGCCAACCTGTGATTGAACAATCGCGTGATAAGTCTTACATAGTAGAATGGGCCAAATCTATGCTTTCAAATGGTGATATTGAAAGTATTATGGATCCGAAACTCCATCAAGATTACGACACAGGTTCATCTTGGAAAGCTCTTGAATTAGCGATGTCGTGCATTAACCCTAGTTCCACAGAGAGACCAAACATGACTCGGGTTGCTCATGAGTTAAATGAGTGTTTGGAAATATATAACCTAAGTAAGAGAAAGAGCCAAGATGAAAATTCAACTAAGTCAACGGGACATAGCATAACTTTCATCAGTGATACTCCTTCAGCTCGTTAATCTTTTCATCTACTATATATTTCGATTTGAAAATATACTCTCCGATTCACAGGTTGTATTAAAGTCTGGAATGTTGAAAAACTTCGTCTCACGCTACGGAATTTATTCCTATTTGAATTAGTTTCATATAGATATAAATCTATAATAGTTGTTTTGTCGTGGATGCTATGTCCGTCCATGTAAATATTAGACAGGAAATATCTATTGAACCGAAGAGTATCTTTTGTATATCGCTTGAGTATATTTTGCGTATATCGTATATGGGTTATATAAGAAGACTAAATAAGACGACCGGGCAACATTTTGTACCGTTCCGACAATAGTTATGGATAAGTTGGACAACATACCAAAAATGTAGCCTCGGTGTGCCAGAATCGAGAATTGTCATTAATATTTTTTCGCTTAATTATTTTAATGTAAATTTCAATCCTCAATTCCGATATTTGTGCGGATGAATACGAGTAAAATTAAGAAAAATATACTCTTTACGTAAATAGATTTTCTCTTCTGAAATATAAAATTTTATATATTGAGCATTATGAACATTTGTTTAACCTGACACTTAAATATTCTTATCAGTTTTTTTTTTTTTTTACTCTATGAAAACAAAATTATCAAAATGATATTTTCTTATAAAAATATAAAAAATAAAACAATAAAAAAAGGGGAAAAAGAGAATGACATGGCTTGGACTTGAAAAAAAAAAGTTTTTTAAAAAAGGGTTACATGGCATATGTGACTCAACGTTTTTGTAGAAGTCTGTGTGTGGTAAAAAAAAAGCGCACGATCCGACAAAGAGAACACGTGTCCGAATGAAGAGGAGGTAGCGTGAGACAGTGGTGGGTGACCCAAGAAGGGGAGAAGAAGAACAGGTCTTCAGGGGGGGTGGGGGGTTTTACTGGTTATTCGCTCTTCTTCTTTCTTTCTCTCACACGTCCGGTGTTACTCGTATAAGACCAACGGGGTTTAAGCCCTTCTCTTCTCCTTCCTTCCGTAGTTTCTTTTGTCGGGTTTTTCCATTTCCACCCACAAAAAAATATAAAATAAAAACACAAACTCTTTTTTCTCTTTCGTTTTCCAGTAAAAAAAAAATGAGAAAATAAAAAACATTTTGGTTTCAGTCTGTTGTTTCTTCTCTTGTTTCTCTTATCGTCGTGCATTTGCCTGCCGGAAAAGGTGAGAATTTTTTGAATGTTTTCTTGGATCTGCTATTCGAATTGCGGTGACTCGAATAAAAGAGAGGGTTTTTTTTTATAACAATGTTGTAATTTGGTTTCCTACGAACGAGAGACTGCGTTTGGTTTCCATGAACACCTAGTTTCAGGGTTAGAAGAGTTTCACTTGGTTATTTAGGTATTCATGTGTGAGATTTTCTCTGTTTTTTGTTCTTTCTTTACGTTATCATTAATCAAGTGAGAGCTTTTAAAAGATCTTGGCAAGTAGAAAATTCTTGGGTTCTAGTGAGGTTTAACCAGAAAAAAAAAAAAAAAAAAAGATATCTCTGAATTTGGAAACATACACAAGATGGATATGTTGGAAAAATTCTAATACATTGTTGGAACTACTCGTAAACATGATCTGTTTTCCTGCAGGGATCTTGTAACATCCGTGAGGATGCCTTTGTTTTGTTGAATGTCTGAAATGTTCTTCGAATCATGGTGTTACAAAAGAGGCTTGATTATGGATTCAATGGCTATGAGGTGCCTCACACACCTCGAGCTGCCAGATCACCAAGAGTAACTAAACAGATTTCTTTAACTTTTGTGTCTACTCTAATAACAGTTTCATGTTCCAATCTTCCCCTCTAAAATATGTATATTTTGTGTGTGTTTCCTAGAAGAGTGCTTTCAAGAAGAAAAACGAAAACCATCAAATATCTTCGTTCGATTTGTTGGCTGCAGTAGCTGGCAAACTGCTTCTTGAAGGTGGGAATTCTTCTTCCTCAAGTAACAACGCATCATCCGGTAATAATGAAGATCAGTGTGCAGTTAAGACAGAACCGCTTAACGGCCGTGACCCAACAGTGGAAGAAGAGACTACTAATACTATAGCTGAAAGAAGTTTCTTTGTCTCTGAGATCCTTCCAAAATCTCATGAAATTCAAAGCTTCAATAGATCTCCAAGTCCCCTTACAGAGTTCCATTTTGGATCTTCTTCTGGTGTAACTTCTGATTCTTCAGAGAAGTTTGGAACTCAAGAATTGGCCTATGAGGACACCAAGATCGACAACAGTAGTGATCATTGCTATAGGTCAGAGTGTAATGATAAGAAATCAATGCTTGGGGGCTAAACTTCGAAGCAAAGTTATCAAGGAACGTTGTAGCCAAGGATGAGAATCATATAAGTAGTGGATTCAGGAAACCAATTCCCCAAAATCCTTCAGTATGCTCTGATGATATAGATTTACTTGGTAAGGAAAATGATGATGATGGCGAAAACTTGTCAGCTCGTTACAGAACAAAATCATTTAGGTCAACTCTGCGTATTGGAGATAGAAGAATAAGGAAAGTTTTTGCTTCAAATCATTGTAAAGTCTCTCCAAAGCCGAGAGATACTACGGTAACTAATTCAGGTGAACATAGATATATGGACCACTTGTTGGCTATCTAGTAGTTATATGTTCTTTTAAAGATGTTATGGTTTTAGTACTTATGGGTTATCCATGAAAATGTTTAGACTTGGACATGAAGCATGGTTACTACAGCAAGAAACATTGTCTCAAAAACCAAAGATTAGAGAGAAACTATCCTATCAAAAAAAGAAGATACTTTGATGGTTATACAGCATCACAATCCGAAGAAACTGCTAAAACTGAAGGCCTTTCTGGTTCACCTCGAAAGGGTATTACCAAAAAACTAGTCATTCAAACGTCATAACCACGTTATGATGATATAATGATCAACTCTGAGCTTAATTTGTTTTCTGCAGCTTCAGGTTTTCTATCATCCATAGCTTGTCAGAAGCAGCCAGCAGCGCAGTCAAGAGATTCTCACGGTAAATATTTCTATGAAGCTTTTCCTGTTTCTATCACATGAGTTTTGTATTGACTCTGTTCATATTTTCTTTGCTCTGCTAAGTGAAACTTGGAATCAAGTCGTTTAGAGTTCCTGAACTTCTCATTGAGATCCCAGAGACTGCAACTGTTGGTTCACTAAAGGTTTGGATATTTGAGTTAGAATTTTCTGGAAAGGGTCGTTCATATGTTTTTGGATAATGATGAAAATTTTACTTCCTCTTCTCTAGAGGACAGTCTTGGAAGCTTTGACCTCGATACTTGGAGGTGAATTACGCATAGGTGTTCTCGTTCATGGGAAAAAAGTTAGAGACGACAGCAAAATGCTGCTTCAGAGTGGAATCTCTCTAGACACTCTTTCGGATACTCTAGGGTTTTGTCTTGAGCCCAATCCTCCACAATCCACTAAACCGCTACCTCCTGAAGATTCTGACTATGTGCGTCCCTGTAATGTACCTCACACTTTAACAAGGTCAGTATCACTCCCTCCAGAGATCAATGTTTACTTCTTTCTTTTGCTTTGGTGTAGAAAACGAGTTAGGTTGCTAATGTTTTCCGGAACATGTTTGTTTGTCACTAGGTGTCTCCCATCACCGGGGAAGCATGCTAAACCGAGTAATTCTGTAGAAAGTGACCTTGACTCCAAACCCTCAGCACCAAATAGGGCTAAAACCATATACTCCAGAGCCTTGATTCCAGTCCGTCCTCTGCATGTTCAGGCTTTGACCGTAGTCCCACCTCGAAAAACCAAGCGATCTGAGGTGGCACAGCGCAGAATCCGTCGACCTTTCTCTGTTGCAGAAGTAGAGGCACTTGTTCAAGCTGTGGAGAGACTTGGGACTGGAAGGTAACTAAATTTTGTTCTGTTCACCAAAGTAGAAGACTTAATTTCCATCAGTAATTGGTCCACGATAATTCTAAAATTGCTGACGTTACATCTATACGCAGGTGGCGTGATGTAAAGTTGCGAGCTTTTGATAATGCTAAGCACCGGACTTACGTTGACTTGAAGGTAAAGAATAACCTCTCCTTTTACAACTCAGTAATGAGGTCTAGGTTGATTGTGCAAGAAGTAATTTGGGGTTTGATGTGAATAATAGGACAAATGGAAGACGCTGGTGCACACAGCGAGAATATCGCCGCAACAAAGGAGAGGTGAGCCAGTTCCACAGGAGCTCTTAGACAGGGTACTAACGGCTCATGCCTACTGGTCCCAGCAACAGGGGAAACACCTATTGCTAGAGGGACCCCAGAAACTCGAGACCAGTCTTGGTCTATAGACCAGGGAACAAATTTTATCTTTGCAACGTGAAAATGAACGTTATAGCAGGATGAACCTGGATTTTTTTTCTTTCATATATACTTTTTGTTTGTTAATTTGTTTATTTGTTTTGTTATGTCATGTATTTGAGGAGATTCGATGTAAAAAAAAAAAAAAAAGAATTGATTGTGATGAAGAAGAAGAATATAGAGATGAAGATATGTGAAATCTGATGTAATTGTCACAGAGCGTTGTTATAATAAGAAGGTTTCTTCCTTTTTTCTGCCTTTGCAAAATTGAGCTCTTCGTGGTTTATTGTGTTTGATGAATCCACACAAAGAGTGTCTCGCAAGCTATTCGTATTTATGAGATTGTCAGCAAATCGCTCGTATCTATATCATCAAAAATGATCTAAACTTTAAACTTGTTGATTAATAAAAAAAAAAAAAAAGTTGTTATAATATATGTGTGAAGTAGAAATCACCAAGAAGCTTAGCTCTGTGATACGCACATGGGGCCTTGAGACAAGATTCCGAGACAAAAATAGGTCGAGTTGATAAGAGGAAATGGAACAATAATTATTCACTTTGGCCTTTTGTGGTAATAGCTATATGGGACTTTTCTCAATGGCTAAACACACTTTATTGAAAACTTACAGAGAAAAAGAGTATATGGTGGAAGATTCTTTAGGATCTTATCGATGAATGGAGAGAAATAATTGGAGATGTCACTTTCCTTATTTCATATCCTTATCAAAAGTCGACACCTATATGTGAGTCTTATGTTTTTTGCTAGCATCGTTGTTATGCGGGTAGAAAAAGTGCTTTCTTTTGTTTTGTTTGGTTGTGTTCATGCATGTGGCTAGGATTAGGCCAATGTTTATAATTGGCATGCGAAAGTAAAGACCAATTAATGAAAAACTAAAATCATGATATTAAGGACCAATGATGGGAGTTAAAAAGTTGCTACAAATAAAAGTATTCTTTGAACTTTGATCAAAATTAAAAGACGTGAGGAATTAGGAAAATCTAATTTTATTCAAGTGGAATACAAGTTTGGAAAATCATCTATTATATTATATTTTTTTTTGTTGTCCTATCTTTAAATGATATTTTAAAAATTGGCATTTCGAACTTCATACAGTAGCTAGTAGTATTGTCATAATCTTTGTTGTCGAAGTTGTTCAATTATGGTTAGCCATTATTATAACAAGTAGAAAGATTTATGTCTTTAAGTAAGTTTCAAGATTTGGGAAACCATCAATAAATCGAAAGCAACAACACACAGTAGTGCTCTCTATAGGAATGTATCACAAACGAAGGCCGTCATCAATCATACATCCCAAGAGACAGACCTTTCTGGCTTCGTAGTCATCGACTCGACTACCTCTGTTTCTTTGCTTCCAAGATTTTGTTTTTTTTCTTTTGTCCTTTGTTTTGTAACGCCAAACTTTTCTCCGGCATACCCTTAAAATTAAAAGATGTTTTAAGGAAAAAGTAAGACAATGAGTTTTATGATAGGAATTAATTATTTAGTTTTCCACATAAACAGGTCAACCAAAAAGAACAGTGAATTGGGAAGAAAAGTAGAAAGTAGGGTTTGGCCTAAATTAAATGATGATTTGTATTACATATTTTGACTGATTGAAATTAGTTTCTTCTTTTTTTTGGTGGTAAGGTACCTATATAAAATATAGTGACTTGTTTGTATAGCTATTTTTTTTCTTTGTTTAGTATTTAATACTATTTAAAACAATATACAAATATTTTCTGTGATCTTTATGGTCAGTTAGTTAGATATATAATAGTTAATTCGTTATTTTTCTATCAATGTAACAACAATATTTCATTCTTGTACTGTCCTACTATTTGTTTACTAATTTTTAAAATTAATAAATATAGTTTTCAGCAAGATAATATAATTAATTTTTATTTCATAAAAATAAAAAAAAATAAAAAATCTGTTCGTAGTAATAGTAAAAACAAAATACTGAAATATTATTGTCCGGAACCGGATAGATTCTTTTCAGACTATTAAATTATAAATTAAAAACACAAAAGGCATATACTTTATTTTTTATTATCTTTTAAGTAATAAAACAATTATAATTAGTTCTTATCTCTCTCTCTCTTATTTGGTTCATCTTCTCTCTGGCCTCTCTCTCTCTCCCTCTCCCTCCCTCTCAACACCACAACACGTACACAGACCTGATTCCTCTTTCTTACCTCAAGTCTCTGCCTTCCTTGTCATCTTGTTGCCGAATCCGCTTAATCTGCTTACCCATGAAGAGGTGTGTATGATCACTTCTCTCTCTAATCTCTCTCCTTCTTTTGTTATACTCTCTTCTCTTCTTCTCTGATCTTCACTGCTCTGTTTTTGGTGATATTTTTGATCAGGTTGTTTAATAAAGTTTCGACCTTTACTTGATTTTAAACGACTCTGGATTTTGGGTTTTTGTATTTCGATCCATGGGTTCATATCCTGATGGATTCCCTGGATCCATGGACCAGTTCGATTTCACTAGCGAGTTTGATTTGCCTGCCTCTTCCAACGATACCTTAGGTTCTTTAGCTGCTAATGGATTCTATCTAGATGAGCCTTTCTTAAATTTTGCATCCATGGATCCTCCTCCTCCTCCACAGTCTTATCCCCATAACAACAACAACAAAGCTGCAGCAGGAGGAGGAGATCTGTTATCATCCCCATCTGATGACGCTGATTTCTCGGATTCCGTTTTGAAGTATATAAGCCAAGTTCTTATGGAGGAGGACATGGAAGAGAAGCCTTGTATGTTTCATGACGCCTTGGCTCTTCAAGCTGCTGAGAAATCTCTCTATGAGGCCCTTGGCGAGAAATACCCTTCTTCTTCTTCCTCTGCTTCTATTGACCATCCTGATAAATTGACTCATGATAGCCCTGACGGTTCTTGTTCAGGTGGTGCCTTTAGTGATTACGCTAGCACCACCACTACTACTTCCTCTGATTCACACTGGAGTGTTGATGGTTTTGAGAATAGATCTTCTTGGTTACAGTCACCTATGCCGAGTAATTTTGTTTTCCAGTCCACTTCTAGGTCCAACAGTGTCACGGTTGGTGGTCCTGGTGGTAATAGGTCAGGTTTTGGCGATGATTTGGTTTCGAATATGTTTAAAGATAGTGAATTGGCTATGCAGTTCAAGAGAGGGGTGGAGGAAGCGAGTAAGTTCCTTCCTAAATCATCTCAGCTCTTTATCGATGTGGATAGTTACATCCCGAGTAATTCAAGTTCCGAGGTTTTTGTTAAGACGGAGAAGAAGGATGAGACAGAACATCATAGCTCTGCTCCTCCCCCAAACAGATTGACTGGAAAGAAAAGCCATTGGCGTGACGATGATGAGGATTCTGTTGAAGAAAGAAGTAACAAGCAATCAGCTGTTTATGTTGAGGAAAGTGAGCTTTCTGAAATGTTTGATAAGATCTTGGTATGTGGCCCTGGGAAACCTGTATGCATTCTTGACCAGAAGTTTCCAGCAGAGCCTGCCAATGTTGAGAGGGCACAGCAAATTGCTGTGCAGTCAAATGGAGCAAAGATTCGAGGGAAGAAATCAACTGCTGCTACTGGTCAAAGTAACGATTCAGGGAAGAAAGAAACTGCTGATTTGAGGACTCTTTTGGTGTTATGTGCACAAGCTGTATCAGTGGATGATCGTAGAACCGCCAACGAAATGCTAAGACAGATAAGGGAGCATTCTTCGCCTCTAGGCAACGGGTCAGAGAGATTGGCTCATTACTTTGCAAATAGTCTTGAAGCACGCTTAGCTGGGACTGGTACACAGATATACACCGCGTTATCTTCAAAGAAAACGTCTGCAGCAGACATGTTGAAGGCTTACCAGACATACATGTCTGTCTGTCCGTTCAAAAAAGCTGCTATCATATTTGCTAACCACAGCCTGATGCGTTTCACTGCAAACGCCAACACGATCCACATTATAGATTTTGGGATTTCTTACGGTTTTCAGTGGCCTGCTCTGATTCATCGCCTCTCGCTCAGACCTGGTGGTTCGCCTAAGCTTCGGATTACTGGTATAGAGCTTCCTCAACGCGGTTTTAGACCAGCGGAAGGAGTTCAGGAGACTGGTCATCGCTTGGCTAGATACTGTCAGCGACACAATGTTCCGTTTGAGTACAACGCAATTGCACAGAAATGGGAAACGATCAAGGTTGAAGACTTAAAGCTTCGAGAAGGAGAGTTTGTGGCTGTAAACTCTTTGTTCCGTTTCAAGAACCTTCTAGATGAGACCGTTCTGGTAAACAGCCCGAGAGATGCGGTTTTGAAGCTGATAAGAAAAGTAAACCCAAATGTCTTCATCCCTGCGATCCTAAGTGGAAACTACAACGCGCCATTCTTTGTCACAAGGTTCAGAGAAGCGTTGTTTCATTACTCGGCTGTGTTTGATATGTGTGACTCGAAGCTAACGAGAGAAGACGAGATGAGGCTGATGTTTGAGAAAGAGTTTTATGGGAGAGAGATTATTAATGTTGTGGCTTGTGAAGGAACGGAGAGAGTGGAGAGACCAGAGACGTATAAGCAGTGGCAGGCGAGATTGATCAGAGCAGGATTTAGACAGCTTCCGCTTGAGAAGGAACTGATGCAAAATCTGAAGATGAAAATCGATAACGGGTACGATAAAAACTTCGATGTTGATCAAAACAGTAATTGGTTGCTTCAAGGTTGGAAAGGTAGAATCGTGTATGCTTCATCTATTTGGGTTCCTTCGTCTACATAGATGTTGTTTCTTGCGTCCTAAGCGACTGAGGGTTTTATATAGGGCTTTTTCTGTTGATAGTCTCTCGCCAACACGAGTAAGATTAAGTTCAGAGTTAGGTTCTTGGACACTAGGGTATTGTTGTTATATGCTTGTGACATAGCGTGTTTGTTTGTAAGAGTATAACATATGAGAGAGATATAGTAGTACTCACTGCATGATCTTTTGCTATATATGTTCATGTAATCTTTTGTTGCATAAATAATGAAATGTTACATTTTTTCCAATGTCTTGTTTATAAAAAGTTCTATTGCATTGATCAGGCTCGCAGAGTGTGACATGTCCTACAGTAGGACTCCTATATACCAAAGAACAACAACTCATCGAAAAATAGAGATAATCATGTATTAGGACAATATAATCAGAAATATTGCAAACTTTGAAAGTGGAAACTCCTATGAATCAATAGTGTGACATGTTTTTTAGGAGTTATTGATTGAAGAACAAAAATAATTTCAAAATCAAAGAAATAATCAATCCAATGAACTTTTCCTCACTAATATTTCCAATAAAATTTTGTAACGCTAAAAAAAAGTTTGAATATTTAATTTGGAGACAGGAAAAAGGAGATAATAAATGAGATCAAACGTGACACCCACTTCAATTTCGAGTTTTTCTGACATTATGAAGTACAGTATAATGTATTTTTTTTACAATATTGAATGGTGAGAATCTCACAAATATATGTCAGAATGACATTGTGAGTGAGAGAGATCAGATCTGGAGGAGTCCTTTTTATGTTCTTTGTGTATTTTATTATCGTGGTTCTATATAATAATTACAATCAAATCGCTTAAGTATTCATCAGCAACTTTTTAAAATAATTTCCTATTGGTCAGATAATCGACTCTACCTATCAGGAACCTTTATTAATATCTTGCTCTCCAAGTTTTTCGCATATGAAACTCTTTTTTCTTTTGTCAACTTGAAACCTTTGGAATCAAAATTAATAAATATCTATATCTTTTGTGCGAGAAACACTTTTGACTTTACATCAAAAAATTATAATATCATGAACCAGGAGTTGATCAAGTACATATGGGCAATAAACATATAAAATATAAACCATCTAATGCAGTCGGCATTTGCAACTTATAATTTTTTTTAGAAGTTGCTATCATGTATTATTGCAAACAAGAAATAAGATAAAAACATGTTCTATGATTTACGTAATAATATAAATTAATGGTTTGCGTATACCATTTGTACGGTTTGACTGCAGCTAATAAACAGAAACACACTATCTATCATAGTCCAAATAATTAAAAATATTACTTATACTATTTTTTTTTTAAAACACTAGACAATTTTTTAAAATCGGAAATTCGCAATTTGATTACATAAAAGAAATATAAAGATCCTAAGTCGTCGACATATATTCAACTTTCGAAATGTTGTCAACGAATACCTTTCTTAATGCATTACAAAAACATAGAAATAAGTTATTTTTACGTTTTGCAGTTTCACAAACAACATATGGATCATCTAACATATGGATTATACAAACTTAATGTGGGGATTAGGAGACAATCACTACTATAAAAAGAATAGATTCCTCGACCACTAGTCACATAAAAATGGCAACTTTTTGTGATTAACATGACGATCACCACTACATACTTAGTAGTAAAAAATTATAAAAAAAATGGGCCCAAAAAGCCCACGAATGAGAAACACTCATAAATGACAAGTCAAAAGCACCTCCTCGGACGAATCGCAAAGACTGGTCTTGTCCCCCTTTTGAGTTTCCCGGGAAACTTCCTCCTCTCTAAATCTCTCTACAGTTCTCTCGATTTCTTCTTGCTTCTGCTCTCACGCTTATAGCAATTATATACTGACCAACAACATAACATATCCATAAAGTTTTATCCTTTTTTAACTTCATGATCTAAATTAATAAAGTTGACGCCTTTTTCTTGCCTTCTTCTACTTTTCCCCACTTATTCTTCTTCTTCAGATGTAAGCAATGTTGTTCCGATTTCACCTCATCCGTTTCTGAATCTTTTGTAAAGTTCTGTGCTTTGTTTTTGTTGTTGTTGTCTTCTTGTATTTGTGAAAGAGGGAATCAAATTCAGTGAATTAGGGTTTTTGAATTCAATAAAACAAAAAAAAAAAATAGTTTCCTTTTTAGTTTTGGAGTTGATGGAATCCAAAAACTACTCAGGGGTGGTCAACGGTTACGAGTGTTACGATGTGAGTTTCTTACCAAATCAGATTCCTGATCTTGGTTTCGGTGTTCCTTCTTCGACCGATTTCGATCTCCGTATTGATCAATATCACCACCACCAACCTTCTTCGATTTGGGTTCCTGTTTCATCATCACAAGATGATCAATACTCTCCTCCTGCTGATGAGATTGATTCTGAAAACACCCTTTTGAAATATGTAAACCAGCTTCTCATGGAGGAGAGTATCGCGGAGCAGCAATCTATGTTCTACGATTCCTTGGCTCTGCGACAGACTGAAGAGATGCTGCAGCAAGTGATCAACGACTCTCAAACTCAGTCTCATCTTCCTAACTCTGTTACCACTACTAGTAGTAGTAGTAATAGTAGTGGTGATTACTGGAGCAGTAGTAACAGTAATTCTAGTGCCAGCGTCGAAACAGCTGCTAACTCTACTACTGAGACTGAAGTGTTGTATGATAATCATCTTGTTGATTCCGGTGTTGTGTCGTTTCCAGGGTCAAACATGTTGCAATTCGGACAGCCGGCTAACGAGGTTCTTGTCAGGAGTATGTTTAGTGATGCAGATTCTGTTATGCAGTTTAAGAGAGGGCTAGAGGAAGCTAGCAAGTTTCTTCCTAATACCGATCAATGGATCTTTAATCTTGATCCGGAGAAAGAAAGAGTTGTTCCGGTGAAAGAAGAGAAAGATTGGTCTGGTATCTCGAGAACTAGAAAGAGTCATCACGCGAGGGAAGAAGAAGAAGATGATCTAGAGGAAACTAGGAGTAGCAAGCAGTATGCAGTGAATGTGGAAGACGGGAAACTAACAGAAATGTTTGATAAGGTTTTGCTTCTTGATGGCGAATGCGATCCGCTGATTAAAGAAGATGGCGAGAATGGTTCAAACAAGGTACTTCAGGCTAAGAAAGGAACCGGCCGAGGTAAAAAGAAGAGTCAAGCTGTTGATTTCCGCACACTACTAACGCTATGTGCACAGTCCGTTTCAGCAGGGGATAAGATTACAGCAGATGATTTGCTTAGGCAGATAAGGAAGCAGAGTTCACCTCTTGGTGATGCATCACAGAGACTAGCTCATTTCTTTGCTAATGCGCTTGAGGCTCGTCTTCAAGGATGCTCCGGGAACACGATCCAGAGTTATTACGATTCCATTATCTCGAAGAAACGAACAGCTGCACAGATTCTTAAATTCTACCATGTGTTCTTGTCTGCATCTCCGTTCATGACTTTGATATATTTCTTCTCAAACAAGATGATTCTTGATGCTGCCAAGGATGCTTCGGTTCTTCATATAATCGATTTTGGGATCCTTTACGGTTTCCAGTGGCCAATGTTTATACAGCACTTGTCAAAGAACAAAACCGGGCTACGGAAGCTACGGATTACAGGCATTGAGCTTCCTCAACACGGGTTTCGTCCAACCGAGAGAATACAGGATACGGGTAGAAGACTTACGGAGTATTGCAAACGGTTTGGTATACCGTTCGAGTACAATGCTATTGCGTCTAAGAACTGGGAAACAATCCGGATAGAGGAGTTCAAGATCCGACCAAACGAGGTTCTTGCAGTTAATACAGTTCTCCGGTTCAAGAACCTCCGAGACGCGACTCCAGGGGAGGAGGATTGTCCTAGGGACGGATTCTTAAAACTAATCAGAGACATGAACCCTAACGTTTTCCTCAGCTCGACGATTAACGGATCTTTCAACGCTCCATTCTTCACCACACGGTTCAAAGAAGCTCTGTTTCACTACTCGGCGCTCTTTGACTTGTTTGGTGCGACTCTGTCGCGAGAGAACCCGGAGAGGATACATTTCGAAGGGGAGTTTTACGGGAGAGAAGTGATGAATGTGATAGCTTGTGAAGGTGTAGATAGAGTCGAGAGACCGGAGACTTACAAGCAATGGCAAGTGAGGATGATTAGGGCTGGTTTTAAGCAAAAGCCTGTCAAGGCAGAGCTTGTGGAGTCATTTAGGGAGAAGATGAAGAAATGGGGTTATCATAAAGACTTTGTCCTTGACGAAGATAGTAACTGGTTCTTGCAAGGTTGGAAAGGTCGCATCCTATTCTCTTCTTCTTGTTGGGTCCCTTCTTAGCTTTTGTGTTTTTCTTCTTAAAGATTGTCATTTAGTCCCAAGTTCTGTTTTATTTTTCTTCTGGAGGCAGAGCTTGTGGACTTGTTTGGTGTACTTCTAATCTTCTTTACTTTTGCTGTATACAATGACACTCTCTACTGTGATTAAAGCTTGAACACTTTTACAGAGTAATCATTTTCATTATTGGAATATTCCAATTGTTGATGATTCTCTGAACAGAGCAAATTGATAGAGGTAAATAAAATTGATACTTTTCCAGAAAGAACAATCCCTCCCTCACGGAAGACACAGAAGCGTGTGTTTTCGTTATTGCCGGCTTGGATTAAATTTACAATGAGTAGTAGTATTAACTTTGGGTGTCTCCAAAACGTCTACGTTGGAACCACCTGTGGCTCAAGCGGCGGAACTCCATCATCCTCCACAGGCTTTACCATCACAGACTCCTTCTGGCTCTCCTTCTCCGTCTCTTCAAATCCAGATTTAAACCTGTCGTAATTCGTTGTCTCACCCGACTTAAACGGACGCTCACCCAAAACTTTAGCGAGATCATCCTGATGCAAAACTTCCTTCTCTAGCAAGAGCTCAGCGATCTGAGCCACTTGCTCTTTGTGTTCCTCGATCAGCTCAACAGTTCGCTTGTAAGCTTTGCCAACCCATTCTCGGACCTCTTCGTCTATCATTGCACCGGTTCTGTTGCTGTACGGTTTTGAGAACTCGTCTTCCTTTTGCGGGAACGAAAGCAATCCAATCTTGTCGCTGAATCCGTACACGGCCACTTGCGCGTATGTCATCTTGGTCACCTTCTCAAGATCGTTCTGAGCCCCCGTCGAAATTCTTCCTATCAATACCTGAAACCAAGACCCACCAAAAAACAGGACACAGCTTGAAAAACAAATTACATAAATTTTATGACCTGAAACGGTAATGAGAGTTCTTGACTTCTATACCAGGATATCAAAAAGAGAGTTTTAAGCTTTGCGTGTGATTTTTTGCAATAAAGAGAGCATTTTGGGATATATCCCTATATGTGATCCTTCACTCATAACACTTTCAATTTCACAACCAAAAGGAGGAGTTGGACGTTGATAGATTTACCTGTTCAGCTGCCCTACCACCGAGAGTCATGCAAGTCATGTCGAAGAGTTGTTCTTTTGTCATGAGCAAGTTTTCATTTGGAACGTACTGGGCAAACCCGAGTGCTGCTGTGCCACGAGGAACAATAGTTACTTTTAGTAATGGTTCAGCATGTTCCAGGAACCACCCAGCAACCGCGTGGCCAGATTCATGATATGCAACTGTACGCCTTTCCAGCTTGCTTATTACCTGTGGCCATGAAACCACCCAAAACGATTATAGGAACATTCAGGTTTCCATTGAGAAAACCAAGAACAATCTTTAGCTGATAGTGATACTTCACCAATTTGTTGGGTTTCAAACTTCAGATATATCCTACATTACTATCAAGGAGGCTCCAGTATAACCGAAAATGAACAAATCATATATAAAAAACTGACTATAAAGATATAAACTGTATAATTTTGTTGAGAAGGCCAAAGCACATACCCGGTTTTTCTTCTCCAGACCTCCAATAACACGATCGATTGCAGAGTCAAAGTGCGCCATAGTAACTGTTGCTCCTTCATGTCTGGCAGCAATAAGCGCCGCCTCATTACAGACATTCGCAATGTCGGCTCCAGCAAATCCGGGAGTGAGAGCTGCAAGCCTCTGCGAGTAATATGAGGGCTCGTGATCAAGTTTGATCTTCTTCAGGTATATCTGGAATATCTGGTCACGGCCTTTAATATCAGGTTTATCTATGGTTATCTGACGATCAAACCGGCCAGGCCGTAATAAAGCTTTATCAAGAATATCTGGCCTGTTAGTCCCAGCAAGGACGACAACTCCAGCGGTAGTACCAAATCCATCCATTTCAACTAGCAGCTGATTAAGTGTGCTTTCACGCTCATCATTTCCACCTGAGAAACCTCCACGTCCTCTCGCACGACCAATTGCATCGATCTCATCAATAAATATAATGCTAGGTGCACATTGTCTAGCCTCTTGAAACAAGTTTCTCACTCTGGAAGGTCCAACACCAACAAACATTTCCATGAAATCTGAACCAGATATAGACAGAAACGGCACAGCTGATTCCCCTGCAGTAGCTTTTGCTAGAAGGGTCTTTCCAGTCCCTGGTGGGCCAACTAAAAGCGCACCTTTTGGAATTTTAGCTCCCAACTCTTCATATTTCTTTGGGTTCTGAAGGAAATGCACAAATTCCATAATTTCTTGTTTTGCCTCCTCGCATCCCGCAACATCTTTAAAATATATCTGGCAAAAACCAAAAAAAAAAAAAGATCAGTTGTAAATCCCAATAGCATCATGAATGGGAAATGAGGGTGGTAATTCCATTTTCTATTCTGATTGAAATGCTAACCTTATTCTTGGAATTTTTATCTGCTCTCGTTATCTGAGCTTTCCCTATGTTGAAAATTCCACGGCCACCCTTCCCACCAGGTCCGCCTACACCTCCCAGTCCACCTTGCATCCGTCTTGCCCCATAAACTAGCGAACCTAAGAGAAGTAAAGTCGGTGCAAACCTCAACAGTTCCTGGTACCAGATCATTTCAGAGACGTAGGTGACAGGAACAAAATCATGAGAATTGACGCCTATCGCTTCTTGGGCCTCTTCGAGTTTCTCCTCAAATGATTCAACACTACCAATATTGAAGTAGTACTTATACTGACCACTACGTCCTTTAGCAGGAACTCCATTACCAGGACCTTGAACAACTTCTTCAGTTTGGGTTTTTGGTGAACTCCTCACATAGACTTTCGCAACTGACTTATTAGAAACATCTATGTGATCCACTAGACCAGGTTCAAGAAGCTTGTTTTTGAACTCCTGGAAACTAATCTGAACCAACAGATATACACGGAAAACTAGTTAATATATAGCATAATACAGATAAATAGATCCAGAATAAAGTTTAGTTAAACATGCTTGCCTGTTGCTGGTCTCGGGAACCAAGGGAGAAAGTAGAAAGGATAAAAGCAATGGCCATCAGAGGAATTAACATATTTTGGAATTCTTTCGTGAACATGTCCCCAACATTTTCATTTTCACTTTTTTTCGAACCCTCTGCATTGCAACAAATACATATCCAATTACTAGAATCTTCAAACAAACTTCCACAATCCTTTCAGAAGCAAAAAAATTCAAAGAAAGTTATTGGATTGTCACACGAACCTTCACCTCTGGATTCGGATTTCTGCTCATTCTTGGGTGCTTGCTTAGCATCTTTTGGATAGTAGTTCTCGTAATCTGCCCCAAAAAAAAAGCCATTTACGAGAATCCAGAAACAAAATAGGCACCAAATTTATCACTCATATTGATATGAACAAACTAATTTGATTCCGTATGAAAAGAAAGGGTTTTGGATGCATACTCTTCTTCTTTGGGGTTTGGCTAGAAAAGAACCGACGCAATCTAGGGTTAGCCAAAACGCGGCTTAAATCACCACCAGTATCTAGCCCCTTGCGAGCAGTTAAAGAAGCAAAGTGCCGCCTCAGAAACCCTAATCCACCATTTACCTGAGTAGCCGCCGCCTCTAGATTCGGCGGAGCTTGAAGCCTCCCTTGACTTAAAATCGCCGATCTCACACCACCTCCGTACACCAATCCCTAATTTCACCAGGATTTAAATAAAAAAAAATAGGAATTTAAAACACACACAAAAATTAACAACAAGCATCTGGGGAAAAGTATCACACATTCAAACGAACCTTGGAACGAGAGGAACGAGCGATGGAGGAACCAAGCTTAGAGAATATCATTGTCAAAGAATCAATACGAACAAAACTGAGATCGCATAACCGAAATCGGAGATACTATAGCAGAACCCCCAACGGAGAAAGATGGCAGCTTTCGATTTCAGATAGAGCAAAAAGGAGTGAAATTTACAGAAGTGATGAAGATGCGCTGCGGCAATTGAAAGGAATCAAAGAACCCAGAACGAAAAATTTGTGATTTTTATTTATTATGTGTTGACAGAGCACATTTATGTGACAACTTTGAGCTGCTTGGGCACCAAGACATCAACGCGTTCCAGACTCCAACATATGTTTATTTCAACCGGTTTGGTCTCTAACCCAACCGGTTCTTGGAGCGTGGTTCGGTATTTGAGTGGTAAAATTAGGGCCCTTGTTGAGCTAAATGGGCCTGGATTCCAAGTAAACCCACATTATAAACGAGTGTGTATGTGTGGCAACTTGTTACTACCTGAACATACCTCCGCTTTAGCACGTGGCAGTACGTTCCTCCACGTGTCAGTTTCTACACCGCAAGTACTTAGCAACTTCCAGAACAAGCTACGCGTACTTCCAAAACTAGCTAGCTTGTGTAATAAAGAAGCAATCACATTGACTTGAGACGCTTAATTAGGAAAGATAGCGAGAGAAAAATGGATAACTACGACGGAGACACGGTGACCGTTGAGGACGACTACAACATGGGATGCACAACGCCGACACGTGATGACTGCCGGATACCAGCATATCCGCCGTGTCCGCCTCCAGTGAGAAGGAAGAGATCGGTACACTTTGGGAAAAGGAAGGAACCGCCGAAGAACGGATATTTTCAGCCGCCGGATCTAGACTTGTTCTTCTCGGTGGTGGCAGCCACTAAACGGCAACCTAGTTGCGCTTAGATTGTAAAACATCACCTTTGACTACTATTATTATTATTATTATTATTATAGTATATGCTAGCTATATATCGTCCCGTTCCTGGTTTGATTTTGTAAATGGGTGCGGGTTTGATTGGATACGGCTATGTTATGTATGCGTGTTATGTCTCCACGTCATGGAATCCTATATATATGCTTGACGATCCACATGAAGTGGTTCAGCTTCTTCTTCGTTTTTTGTGTGATGTATAGTGATGTAGGATACGCAAAACAATGTTTCTGTGAACTTTTTGTTGAACCAGTGTGGTTTTGATGTGTTTCCTTTTTTAGTTTTTGTTTGTTTTCTGTCGGTTTGGAGGCTGCTATATAAAGTATTTTTCCTTTTTTGGTATTTTTCCTTTGTTAAAGTATGGAGTACAAACGGTGTTTGTATTACTTGTAGTTACGGACGCATCTCAAATTTTTATATACCTTTTTTCGGATAAATTGGAAGCTATGTCCTATGTGGTTGTATGGCATCAGTTGCACAACGTAAGAAGGAATGAATATGTCGAGTCTTGCAGTTTTTTGCTTAATGTCGTATAAAGTACTAATCTAGTCCAAGGGCCATGACTAATTCATGATGTTAATGATGATGAGAATATGCTTGGACCACCAAGATCAAAGGATCACGGATCCTTCGTTACCTCATCTTCTCGATTCTTACTTATTTTGATCCGTACGTGTGTAGAAATCAGATAAAAACATTGAAAACCCTTTTAACTTCAAAATTCTATCTGAACCGTGTGGTTTTTGCCTTTTTGGAGTCTCTCCAACCAGTTTTAATTTAGGTTGTTTTAGTTTAGCTGTTAGAATCTGCAATTTTACATAGGTTGAGTTATTTATATAGAAATTTAATCCAACTTATTTATTGAAAAATCTTTTTAAAACCAGTTTCCATCATGGCGGGCGAGGAGTGCGACGGTACATACTGTAACTCAATCATATTCAATGATAGAATTGGGGTAAAACATTTTGTAACATTGGGTGTTATAATCTTTTTCCATTATCAAATCTGAAAGAAATCTCACCTTTAGACTTTTTTGTTGTCCTTTCTAGAAATAAAGTTCAAGGGTTTTTTTAACACTGTAAACTTTGATTTTTTTTTCCTTCTGTTTCATTTTATAGATTTTTAAAGTTAAAAGCACAAAAATATAGAAACCATAAGTGTTTGTTATGTATATTATTTTAAATTTATGAAAAATATTTTAAACAATAGAAAAATACTACTGAATATAGATAGTCATAAATATATTGAGTCAGAGGAAATATTAAAGCTTGAGGAATATACATAGCCGGCGAAGTTATTTAAAGTTCCCGAAGACAAAGCGAAAAACAAAAAATACTACAACTACACTGAGCAGGTAATGAACCAGTTAAACCCCGAACTAATCAAAACCAAGAGGACCTGCAAGCTTTGGAAAGTTACAAAATACCCAATGGGGTTATGATTGTTTAACTTGACAGCATATAAAAAGAAGAACAACAGTATCTGATGGAACAATGTTATCATCATAAAAGCTTACAAACACGAAGATTTAGTTTTACATTATATAATCCGAAGATGAAACAATGTGTAGTGTGCATAAATCATGCTTATCTGATTTCTGATTAACATGGTTAAGATCACATAATATGGGTATATACATCTTAATTTGTATTTTGTTTTCTTACTTAACATTTTGTCTCTAACACATCATCGTATACTGTACGTCTGTGACTTTGAAGGACGAACAAACATGAACGTTCACCAATTGAGAAATGGTAGAAGGACGTACGACGCATTGCTAATGTATAGTACTAATATACTGTGATTAGTGGAGTGAGTTAATTTCGAGGAAGCCAGACTTTTTTTTGAAAATAGAAGTGAGAAGAAAACATGTGGAATATTATTAGACCAAAGCTGTCTACTCTTGGTCCCGATTTCAAAATTATTTATCGTAAGGAACACTTTACCCCCGTCCCTCTCTGCTCCTTTCTCTCCAAACACTCCCAAATGATACACTTACACACACAAAAAAAATATTAATGTTTTCAGTTTTTGAAAACTTGTATAATTGTAGACCACTGATTCATTATATATAATTCAAGAGACAAGTCCGCGCCTAGATTTTAGACGTTTCTAGACAAATTAGAAACCATGTCTCTTATTTTAACATCAACGTACTGTACCAACGATAAGATAATGTGTGTTGTAGAAATTTCCATCTAGAAGAAAGTTCAACTTCGTCTAATTTAAATCTGTCATTTGGAAGTAGTTTTTGTATTCAAGGTACACTGTCGAATACTTGAGTCTCCTCCTCTAGTCGATCGATAATAATATTTGTTCATTTGGACTCATACATATATATAGGCGTCGGCATGATTCAACAAAAAAAAAAAAATCTTGCATTTTTGTGGAAGCTTTACTCTTAAACCAACCAATTTTAGAAATAGTGTTCTTCTACAAATTTTATTGTGGTTCCTGTCCCACTATGTCAGTTTTGTTTATAAGTACAATTTATTGTGTTCTCTCTCTCATGTGACAGATGATTTATATTAACGACGCCTTAAAATGTAATACTATGGACTGCAATATAGTAAACAAAGAATGATTAAGAAGCAAACCTAATTATAATTAAGCTTCGTTGAAAACTTAAAATAAACATCATTAGAACAAAAAAATCCAAGATTAAAACTCAAAACTTTGTAGATTCTTTCTTTATCTGTTTAAAATTTTCAGATAACAAAAAGATATATAGAATGTTGTTAAGAATATACCAAAATAAACAAGAAAATGCTTAGCTGTTCTGTCATAAAAAAATTTGTTTTATACAACTAAGTTCACCTTTTTTTTTGTTTTTCCTAGTACTATGATTTTGTACAATCATTACTGCTTTGAAAAAGTTTAATTAAGGAGTTCCACTAGTTAACTTAATCCATTTTTAAAAAATATATAGTAGTTGCACATTACCCGAATTATACGATTTAATTTAACTAATTCAATAATGAAGCAGCTCATTCTTAGTTATATTTTGGAAGCACTGACTATAAAATAGACATAAGCAGAGAGACACTATCCCTCTCTTTGCTTCCATTTCTCTCTCTCCATCTCTCTAGATCACTATCTCTCCTTCTAAGCTCAATCACCACAAACTCACAATCAAACTAAAAGTAAAATTAAAAAAAAAAACAGAGACCCTTCATCTGAGTCGTCAGCAGCTCTCTCTTTTCTATTTCTATAACTCTTCTGCAAACACACAGAGACATGGACGAGAAGTGGAAGCTGTCGAAAAAGGATGCATTAGCAGCGTCGTGTTCATCTTCTTCAACTTCATCTAAATCCAAGTTCTCTAGAAGCTACTCAACGAGTGCCTCCTCCTCAAAAGCTCCTGCATTCGTACGGAGCTCATCCACCAAATGCTCAGTCCCTTCTTCTTCATCTTCGTCTTCAATGTCCAGAAGCTCTTCGAAAAAAGAGAAAGGGTCGTCTTCCATAACTCAAAAGTACAGTAGCTTGGCGAAAGAACAGAAGGGAAGGTTTTACATCATGAGAAGGTGTGTGGCTATGCTTGTCTGTTGGCATAAACATGATTCCTAGGTAGATAGATAGATAGATCTCATGCATTTTTTCTTTCTTTAATGATTAGATCAGTTTGATTCTCTACTCTTAAGTTGCTGCAAGTTTCCATACTAGTACATTGTAAGAAGAGATTCTTTTTTTTTGATAATATATTATTACTATTAATTTTGATAAGACAGAGTCATCATGTCTACAGAGAGAGGTATAAATAATTAAAAGTGTGTCTTCTGATGAAGAAAATTGAAAACATCGAACGTTTTTTTTTTTATAAAATAAAGTGGAAATTATATGCCACAATCTGGAGGGTCGATGTGTCGAGACGTACAATTATTTTGTTAGGATTAAATCGAATAGTCACTTTCAATGTCTGGCAAAACAAAAATAATGAAATACAAAATTTAATAATAACAACCAATGATAATTTATTTGGTCAAAGATCTGAGGTTTCTTTTGTTTTTGGTCAACAGATCTGAGTGTTTTTCACATAGTTTTTTTTTGTTGTTGTTGTTGTTTATACTAATTTATTTGTTGTCGTCGCATGGCTTTTTGCAACGTTTTATGCTAGTATTTTTATAGCCGTGATTAGACTTCATAACAATATCTTAATGGGGGGGGGTCTAGTTAATGTCATGGATTTACTTACAATTATGATGATGATAATGTGGTCAATAAAGTTGCATGATGCTATTTTTGATTATATAACCGGCCTGCACCACAAATATTGGAATTGTAACTTCTTTTTATCCATTTCTTTATTATATAAATATAGGCTAACTGGATTTTGTACAGCTAAAACCCATTTAGAATAGAAATATCCCATAAAAACAGAATAATTTCTTAAAAAGGTTACAGAAATCTTTTCATTTTGAGAGAGAGAGAGATATGACGTTATATATATTTAGTACTACCTATTTTCATTTATTCGTTATTTGTTTCTCTATCTTATGGCAGTATTAATTTTTTACTCTTTTTCTTTTGCTTGTTTCTTTGATATAGAAGGAAGAAGATTCCCTCTTCTGTCTAACCTAAAATTTTCTATATATTAAAGCCAAAAAAATATATTAAAAAAGTGTATTTAGATAGAATTACTATATAAGTAGTCTATAGTGTGTGTATTAGAATGTACGTACTTGGACACTGTTCCGTGTTACTGACATGAAATGAAATTTAATCTTCTTGTATTAGAGAGCGGGGGAAAAAATAAAAGAGAAAAAAATCGAGATATTGAAGAATCCAATGGAAAGTTATGAACCACTCGATCTTTGTCTCTTTTTGACTCTGACGATAATGTCATGATCATAAGAATTTTGGATTTTAATCAGAAAATAAGTGATCACGTTACAGATTTATTTCAATAGCCCTTTTTTCAATTATTGCAAAAGAAAATAAAAAATTTAACCGTACGGAGAAACTCTTAACAGGAAAAAACAATTATACAAAAGGCAAAGAAAAAAAAAATGAAAAAAAAAAAAGAAAAAAAGAAAAGAAAACTCAGACTTCTCAGGTGAGAAACCAAACACAAAAGTACAAGAGAAAAAAGTGAACAGTGTCAGAAACATATTTTACACAGATTTTTTTTTTTATTCAGTCGGGAAAAAAAAGAATGACGTGGTGTTGAGAGAGACGTTGGATTTTTGTCAGAGTGATAATCTGACGGTTGAAAGTGTTGAACCAAGTGGCTAAGTCTGAATCAGAATTATTTTTGTGGCGACTGATCGAGGGGAAACTAGCTAGTAGCAGCAGGCTTGAGCCATGACTTTTTTTTTTTTAGACGTTGAAACAAGTGGATATAAAAATCACTTTTAGTCTTTAGCGGATACACAAATCTTTTTTCTTATTTATTTAATATTTTGTTATACTATTATTAAATGGTTTACAAGTTTTTGTTTTTACTTTTAAAATAGAATATGATATATATATATATATATATATGTGAAATTTGTCGCTATTTATATTACACTCTTGTTCAATTTAGATTAAAAAAAATCGTAAAACACTTTTATTTCATAAGCTTTTAAATAAAACATTCTCTAAGTTCAAGATCATTAAGAAAATGGCAACGATTGTCTCAAACGGTACTTAAGAACCCAAATTCTCAAAAGAAGAGTAAGGAAGATGGGAGCCCAAGTGGGAGATCATAAAACTGTGGGGGAGAAAGATCCCACAAAAACTAGTCCTCACCCAAAATAGGAAAACATGAATATTGGCATCAACTATACATGAGAAGAAAATTTTGAAACACAAATCTCAATTAACGTTTATACCTCTCTCTCATTTTACTCTCAAGCTAGATTATACTTCGGATTTTTTATATGTAATAAAAGTATAAGTTTTCAGAAAACTACGGAAATTTGGAAAAAATAATTTTAATTGATAGAATATAATGATTAATAATTTTAATAGTGATTAGAAAATATTTAAAAGTTTTGGTTAATTCTGAAATAGAATTTATGGTTTTAATTTAATTATTAAAAAACAACTATGAACTCTGTAATAGGATTATAAATTCTGTAATTATAAAATACATAATTAGATATAGTTTATCACATACAGTACGTATAGAAATATTTTTACTAATAAGGAAATATTTATGATTTCTGTAATAGGATTTATGGTTTTAATTTAATATAAAAAAAAAAGAATTATCGTGTTCGTGTAAGTGATGAGAAAATTGTCGCGAAGAAAACCAAAAAATGAATATAAAATATGGATCGTGGAGATGATGACACGTGTCTATGCTGCGATGTGATCTGATCCAAACCTATTTATATTCTTCTCTGCTGTTCTGTCTTGACCGCTCCTCTCTCGATCTCTGATCTCTCTGTCTTCTGTCTCTTGCGCTTCGTCGCCGATCTCTACCAGACTCCGTCTTACCTCCTCCGCTGAAACATAGGTGAGCCGTAAAGAGCTCCGATTCCTTTTTTTTTTTCCTTTTTTTTGTTGTATTGCAATTTTCTTGGGCAATTCACCCTAAAATGTTGCCTTTATATAACCAGAGTCCCGGAGAACGAATTCGGGTTTTTTCGCCGGAATTAAATTAAGGAGATTGAAGGGGCCGAGAAGAAGATGGGTACAACCACGACAACGAGCGCTGTGTATATCCAAGTTATCGAGGATGTCGTCAATAAAGTTCGGGAGGAGTTCATTAACAACGGAGGTCCCGGCGAGAGTGTTCTCAGTGAGCTTCAAGGAGTAAGTTTTTAATCAGACTTGTCTTCCTTCGCTGCAAAATGATCCAAATTTAATATCTTTTATTGATTCGCCGATGTGGGTGGCTTGGATTTGATCCAATGCAACTAGGGTTTTTGGGAATTCATCTCTCTTTATTTATTTCTGGAGCTTAATTGGGACCTGTGTGTTTTTATCCGAGTAGATTTGGGAGACGAAGATGATGCAAGCTGGAGTCTTGAATGGACCAATAGAGAGGTCATCGGGTCAGAAACCAACTCCTGGAGGTCCACTGACTCATGATCTTAATGTTCCTTATGAGGGTACTGAGGAGTACGAGACTCCCACTGCTGAAATGCTCTTCCCTCCGGTAATTATATTAAACTCACTCTACTAATCTTGAATCTTGTGATTGAGCATTAGCTTTATCAATTGGTTTCTTTTCCACTTGAAATGTTGTTCCTATAAGTCCTTATTGTCTTTGGGCATTGTTTTTTTTTTTTGGTGTTTGAGCAGACACCATTGCAGACTCCCCTTCCAACGCCGCTTCCTGGTACTGCTGATAACTCCTCCATGTATAACATCCCTACCGGCTCAAGTGATTATCCAACTCCTGGAACTGACAATGGAAGCAACGCTGATATTAAAGGAAGACCCAGTCCTTATATGGTGAGCTCTGCTTCTTTTTAAAATTGCTGTGTGGCAAAAATGATTGACTTCATATTTTTTGGTCTCTTTCTGGTTGGCATAAACTGAGAGTATGTTATCTATTGCAGCCACCTCCTTCCCCGTGGACAAATCCTAGACTTGATGTCAATGTTGGTAAGTACTAATTTTACCAGTACGTTAGGTATCAGTTTGTTGTTTGAGATATAAACGTCTGACCTGTTGCTAGCTTATGTGGATGGTCGTGATGAGCCTGAGAGAGGAAACTCTAATCAGCAGTTTACGCAGGTACTCACTTCTACTTAACATCTAATCAAGAATCGTGAGTTTGGCTTTTTGGTTTGGGTTCAAAATCTTCATTGCAACAGTTACGTGATTGATTTAATCAGTGCTCATCTCACGTACTTTCTCATTGTACAGATATTTAAAGTCGACTATACCTGAAATATACGTAGAACTTAATGTCTTTAATTGGAATACGTCCAGGACTTATTTGTGCCATCCTCCGGTAAACGAAAACGTGATGATTCTTCTGCACCTTATCAAAATGGTGGAACTATACCTCAACAGGATGGTGCAAGCGATGCTATCCCTAAGGTGTGTGTGAGAAAAACGAAATTATGAGAGTATTTGTAGCACCTGCTTATATTATTTATTTCAAGAACGATGTATTTATGTCTCGGTGGCACACCTGATTGGAGCACAATGTTGCAGGCAAACTTTGAGTGTGATGCATTCCACATAACCTATGTTGGTAAAGGAAAGGCCCCACGAGACTTCTTCTGCTCATCATCGAAGATTCCTCAAGTTGATGGGCCAACGCCTGACCCTTATGATGAAATGCTGTCCACACCAAATGTAAGAATGCTGCTTTCCATTGAGTTGTTAAAATTTCAGTAGATATATACTTCGTCTACATGCCTACAGATCAGTAACAGGACACTCTTATGCCTTAGTACAATTGAATCCATCCTCACTACCTATCATAGATATTGCATTTGGATTTGCCAACAAACATGCAAAATTTGTTTGGAGATATTATCTAACTAACTAGAGATACCGACACCCAATTACTTCTGTTAGTAAATCCATGAATTTTATTTACTGGGTTGCAGATATACAGTTATCAAGGACCCAGTGAAGAGTTTAACGAGGCCAGAACTCCTGCCCCCAACGGTAAGAGAAGCCAAACAAAGATTTTTGAGAGTGTTGTAAGCAAAGTAAATGTATATAATCTGTTAAATTCCCTCTTTGTTAGAGATGCAAACGAGCACTCCTGTTGTTGTACAAAACGATATCATTGAAGATGATGAAGAGCTGTTGAACGAAGATGATGATGACGACGAATTGGACGACCTAGAAAGTGGTGAGGATATGAACACGCAACATCTGGTCTTAGCTCAATTTGACAAGGTAATGTGACCCTCCTGTTTACACGCAACATTTGTTTCTGATTGTGTTCTCTGATGTAATTCTAATCACTGTGGATGTATTCTCTGATGTAACTCTAATCACAGTAAGACTTGGTTGGTGTTTGTAACTAGGTGACTCGCACAAAAAGCAGATGGAAGTGCAATCTGAAAGACGGGATCATGCATATAAACGATAAGGACATTCTCTTCAACAAAGTAATCTGTGACTCCCAGTTAAGGTTGGAGCTATTGTGGTAAAAATAATACTAACACACACCATGTCTAACTTTTTTTCAGGCAACAGGCGAGTTCGACTTCTGATCTTGTAACTAGCCATGCTTCTAGAAAAGTCACAGTCCTTGAAATGTCCAGTGTCTTTCTTTTTACCTTATGATTTAAGACCGACGGAGAAAGACATGATTATTTATGGGAAAGTGTACTCTGGTTGGGTTGCTGTACAAAAAGAACAGATTTTTCTGTCGAAGGCATATCAACTTGTTTCATGAATTTTTATTGTCTTTCACGCAATGGGCAAGTTCCCGAAAGCTGGATCTTTCTTAGTTTCTTACAATTATATCTTGCTAGTAGCTATATGTCTTGAGAAATTGGTCAATAAGAAAACTATTGAAAAACATTTGTATTCTGAAACGTCAAAGAGACCATTCTAAATGCTAAAACCCTCACTGCGAATGATCTACAAGCACGCACTTGGTCTGAAAAATATTCAAGAGACCCATCTGGTCACTATGGTCAGCCTTAGCTGAATATCGCAACCCCTCCTTGTGGTCCATTGACGGCTGAGATCCGTTCTTGTCAGTAATACTCACCGGGAACGTAAAGTCGTGCCCTTCTCCAGATGGAGAAGCGTGCTGAATTGGATTTACGTGGCCTTCTGTTGAGAGACAAGAGTGGGAATTTGGAGAAACAAAGAGAGGTGAAAGCAGAGGAATAGCTGCGCCTGCAACAGCATCACAAGACTGCTGCAGAAAGGGGTTCTCGGGAACACGGTCAAGATGCAGAGCCGCGGGTGCTTGCCTTTGCAGCCTGGTGGGTGATCTCGGGAACACGCTCTTTCCAAACATGTTTACAGTGTTCTCCATCACGAATTCAGAGTCAAGATTGAGCCAATGAGTATTAAAAAAAAACGAAGCAAAAACGCGAGAAAGAGAGAGAGAGAGAGGGAAGGTAGAAAGAGTGATGTAATGAGGAGAATAAAAGGGAGAGAGGTTTGGTGTGTGTTGTGGATGAGGGCGCAAAAGAAGGCTTCGGTTATGATGGAACATGAGAAGCAAAATAGAAAATGACAGTTACGTTTGAAACGGTCATTACCTAAAAACTAAACAAAACAAAAAAAGTTGCTTTCTTCTTTTTGGTTCTACTCTCTCCACTCTGTTGGCTTCGGTTACTTGTTTTGCCTTTCGGGTTCTTACAGTATTGTCAAAGGTCAACGTCTTTATTGTTGGTTTGGGTCGTTTTTTTTTATAACTACAACATTTACAACCACCTCACCTCTTCATCTGTTGAAAACGTTTAACTCCTCCAATCATACATGGCTAATCCGGTGTAAGATTTTGTTTCGATTCACATATTTTGACTTTCGCTTCTGTCACTAACATTGTATCATACATACGACATTTACCATTATAGTTTGTGCTGTTGTGGTATGAAAACGACAAAAACTAACTTTAAAAGACGTTGACCTTTGTTTTGGCCTATCACCAAACTGGAAGATATACCCAAAGGACCAAATAGAGTGGAGAATGTACTTTGTCTGAAATATATTCAAGAGACCCATCCGATTGCTATGGTTGACCTTGGTCGAATGTGAATCCAAATGCTGTATTAAGAAAGGGGTACATATAATTGTAAGTAAGATCCAGCTTTTGAAAAGTATTTCCATCGTGTGAAAGAGGATAGAAACTCATGAAATAAGCCTTCTTTGGCCGGAAAAATCTGTTCTTTTTGTACATACAACAAGCCAACCAGAGTACACTTTCCCATAAATAATCATGTCGCTCTCTCGGAGGTCCGTCTAAATCATAAGGTAAAAAGAAAGACATTGGACAATGGAACTGTGACTTTTCTAGAAGCATTGCTATTGTGAAGATCAGAAGTCGAACTCGCCTGTTGCCTGAAACGGTAGATAGAATAGTTAGGTATTATCGCTACCAGAATAGCACCAAGCTTAACTGGGAGGCGCAAATTACTTTGTTGAAGAGAATGTCCTTATCATTTATATGCATGATCCCGTCTTTCAGACTGCACTTCCACCTGCTCTTTGTGCGAGTCACCTAGTTACAACACCAAACAAGTCTTACTGTGAGAAAGAGTTACGTGCAGAGAAACACACCCGTAAATCTGTGTAGACAAGAGTCATTACCTTGTCAAATTGAGCTAAAACCAGATGTTGTGTGTTCATATCCTCACCACTTTCTAGGTCGTCCAACTCGTCGTCATCATCATCTTCATTCAACAGCTCTTCATCATCTTCAATAACGTCGTTTTGTACAGCAACAGGAGTGCTCGTTTGGATCTCTAACAAAGAGGGAATTTAGCAGATGATATTCATTTACTTGCATTAAAAACATCTTTGTTTGGCTTCTCTTACCGTTTGGAGCAGGAGTCCTGGCCTCGTTAAACTCTTCATTGGGTCCTTGATAACTGTATATCTGCAACCAGTAAATAAAAATTCATGGATTTACTAGCAAAAGTAACTGTTGTATGTTTGAGGGTAAATCCAAATGGAACATGAAGTTTGAAATTCTCCTTCCCTTTGTTATCATGTAATAAGAAGTCAAATGTGTTTATATATAGTTTAATTCTTAAGGAAGGTGGTGAGAAGAAGATTCTGGTTACTGGTTTTAAACACGTCGAAGAAGTATATATTCACAGAAATTCTGACTACTCAATGAAAAGCTGAAGCATTCTTACATTTGGTGTGGACAACATTTCATCATACGGGTCAGGCATTGGCCCATCAGCTTGGGGAATCTTCGATGATGAGCAGATGAAATCTCGTGGCATCTTTCTATTGCCAACATATGTTATCCGGAGTGCATCACATTCAAAATTTGCCTGAAAATTTGCTCCTATCAGATGTATCACTGAGATTTTTCTAAATACATCATTCTCGAAAGTAGAATTATCTTCTTACACTGAGAACTTATAGATGCGCTTTTATTTATGCAACTTAACCAGTTTTGAATTCACGTATCTTCTTTTGGATGGTACTAATAAACTTGTGAAGTGGAAAATGAAGAGGAGTCTTCTCCCTTACTTAATTTTCTAAGAACTGAAGGGAGCTAAGGACGTTTTGTTTTACTCATCAGAGCTATTCCAAATGCAAATGCAAATGCAAATGCAAATGCAAATGTGTAGTTCTACACTTCTACTTCAACTTCTACACACACACACCTTAGGGATAGCATCGCTTGCACCATCCTGTTGAGGTATAGATCCACCATTTTGATAAGGTCCAGAAGAATCATCACGTTTTCGTTTACCGGAGGATGGCACAAATAAGTCCTGGACATATTCCAATTACAGATATTAGGTTATAATGTTAGCTATAATAGTCGACTTGAAAAATATGTCCACTGAGGAAGTAATTGAAATGGGCACTAATCAAATCAATCACGTAATTGCTACAAGGAAGATAAGAACCCAAACCAAAAAGCCAAACTCAGGATTCTTGATTAGATGTTAAGTAGAAGTGAGTACCTGCGTAAACTGCTGATTAGAGTTTCCTCTCTCAGGCTCATCACGACCATCCACATAAGCTAGCAACAGGTCAGACGTTTATATCCCAAACAACAAACTGATACCTAACATACTGGTAAAACTAGTACTTACCAACATTGACATCAAGTCTAGGATTTGTCCACGGGGAAGGAGGTGGCTGCAATAGAGAACATACTCTCAGTTTATGTAAACCAGAAAGAAACCAAAAAAATATGAAGTCAATCATTTATTTTTGCCTCTGTATATTCTATGAAAACACTTAGATAAGCAGTGTGGCAATTTTAATAAGAAGCAGAGCTCACCATATAAGGACTGGGTCTTCCTTTAATATCAGCGTTGCTTCCATTATCAGTTCCAGGAGTTGGATAATCACTTGAACCGGTAGGGATGTTATACATGGATGAGTTATCAGCAGTACCAGGAAGTGGCGTTGGAAGGGGAGTCTGCAATGGTGTCTGCTCAAACACAGACAAACAAGACAATGCCAGAGACAATAAGAACTTACAGCAATAACATGTAAAGTGGAAAAGAAACCAATTGATAAAGCTAAAGCTCAAACACAGATTCAAGACTAGTAGAGTGAGTTTTAATTACCGGAGGGAAGAGCATTTCAGCAGTGGGAGTCTCGTACTCCTCAGTACCTTCATAAGGAACATTGAGATCATGAGTCAGTGGACCTCCAGGAGTTGGCTTCTGAGCCGATGACCTCTCTATTGGTCCATTCAAGACTCCAGCTTGCATCATCTTCGTCTCCCAAATCTACTCGGAGAACAACACACAGGTCCCAATTAAGCTCCAGGAAATAAATAACGGATTCAAAAAGCCAAGTAAAAAAGAGAGATGAATTCCCCAAAAACCCTAGTTGCATTGGATCAAATCCAAGCCACCCACATCGGCGAATCTACTAAAGATATTAAATTTGAATCATTTTGCAGCAAAGGAAGACAAGTCTGATTGAAAACTTACTCCTTGAAGCTCACTGAGAACACTCTCCCCAGGGCCTCCGTTGTTAATGAACTCCTCCCGAACTTTGTTGACGACATCCTCTATAACTTGGATATACACAGCGCTCGTTGTCGTAGTTGTACCCATCCTCTTCTCAGCCCCTTCAATCTCCTAAATTTAATTCCGGCGAAAACCCCAAATCCGTTCTCCGGGAATCTGATATCATCAGAAGCAGCATTTTAAGGCAATTTTGCCACAAAAATTTGCCCCAAAAAAACAAAACAATCCAAGCTCGTTAAGCTCACCTAGGGTTTGGCAGGAGGTGGTAAGATGGGAATCTGAACGAGATCGGCGACGAAACGTAGACAAAAGAAGGAGAAGACAGAACTGAGAAGAGATCGATAAGTAGCGGTCAAGACAGAAAAAGCAGCGAAGAATAATATAAATAGGTTTGGATCAGATCGTGTCTCAACAATTACACGTGTCATCATCCCCGCGATTCATATTTTCTTTCCTTTTTCTCTCTTTTCATAATTTCTTATTATTTTTACAAAAAAAAATTATCTGAAATTGTAACAACTTTATATAATTATATCCTGAAATTTATAACTACCAAATCCGGGAAGCAATTATTCCTTTTTAGATTTGTCAAAAAAAAAAAAACATGGTAAACAAAAAATTAAAAGGATGTCATAAATTAAAATTAAAATTGTTAAAAACAAAATTTAGTTATATACAACAGGTTTTTATTTTATCTACTGACACCTCGTTGACTTCACCTTACTGTAATTGCTAAAGGTTTAGAAGCGATGTAATTAAACAATGCATGACTCATCCAACTTTAGTATAAAGATTTCAATTTATTCATCTCTAATAAAATCAAGAAAGTGATACATTTGTAATAAAAGCGATGCGTTTGCCACTTTGGTTTCAGTTACAAATCATAAAGATGATGATTGTAAGTGTGCAGATCAGCTTAGTGCGGTAAGGATTTAAGGTTGCTGAATCTGGAGAAGGATCTAAGATGGGATCAAAGTCATCAAAATCAGATGGCGACGGGGTTGAAAGCGAAGGAAGTAGAGTGAGATCAAAGTCTTGTGCTTTCCCTTCTCTGCTAAAGCTCCATCCAGTTACATAATGATTACCCGTGATTTTTCCTGTGGATGCCGAGAACCCAACATACATTTTCTCGGCCAAGAAAATCTCTGAAAGGTTCATCTTTCTCGACAGTAGAGGAAATTTAGGTTTAGAAATGTCAAGAGGAGCCAATGTGACATTGAGAAGCATTTCTTCTCCATTGTATTCGATCCAAGCCCGGATCGGGTCTTTACTCGAGAGCTTCAAGCTTATATTCTTGCTTTGCTTGTTGGAAAAGAATGAAGCTGGTGCAGATTCAACGGAGACCAAACCGTTCACGTCGATGCCTACGTGGTTGTCGTCTACGTCAAGAAACTCGTTTGACTTCACCGTGTCGAACTCCACCGCGAGAATTCGGTTTGTGGAGTTTCCGTTGTTTGAAGTGTTGAAGAGACCGAGAAACTGGCTCGGCATTGCTTGGGTGAAATCCATGGACGGTGAGATCAGAAAGGTTAGGCCATGACCTGGTGCGTCGATTGAGAAAACGAAACTTGTGGAGAAAGAAAGCGAGTTTAATGATTTCGTCTTGTTGAAGGGTATGGGGAAGCCATAGAAGGCTTGACCCATTTGTCTCCTTGAGGTATTTGTTAGCTCCAAGATGCCACTTGGGAGGATCTTGGAGGATCCATACTTGAGAAGATTAGCTTCAAAAAAACCGTGGTAAAGAAATTTGGTTTCATTTTGTTGGCTTAGCACACAAGAAACGAGGCATAATTGGGTGACTATGGAAAGAGCTATTGATTTGTAAGCAAATGCCATTGATGGGCAATAGTAAGAAAGAGATGAAAGTATGTTTTGTTATGTGTGAAGTTGCTTCTCTGAATAATTCTATCGTATATATAGAAGCTTCATGGAAAATTTTTAAAAAAGTCTGGATCGACCATTAATCTCTTATTAAAACTTAGCACTAAACATTGTTATACTATTCACAATAAACCAATCAGCTGCAAGTTCGAAACTTGACTTTTTATCAGCTCAAAATGTGTTTGTCGGCACAAAAAGGAAATCATCTAAATTTCTTAATTAATTATGGAGAATCCGTATATTGTTTAAAAAGCTATGTATAAGGCTTGTAAATTAATTCTAAGTAAAAGAATTAGCACATAAGAGATACAATTCCAAAAAAAATATATGATGTTGAAATGTTCAAGTCTTAGTTATAGTTGATCGTGATGATAAGTCGTAGGACCTAACTTGTGGAGATGAATAGAAACATCCCAAACTAGCATACAATAAAGTAGATTCAGACAAGGTTTTTGGGGAAATATACGTGCAAGTAAGAATCTATACCTATTTGGTTCATACATTATAAAAACAAAAGAAAATAATTGATCTCAGACAAGTCATCACTTTAAGTAATTAACAAATCTGTATAATCAACAACCGGCTAAATGTGAGTATTATTGAGAACTTAAAACTCATTAAATTGCAAATGACTAGGATAATCAGAGGTCTAATATAATTAAGTACGTGCACCCAACAATCCAACCCAAAATCACACAAGCTGATAGATATATACTACTACTGGCTAAGAAAAAAAGGGAAACCATGCCGTCTAGTCTAGCTATAGTTAACCTTATAAAAAAACGTAAATATAACTCTTAAAGATAAAAGACCTCTTAATTTGGTCAAATGAAAAATGAAATGGGGAAGTTGAGATATTATATATGTTCGTGTTGTTTTTTTCTCCTTAGGGTAAAAGTTTTCGAATATACAAATTTTGCTGGACGAAGATAATGACGTTTCGTTTTCCCTTTTGACTACTACGGGCGTAAGATTACCTTGTCACGCAAATGTTTATCATTGGACGATGATTAATTTAGATAATATTGATGGACCCGGCGGCCCATCATCTTGACTTTTTTTCTCCAATGATTTGATTGATGATCTCTATCTATTAACTTTGTGTCTGCTCCACATCTATTCACTTCAATCTAAGCTCCTTCAAACGTACGAGGATATCAATGGCTGGAGCAGAGCAAAGCCAGAGATGGAGCCTTAAGGGCAAGACCGCACTTGTAACCGGTGGAACCAAAGGGATCGGGTTCGTATATATATAAGATCCAAAATCTTTCCATATTTTTCTTGAGATCAATTCTACTTTATTTTAATCTCTGTTTCTTGAATTCAAATAGGCATGGTGTAGTAGAGGAACTTGCAGGATTCGGAGCAGTGATACATACTTGTGCCAGAGATGAATCACAGCTTAATGAGTGTTTGAGCACATGGAAAAAGAAGGGTTTTCAAGTCACTGGTTCAGTCTGTGACGTAACTTTGAGAACAGAGAGAGAAAACTTGATGCAGACTGTGTCTTCAATGTTTGGTGGCAAGCTTGACATACTCGTAAGTTAATCTTTATATACTCTTTATCACTTATGACCCTAAGTCTTGATATAATGTAACGTTTTGATTATTAGATAAACAACGTGGGCTCGATTCGGGTAAAGCCGACGGTGGATTATACAGCAGATGATCTCTCATTTCATATTTCGACCAACTTAGAATCTGCTTATCATCTGAGCCAGCTTGCACATCCTCTGCTTAAGACTTCAGGGTGTGGGAACATCGTGTTCATGTCTTCTGTTGCTGGAGTTTTATCGTTTACTGTTAGCTCCATCTACTCTGCAACAAAAGGTAATATACTAAATTATTGAAGAAAACAAAAACACCTCTCTGTTTCTTTTTTCTTACAATAGTTTTCACTTATAAATGCGAAGGCACTTGAAACAATCTAAGACCTTGATGTGTGTGTGTGTGTGTGTGACAATAGGGGCGATGAATCAGCTAGCAAGAAATCTGGCATGCGAGTGGGCTAGTGATGGTATTAGGGCTAATGCTGTGGCTCCTGGAGTCATTGCAACTCCTCTAGCTGGAGCTGTGAGATACTAACTATACTACACATTTCCACCAAGAACCATCTCTCTTTCTTGCCTTTGCTAATATATTTTAAACTTTGATGATGATCTTTAGGTGTATGATGATGAGTTCAAGAAGGTGATTATATCTAGAAAGCCGTTAGGACGTTTCGGAGAGCCCGAAGAAGTAGCCTCGCTCGTAGCTTTTCTATGTATGCCTGTAGCTTCTTACATAACTGGTCAGACCATTTGTGTAGATGGAGGTATCTCTGTCAATGGCTTCTCGTATCAGCCACAAGGTTAAATTCAATGTCCAAAACACAAACAAAACTCGAACTTTATTAATAAGTTTCATCTTAAACGCATCTATAAACCTATGGTCACAATTTATACAGACGAGAATGATCACAATTTGTATAAGTAAAATCAAAAGTGTTATTTTGTCCTGATCCTGACTAATTTATCATAAAATTCACGCCTTCTCTGAGTTCTCTCATATTTCTGTATAAGGCTTGTAGATTAATTCTAAGTAAAAGTCCTAACATATTCGCACAAATGCGTTCAATTCCATTAAAAAAACTATAATGTTGAACTGTTCAAGTTAGTTTAGCTGATCGTGATGATAAGTCGCAAGGACCTAACTTTGTTTTGAGATGGATATAAACATCCCAAACTAGCATACAATAAAATAGATCCAGACAAGGTTTTTGGGAAATATACATGCAACTATGCAAGTAAGAATCTAAATACCTAATTGGTTCATATTAAAAAGAAAAGAAAAAAAAAACAGAAAAAAACAATTGATCTCAGACAAGTCATCACTTTAAGTAATTAACAAATGTGTATAATCAACAACCGGCTGCATGGATAAAAAAAGAAGAAAAAAACAACAACCGGCTAAATGTGAGTATTATTGAGATCTCATCAAAAACTCACTAAAATGCAAAATGACTAGGATCATCAGAGGCCTAAGTACGTGTTTCAGACCAGAAGTATAATTTTTAAGGATACTTCTTTAGTATTTGGATTAGTTTCACTAAATTTATTTTTCCTTGTGACTATTTTATATGTTGTGAAGACACGGGCCTAAGGTTCGTTGTTACGTGGACGACGATTTTGGATCCGCTTTAGTCTTGAGACAAAGACCCGGCCCAACTTATCGAGTTTATGTTATCTCCAGTGATTGATGATCATTCAACTATATGTTTTGCCCCACTTGTTCTCTTCTTCAATCTGAGCACTTCAGGCGTAGGAGAGCAATGTCTGGAGCAGAGCAAAGCCAGAGATGGAGCCTTAAGGGCAAGACCGCACTTGTAACCGGTGGAACCAAAGGGATTGGGTTCGTATATAAGCTCCAAAATCTTTTCATATTTTCTTGAAAGCATTTTACTATAATTTAACCTCTGTTTCTTGAACCAAACAGGCATGCTGTCATAGAGGAACTAGCAGGATTTGGAGCAGTAATACATACTTGTGCCAGAGATGAATCTCAGCTTAATGAGTGTTTGAGCAAATGGAAACAGAAGGGTTTTCAAGTCACAGGTTCAGTCTGTGACGCATCTGTGAGAACAGAGAGAGAGTGCCTAATGCAGACTGTGTCTTCAATGTTTGGTGGCAAGCTCGATATTCTCGTACGTTAATCTTTATGTACTCTTCATCACTTAACCAAAATCTTGGTTTAATGAATTCTTTTGATCATAAGATAAACAATGTTGGAGCTATTCGGTCAAAGCCGACGGTGGACTATACAGCAGAGGATTTCTCGTTTCATATTTCGACCAACTTAGAATCTGCTTATCATCTGAGCCAGCTTGCACATCCTCTGCTTAAGACTTCACGATGTGGGAACATTGTGTTCATGTCTTCTATTGCTGGAGTTGTATCGCTTTCTGTTGGCTCCATCTACTCTGCAACAAAAGGTCATATACTAAATTCTTGAAGAGCACAAAAGCACCTCTCTGTTTGTTTGTTTTTTTTTTATTACTTTATATAAAGGTTTCTTGTTATCTTACAATAGTTTCACATGTAAATACAATAGCCATAAACTGGGTCTTGAAACAGTGTGTGTGCTTATGACATTAGGGGCGATGAATCAGCTAGCAAGGAATCTGGCATGCGAGTGGGCTAGTGACGGCATTAGGGTTAATGCTTTGGCTCCTGCAGTCATTGCAACTCCTCTAGCTGCAGCTGTGAGATACAAACTATGCTATCCTTCAACAATCATCTCTCTGTCTTGCCTTTGCTGATCTCTTGATCATGATCTTTAGGTGTATGATGATGAATTCAAGAAGGTGGTGGTATCTAGAAAACCATTGGGGCGTTTCGGGGAGCCCGAAGAAGTAGCCTCGGTCGTGGCTTTTCTATGTATGCCTGCAGCTTCTTACATAACTGGTCAGACCATTTGTGTAGATGGAGGTCTCTCTGTCAATGGCTTCTCGTACCAGCCACAAGGTTAAATCCGATGTCCAATAAAGATGGTCTAATGGCTTTTTTTCTTCCATCTCATTCTTGCTTCTTTCGAACAAAGACCTACTACTGTATGTGCTTTTTTATCTAAGTGAGTTTTGTTTTGTTTGTTAATGGGAAGCGGTATTTAGTTGAAGCCCAAACAAATATTTAGTATGTTTTGCCTCTTTAAACGCATCTATACCTATGGGTCAACCACAAAGATACCAACGAGAATGATCACTATTTAAATATGTAAAATAAAAAGTGGTATTTTGTTCTCCCATCCAAAATAATACGGTTTTTTCCTTCGACCCATGTCTATCATATTTTTTTTTTTTTTTTCCTTCGACCCATGTCTATCATATCTATCATATACAATGCACGCCTTATCTCATATTTCTGAAGTCAATTTTGATGCGCGGGCAATAATAATAAGAAAGAGACAAAAGGCTGTTTTGTTATGTGTGAAGTTGCTTGTCTGAATTATTCTATCGTATGTAGACGCTTCATGCAAACTACAAATTAAAAAAAAAAATTATCGACCACTAGCTAAACAATCTATATACTCCACCAGAAGTATACTGTATTAGGATTATTTTTCCCTTGTTATATTGTAGAAGCACGGGCCTTAAGATTGGTTGTTATATAGATGGACAATTTGGATCCTCTTGAGTCTAAGACCTGATGGATCCGGCCCATCATTTTGAGTTTGACTTTTTATCTCCAGTGATATGATCAATCAACTTTGTGAGTTTGTGTCTGCTCCACTAAATTCTCTTTACTTTTCAATCTAAGCTCCTTTATACGTAGAAGAGCAATGTCTGAAGCAGAGCAAAGCCACAGATGGAGCCTTAAGGCCAAGACCGCTCTTGTAACCGGTGCAACCAAAGGGATCGGGTTCGTATACTATCCTGGCTACGCTCCACAATCTTTCCATATTTTATTAATTTAATCTCTGTTTCTTGAACCAACAGGCAACAGGCATGCTATAGTAGAGGAACTTGCAGGATTCGGAGCAGTGATACATACTTGTGCCAGAGATGAATCTCAGCTTAATGAGTGTTTGAGCGAATGGCAAAAGAAGGGTTTTCAAGTCACTGGCTCAGTCTGTGACGTATCATTGAGAACACAAAGAGAGAACTTAATGCAGACTGTGTCTTTAACGTTTGGTGGCAAGCTCGACATTCTCGTATGTTAATCTTAACATTCTTTGTATTAATTATTCAAAATCTTGATTTGACTAATGTAAATGTTTTGATTATTAGATAAATAATGTTGGAGCGATTCGGCCAAAGCTGACGGTGGATTTTACATCAGAGGATTTCTCGTTTCATGTTTCAACCAACTTAGAATCTGCTTATCGTCTGAGCCAGCTTGCACATCCTCTGCTTAAGACTTCAGGGTGTGGGAACATCGTGTTCATGTCTTCTGTTGCTGGAGTTGTATCGGTTCCTTTTAGCTCCATCTACTCTGCAACAAAAGGTAACATATATACTAAATTATTGAAGAAAACAAAGACATATGTGCGTGCATATGCTTAAGAGGTCTGTTGGCTCCATCTGCTCTGCAACTCTGTTTTGTGTGTGTGTGTGTGACATAGGAGGGATAAATCAGCTAGCAAGGAACCTGGCATGTGAGTGGGCTAGTGACGGCATAAGGGCTAATGCTGTGGCTCCTGCAGGCATTGCGACTTCTATAGTTGGAGCTGTGAGATACATACTACTATGCTACAGTTTCCTCCATCTCTCCTTATTTACCTTTGCTGATCCCTTGACTTTGATGATAATATTTAGGAGTATGATGATGAGTTCGTGAAGGCGTTTGTGTCTAGAAAGCCATTAGGGCGTTTGGGAGAGCCCGAAGAAGTAGCCTCGCTTGTGGCTTTTCTATGTATGCCTGCAGCTTCTTACATAACTGGTCAAACCATTTGTGTAGATGGAGGTCTCTCTGTCAATGGCTTCTCGTATAAGCCACAAGGTTAAATCCAATGTCCCAAAAAACAAACAAAACTCAACTTTATATAATAAGTTTCAATGTCGAGACTTGTCACGTACGTTATATTGGCTAAGTCACCGCTGAAGCATAGAGAAGCGGAATATATTGGCTTTTCTTCTATCTTATTATCTGCTTCTTTCGAACAAAAAAAACCTATATATGTGCTTTACACATCTAAGAGAGTTTTTTAATGGGAAAAGTACTATTTTCCTCTGAAACGCATCTAGACCTATATATGACCATAGAATCTTATCATTATGGTTAATTTCTAGCTCGGTTGATCAAAATATAATACTATAATTCAGGAAACTTACATGACCTGAATTAGGGTTTTGCTTTAAAGTATGTGCCCAGTGTGCCACCCCTACTGACAACAGTGATACAAACAAGAGCGATCAAAATTAAAATATGTAAAATCAAAAGTGGTATTTTGTCCTCCCATCCAAAATAATACGAGATTTTATCCTGATCCAGACCATCATCTCTCTGTAACTCTGATTACACAACATATATGCGTTATCTCATATGTCTGACGTGTTTTCAATTTTTTCGGCCGCATGTTCAACCTTTTCTATTACTGAATTGCTGATTTCATCAGTAAATATTTACATTATTTTAGTTTGATGGCAATTATTTATCTATATATAGAGAATAAAGCCCAAAAAATCAAATTCTTATAAAGTTAAAATTGTTGTTTGTAAAACAGTAATCATTATTTTGCTCTTTTGCCTCTCTTATGATGTTAGACCCGTCTTGTGAGTACTAAATTATGCATACATACAATAATAGGAGACTTCAAACTTCAGAAAATATCTAAGGCGAATCTTTCCAGTTCTATCAGCTATATAGTCTACAGAAGCCTATAGTTTGTAATTTCAAGTAAAGGAGAGGTGTTTCATAAATCACACAGTATCAATCTTGCAGTATAAAGTATGATAAAATCACAAAGTTTTGGTTCGAACTATACCCTAGATTATTACTACTATATAATTTAACATTAATTAAGCAGTATCTCATATTTTATTCAAAATGTAAAGTATAAATATATGTCCGAAAAGGAAAAACAACTTCTCGACCTTCCACCACCACCACCACCACCCCCCCCCCCCCCACCCTACTACGTAGTTGTCACGATGCAATAAATGTAAATTAGTTCTTTGTTTTTTTGTCTTAATTTTTTTTTTTTTACTTTTATTTCAAATTCTAGTTTAAGTTCAAAATTCCAGCAAACCTGAATAATACTATATATATATAATGACCACGTAAGTACAACACCATGGATGTATCGTAGGCCTAAGTCGAGGTGCATGCCACCATACACACTAAGCTTTGGATATTTCTACTAAAATAATACCGTCTTTATCAAAATCATATAATAATAATAAGGTCATGATAACTCATACGCTATATTCCAAAAACATAAACTGAATGATTTTGTCACCTATACCAATGATTCTAGCGGCTTCATGATCAGTATTGGGAGTCAATTCAATTAGAGTGTGATTTTGATTCGAATCGGTGGGTACACGAACGAGGGCCCCGTTTAATCCTCTACAAATTTCTTTGTAACGAGTTTGAGATTTCGATCGGTTACACTCATCACAATTATTTTACTATATATGGTTTATGTGATGATCTTATTCACAATGATGTATTCACTTTTTCCCAAAATTAATATCTTCTTCTACCTTATTGCTAGATGAGTAAAAACTGTTGATTAATGATTAAAGTAACATTCTAAATGAGATTATATTAGACTAGATCGTGTGTTTTATAAGGGTTGTGTGAAAACAAAAGACGGGAAAAATTTGTAGGTGGCAGTGGTACATATCAATTAATGTTTTGCTTTGAATGGGGGTGGATGTAATTTAATGGAAGTATCGATCTCCATGAAGACGACTAATAGAAGAGTACTGTCTAGATATGACATGAACATGAAAATACACTGTAGATGTTTCTTTTTGATAAACGTACGTATGGATCACAAAATATTTGTTGTTGAAAACATTCTGAAATGGAAACGGGTATCAGTTATGTTGATTTTTGCATGCATATACATATACTTGAATTAAAGCAATTACTGTCCAAAATTTATTGAAAGAAACGGCTTTTGAATTAGTGCCAAACAAAATCTTTCATGAATTAGCGATTGCAAAAGTTTATAGAAACAATTTGCATGATTGTTGTTGCTAAAGATATCATTCTTATCTACAACTTTTGTTTGGGAGCGAGATTTTTCCAATTTTCCACTTTTTTAAAAAAAAACAGCCAATAGAAATGTGGTACGTGGATGAAAGAAGGTCTTCTTAATGTGGGTCGAAAACTTTGTCTGAAGTCGAGCCCCGACTTGGCCAACAACACTAATATATATGCTCAAAACGAAACATAAAAGAAGATTGTCCGGCGAGAAAAAAGGAAACATTGCAAAGGATTGTTGCTAATCAATCACTACCATTTTTTTTTTTGCAGTCGAGACACATTAAAAGATGTTGTTGTCATGTGACTTTTGAGAATGCGACTGTGAGAGACAAAGCGACCTAACTTCACTGCAAACACTAGTAGTAGTCAGTATGAAAATATCCAACGTAAAGAGAGCTGGCGATGGTAACACGTGTACGGTGGAGAAAAACTTAGCCCTCAGATTCTCTAATAAAGTTTAGTGGGTCCCCCAGTCGCCGTAATTGAACAAAAAGGAAATAAAAAACGTCGAGATAAATTGGTTGGGCCACTTCTTCACCCAAAAAAAGCCTTTTTGTTTTTGTTTTTATTTTATTATAATTAAAAATTGAAATAATGGCTTTAACGGTTAACAAAAATCCTAAATTCCTAATTCCAAGGCAATTACGTGTCCTCTGTACGGCTTTCTTATTCTAACTTTCTTCTACTTCATCATAGTGTGACTACTTTACTAACTGATGAGGCCTTAATTTTTAGTAATTATAGATTTTGTTTGTTTAGGTAATCATCATGAATGTTAACTACTGCTTTACAGGTGAACAGATAGAGATTTAGTTGCGTGAATATCTCGTGCTTATTAAGTTATCAAATCTCACTTATTGGAGACAGATTTGGTATTTTCAATTCTCTTAAATTATTATACGCTTATAGTTTAATTTCTTTGTCTCCATACTCTTAAGTCTTAATTATAAAAATGCTGTACACTATTATATATATATATATATATATATATTTTTGAGTGCTGAGAATCTTTGTGGATCTTAACTCTTGAAGTACTCCGAATTCAAATCTAAGCTTCCCCGACAAATCAAATATATACTACTAATTTATTAGAGATACGGATAAAAATCATATGCACTGACTAACTCTACTCGTTAGTCTCTTTTCATTGATTATGTATGTTAGGTAATCATGAATAAACTGTAAAAGCTTTTTCAATATTTCCATCAGAATGGTGTGTCATACACAAACAGGTAATATGATCACAAACAAGTACTAATATACTTTGAAACTGACTTAAACCATATAAATAACCGCCTTTGATTTATTTTTATTTTTTTGTGCCATCAATAGGCATCTATTTGTGGTAAATTAGTAATGCAAGATCTTAATTAATTGGGAGTATTTTGAAGATGCAACATATAAAGATCAGTAATTAGCTAGTCTTTGATACATTGCAAATTCACACAATGCATATATTAATATATAGCCGTTGTCTTAGGAGATTAGTCTCGGTTCAGTATATATTCAACAAAATAACAGATGTTCTGTAGTAAAGTAATAAAAACAAAGAAAAGAGAATTTTAATATGAAAAGTTAACATATACGTGTCTAAAGTAACCTAATTGTAGTTCACACACTTCTTCTTCTTCACAGTATATAATTAAGAAGGGTAGCTACCAAAATCGCTGTTATAAGTTTTCATAGTTAATTCGTTAGTCTTGGAAAAAGTTGACCTAATTATAGATCAAATTAAGGTTAACTACAATATCAAAATTTTAACTAACGTAATGGGATTCTTTAGAATTAAATAAGATAATTAATTTGGTGGATTAGTGATTAGACAGATGTTTTATCTTTAAGGAGACAATTTGAAGAGGTAGAAAAATAATAAAAGGAAAGGTCTTCTGGAGAAAAAATGGACCACAATCGTGGCGCGAAAGGAACTTGCTCTCTCCCCTTCTGTTGCATTTTCATTGGGCCACGTACCTCTCCCACCTGATCGTGATGCTTACGTGGTCCATTTCTAGATTGTATAGCGACTAGATGAACGGTCATGATTTTATCTTGTTTTTTTTTTTCAGACACAAGACCAAATACGTCACGTCGTTAAATGTAAAAAGATTTTTTCCAAAGGAGAAAAAAATCAAAGTTTTTTAAAAAAAATTAAATTTGAAAACGAAGAAGAAAAAGAAAGGAATTTTAAATATATATTTCTTTTTTTGTGAAGCGGTAGGAGGCGCGTGGGTATATAAATGGCATGCCTTTGTAACGTGTTACGATGATAAATTTTTATTCAATTGCATGCTCTATCATCTAAAAAACTAATTGCGGAGAAAGAGATTTTTTCTATTATATATCAAAAACAGATTCGTTACCTGAAGCGGAGATTGATATATCGAGTTATGGCTGATATATGTTACGAGGACGAAACGTCAACTTGTGAATCTAGGCCGTCTTGGTCTAGCCGCAAGTGGAGGATTGGTGTTCAACGGTTCAGGATGTCTCACTCGGAGCTAGATCCGACGGCGGTGGAAGAGAAATCTGAGGGGGTTTATAATAAGCGTAACAAACAAGAAGAGTACGATTGTATGAACTGTGCATCATCATCACCGGAAGAGAGTACTGTTTTACTTGATGACGACAGTGATGTCTCCTTTAACTCATCGTCGGTCGATAATGATAGTACGGTTATTCTTCCTAGTAAGAAGACGGTGAAAGAGTCAGATCCGAGGCCGAGATACGGTGTCGCATCGGTGTGTGGGAGAAGAAGAGATATGGAAGATGCTGTGTCGATTCATCCGTCTTTTGTACGGAAACAAACCGAGTTTTCTCGAACGAGATGGCACTTTTTTGGTGTTTACGACGGCCATGGCTGTTCTCACGTACGACACCGTTTTTGTTATAGATTTTTTAAGAATTTTTTTTATTATTTTACGATTTTGTCTGATCAAGAACGGCGTCTTTTTTTTTTTAGGTTGCGGCGAGGTGTAAAGAGAGGCTTCACGAGATAGTTCAAGAAGAAGCTCTTTCGGATAAGAAGGAAGATTGGAAAAAGATGATGGAACGTAGCTTCACTCGCATGGATAAAGAGGTTGTTCGTTGGGGTGAAACTGTGATGAGCGCTAACTGTAGATGTGAGCTACAGACTCCGGACTGTGACGCCGTTGGATCCACCGCCGTTGTCTCCGTCATTACGCCAGAGAAGATCGTTGTCGCGAATTGCGGCGATTCCAGAGCTGTTCTTTGTCGGAATGGTAAAGCAGTGCCTCTTTCTACAGATCACAAGGTGAGTCTCTTATCATCTCTCCTATATCGACATATTTGATAAGTTGTTTGGATTTTGTGGATTTTAAGTTTGGTTTTCTACGTTTGAACAGCCGGATCGTCCGGATGAGCTTGATAGAATCCAAGAAGCAGGAGGACGAGTGATATACTGGGATGGTGCAAGAGTCTTAGGCGTTTTAGCCATGTCACGAGCTATAGGAGACAACTACTTGAAACCGTACGTGACTTCGGAGCCGGAAGTGACGGTAACGGATCGGACGGAGGAAGATGAGTTTCTGATTCTAGCGAGTGATGGATTATGGGACGTAGTGTCGAACGAGGCTGCGTGTGCGATGGTGCACATGTGTTTAAATAGAAAGGGTAGTCGTGGAGGATCAGGAAGACGGCGAGGAGAGACTCAAACTCCCGGCAGGAGAAGTGAAGAAGAAGGGAAAGAGGAGGAAGAGGAGAAGGTGGTGGGGTCAAGAAAGAACGGGAAGAGAGGAGAGATCACGGACAAAGCATGTACGGAGGCGTCAGTGTTGCTGACGAAGCTGGCGTTGGCAAAACACAGTAGCGACAACGTAAGCGTCGTCGTTGTTGATCTCAGAA